>CM076581.1:1151760567-1151944306 GCA_034641835.2 Pinus albicaulis
AATATGACTCTCCTGGGCTTTTCATTGGCTACAGGCCTATCTCCCTATGCAACTGCATCTATAAGATCATTGCCAAAATCATAGCCAATGGCATCAAGCCCATCCTCTCTGATCATATTTCACTTGAACAATTTTATTTTCTCCACCATCATCAGATCCATGAGGCCATTGGCACGGCATAGGAGGCTCTCCATTCTATCAAAGGAAAAAGGCTCAAGAGCATCATCCTCAAGTTGGACCTTGCAAAAGCCTTCGATCACTCCAATTGGCTCTACATTTGAATGATCCTAACACACTCGGGCTTCCCTATCAGCTTCATCAAATGGATCAAGTGTTGTATCACTAACGTATCCTTAAGTGTCCTTGTCAATGGATCTACCTCCACATTTTTTCATTTAGAGAGGGGGCTTTGCCAGGGCTGTCCATTATCCCCTCTCCTATTTCTGATCATCATGGAGGATTTAAGTTGCTTAATAACAGAGGAAAAGATTCAGGGCCGACTCCAAGGCATCAAAATTACGGAGGGATGTACACTCACCCACCTTCTCTTTGTGGATGATGTTCTCATCCTCCTTAATGGATCCATTGGTGACTCCTTATCTTTCTCTGCATCCCTGACATCCTTTAGCATTTCCACTGGAATGGTGTGCAACCCACATAAATCGACCATTTCAGTATTCGGTTTCTCACATCAGGAGAGGGCCTTGGCTATGAATAGATTTCCATTTAAAAGAATTGACCCTCAGGAGGGATTGAAGTATCTAGGCTTTCAGTTAAAGCCCTCTGATTACCAAATTTTTGACTAGACATGGCTCATTGCTAAATTGGAGAAGAAAATATTCACTTGGCACCACAGATGGTTATCCAATTTTGGGAGACTCACACTGAGCAAATATGTATTGGAAGCCACCCTAGTTTACTGGATGTGTTTGGCATGGATCCCCAAAGCAATCGTAGCTAGAATACAACAATTATGCAGCAAATTTATTTGGAAAGGAAGTAGGGACGGCCACACTTTTTCTTGGATAAGGTGGGACAGCATAGCATTACCAAAAAAATGGGGTGGATGGGGTATAAAGAACCTGGGCATTTTTCCAAAAGAACTTGTGGCAAAGATGGGATGGTCGATCATGACATCAAGGAATCTCTAGACACAGGTGGTATATCAGAAATACATCCGGCCCATGAATCTCATTGACTAGATCAGATTACCTACCTAGAGACACATGAACATATCCATTGTATGGAGGGCAGTACTATCCTCCCTGCCACACATTCAGAATGGAATCATATAGCGCATCAGATCGGGAAATCAAGCCAGGATTGGAATTGACCCATGGTCGGGGAGTGGGAATGCTTATCTACTTCCACAAGTGATCATTGACCATCTATCATATGTTGGCATACGTTACATATCACAAATCGCGGATCAACAGGCTTCGACTCATTTTCTACAGGGATGGAAATCAGCAAACCTTCTTGGATTACCTGCTCCTCTACATCAATCGTGGCAGACATACATCGATGCACTATCAAAATCGCACATTCACATTTTCCCTAGGGACGATGAATCGATTTTTTCACACTCAAAACATGGGCAATACTCCCCCAAAGAAGGATATACCTTCATCTTCTCGGACCACCTCCCTTAGCAAATCATCTGGTGGTGGAAATGCATATGGAAAATGAAAGCCCCGCCACGTTCACGATTATTCATGTGGTGTATCCTTAATAACATTGCGCCAACAATGGACAATCTGCACAAATGATCTATACAGGGTCCATCATGGTGCAACCTTTGCCGCTTGGACTCAGAAACATGTGAACACCTTTTTCTCTGTTGTAACTCCACCATGGCATTGTGGACATTGATCCTATCTGAGCTGCATATCAATGCACATTGGGCTGGCCCGTCACTCTCTATAGCATGGCAGAGTTGGTGGCACTTGGTCACTCCTCATAAAGCACACAATTTGCCACTTCTCATCATATGGGGGATCTGGCTTACCAGGAACAGCTCCATATTTAGGACAGACCCCCACATTGGAAATCCGTTGCCTCTCGCATCATTGCCACCTATAACAGCATTCCATATGATGACTCCTCGCGCCCTCCCTGCACCATCATTCCTGAAGTCATGGATTTTGAACATCCATGGGCGTATTTCGACAGTTCTGCTCAACCTCAGGGTTGTGGGGGCAGTGTTGTCCTTCATCTCAATCATCTTCACTTCTTCAAAATGAAGATGGGATTGGGCCCTGACACTAACAACTATGTTGAACTCTCCACACTTCACCACCTACTTCAGTTTGCATTAGAGCATGATTTTCACCACCTACAAATATTTGGAGATTCAAAGCTCCTCATAAAGTGGTTCGATCAGTCTACCACATGTCACGTGCACACACTGCGGAGTATATTGGAGGATCTTTGGTTACTTAAATCTCATTTTACTTTCATCTCTTGCCAACATATTTACAGGGAGTGCAATAACATTTCTAACAGTCTTTCCAAGGAGGCAGTGATCCAGCATCGGGGGTTATGGCATATAGAAGAACATCAGGACCAGCAACATTATTGTTACTATCACATACCTTACATGGAGCATATTATCGCCAGACAACGATCAGCATGATCTTTTTGACCGTATATATGGACCAACATGACCGTTTTTTATTATTGTATTTATTGTAAATATTTTGACTCATAAAATTGTACACCCATGGGGTGCATTTTGATGAACTATATTTTGGACTGACCACGGTCACAAAGACAGAATATGCATATGCATATACAGCATGTAATTTTCAATATTAATGAAAAATATGATTTTTCCTTGGGAAAAAAAGCATTAGGGTTATGTAGATGATTTTTATTTTATTGATTTTATGGTTCCATGCATGATAGATGTTAGTTAATTAGTGTGATCATATGTACATGTGTTGGTTAGTCAACCATGGTATTAACTTAATGATTATGTTATATTCCATTGATGAATATTTTAACTTATAGTTAGCTCGATTATTATGTTATGTGTGGTTGATGAGCATGTTATATGTTAGATCTAAGACTTTTGTGATCCATAATGTAGATAGATATCTTTCGGATTAATCACATTATCAGGATTCGGTCGACGTTTCGAATCAACTAATGTGGTTCATCCTCAGGACAAGGTGAAGAAAGAAACCAATCTCATTGAATAAATAGTAAGGATGTGTCATTGCCTGGTAATAGCTGTTAAAACTAGCCGCTATTTGACTAGTTAGTTAGTAAGATGTGATATTAAAAGTTTTTAAGATTCTAAGAAAAATTATTAAATAATAATTTATAATTTAAAAATTTAACAAATTAATTAAATTCCCTTATTATAATAAGCGAAGGGGTAAATATTCCGGATGCGGATGCCTCCCGCATGTGATGGGACGCTCGTCCCTTGCCACCTCCCGAGGCCGTCGTTTTGGGTTGGCCATCTGGCCTCCCATAAATGCATTAACAGGGGCATTCAATATGCCACCCCATGATGCATTTATGCCATTCTCTCGAACCGTCGATGCGCTGAGCATTTCACCTGGTCTTCTTCGACTCCTGGTATGGATTTTGGTCTCCCATATGGCGATTTCTCTGTCTGCGCCACCATTACGCTTCGCCGAAGTTCTTGCCCGCCCGCCTGCGCTGAGCCTAGCGCTCGAACGCAGACAGGCAGACAATGTGAGCTTCTTTGCTGCTTGGAGACTGTTCCTGAGTTCCACTATTCACATAGTAAGCTCTGTTGTTTGAATTCTCTGTGCACTTCTTCTGGCCCTCCATTGTCACTTCTCCTCTGTCTGTTCCATCAACCTCTCCCTCTCGTTATGCCTAGACTGTGCCATCGTATGCGATGTCGCAGTGGCTCCAGTCATGGACGTTTCTATCGCCCTCAGTCTTCTCCCTCTTCGGACTCATCCTCTGATGATTTCCCCTGCGACGACATTCCGGAAACGGAAAATTTTTAAATTATTAAAACAATAATTTAAAAATGAATAAAATAATTAAAAATAATAATTATAATAGGCGGGTAAAAGGAGTATATATATATATATATATATATATATATATATATATATATATATATATATATATATATATATTGGAAAAATAAAAGGAAAGAGAAACGAAATTATAATATCAAGAAACAAAAAGAAAATTATAAAAAATCAATAACCAAAACAATGAGAAAAGGGTAAAGAAAGGAGAGGGAAATTTTACAAACAAAGGGTCGGAAATAAAATTGTAGAGAAAAAGAAAAAAGTGAGAGGAAACCATCGCACAGGGGAGAAATCACCTGGAGAGGGCTGGAGTCCAACTCTTATTTAATTTCCATCCATCATCTCTGTTGAGATTCTTAGGATGCCTTTCAATTTCTATAGCCTCCCTCAACTTCCTATGATGGAAATGATGTACCTTAGCGATGACTTTGGAGTCTTCAATGCATACATGGTGGCACGACTTCTCAGCATGTTCTGCAAGAGCAGACATTAGGCACAATCGGTCCCACACATCTACTCTTGCAGAACATGCTAAGAAATCGTGCCACCATGTATGCATTGAAGACTCCAAAGTCATCACTAAGGTAGATCTTCTCCATCATAGGAAGTTGAGGGAGGCTATAGAAATTGAAAGGCATCCTAAGAATCTCAACAGAGATGATGGATGGAAATTAAGTAAGAGTTGGACTCCGGCCCTCTCCAGATGATTTATCCCCTATACAATGGTTTCCTCTCGCTTTTTTCTTTTTCTTTGAGATTTTATTTCCGGCCCTTTGTTTGTAAAATTTCCCTCTCCTTTCTTTACCCTTTTCTCTTTGTTTTGGTTATTGATTTTTTATAATTTTCTTTTTGTTTCTTGATATTATAATTTCGTTTCTCTTTCCTTTTATTTTTCCAAGATATATATATATATATATACTCCCTTTCTCCGCCTATTATAATTATTATTTTTAATTATTTTATTTATTTTTAAATTATTATTTATTAACCTTTTAATAATTTTTCTTAAAAACTTTATGATTATTCCCTTTTCTATTATTTATCCCTGATTTTAAGAGTATCCCCCCCTTTTTATTTACCCCTTCCCTTATTATAATAACTGAATTTAATTAATTTGTTAAATTTTTAAATTATGAATTATTATTTATAATTTTTCTTAAAATCTTAAAAACTTTAATATCACATCCTATTAACTAACTAGTCAAATAACGGCTAGTTTTAACAGCTATTACCAGGAAATGATGCATCCTTACTATTTATTGAATGAGATTGGTTTCTTTCTTCACCTTGTCCTGAGGATGAACCACATTAGTTGGTTCAAAATGTCGACCAAATCCTGATAATGTGATTAATCTGAAAGATATATATCAGCATGTTATATGTTAACTTATTGTAGTCATATATTAGTTAAATTGATGATTAGGTTTATAGAATTAATATCTTGATGTTATATGTATCATGCCAAATTGGATTGGCCTATGCAGATGGTTAGGGTCACGACATTTAGGTATGAGTTAATATGTTGTGATATTATGTCATGCTAATCTAGGTTGACTATGCATCTATGACTGTTATGCATGAACAAAAAATGTTTATGAGTTTATGATGTGAGCACGTTAGCTAGTTACTATTATGGACATCATGGCCTTATTTATGTTTGAGTTGATATGATGAGAAGGTATATTGTCCTAATCCGGATTGATTGTGCAGACCAGATAGCCTTCCCTTAAGATAAATTAAGGTATGAGTTGCTTATGCCGCCTACTTTGTACTTGAATGTTTGATTATGTCATCTATTTGTTGTTTGCAGGTTTTATAGTTGTATGATATGAGTTTGTGTCTATGAGATTTCATTAATAAATGATTTGGTCTTAAGATGGTTGCACTAACACATTATTTGTTGAGATAGTTGATCTGTACTTGAGTATAAGCAAGTGATAGTGGTAGCATTATGTCTTATGATTTTTATTTGAAAATGATATGTTTTTTATTATTGGTAAAGGTTGATAGATATGATGTCTTGATATTTGGAACATGTGATTGACATGTGAGAACCGTTGCAGGGAAACATGCTTGGTATTAGCATGACAAGCTAATAGTTGACTTGTTTATATAACTAACAACAGGGTGATGTGATAACATAGTAAGACTCAAACATAGCAAGGTAAGATAATTGGTGTATTGTTATATTTATTTATGCATTGACATTTATGTGCTTATGGCAGTATGATGTAGGGATTACATGGCCGCGAGATTTTCCCATGAAATCTTAAAGAATGCTCAGGTTGAGCTTTCACTTGGAGGCACTGGGAACCTTGGGGATTGAGTCATGGTGTTTTTTGTAAAGTCTTGTGCCTTTGGTATTTTTTTATTTTTTTGCGATTGATTTGTGGTTTTTATTACGTCTAGTGTATGTCCATACCACTTTTTTTTTGGTGTCTTATTGCTATTGGTTTTCCTGGTTTTATTCTTGTTTGTTTCTTTTTCTTGTCCTTGTATTTTATGCTTTGAATCTTGGGAATTGTTTTGGGAAAGAGGAGAGTTGATGGAGCTCGGGGAGATATTTGTAGTACCCACTAGGTGATGTAAGGCCCGACTGGAGCTCAGTGCATGAGTAAGTGCAATGGAGGGTAAGAATTTGACAGTCAGTTGGACTGGTTGGATCCATTGGGGTAAATGGACAGTGGCAATACAGATTTGAGAAAGGTGACAGGAAACGTAAATTAAATGAGATTAAGGTAACATATGCCTTGGCTATGTTGGGAACTATTATTCTTAACGTTGTACATGTTGTGCACGAATAAAGGAATTTCTTTGAACCTATACCTTATGATATCTAGTGATTGTGTTTTGATCATCATTATGTCAATGTTTATATATGCATATATGTATGTATGTATGTATGTATGTCGTTGATTGGTAGGGTCGTCATGGATCATGATGGTTCTATGTTGATTTTTATATGTATACATGTATGTATGTATGTCGCGTCTGACAGGTTCGTCAGGGATCATGATTTTTTAATGTTGATGTTTATATGTATATATGTGTGTATGTATGTCATTGTTTGACAGTATCATGATTTTTTTACTCTAATGTTTGGATATATATGTATCTATGCATCTATGTCACTATATGATATGGTTTTCAAAGATAATTCTTATGAAGGAATGATTTCTTATGAAGGAGAATGGAATGAAGAGGTTCCTAGATATGAGGAATCAAGTGACAAAGTAGCCATGATAGATCTATGAGGTCAGTATCATGTGGATATGACTTAATGTTATATGCTTGTACTATACCATTTTTATGTTATGGAAAGGTAATGTTGAGGGGTACAATAGCGAAGTGAAGGTCGTGTGACCTGCGACATGCTAGGATAAGAATGGATATTGGAAAGACACTAGAGGCAAGGTTTCTTGTGGGGTCAGTGTGTGGTCTATGGATGTACAGTGATATTGTTTTTTATATGTTATGCATGTTGTATATTCATTGATTGTACCTATGGTGATGTGTAATGTTGCATATTAGTATTGTGTACATATGATGTTGTATGCCTTTTGTATATATGGTGTTGTGTGTATATTTCTTATGCAGTGCTAGGTATAGATGGTGCTAAGTATATGTTGGATATGTGGTGATGTGTACATATCGTATTATGTGCATGTTTTATATGTGGTCTTGTGTGCATATTGTGTTGTGTACATGTTGGATATGCGGTGTTGTGCACATATGGTGTTGTGTGCATGTTGAATATGTGGTGTTGTGTATGTATGGTTCTATGTACATATTGAATATATAGTTCTATGTACATATGGTGTTGTGTGCATGATGTAAATATGGTGCTATGTACAAGTGGTGTTGTGTGCATGATTGTACAAGTGGCATTGCGTGCATGTGGTGCTATTTAAATGTTGTATATGTGGTGTCGTGTACATTTCATGCATGTTGTGCTATGTACAAGTGTTTTCATGTACAAGTCATGCATGTGGTGTTGTGTACATGTGGTATTCTGTACACATTGTACAGTTGGTGCAATGTACATTTGGCATTGTGTACACGTTTTGCAGATGGTATTGTGTACATGTGATGTTGTGCACACATTGTGCAGGTAGTGTCATGTAAAAGTGGTATTATGTACATTTTATGCATATGGTACTGGTATACATGTGGTATTGTGTGCATGTCGTACATGTTGTGTTGCGGGCATGTGGTACTATGTATGTGCATGGTGTATTCATGGTATCGTGACATATGTATTCATTGTGTTGTACTCTCTATATGTATATGTATTGGGTTATATTGTACACTGGGTGTAGGTGTATGTGTTGTATTCCTGTGTAGGCGTATTTATTGTGTTGTATCGTACACTGGGTGTAGAGGTATATGTTTTATGTTGGTGTAGGCGTAGGTGTATGTGTTGTGTTGTACAACGAGTGTAGGTGTATGTGTTATGTTGTGTACCGGATGTGGGTGTATGCATGATGTGGTGTTGTATGCCTTGTGTGGATAGATGTGTTGTGATTTACATTATGTGTATGTGTACGTGAGTAAAGAGAAGCAAGGGAATTATGTGCTTTCCAGGTGTGGAAACCGATCCGGTGTGTGTACAAAAAGAGCAAAGGCAGAAGTACAAACCGATGAAGGATAAGTATCAGTATTTTATTTCAGTATTGTTATGCATGTGATATATGATTTTGACTTATGATGGTTACATGTGATTTATGATTATGGTTTATGGTGATTTTATGTGATTCATTATTTTAATTTATGATGGTTGCATTTTGATATAACTAGATGTGATATGTTTATACATGATGATTTTATCAAACAGCTGGTTTGACTTGTTGTGACAGGAAGTGAACAAAATTGCAAGTGTACCTTGTTGATGCACTACCAATGAGGTATGATTTGAGTTTATTTAAATTTATTTTGAATCTAATGGTAGTTATGTGCTTGGTACAGGAAGCACGGAAATTATCGGTTAGGTGGTTGAAACCAACTACAAGAACTAGCAGTGTCAGCAAAATGAATTGGAACATGGAGCAGTATGTTGGTAAAGCACTTCAAGAGCAGGGCCATTATGGGACATTGGTACCCAATAGTGTCCATTGATTTCCATGAGCATGTTATGACCAGTATGATGGTTTTGATGAAGCGATATGCCTTGGTTTTTTAATCTTCCAATGCACGGAAGTATTGCCAAGGGATGGAATGTGTGTGACTGCATGGAATGTGCAGATTTCCCGAGGGAATGCGTAGCAAATAAGGGAAGGTTGGGGATGTACTTTTTTTTCATTAGCATTGCCAGATGGAATCAGATGCACATTGGGAGTGTGCCTTGGAACAATGAGTCCATAACTGTTCACTGAGAGGACAAGTGGCACATGATTGTCACGTTGGAAATTGGATGCAAATTTGACTTCGACAGTGGATTCTAGATGTCCTAGAAAGGAGGTGAATCCTAGTATTACTTTGAGGGTGGAGGTGTGAGCCTCTAGATTCCCTTATTGTTGATACGTGCATCATATCCTTTTATTTGTTGGTTGAGAAAATGTGTATATGTGTATATGTGTATATGTGTATATTATTGTAAATATTGTATCGAGTTGGTTTATAAAGCTCCATGGACATTATGGTTAATTGTTAGTTAAATAAAATGTGCATGAGTATATGTGGTTGTTATTGTAAATAGTGTAATTATTTATATTATAAAGCACCAGTAAACAATATGATTGTAATGTTTTAGCATATGGTCATTGTAAATACTGCAATGAGCTATGTTATAAAGCTCCATGGGTAGTATGTTTTGATTTTAGCAGTTTGGTGGTTCATAGGTGTCTTTGAACACTGAGGACGATGTTCCTCCAAGGGGGAGGGTTATGTAACAGCCCTGGTGAAAATTCCATGTAAAATTTAATAAAGGAAAAAATAATAACCACAGTCAATGGGACACATATTCCAAGCTGAATGGTGGGAAAAACATCCTAGTGGGTGGTCAGTTTGGTAAAAATGGCTAAGTAAATTGAAAAAGGCAATGGCAAAGGATTTGGAAAGGAAAAATGTCATATTTGGCACATTTATTTATGAAAATAATGGAAATTAGGAGAAAAGGGAGATGAAAGGTCACAGGTTGCATGTGAGGAAGAAAATGAAGGAAAATATTGTAAAATGAAGAAAATAGAGGCCTCGTTAATAAAAAAGGCTTCTGAGGATCAGTTGGTAAGATTTTGGTAAGTTCAATTTTGGAGCTCTCATTATTCTCTCTCTCTCTCTCATACTCTTGGATACTTAGAGTTTTCTTGGAGAACTCTCGAGGAGTGTGAATATTTGTGTATTTGGATCAAGAAGGCAAAGGAAGAGTAGGAAAGCGCAAGAGGACATCAAGATCAACATCTACAGCAAGTTCTAAGTGTAGGTACCAAGTTGCATGTATGATTTCCTCACTAGCTTTGGCATGCATGGTCTATGCGTGTGGATTTTCCTAGCCTTTCCATTTCTTGGACATCCATGGTGTTGTGGGTTTATTTCCATTGATTGTTTTATGGTTGGTTCCCATTATTCCTTTAGTTGTGGGTTTATTTATTAGTTCCTGGAATCTTTGGTTGGACAAATGCTCTAGAATCCCAGCAGAGTTACTTGTCCTGGAAGCCTTGGTTAGACAAATTCTCTACAATCCCTAGGTGGGTTGAGTTAATAGTATTGGAAGCCCTGGTTGGAAAAACGCTATAGCAAACCTGTAACAGTTGGGGTTGAGTTACTAGTCCTGGAAGCCCTGGTTGGAACAAACACTCTTGAGCCCTGGAACAACTTGGATAGAGACTAATCTATGATGGTTTTGATGTCCGACCATGAGGTGGAATCATTGGATTAGGGTTGAGGTTTCTTGGCCTGTATAAGTCCTAGATTGGTTGTGATTAGTGTGTTTGATGAGATCTCTCATTCATGATTGGAATATGGCATGGGGGTGATTGGATGAAGTGAGACTTGGCCCAGCCAACCTTGTTCGAGTGGAACATGGAAGTCCCATTTTTTATTGGTTTTTACATTCAGTAATGAAGAGCTCATTCATTAGGTATTTGGTGTGTAAATATATTGGTTTATCTATGGATTTTATTTCTGTGGTATCCCTTGTATTTATGTTGTTATTGTGCTAGTTATAAGCATGTATTTGATCAGTGATGATGTATAGCTTTATCCATGTTTTTACTTGTAAATGAATGCACAATGTATCTATGGTCAAATAGATTATAATGCAGCTTATGATGTAAGGGATCAATGCTTCTTTGCAATTCTCAGATAAGTATGAGACCCCTATTTTAAATATCTTGTTTAAACCTGTAAATTCAATGTTTGTCACATGTTTGACGAAATCTCTATCATGGCTAGGAGGGGTCCAGATGAGTTCCTGATGATGTGAATGTTTTCGTATCTTTTTTTAATGTTATTCATTATACCCTACAGTCTTATGAATTTTTGGGCAGTGACCGAGGCTCTGGGGCTAAAAATGTGTCACAAATCGTGGAGTTACGGGCACAAAATTGACCAAACTGGGCTATGGTCACTACCTTTCCTTGGCATGCCCATAGCGAAGGCTAAAAATGGTCAAAATGCTAGTCTCCCTTGGGTTTCAAGGACCTGGAAGGTTGGGTTACCTCTTGAGGATGTTTTTGATGTTTTGTAAGGTTTATTTGTCTTGTTTCCATCGGTTTGACTTCCTTAAGGTCATCTAGGAGGTTGAATCTCATACTAGTAGCCTCTCGTCGCATGTTTGCCCCGGTTGGCTGGTTACTTGGGTAGATGTGGGAAGAGGGTGTCACAATGACATATTGCAGATGAGATTTAGGTTCCTTCATGGACCTGGATATGACACATCGAGCATTGGATTGATGGGAGGAATCCTTGACTAATTTGAGGAGATGAGCCTCTCACACATGGATGATAATGCTTGGATAGATGTGACTGATTGGTATATAACCATTTGGAAGCACATAGATGCTAGCATCATGGGAAGCATATTGCAGATATGATGGAGGCTACTTAATGGACCTAGATATGGCTTATTTGTTATTTTATGGATAGTATATTATTGCGAATGAGATGGAGGCTACTTCATGGACCTATACATGGCTTACTTTACACTTGGATGGAGATTTCTTGATTGAGTTGATGATGTGATAGGATGCTAGAGAAACTTAACAACAGTGGCATGAGGAGGAGTATTCTCATAGGTTTTGAGTATGATAGTTGAATTTATCACCTGACTAGTTCGAGCTATGGGGGCATGTAGTACACCGAGCTATGTCATATAGATGTATCAAGGATATACCGAGATATGTTGTGTTAGGATGGAGTATCATGGCAGGGATTCACATTATGATGACACATGGTGGATTGATATGATCTATATTGTAGTTGTAACATGTGGCCGAGTTGGAGGGTTGAGCCTTCCATGGATAGAGAAGCATGGAGGATTGTGATAGGGATAGTTTATAACCATGGATCGGGAAGGACTCACACTTATTCATGAAGTCATGAGCCTTGATGGAGGTTTATGCGATGATGCAGTAGCATGGAAATTTTGGGTTTTGGAGCTAGCGAAACTTTGAAACGAATGATTGAGTTGTCAAGGATGAAACCCTTACTTAGAGTGGGGGAGGATGTTAGGCCCACTATTTGGAGAAATTTGCAACCGAGTTGTAACAGGTGCGCCCATATGCAATGGGCGCCCGTATTGGCCAACTCAGGTTGTGCGATGACTCGGCCCGACATCCAACGATGTGTGACAGTGGTGAGCACACATGTATAGTGGGTGTGCCTTGGTGGTGAGCGCCCACCCCTTGGCGAGTTATAACGGCCACGTTTTATTGGTAGGCGCCCACCTTGGGTGAGTCGTGCAAGGTGGACAGGCCCATGCCCATAGCAGGCATGTGTGGATACCGACAGGTGGAGTCGTGGAGATGGGTGGCACGGGCCGACCTGAGTCATAGCGGTCGGGCGAGTTAGGCAACATGTATGATAAATATTTTATTACGGTTGGGTTGACATGTATAAGGATGGGAAGGCCGACATGCAGGAGTTGACCAGGCTGACCCGAGTCATAGCAGTTGGGCGAATCAAGCAACATGTGCTACGGATATTTTATTATGGTTGGGTCAACATGTATAAGCATGGGCAGGGCGCTGTGCATGAGGTGACTAGGCCGACCCGAGTCATAACGATCAAGCGATTCAGGAAAAATGTGCAATGGATATTTTATTACGGTTGGGTCGCCATGTATAAGCATGGGCAGGTCGATGTGAAGGAGGTGACCAAGCCGACCCTTGAGGTGGTCGAAGGGTAATTATCTTTGGAGAACTTGGGTCCATGACACTTTTATAAATAAAAGTGATGTGTGGAGGATTTATAACATCATCGAACTAGGAAATATTCTCTCTGAAATAGTGAAGTGTGAATTTGGTTGATGATATCATAGGGCGGCGTATGAAATAGAAGTTCGAGCGGAAAGGTGCTGATGGGTCACAGAAATATGCGTTGCGTTCAGGTCGTGCAAATGGATCAACCAAATGTGCAGTCGGGTCATGAAGTAACACGCTACTTTCAAGTTGTGCAGATGGGTCATCAGGTCATGTAGACGGGTTACGAAGTAACCAGTAGCATTCGAGTCATACATACGAGTTTGAAAGTCGTGCAGACAGAGTCATCAAGTAGCGTGTTACGTGCAGAGAGGGTCATCTAGTGACCCAAATCGTGTAGAAGTGTCGAGAGTGACCAGAATTGTGCAGGAAGTGTTGGACTAATCGGGACAATTTGTGAAGTGACTAAATTTGGGGTTTTCGGATTGAGAAGTGTGGGAAGGTGGTAGTAGTGAGTTGCATGATTGTGGCATGATTTTGGTAAATTTGGTTAAGTGTGCATACCAATCCAGTTGGAAGCAAAACTTATGTAAAACTTGTACTTTGTAAAATATTGTACATTGTTATATATTATTGTTGGGAAGACTTTACAGGAGTTTCCCCTCCCTTCATGAATGTGCATAATTGGTGTTATTGATGTTTATGAAGTATAAATGTTAATATATACTTGAATTTATTTTCGTTTCATTATTGAAGAAAGTAAACACTTGATGAAAAAACAACTAAGTGTTGGTGATAGGCGTAGTTCATGAACCATATTCGTATGAAAATGAAAAGGTTGGTCGGTGCCACACACCGCCCACAAGTGGACATTGAGTCACCACTAGTGTGGAGGTGTGATACTAGTTGTTGAGACTCCGATTCGAGAGTCGTACGACTGGCTCATCGCGGCCACGCCCATGTGTGATGGGCGCCCGTGTTGAGGCAACTCGAGTGGAGCGACTTAGAGGGGAGTTTGGTTATGTGCAATGATTGGATCCCATACATAGAAGGCACGTTGTGTTGGACAGGTGTCCACCCATTGCGATGAGCGACCTTGTTGGGGCGACAGGTGGTCAAGTCACACGATGGGAAACTGATGGGTGAGTCGTGCGACAGGCAACCAGTGGACGAGATGTGCGACAAGCGATGGGTGTCCAGTGGGTGAGGCACGCGACAAGTGCATGATGGGTGAGTTGTGTTGAAGCATGCACCACGGGAAAGTATTGATGTGCAAACAAGGCATGCACAGGTGAGGAGAGTTGTGGGCAGCACAAGTTGGCCGACTTGCAACCGAGTGACACACCTTGGTCAATAGGACGCGTCTAAATGGTGGATAAGTCGACGTATTAACATGGGTAGGCCAACCTTTGGAAATGCTGAAAGGACACAATGATTGGGAAAGTTACCATCGTACAGCCCATATAAATTTGGAGTCGTGTGGATGGAGGAAAGGAAATCAAGTTCAAAAAAATAATACAAACAAGATTTCAGCACAAACAAAGAGGGTCGAAGCATACGAACGGGGTGCAGGCACAGGAGAAAAATATTTATACAAGAGGAGTTTGGGGTTTCTAAGTAGATGGGCAGAGAGTAGTCAGGTTTTTGGTTGGGTCGCAAGAAAGACAAAGTCGTGTCACAGGTCAAGGGTGTTATGCGGATTAATCCCTCTTGCGAACAAGAGTGATCTCCCTAGTATTCAACAAATAGCTAGAAAAAAACATCCATTTGAAAACCTTTTTCTCTAGACTAATTTCATTTCAGAATTATTATAAGAAATTAAAGAGGACATGCCCCTACCTTGAAATCCAAACGTTCGATATAGTCATTTATCTTGTTGCTCCAAAGTGGCTTCTTCAATAAGTAGAACCTGTAATCAAAGACAAGACAAGAGAGTCAAAGAATCTGCAACATTTAATAATTAAGAAAATCTAATCCAACTTAGTGATCAAGGAGTCTAAGTATTGATGTTATTAAATAAGCATAGGAACAACTCAATGAGAGAAAGAGATCCATATGTATTATCTTGAATAAAAAGATTAATCTTACAACCTGATGCCTTGATATTGTACAAATTTCTCCCGAGGTCCTAAACAATCGTTCCTCCTTCAGTTTGACAAGCCTTCCTCTCTGAATACCAAAATAGAGTTATGGACACAATGGTTTGATCATTCTCATGCCAACAACAATTTACTAGTGCAGAAATTATGCACTCTTGGGAATTCTCTTCAGCAATACCTTTACAATTTTAGCATCTACAATCTACCAGCTACCCTTGAGACTGAAACTTGAGCTCAATTTATAGGGAAATGGAGGTAGTTTTAGTTCCATGAAGAGGGGCATGGATTCCTCTCATGAAGGGATTTGAGCTCCATGGACCAAGGGATAAGCTCCATGAGTGGAGGGAAAAAGCTTGAACTGATCGCACCTCTAGAAGCTTCCAGTTGGGAGAATATTTGACCAGCTAGGCTTCTATAAATTATTTTTTCTTTTATTTGAGTTTTTACGGGGGTCCGCAGGTTTTAGTAGTAGAACATGCGGGGGTTTCCGCGGTTTATAGACTAAGTATTCCCGGACTCGCAGGAAAAGGCTAGAAAAACTGCAGAGGTAGACTTTTAAAGGTTATAAAGAGATTTTCTCCAATTCCAAGACTTGGTTCAGGAACATTAGGGTTTTTGACTTCTAAGGGAGAAAAATATAGGTAGTGATAGACCTATATGGACATTCAAATGTCATGGTGAGAAAAAAACGTGTAACAAAGGGCGGGTTGTCGCTACATAAGGTGCACTACAAGACCGCGTGCAGGAAGAACACGAGTCGGGTGGAACGATTGGGCTATGAACATAGGTGTGCATCTGATGCATGAATGACATGTGCAGGAGTAACATGAGTCAGGTAGGTTGATTGTGTTGTAAAAAACATTGTACAGCAAGTGTTGTGGACACTCGGGCCGTCTGCAAAACTATGCACGGCGAACATGGTCGGGTAGCAAACATGAGAGGTGAACATGAGAGTTGAAAATAGGAGATGAACGACATCATTGAATGGGTCATGCAAGGAGTGCATGACCATGGCAGGAAAGTGTGTCGGGTGGTACGATTGTTTGGTGAAGTGCACGAATTTGAAGAAAGTGTGTAGGTCGATTTTATGAAGGTTGCACGGACATGTAAACTTTTTTTACAATTGAATTACATAATTTAATATATTGAGAAGACTTGAATTAACTAGGATTTTCCCCTCCCACATATGATGTATGCATTATGTTTATGATTTTTATTCCGCTGTGTGTGAAAGATAAACTAGTAAAGATAATTAATTGACTTTTTTGCATAATAAACACTTGTGATAATTTGGTTAAGTGTTGGAAAGGCGTAGTTTGTATGCTTGAGTATTGGTGAAAATAAAAAGTATAGAGATGTCGCACCCGCCCCTACATAGTTGGAAGACTACCACAAGGTTAGGGGTGTGACATATGGTATCAGAGCCCATTTTTCAGAAGGGGCTTTGACGGTTGAAGAAGAAGCAGGAATACGACAAGCAGTGGTTATTGTTGGTATTGAATCTTGGGTATTTCATTAGTTGGTCACAATGCAACATTAGGGAGTTCAATGAGGGAAATTTTGCAAGGTCGAAGTTTAACAAGATAGTGTAAGGTAGTGAGATGTTCAAGAGCAAGACTAATGGTAGAAAATGTGAAAGAACCTCAGGTTACAGGTGAATCCAACATGAATCCCAAGACAGATTTTATGGATAAAGTGTTGTACCGTATGGATGAGATGTCTTTAGATATGGACTCATTGAAAGCTGAGAATGTTGAACTTAGAGATAAGTTCGCGAAGCTGGAAGAGGCTCATGAGGAACTCAAGGTACGATATTAGTTTACCAAGTGGCAGTATGGGAAAACAACAAAAGGAAGTAAAGGAATTTTAAAAAAAGAAATATCAAGGTATAGACGAGATCACGAAGCCATAGAAAATTCATTATGAGGCTTGAAACAAGATTACTATCTTGAAGAAAGTAATTGGGCAAGGACCAGTTGGAGGGACTACTTATGTGAAAGTTAAGGAACCTAATTCTTATGATGGGATAAGGAGTGCAAAGGCACTTGGAAATTTCTTATGGGATATGGAGCAATACTTGGAACACTTTTCGATTCATAATGAAGAAGCTAAGGTGAAGGTAGTTGCTCAATTCCTTGCAAAGTATGCCAAGATGTCACGGAGAAGGAAATCAGACCACATTGCACATGGTAATGCTAATGATATCTCTACTTGGGAGGAAATCAAGGGAGCTCTGAAAACTCATTTTAGCCCACAAGATGAGACTTGGGATGTGAGAATGAAGATTAAGTATATTAATAAAAAGGGGTTTCTACAGGCATATCAAATATATTTCATAAGTGTGATCTTGGAATTACATGATATGGTGGAGAGAGACAAGGTCTTCAACTTCATTATTGGATTGAAACCTTGGAAATGAACGAAATCAAGACAAAATTGTAGAAATTAGTATACACTAAGCATGCATACATCTAGATTCCCCTGATCTCACAATATTTAACTTCTTGCAAAATACGGAATCATTCCACTCTTAATATTTTGTGGAAAATTAATTGCAAACACATGTGAAGCATAAATAAAAACAATCGTACATAACACAGTTGTTTAATGGGAAATCCTGAAGCTAAAAACCCCAACTATCATATGCTATGTATCATGGAGATCATGTAACAATCTCATACAAAGCTTAGTACATCAAGCTCTCAGTACAATCACTTGTCACACACTAACATAGAATAAATATGAAAATCCATGCACCGATCTCTGCCCTCCTGCTAGCCTTCCTCCACTGCGCAATCCCTGCTGAAGAATAGCTCTCAATGAATTTGAATTACCCTTGCCTTGACTGCGCAATCCTCATTGGAAACTCCAATGTGTGTGTGGTGCAATCAATGCATCACTATAGTCACAACAGATAGTCCAATCCATTGGAACTGTCATGAACTGTAGTTAACTATTGTATTTTTTCAGTTGATTAATGAGTTATTATTTGTGAATTAATTAACTAATTAATTCACTTCACACTCACTAGTGTATCATTCAATTAGAATAGATACAACTAGCTCAACTGAGTCTAACTGAGTTAAACTGAATACAACTCCATGAACTACTCTTCCAACTCTGTCATAACTTTGCCACTTCAGTTCTAACTAATGTAGAAATTTGAATAATTGTTAAATTATTCACCGAGATTATCCTGATCACACACTATTTGAGCTTCATGCATAATGCATAACCTCTTCTACTATTGATCATTAATTTCGGAAATATAAACAATCGCATGTGCACATTATAACCATAAACAATCACACATATAAACACAGTATTTATGGGAAAGCTTAAAGCTGAAAACCCCCAACTATCTGTATATTATAATGATAGATATCATGTAACAATCATTGTACAAACTCCTCACAAGCTCTGAGTACAATCTCCAATTGTTACACACTACACAAGCTCAGATCTAACAAAACACATGCTCCAATCTGCTCCACCTGTTAGCTTGCCTCTACTGCCCAATCCAAGATGAATAATGGCTCAACCTGAGTTCGAATCCCTCTGGTATGCACTGCGCAATCCTCATTGGCATCTCCATCAATGTGTGGTGCAAACTCATGCACCAGTATAGTCACAACTGATAGTCACACTTGCTCTTTCACCTACCTCTCCACTGGTCTCCACTGAAATTGTCCATGCACTGAAGTTAACTGATGTATTCTTTAGTTGATTTATGAGTTAATAATTAGTGAATTAATTAATAATTAATTCACACCACTCTCACTAGTGTCTCAATCAATTAGACTAGATACAACTAGCTCAACTATGTTTAACTGAGTTAAACTGAACACAACTCCATTAACTCCTCAATCAACTCCACCAAACTCTGTCACCTGAGTTCTAACTAAAGTCTCCATGCAATAGCTCCACTAAACCCTCAGGAATAGCGTAATTCCTTCTGTCAGCTGCATGTGCCACATATGTGCACTTAACTGAAGTGCTCCAAGAGGATAAGATAATGTTTAGAGTCCAAATATTATTAAGAGCTAATAATATTCGACATATCTATTTTTAGACTGGCAATCTAAAAATAGATTCTGCCCAGTATGTCTAAAAATAGAAGTCCATCTATTTTTCCGACTTGACCAACCATCCACAAATAGCATCCTGCAACTCATAGAACATGATCCATATGTCTAAAAATAGACATAGTCTAAAAAAAATAGACACTGTAATGACGTGCGAGCCCATAGTGAGCGACTCTTTTCACTAAGCTCATCATCTTGTTGAATCTCAACACTCCCTCTCAACAAGATAGGGATTATCTGCCACCCTGATCCTGTCTCTATGGTATTCGAATTTTCTCCTGGTGAGCGCCTTCGTCAAGATATCAGCATCCTGATCCTCCGTAGGAATGTATGAAAGTAACATGATCTTCCACTGCACACAATATCTGATATGATGATACCGGATGTCAATGTGTTTAGATCTATTATGAAATACTGGATTAACCGAGAGTTTGATGCAACTCTGCTTATCACAATAAATAACAATAGGCTCTAAGTGTGAACCGAACAACCCGACCAGGATCTTCCTCATCCATATAGCCATGCATGCAGCCAAACTCGTTGCCATATACTCGGCCTCTACTGAACTGAGTGCCACGGATCTTTGCTTCCTGCTGTACCAAGAAACTGCTATCGACCCGATACTGAAAATCCCTCCAGATGTGCTCTTTCTGTCCGTTGGGCTCCCTACGCAATCTGCATCCGTGAAGCCACACAGCTTCACCTCATCCGACTATCTGTACCACAATCCATATCCCGATGTGCCTCTGATATATCTCAATACATTTTTCCCTACCTTCCAAAAGAACTTGGTAGGCTAAACCATAGCTTGTGAAAGCTGGTTAACTGCATAGCAAATATCGGGTCGTGTATTGACCAGATACATAAGCGACCCCACCAACTGTCGATAAACAGTGGCATCCACTACCTCCGCTGAAGTAGCATCCTCCTTCCTCCAACCTCCAGGAAGAGGAGTATCAACAGGCTTGCAGCCATGCATTTTGAACTTCTCCAGTATCTCCCAGGCATACTTACCCTGAGAAACAAACAATCCATCACTGCGCTGCCAAATTTCCAATCCCAGGAAATAATGAAGGAGGCCCAAGTCCTTCATCTCAAACTCTCTAGCAAGATCCTCCTTGCATGAAAGTATCAACAGCTCATCACCCGTCAAAATCAAATCATCTACATAAAGTAAAATTATCAGCAACTTACCCTCCACCACAATCTGGTATAGGTTCGAATCCACCTCACTCTTGGAGAATCCAAGTCCGGTGAAATAACTGTCTATCCGTGTGTACCAAGCACGAGGTGCTTGTTTCAACCCATACAGCGCTCTCTTGAGCCTGCACACATGCGACTCGCTGTTGAAGATCTTGAAACCTTCGGGCTGCTCTATGTACACCTCCTCCTCAATGACTCCGTTGAGGAACGCAGTCTTCACATCCATCTGATGAATGTGCCACCCCATCTGCGCTGAGAGAGCAAGAATTGTCCGTATGGAAGAATACCTTGCGACAGGTGCAAAGGTCTCCTCATAATCGATCCCCTCTATCTGTGAGAAGCCTCGGGCAACAAATCTTGCCTTGTACTTCTCCACACTCCCGTCAGCTGCCTGCTTCACTTTGTAGATCCATCTCGAACCCACCACTGATTTCCCTTCCGCCCTTGGGACAATCTCCCATGCACTGTTTCTGACAATCGAATCATACTCTTCCACCATGGCATCTACCCATGCGGGGTCCTCCACAGCTTCCTCGAAAGAGGATGGCTCCGTCACGATACACTTGCTCATAAGAGCCATGTATCCAGTATACCGGTCAGGTGACTGTCTCTGTCTGCGCTGTGATGTAGGTGCTCCTACAACCTTCTCTGCATCTTGAGCCAGTCGCTCAGCTTCTGTAGTGCGCTTCCGCCCTCTGATGGTTGGCGCTACTTGAGTGGTCTCTTCCACTCCATGAACCTCTTCTTGTGGCTGATCCACATCCCGAGGCTCATCCTTAGGAACTAATATCTCCTCATCTACATGCAAGTGTGGCTCCCTCTCAAGCGAACACTTCATGGCTTTCTCCTCCTGAAATTTGATATCCCGTCGCACAACAGTCTTGCGACTGTCTGGAAAATACACACGATAGTTGTGGGGCGTATCAGTGTACCCCACAAATATCCCAACCTCTACAGTCGGCTCCAGCTTCTTCCTGGCATCCTTAGTCACATGAATGTAAACAGGTGAACCAAAAATCCTCAAATGGGAAATATCAGGCCTCTTACCAGAAAACGCCTCCTCGGGTGTACTCATGCCAAGTATCCTGTGAGGACAACGGTTCCGCACATATACTGCAGTATTGCATGCCTCCACCCACAAGTGAATGGGTAGGCCCTGATCATGCAACATCGCCCGTGCAGCACCCACGATCGTTCTGTTCTTCCGCTCAGCAACCCCGTTCTGTTGTGGGTTATGAGGTGCTATGAGCTCTCTTCAAATTCCTTCTGCGCTGCAAAAGTCCTTGAATTCGCTAGAGATGAATTCACCACCATTGTCGCTCCTTAGAGCCTTCACCTGCTTCCCCGATTCTTTCTCAACCAGTGCCTTGAACTCACAGAACTTTGAGTATGTCTCGCTCTTCTTCTGCATGAAGAAGATCCCGCACTTACGAGAAAAATCATCAACAAATATCACATAATACCTGTGCTTTGTTGTCAAAGCTACTGAGAAAGGTCCACACACGTCTGTGTGAATTCTGTCAAGGATCATCGTGGTGTGACTATCCTTCTCGTGAAAGGTGGATTTCACAAATTTTCCCAAGGTACACCCCTTGCACTAATCTGACTGCAGAAGAGTGCCTTTAGGAAGCCCAGTAGAAATCTGCTGCAGTATCTTCAAAGCTCCATGGTGAAGGTGGCCTAATCTCCGGTGCCACAACTCGCCATCATCCCAGTTCACCACTCCTTCTGCCTTGCCTGCCATTGCTGCGCAACCATCTACCTGCAATTGATAAAGGTTCTTAACTCAAACCCCTATCCTCCGGGTCTCACCAGTTGCCTTACTGTGCAGGAAAGCCTTTCCCTCGCTAAAGACAACATCATATCCCTTATCTTCTAACATTGCCACAGAGATCAGATTATTCTTCAATCCTGGAACATGCATCACTTCCTTCAATACAAAGGGTTTACCAGAATCCCTCTCAAATGAAATGGTACTGATACCGGTCGCACTGTATCTACCATCAACGTCCATCTCGATGTGCACTCCAAGATCTTTCTCATCAAGATCAGTAAACAAATCTCGATCTCCTGTCATGTGAAAAGACGCACCATTTTCAAGAAACCACATTGAACCCATCACACTTGAGACCAAGCATGCGATCAGCGAAAATCCAAGCTCAAACTGCGAGGCTAAGGCCTCTCCAGCTATAGATCCAGCAGCCTGCTTATTTTTCTTCTTCTGTGGATAATTAGTGGCGTAATGTCCGTTTTGGTGACAGTGAAAGCACTTCACCTTGGACATGTCCTGCTTCTTGCCTTTCGCACGAGATTGGGAAGCATTCGTCTTGCTCTTCCCCTTCTTTTCTTTGGCAGCCAAAGCGCAAATCTCTCATCGAGTTCTTTGATGACTATCCATCCCTGGTACTCCGCCTTATCTCCTCTTGCACAAGATCCGACCAAAGTCGCTCCCATCCGGCAATTTCTCCCGACCATCGACAGAAACTCGATAGGTATGCCAACTCTTCTAAGCTCAAGGAGAGCCAAGATCACCAAGTCCCCATCATCAACAGTCACCCCCACACTTCCCAGCTCATCCTTGCATTGGGTGAACTTCGTGAGGTACTTGGGCATACTGTCACCTTTCTCCATCTTTATGTTTCTGAGTTTATCCTTGAGCGCAAACTTCCTCTGGTCGCTCTTGCTTTGGAATAAATTTGTCAAGGCTTTCCACATCAAGAATGGAGAAGCCTTACCATGAAGGTTTGACACTATGTGATCCTTCATGCCCTCCAACAGAATCCTTCGACACTTTGTTGTCTTCTTTTTCCATGCGTCAAGTGCGGCAGCATCGCTAGAAGCAGGTCTTGGAATTTCTGCATATATGAACTCCTTCAACCCGTTGTCATCTAACACTGCCTCCATCCTGTCCTTCCATGCAATATAATTCGAGCTGCCTTCAAGGGCATACTCCAGTCACAATCCGTTGAAAGACATTCTCAACTTCGACACCAAGAAAACACTGCTGCAAATTCGAATTCCACCAGCTCAAAACTCAACCGCTTCAATGTTTTGCAATTGCTCCAATGATCAATATCGCTCCAATACCATGTAGAAATTTGAATAACTGTTAAATTATTCACCGATATTATCCTTATCACACACTATTTGAGCTTCATGCATAATACATAACCTCTTCTATTATTGATCATTAATTGTGGAAATATAAACAATCGCATGCGCACATTAAAACCATAAACAATCACACACATAAACACAGTATTTATGGGAAATATTAAAGTTGAAAACCCCCAACTATCTTTATATTATAATGATATAGATCATGTAACAATCATTGTACAAAATCCTCACAAGCTCTCAGTACAATCTCCAATTTTTACACACTACACAAGCTCAGATCTGACAAAACACATGCTCCAATATGCTCCACATGTTAGCCTGCCTCTACTGCGCAATCCAAGATGAATACTGGCCCAACCCTCGAGTTCAAATCCCACTGGTATGTACTGCGCAATCCTCATTGGCTTCTCCATCAATGTGTGTGCAAATCTCATGCACCAGTATAGTCACAACTGATAGTCACACTCGCTCTTTCACCTACCTCTCCACTGGTCTCCACTGAAACTGTCCATGCACTGCAGTTAACTGATGTATTCTTTAGTTGATTTATGAGTTAATAATTAGTGAATTAATTAATAATTAATTCACACCACTCTCACTAATTGTATCAATCAGTTAGACTAGATACAACTAGCTCAACTAAGTTAAACTGAACACAACTCCACTAACTGTCTCATCAACTCCACCAAACTCTGTCACATGAGTTCTAACTGAAGTCAACCATGCAATAGCTCCACTAAACCCTAGGAATAGCGTACCCTTCCGTCAACCTGCATGTGTCACATCTCAGGCACTTAATCGAAGTGCTCCAAGAGGATAAGATAATGTTTAGAGTCCAAATATTATTAAGAGCTAATAATATTCGACATATCTATTTTAAGACTAGAAATCTAAAAATAGATTCCGCCCAATATGTCTAAAAATAGAAGTCCATATATTTTTTCCAACTTGACCAACCATCCACAAATAGCATCCTGCAACTCATAGAACATGATCCATATGTCTAAAAATAGACATAGTCTAAAAATAGACTTTGCTCCAAAAATAGCCTGCGGGCCCACTTAGTGAAGGTGACTCTTTTCACTAAGCTCATCATCTTGTTGCAATCTCAACAACTGATTCCTCCATGCATGAACCACTAGTAAACCCTAGGAATTGCGTAATTCCTTTAGCCCACTGATTTTCCAAATCTATGCACTGAAACTAAGTGCTCCAAGAGAATAAGTTGTTGTTTATTGTCGGATTATTATTAAGAGCTACTAATAATCGACACTTCTATTTTTAGATTGACGATCTATAAATATACTTCGCCCAATATTCTAAAAATAGAATTTCATATATTTTTCCAACTTAACCAACCATCCACAAATAGCATCCTACAACTTCTGAAATATGATCACCATGTCTAAAAATAGACATATTCTAAAAATAGACTTGCGCCAAAAATAGCCTGTGGGCCCACTTTGTGAAGGCGATTATTTTCACTAAGTTCATCATCTTGTTGAATCTCAACAAGATAGGGATTATCCTTCACCCTGATCCTGCCTCTATGGTATTCGAATTTTCTCTAGTGAGCGCCTTCGTCAGCATATCTGCATCCTGATCTTCCATAGGAATGTACTGAAGCAACATGATCTTCCACTACACACAATCTCTGATATGATGATACCGGATATCAATATGTTTAGATCTATCATGAAACATAGGATTAACCGATATTTTAATGCAACTCTGATTATCACAATGTATCACTGTGGGATCTAAATGTGAATCAAACAAACTGACCAGGATCTTCCTCATCCAGATAGCCTCACATGCAGCTTGACTTGCTGCCATGTATTCTGCTTTTGCTGAACTGAGTGCCACGGATCTTTGTTTCTTGCTATACCAAGAAACTGTCGTAGATCCGATACTAAAAATCCCTCCTAATGTGCTCTTTCTGTCTGTTTCCCAATCTGCATCTGTGAAGCCATGCAACTTCACCTCATCCGTCTGTTTGTACCATAAACCATACTCAGATGTGCCCTTGAGATATCTCAGGACATGGTTGTCTACCTTCCAAAAGAGCTTGGTAGGCTTAACCATCGCTTGTGAAAGTTGGTTCACAGCATAGCATATGTCTGGTCTTGTATTAACTAAATACATGATTGAACCCACCAACTGTCGATAAACAGTGGCATCCACTACCTCTGTCGTTGTAGCATCCTCTTTCCTCCAATTTCTTGGAAGAGGAGTGTCGACAGGCTTGCAGCCTTGCATGTGAAACTTCTCCAGTATCTCCCGGGCATACTTGCCTTGAGACACAAACAGTTCACCTTCCCGCTGCCATATTTCCAACCCAAGGAAATAATGAAGGAGGCCCAAATCCTTCATCTCAAACTCCTTTGCAAGATCTGCCTTGCATGAGTGTATCAACTTCTCATCACCCGTTAGTATTAAATCATCAACATAAAGAACAATGATTAAAATATTACCCTCCACCACAATTTGGTACAGGTTTGCATCCACCTCACTCTTGGTGAAGCCAAGTCCAGTGAAATATTTTTCGATCCGAGTGTACCAAGCACAAGGTGCTTGCTTCAGCCCATACATCGCTCTTTTGAGCTTGCACACATGCGACTCGCTGCTGAAGATCTCAAATCCCTTAGGTTGCTTAATGTACACCTCTTCCTCAATGATCCCATTAAGGAACGCAGTCTTCACATCCATCTGATGAATATGCCAACCCATCTGCGCTGAGAGAGAAAGGATGGTCCTTATGGAAGAATACCGTGCGATAGGTGCAAAGGTTTATTCATAATCAATCCCCTCGATCCATGAGAAGCCCCAGGCAAAAAATCTTGCCTTATACTTCTCAACGCTCCCATCAGCAGCCTGCTTTACCTTGTAGATCCATCTTGATCCTACAACTGATTTACCAACTGGCCTTGGAACAATCTCCCAAGCATTGTTTCTGACAATGGAGTCATACTCCTCCACCATGGCATCTAACCATGTGGGCTCCTACACTGCTTCTTCAAAATAATGTGGCTCTATCATGATACACTTGCTCATAAGAGCCACATATCCAGTAAATTGGTCAGGTGATTGTCTCTATCTGCGCTGTGATGTAGGGACTCCTACATTCTGTGCCGCATCAAGCTTCAGTCTCTTAGCTTCTGTGGTCCACTTTCTGCCTTGTCTGATGTTTGGTTCTGCATGAGTGGACTCCTCCACTCCATGAATATCCTCCTGTGGCTAATCCACATCTAGAGGCTCATCTTTGGGAACAAGAAGTTCCTCCTCTGCATGCAAGTGTAGCTCCCTCTCAAGCGACAAATTCATGGCTTTCACCTCATTGAATTTTATATCTCGTCGCACCACAGTCATCCAACTGTCTGGAAAATACACACGATAATTATGGGGTGTTTCTGTGTACCCAACTTCTGCAGTCAGCTCCAGCTTCTTCCTGGGGTCCTTTGTCACATGAATGTAAACAAATGAGCCAAAAATCTTCAAATGAGAAATATCAGGCTTCTTACCAGTAAAATCTTCTTCAGGTGTACTCATGCCAAGTACTCTATGAGGACAACGGTTTTGCACATAAACCGCAGTGTTGCATGCTTTCACCCACAAGTGCATCGGTAGGCCCTGTTCATGCAGCATTGCTCGTGTAGCACCCACGATCGTTCTGTTCTTCCTCTCCACGACCCCATTCTGCTGTGGGTTATGAGGCGCTATGAGTTCTCTTCGAATTCCTTCTTTGCTATAGAAGTCTTTGAATTTTCCCGAGATGTATTCACCACCATTATTGCTCCATAGAGCTTTCACTTGCTTCCCAAACTCCTTCTCCACCAATGCTTTGAAATCACAGAACTTTGAGAACATTTCGCTCTTCTTCTGCATGAAGAAGATCCAGCATATATGAGAATAGTCATCAACAAATATAACATAATACCTGTGTTTTGCTGTTGAAGCAACCGAGAAAGGTCCACACACGTCTGTGTGAATTCTCTCTAGGATCACTGAAGCACAGTTCTCCTTCTCTTGAAAGGTGGTCTTCACAAAATTACCCATAGTACGTCCCTTGCACTGATTTGACTGCGCAAGAGTACCATTGGGAAGTCCAGTAGAAATCTGTTGCAAAATCTTCAAAGTGCCATGGTGAAGATGGCCCAATCTCCTATGCCATAATTCACCCTCATCTCGGCTCACCACTTCTTCTGCCTTACCCACCATTGCAGCACAGCCATCTACCTCCAGCTTGTAGAGATTCTTAATTCGAACCCCTATCTTCTTGGTTTGACCCGTTGTTTTATGTCGAAGGAAGACTTTTCCCTCACTAAAAATAACATCATAACCTTTGTCTTCCAACATTGCGACCGAGACCAAATTCTTCTTCAGACCTAGAACATGCATAACATCCTTCAATAAGAATGGATTACTGGACCTCCTCTCAAAGGTAATGGTCCCAATGGCAGTCGCACTGTACCGACTATCGTCGCCCATCTCTATATGCATCTAGAGGTCTTTCTCCTCCAAGTCACTAAGAACTCCTTGTCTCTCATCATATGGAAAGATGCACCACTATCAAGATACCACACCGATACCATACAGCTTGAAACCAAGCATGTGATCAAAGAGAAATAAAGTTCAAATTGTGGGGCTAAGGCCTCTCCAGTAGCCTTCTTGTTCTTCTTCTTCTATGGGAAGTTAGTGGCGAAATGCCCATGTTCGTGACAGTGAAAACACTTCACTTTGGACAAATCTTGCTTCTTGCCTTTAACATCGAATTTTGAAGGAAATTTCTTCCCCTTCCCCTTCCTTACTTTTGTAGCCAAATCACAATTCTCTTCATCTTCATTCTTCGATGAAGAGCCATCCCTGGTACCCCGCCTTATCTCCTCCTGCACAAGATCCGACCAAAGTTGCTCCCATCCCAGCAGTTTCTCCCGTCCATTGACAGAGTCTTCGTAGCTATGCCAACTCTTTGGAAGCCCAAGGAGAGCCAAGATCACCAAGTCTTCATCATCAACAGTAACCCCCACACTTCCCAGTTCATCCTTGCAATGGACAAACTTTGTGAGATATTTTGGAATATTGTCGCCCTTCTCCATTTTTATTTTTTTGAGCTTGTCTTTAAGCACTAACTTCCTCTGGTCACTTCTGCTTTGGAACAAATTTGTCAAAGCCTTCCACATTAAGAATGGAGTGGCTTTCCCATGAAGGTTGGACACAATGTGGTGTTTCACACCTTCCAACAAAATTCTTCTTGTCTTTGCTGTCTTCTTTTGCCATGCGTCAAGTAATGCAACATCACTAGATCCCAGCTTAGGAACATCGTTATCGATGAACTCCTTCAGTCCATTATCCTCCAGCACCGCCTCCATCCTATCCTTCCAGGCTAGGTAATTCGAGCTCCCATCAAGGGCATACTCCAATCGCAACCCATTGAAATACATTTCAATGTATACTCAACTTCTGCACCAAGAATATTCTGTAGCAAATTCGAATTGTCCACCAGCACAAACTCAACAATTCTTCACAATTGCAATCATCAAGAATTAACACTGCTCTGATACCATGTAGAAATTATTCTACACTAAGAATGCATACATCCAGATTCCCCTGATCTCACAATATTTAACTTCTTGCAAAATACAAAATCATTCCATTGTTAATCTTTTGCGGAAAATTAATTGCAAACACATGTGAAGCATAAATAAAAACAATCGCACATAACACAGTTGTTTAACGAGAAAGCCTGAAGCTGAAAACCCCAACTATCATATATTATGTATCATGGAGATCATGTAACAATCTCATACAAAGCTTAGTACATCAAGCTCTCAGTACAATCAATCGTCACACACTAACATAGAAGAAATATGCAAATCCATGCACCGATCTCTGCCCTCCTAGTAGCCTACCTCCACTGCGCAATCCCTGCTGAAGAATAGCTATGAATGAATTCGAATTACCCTTGCCTTGACTGCACAATCCTCATTGGAAAATCCAATGTGTGTGTGGTGCAATCAATGCATCACTATAGTCACAACAAATATTCCATCTTTCCCTTTCACCTATCTCTCGACTGGGTCTCCACTAGAACTGCCATGCACTGTAGTTAATTCTTGTATTGTTCAGTTGATTAATGAGTTATTATTTGTGAATTAATTAACTAATTAATGCACTTCACTCTCACTAGTGTATAATTCAGTTAGACTAGATACAACTAGCTCAACTAAGTCTAACTGAGTTAAATTGAATACAACTCCATGAACTACTCTTCCAACTCTGTCATAACTTTGCCACTTCGGTTATAATTGATTCCTCCATGCATGAACCACTAGAAAACCATAGGAATTGCGTAATTCCTTCAGCCCACTGATTTTCCAAATCTGTGCACTGAAACTAATTACTCCAAGAGAATAAGTTGTTGTTTATTGTCGGATTATTATTAAGAGCTAATAATAATTGACACTTCTATTTTTAGATTGATGATCTATAAATAGACTTCGCCCAATATTCTAAAAATAGAATTTCATCTATTTTTCCAACTTGACCAACCATCTACAAATAGCATCCTGCAACTTCTGAAATATGATCACCATGTCTAAAAATAGACATATTCTAAAAATAAACTTGCGTGAAAAATAGCCTGCGGGCCCACTTAGTGAAGGCAACTCTTTTCACTAAGCTCATCATCTTGTTGAATCTCAACAAAAATATCAAGAGGCAACTAGGTGAAGAGGCAAAATATCAAGACATTGAAAGAGGAAATTGTTTTCGTTGATAGGTTGATAGACCATTATGATGAAGGGACTAATGAAAAGAAAAATAAGTTTGATAAAATGAAGGAGAAAACTCGAAGGAGGATCATTTGAGATCGAGTGGCAAGTCGAAGATGAAGAAACCTTTCAAATGTTGGTTGTGCAGAGAGGACCACACAGTGAAGAATTGTCCTTCAAGACTCGTAGTGGAAATAATAGCACAATCTGATGTGAAGAATAAGAAAGAGGAACCAATGGTTGGGATGATGCAAGTATTGAGAGTTGCGGCAGCTGTGGAAGTTGTCCCTAGGATTTACCTTGAGATAAATAAATTGGAATATGTGGACATGAGGATTGGGCAGGGCACATTTCTCACGATGGTGGAAAGTGGTGCAACTCATAACTTCATCAGTGAAGAAGCAGTGAGGAAGATTTGGTTGAAGTTTGTTCCAACTCAAGCTCATTTGAAGGCGGTGAACTCCCCACCAGATTGAGTCATTAGCATGGCAGCGAATGTGGAGGTTCACATTGGTGAGTGGAATGGGAATGTCGACTTCACAGTTTTGCGGATGGATTATTATGAGGTAGTTTTGGGATTGAATTTATGAAAAAATATGAGGCTATGATGATGCCACATATAAAGAAGTTGTACATTTATGATGGATGGGAGGATGAGCCATTGGGAATTCTTACTTTGGAATCTATGAAAATTGAGTGTAAATTGACAGCAATTAATGTGGAGGACATCTAACAGGGTGAAGAACTCTATGAGAGGTTGTCCATTTCAGAGACAAAATTAACAGAGCAGGCACAAGTTATGAGAGCATTATCTAATAGGATCCTAGACTTGACAGGCAGGCTAGAGGTAGTGGAAGGAAATAAGTGTATGGAACCAGGGATTTAAGAGGAAATTCAGGAAGCATACATGTAGAGATTGTAAGAGGAAGATCCTAATAGGTGGATTGAGTTGTTATAGAAGGAGGATGGAGAGCCTTTGGTTTCCCCATCCCCTCCCTCTTTCTATACTAGCATGGGGATGAGTCTCATTGTCTTCTGCTCATGGAAATGATTCCTCTTGACATAATGAACAGGAATTTGGGACGACATGGACACGATTGACAGCAGGATGTGATGACAGTCATGATGATGTGAGATGCATGCGTTCTTGTGGTGGATATGTTAAGGTTGGATTAGCTACCCAATGAATCACCATCGTAGGGGGATCCAACACGTGATGTTATTGCAGAGTTGGAAGAGATTTGAGCATGTATCAAGCCATGGGAAGAGCTATCTTGGTGTCGATATATAGATATATATCTTATCAATGGAGGTTTTTGAGATGGTGTTGTCAAGGAAGACAACATTTTTAGAGTGGTGGAGGATGTCAAGACTCTGAGTCAGGATTCATTCGACTGAGTCATAGCAGGTGCGCTCATGTGTGACATTCGCCCATGTTGAGGCAACTCTGGTGGAGCATGCATGGGTGAAGCGACTTGGAGTGGCATTCAGTTATGTGTGATGGTTGGGAACACACATATCAGGTGCGTCGTGTTGGGTGGGTGCCCTCGCATTGCAACGAACGAACGTTTTTGGAGCCATGATCCCCCGCAAAGTAAATAATCTGCAGATCAAGGAACGGAGCACGCAACGCGAAGTACTATTTTTTTTTTTGGGCATTGGGGTGGGTAAAATCCCCTTAATTATTTAATGGGATGGGATTTTTGGTGAACGTTGGACTCCGCCCATGATTTTGGACCATGGCATTGTAAAAGATAAGTTTATATAAGGAGTCTAGATAGAAGTCCTAGGAAGGCATAAAAGGTTATGATTGATGATATGCAATGCATTTCGATGTAATAGTGAGTTAAAGTCTATGGTTTGGGTTAGAGGAAAATTCTCCTGTAGCTTTGTGCGTGGAGACCTTAGGAAAGGCTGCAATGGTGTGTGCAGGGTAGAAAGTGATTGTATGAGATAGATCTAGATATGAATGAATGAACTATTGAGAATATCAAAGTATATTTATGTGTTTGATTCATACTTACTAGTTATGAATGAATATGTTGAATAAGGATTTTTTTCTTTAACTGAATAGCGTATTTGGTTTTATGATTATTTACTGCATTTAATGCATGAATAAGTAAGATCACATAGCCTTTGAGTAAATTCAACAGTTGTGTTAAACATCACTGGTAATATTGGTAGATCTGACCTGTGGAACTCTGATAATAAGGAAAAACCTTAGATCCATTGTCCTCTATCCCTGCAAAAACCTGGTTCTAGCATCCCCCTATATTGCCTCAGGTGAGACTTCAGTCTGTGCAAGCAGATCGTTGCCGAAAGGGCCAGTAATAGTGGGTGTTTTTTGGACTGTGCAAACTATCTGAACCTAGGTCAGGGCCCCAGAAATCCAACAAATGGTTTTGTTTCCGGGACTGGGATCTGACTAAGGGATAGTTGAATGTGGCATCCATCTAAGAAAGAGATTGAATATTGGATAGATCTGAAAGAACGTGAGTTTGCTACGCAATAGAGTAGAAATTAGTGTATCTCTATTGAATGTTGGTTCCAAAAGTATATCTATACATATCAGTACGATATTTTCTTTGCATCATTTTCTATTGAGTTACACAAGTGGATCTTAAGGCTAGATATGCAAATGGGGTATTTTAATAATAGACCTACTGTGTGGACCCCAGATCTGATTGAGAAACTGAAAAAGATTGACAACGAGATCATGAGAGATGTTGATTACTAAGTTGATAACATCCTTGGGTGATTCATTACTGAGTTTATGATCAAGACCGTTGTGTCCTATAGTGAAGTAGAGCGCAAATTTTTCAAAGGCCTGCGAGGTAAGTACTTGAATTCACTGAAGTTCTAGAATAAAATGCTATTGTGTGAAAAGGGTATACTTCGATTGCGCTCAGATGGTTGTTTGAAGGAAAAGAACCTAGTGCTACGCGAAGTGGAAAATTTTTTAGGACCAGCTGGGTAACATACATTGAAAGGGATATATACCGTTGTTTGAACTAAAGGAGGAGAAAGCAACCCTTCTACTCCGTGAAGTCTGTCATTGAGATCTGAAAGTTAGAAAAGTGTTGAGGAATTTCACCAACCGTACACCCCCATCATTACTCTGTTTAATTCTTTCCACCCACCTCCACCTCCACCTTCCCCATTCACCATGGCCCAACCCTTGAAGATGCCTATGTTCAAGGGAACAGATGACCCTAGACAGTTCTGGTTTGTAGTAGAAGCAATATGGAGTTCGCAGAACATTACACATGAAGATATGAAGAAATTGCAGTTGGTTACTACACTACAAGATAGAGCATTGTTCTAGTACATGAAGTTTGTTACAATGAATGAAAATGCTTCATTTGATGAAACAAAGACTGCGTTGAATGTTGAATTCAATAAACCAAAGTCGCAATCCTATTGCATCATTGTGATCAAAGAGATTAAGAAACTGACGACTGAGACCATGTGGGAGGTAGATCATAGATTTAAGACATTGTTGAGTCAAATTAGCTTTAATATCTCGGACAAGTAACATAAATAATGGTTTATTGCTACGATGTTTCTGCATCTTATATTTCCATTATCACGACAGAAGATCACAACTTGGGTTGAAGCACTAGAAATCACAATGAAGTTGGAGGCTTCACCATTAGCTGATGCAAGAATAGGGGTGAAAAAAATTCAAACCCAGTTGGAAAGCCTGCACATGGAGCTCTAGGATCTAAAGAAGGGAATGGATGTTCGCCCAAGAATCTAGTGTATCAAGTGCAAGGCTGAGGGTCACTACAAGGACCAGTGTCATATTTTTAGAGACTATGTGGGCACTAGGATGCCGAATCCGTTAAAACTAGGATCAAGCAGAGGGCCAAGTGCAAGGCCTAATGTGTGGTGTAGTATATACGAAGTTGCAGTCCAACATTCCACTGATTTTTGTCACTTATTACAAAATTTTTTCAGATCGTCGAAGCAACTATTATGCAACTTTTGTAGTTCAGTTTGGCACGATGAAAAGCATTGTAAGAGCTATGATCTAATGTTGCAGAATAGTTCGAGTGCATATCAAATGCAAGTATAAAGTCACGAAGCTATGGGTTCACCAACTGTATGAGGAGGTTTTCAAGGCCGAGGGTGCGGCCAAGGAGGAAGCATTGGTTAAGGGCGAGGACAGATCGTTTGTTACAATTGTGGATAGCGTAAACACTTTGCTCGAGATTGTAAAAATGCTAATGTTGTGTCTTGTAAGTATTGTCGGGAATTTGGTCATGAAATAGAAGATTTCCTCATTTTGTTAGATAAAATGTAGGAGAAGCGCAACCAGCATCCAGCGCAGAACATACAGATGATAAAGGTTGAACTGCGGCAAGGAGATCCAAGTATTAACATAGTCACGTGTAGTGGTATAAATCTTGGAGGAAATCGTGTGTGACAGGCATAGATCTGTTGTGGAGACATGGGTAAGGAAGGTTGAAGATAATATTGTTGGGTATGATGTACAGCGCGAAAAGGAGACATTCATGGCAGAGAAGAAATTGTTTATGACTCCTAAGGCTATGACATCGACTTTGCAGTGGCAGTTGTTCCGGGTAGAAAAGAAGCTTGAAGAGAATGTTGAAGTGAAGGAAGTCGATCCATCAATCTTAACGTCTTTCCTACATACATGCATGAATTTTTTAAGGGACCAGAGGGATGCAGAAGGATTGCAGGAGCTGCTTGATAACTATGCTAGTAAAGAAGAGTTGTGGATGGAACAATGCGCAATAAAAAAAAGTGTACAATAATAAGAAGATAACTAGTCGGGAGATGTGATTAACTGTGCAGATTGGAGACTATGAGATGGATCTAGTCATTCTCGATCTGGGATTGGATTCTAATGTTTTTTCTGAAACAAACATAGGAGTGGATGGGAAATTCAAAGTTACAATGGTCGCCTATTCATCTGAGGATGGAAAATCAGCAGAAGATCATCCCTATGGGGAGATTGCAAGGATTCAATGTAGATATTTATGGTGCAAGTGTGTTGGTTGACTTTGAGGTCATTGAGATCATTGATGATAGTAATTTGCACCCTGCGCTATTAGAATTTGACTGGCCTTATGACATGGATGTTATAATAAACCTGAAGAAGAGGCAGATGGTATTTGAAAAGGATGGCACTCGAGTTGTTGTGCCACTAGATCCCTTTGAAGGTGTGTGCTATACAAAACTTGTCGAGCATGGTATGATGATGTTGTGATTGATCAGATTTATCAGCTTATTGTGCAGGACGAAGACTAGATTAATCCTACTGCAGATGGAAAAATATGTTGGAAGTGTGATATTTTGTGCATGTCTGATTCTGATGAAGAGTTGGAGCACCAGGATACTAGATTGCATGAAGTTATCACAAAGCATTGTAACAGGGTTACAAAATATCTATGATGTGTCAAAGCTGAAGTGTGTGACTTTCCCCTTTATAATGGAACAAGGAATGTTGTCTTGTTCTTGCAGGAATTTGAGCGCAAAGTGCTGGAGAAACAAAGGTACGAGGCTATGGACTTCGCATTAAGTTCCACTCTGTTGGGTGTGGAGCTTGATTATCTTGTTTACTTTACAGCTTTGGACCCCTGTACCTTAAAAGGGGCGGCAATGCCGCCCGAAATTTAAATGCTGCCGTGGGGGGTCCAGGCTAAAAACAGATGTAAAATTGCCTTGTAAAAGTATAGTAATTTCTAGTCAATCTTGGTCGTTCATTAGGCAAATGATCTGACGGTAGAAGTTATGTTTAGATTAGGGTTTTTTGCCCTAGAAGGAAACCCCTTGTATATATGAGGGTATTGTATTGTGTCTGTGTATAATGAGTGTATTCTCGGAGCGAGAAACAGAGAGGGAGACTGTGAGAGAGAACAGAGGATATTACAGCGGATCTGCTGTAGGTTTTGTCTCTTTATTTTTGCTGGATAATAGAGAGGAAGGACTGGCTGTTCGGGGTGGACGTAGCCCAAACTGGGTGAACCACGTATATCTGTGTCTCTCTAGTTTTATGTGTTTTGTGTGCTTGTATTTTCTGCATATTTTATGTGTTTCATTGCTCTGTAATATTTAATTTTCTAACACACTCCAGCTCGATGGTGGGGTTCGCACAAATAAACTCTAGGATATTTGGCGAAATTCTGCAAATTAATAAGGTTAAGGTTTGGTCAATTTGACAGAATAATTGTGGAGAATTATGATGGCCAGAAGGATCCGCGCGAGCATTTAGCTCGCTAGAATATAGCTTTGGGAGCAGAACCTCAGCCAGAATGGGTGCACATGTTCTTTCATTATTTGGAGACGATACCTCAGCAATGTTATCTTGAAATAGAACTGCACCATGGAGTGACGGATTGGGATGAGATGGTATAAGGGTTCTTGTTGACATATAGCTTCACAAATGGATGGGAATGCATTAATGAAGCTCTTCAAGAAGTGACAGCAGGTGTCTTCGGGATTTCTAAGGAAACAAGGAATCTAATATAGCTGGATCAGGTTACGCAGTGTAAAATGACTTGTGAGGATGACCAACACTTTCTTTGGAGGAACACGGTTCCCAAGACTGTCTTGGGGGAGGAGATGTGTGGATTTCATGAGGAAAAGATACAGACCGGTTGTTTTGGGGGTTACAATGCCCAGGGATACAGGACTTCGCTGAAGGGCTGAATCTCGCAAAGTTCGTCCAAAATATGACTGTTGGAATAGTTAGAGCTAATTGGACAACAACGTCGCCATTAAGAGGAGCGAGAGGAATGCAATTAATGGGCATATATGATTGGATCTGCCTCCAAATCAACATTTATGGAGATTATCTAGAGGCAATGATGCGATTTGAATTAAAAAATATCTATAAAGAAAGGATCTTGCTCCCAATTCAAACACTTTGTGCGCTAAGTGTTAGAAGAGATATTTTTTGTCTGCAAGAGTGTCAAGCAAGATATTGCATGTCAGATTACAGTTTTGAGGCAGTTAGAGAAACCTTGATCAAATTTAGGCTTAACCACACATTATTGCCACGATTCGATCGCATAATGACGGCCACACCGCCAGTAATGGCCACAGGTCCAAGGTCTCCAAAAGGATAGAAGACTACGGGAACAACACCATACGCGAAGCCAAAGAAACTAGTAGTGCGGTCCTCGCCTCGGAAGAAAACCTCAAAGGAAAAACAAGCTAGGGCATCCCAGGAACGACGAAAGGAAATAGTTGTGGATGTCGACTCAGAAGAGGACAAGGAGGCAGAAAATGCACTAGAATAAATTGAAGCTGAGGAGGTTGAGCCTCTCTCCGGGATTCCTCCTTATAATCTTCCCTGGAAGCCAGTGAATGACCCCGATGTAGTGAAGTACAAGGTGTTCACTCTACTGATTCCGGAGGAAGTGGTAGTTGAAGGTGATTTATTGGCTAATGTGCCCCAATTGAGAATGGAGGACTGGTATTTCAGTGACAGAAGAAAGTACCCATCATTTCAACCAAGCCAGTATTTGTTCCAGCAATCATTTCCAGGAGGACTCATGTGATTAGAGCCAATGAAATGGGTAAAGGGTATCCAACAGGGAGGGATACTCAACTTGCTATACGTACCGCACTTCGGGAAAAGTACCATTAATACTCTTTTTGTGAGCCAATTGTTGGCCTTGGTGTACGACAGTTGTTTATGGTTGGGGAAGAAGATCCCCATTACGGAAATATTGATCAAGAGAATAACAACCCTTCCTTGTCAAGGATTGGACCCTGCGAAAGCTTTTGTCAGAAAAATATAAGACAAGCAGTTGGCATATAAGGTAAAGAAAGAGTATGATATAACCAAGGGGACCAAGGGTTATCTCATTAACTCCATTTCTGACAAAATTGTCTGCTTCGTCTCGCACATCCTTGCGGGAAAAATCATGAGGAAGAGTTGCGGAGAGGAGGCTTCTGCACCTGTTATTGCTTTAGCTGTATAATGGTCCAAGTGCATGGTATACAATTGGGCGGGTTATTATGTCAAGATTTCCTCGAAGATAACAAGGCCACATAGGAATAAGGCAAGCAATTCCACTACCCATGCCTTCTACTTCTGATTGCCTTGATGGAATGGAAGGAACCTGATGGGTCGCAGTTCAATGTTACAGACCCTGATCTCTGCAAAGCTGCCCAATATGCTTCACTATGGCATTCAAAAAAACTGTTGAGGCTTATTTATAACAAGACATTCTGGGTCAGAGTATATATGAGCTTAAGAACGGTGATCAAGCAAAAGCCGCGGCTGTCACCAAGCATTGTCGAATAGTATCAACAAATTGCGAAGTTCAAAGCGGACTTCCACCATACCCACATACAGGTGAAGAAGGACCTTGTGGGGGTCTGGTACGAGCTCTCGTACCTGGTTTAAGAGGAATATGTAGATGTCATCATCAGTCGATGATCGGATGATTAGTTAACTCTGCTGCTGGAAGGCACAGAGAAGGTAGGAACGAGTGGGAAAAATCCCACTACGCCAATAGGGAAGAAAGATACCAAGGCAGAGATTCTACAGAATGGGGGGATGAAATTATTGATATAGATCTGGGCACAGATCCATCTGGCCCCTCCTCCTTGTTTATCACCAAGAGAAGGCAACCATAGAAGGGTGGCATGCGCAAGAAGGTCAAGTTCGACAGATCCACTAGTCTAATAGAAATGGTCCTAACTAAGCGGGACATTAATGAGATCAGGGATGTTATGCAATAATTCTATGAGGAATTTAAGGACAACATCGAAGAAAGGTATAAGAAAGTACTTGAAGATGTCCACAACGGGTTGCAGGATTTGCAAGTGCAAGCGAACATGTTGCACGCAAGCGTGGTCCCACCAAGCGGAGCAACTAGACCAAGTACAATTGCACAGGAGTTGGTGTTGTCTACAGATACCCACGTAGTGTCTATTCCTATAAGCACATTTCATTTTGACACAACTGAGTAGATGAAGTAGGTGGCCTAATGGCAGAAAACAAGATTGAATCTTGTGACGATGCCTTTACAGGCCTTGCATGAGTTACACCAGGGCATTGTAGAAGAGTTAAAGATCTAGGAACAACGTGTCCTTCTATTTAATGAGAATGCCAAGGAGGAACACTAGAGCATGGCTACAGAGAAATAGGTCGCTATCCAGGAGTGTGACGTCGAAGCAGCACAATGACAGAAGTTAGAAGAAGCCATCTCGAAGGCATGTAGTGAGCTACCAAAGCTCAAGATTCAAGCTACAGTTGTGCCTGAGGATAAAGTGGTCAAGATGGCCTTAATGGTCAATGATTCAAAGGCTAAATTTGACGAAGTCCGCATGGATATAGAGATGAAAATCGTCGAGCTGCATCTGCAATTACAACCTGCCACTCCACCAGACATTAGAGAGCAACGCACAACAGAGCTAAAAGCAGCCACAGAGCAAATCGAGTCTCGCATACACGAATTTGCGACTATCTATGGGGAGGCTCTAGATGTATGGTCCTTGCTACAAAACGACCCTCGGGTGCAGAAGGTTGAAGCCGAAGTCCGTGAGAAGCTTGAACAGATGGATTATATTAAGGTCACTGCAAAGACCTTAGCACCACTACAACAAATTAACCATCTCAAAGAGGGAAAGTATTTGCAGGAGAAAGTTATTGTGTTGCGTCGAAAGACGGAGCTAATGGAAACTAGGATAAATCCATGGGATGTTGAGGCCAATCAACTTTCCCAAACTGTAGAGCTGAAGTTGAAAACTTTGTGTGAGGCACAAAAAGGACTAGAGCATAAAGTAGCTAAGAAGGTCATAGAGACGCTGCTCAGAGACATTGGTGAATTTAGAAATAGTGCGTTGAATAATTTGACCCGTTAAGTTATTACTTGAGTGGCATCAGAGCGAAGATCGAGGGTGCACCACCATTGTGACTTGGGACGAGTCACAATTTTGCGTTGGTGGCCTATTGGAGCTAGTATCCCCCGCGAAGTAAATACTTCGCAGATCGAGGAGTGAAGCACGCAACGCAAAGTATATTTTTGGTCTTGGGGACTTTGGGGTGGGTCAAAGCCCCTTAATTATGTGACGGGATGGGATTTTTGGTGAACGATGGACTTCGCTCATGGTTTTGGACCATGGTATTGTAAAAACTAGATGTATATAAGGAGTCTAGATAGAAGTCATAGGAAGTCATAAAAGGTTATGATTGATGATATGCAATGCATTTGGATGTAAGATTGAGTTAGAGTCTATGGTTAAGGTTAGAGGAAAAGGATTCTACAGTTGTGTGGCATGAAGACCTTAGGAAAGACTGCAGTTGTGTGTGTAGGGTAGAAAGTGATTTGTTGAAGTTTGCAACAAGAAACATTGAAATTGGCATCCAGAAACAACATCCTTGATCCTTAGTGAAAATTAAGCACCTACACTAGGTGGGACCCACACAAGCTATTTTTAGGTGGATGTCTATTTATAGATGCATGAGAAACTATATTTATAGATGAGGTCTATTTATGGATGTATGTGCAATTTCTATTTATATATTGCATGTCTATTTATAGATGCATGTCGACTATTATTATCCCTTAATATTAGTTGGACAATAAACAATAATATATTCTCAATGAGCACTTGGAAATAGTTAACTGAAGTGGAAAATTAGTTAGCTAAAGGAATTTCGAGTTAAGAGGTTGGTTGGTTGGACTTGCAGGTTGACTTCAGTTGTAACCGAGTGATTCTAGCTATAACAGAGTTGGAAATGAAGTGGTGCATTAGTTAATGTAAGTTGTAAATCAATTTAACTCAGTTAAGTGAGTTAAAGTCAGTTGTGCTAGTTGTAACTGAAGATACACTAGTGAGAGATAAAGTGAATTAATTATTAGTTAATTAAAAATCAGTGGTCTCACATGCAACTGATGTTTTTCCTATTATTAGCTGCATGCATGTTAGATCTAGTGGAGACCCCGTTGAGTTCTAGGTGAAAGGGCAGATAACTATCTGTTGTGACATTATCTGGTTGCACACATGCAACCAAACACACATTGGATGTGCCTATGAGGATTGTGTAGTAAAGGTAGGCAAGAATCATTCATTCAGGGGTTCTTTAACATCAATGATTGTGCAGTGGAGGTAGGTTGTCAGGAGACAGTAAATTGACTAAGGAACTTGCCAATTTTTGTATGACAGTGTGAGACAGTTAGCTATTGTACTGAGAGCTCTTGGATTGGATCTTTGTATGTAATTGTTTCATGATCCATGATATAATACATAATAGAATATAGTGGGGTTTTTAGCTGTATGCTTTCCCGGGGTAGATTATTTTTGTTATGTGTGATTGATATTTCTTCTTGATATTGTGATTGGCGATTGTGTTTCAAATTCCGCAAATATTTTGTAGAAACGATTATGTATTTAACAGTAGCATATTATCGTTAGATTAGAAGAATCTAGGCAATACGTATTTTGTATTAAATTTCTACATGGTATCAGAGTTGTGCTATACTTTCTACATGGTATTAGAGCACATAAAATTGCAGTAGTGAAGCAGGAGTTGAGTTTGTTGGTGGAAATAATTTGAATTTGTAGAAAGACTTTCTTGATGCTATAGTTGATTCAAGATCGAAATGGCTTTCAATGGCTTGAGGTTAGAGTATGCACTCGAGGGCAACTCGAACTAAATTGCTTGGAAGGACAGGATGGAGGCAGTGCTCGAAGAAAATGGCTTGAAGGAACTCATTGACAAAGATGTTCCTAAGATAGTTGTTGCAGATGCTGCAAATCTTGATGCATGGCAAAAGAAAGTGGAAAGGGAGAGAAGGATCTTGTTGGAGGGAGTACGAGGCCACATTGTCTCAAGCCTCCATGGGAAAGCCACACCATATGCTATGTGGAAGGCTTTGATGGATCTATTCCAAAGCAGCAATGACCATAGGAAAAAGATAAACTCGGGAAGATCAAGATGGAAAAGAATGACACTATTCTGGTATACTTAACAAAGTTTTTCCAATGTCGGGATGAGCTTGGGAGTGTAGGAATAACTATCTTTGATGATGATTTGGTGAGTTTGGATCTCTTGGGACTTCCTAAGATTTGGCACAGTTATGAAGACTCTGTCAACAAACGGGAAAATTTGTCGGATTGGGAATGACTGTGGTCGGATCTAGTGCAGGAGCAGTTCAGGCAAAACACCAGAGATGGCTCTTCATCAAAGCATTATGATGAAGAGGATGGTGCTTTGGCTGCCAAGGCGCAGAAGGGGAAGGGGAAGAAATTCCATTCTAAATCTAAGGTCGGTGAAGATGGCAAGGAGCACAACATGTCTAAATTGAAGTGTTTTCACTATCACGAGCATGGACATATTGGCACAAATTGTCCACAAAAGAAGAAGAACAAGATGGCTACTGGAGCTGTAGCTGGTGAGGTCCTTGCCTCTCTATTTGAGCTTGACTTCTCACTTATTGCATGCATGGTTTCAAGTGCAATGAGTTCGATTTGGTACTTGGATAGTGGTGCATCTTTCCACAAGACGGGAGATAGAAATTTTTCAGTAGCTTGGAGGAGAAGGACCTCCAAATGCATTTCGAAATGGGTGATGACAAAAGGTATAGCGCTACCAGGATTGGTGTTGTTTCTTTCCAAAGGAAGTCAGTTAAACCCTTATTTTTAAAATATGTAATGCATGTACCAGGATTAACGAAAAAAATTAGTTTTAGTTGCAATGTTGGAAGATAAAGGCTATGATGTGGTCTTTAGTGAAGGTAAAGCCTTCCTTCTACATAAAGCCACAAAGCAAGTCAAGAAGATTTGGATTCATGTGAAGAATCTCTAAATACTTGATGTAGATGTGATTTCTACAAAGCTTCCAACCATGGGGAAGTGTGATAAAGCCATGAAATTGACCCTTGAGAGGGAGTTGGATTTGCATGCAGGTAAGAGTGAACCTCAGGATGTGGAGCAGCCACAAGATGAGGATCATGGAGGGGGAGAAACCACTCATGCAGAGAAATTTCAAGCCAGATGGGCAGAGGGAGTGCATGCAGCTATACCACCAGGTGAGAGGTGGAGCGACATGCATAAATAATCCCAAGAAGAAATTTCTAGGCATGATTCATTGAGATGGTGTGGATCTCATGAATCGAACCTGGCTACGAGGAGCCCACTGAGTAGCAGTAGCAGGATCAGTTGGATTGATGCAGTCATATGTCATAAGGACATGAAATCAAAGTGAGAGTGTCAGATACTGGAGCACAGATCAGAGTTAGTAGAAAGTGCAGAGTGCATGGATGCAGGTGTCAGCAGCGTAGTGGTTCTTGAAGACATGCGCAGTAGCTAGTAGAAGTCAAAAAACTTTGATGACAAATGCATTATATTGATTCAGTTTTTTGAAGGCTATTCAGTTTTGGAAGTGTTGCATGCAAAGTTTGTTGTGCGATAAACACTAAAGAAGTGTTGCATGCAAAGGTTGCATGGCACATACATGGAGTTGCATGTCGCATGCATGGAGTTGCATGTTGTATGCAACGACATTCCTTTCTTGTTGAAAGGGAGTGTTGAATTTTGCAACAAGAAACAGTGAAATTGGCATCCAGAAACAACATCCTTAATCCGTAGTGAAAATTAAGCACCTACACTAGGTGGGGCCCACACTGACTATTTTTAGATGGATGTCTATTTATAGATGCATGAGAAAATTCTATTTATAGATGAGGTCTATTTATAGATGTATGTGCAAGTTCTATTTATAGATTGCATGTATATTTATAGATGCATATCGACTATTATTATCCCTTAATATTAGTTGGACAATAAACAATAATCTATTCTCAATGAGCACTTTGAAATAGTTAACTGAAGTGGAAAATCAGTTAGCTAAAGGAATTTCGAGTTAAGAGGTTAGTTGGTGGGAGATGTAGGTTGACCTGAGTTGTAACAGAGTGATTCTAGTTGTAACAGAGTTGGAAGTGCAGTGGTGCATCAGTTAATGCAAGTTGTAAATCAGTTTAACTCAGTTAAGTGAGTTAAAGTCAGTTGTGCTAGTTGTAACTGAAGATACACTAGTGAGAGATCAAGTGAATTGATTATTAATTAATTCACAGTCAGTGGTCTCACATGCAACTGATGTTTTTACTATTATTAACTGTATGCATGTGAGATCTAGTGGAGACCCAGTTGAGTTCTAGGTGAAAGGGAAGATAACTATATGTTGTGACATTATCTGATTGCACACATGCAACCACACACACATTGGATGTTACTATGAGGATTGCGCAATCAAGGCAGGCAAGAATCATTTATTCAGGGGTTCTTTACCATCAAGGATTGTGCAGTGGAGGCAGGTTGTTAGGAGACGGTAAATTGGCTAAGGAACTTGCCAATTTTTGTATGATAGTGTGAGACAGTTAGCTATTGTATTGAGAACTCTTGTATTGGAGCTTTGTATGTAATTGTTTCATGATCCATGATACAATACATAATAGAAGATAATGGGGTTTTTAGCTATATGCTTTCCCCGGGTAAATTATATGTGTTATGTTTGATTGATCTTTCTTCATGATATTGGGATTGGCGATTGTGTTTCAAATTCTGCAAATATTTTGTAGACGCGATTTTGTATTTAACAGTAGCATATTATTATTAAATCAGGAGAATCCAAGAAAAACATATTTTGTATTAAATTTCTACATGATTGTATGAGATAGAGCTAGATATGAATGAATGGACTGTTGAGAATATCTAAGTTATATTGATGTGCTTGATTTTTACTTACTGGTTATGAATGATTATGTTGAATAAGGGTTTTATTATGTAACTGAATAACACAGTTCGTTTTATGGTTTTTTATTGTGTTTAATGCATGAATAAGTAAGATCGTGTCATCTTTGAGTAAGTGCAGTAGTTGTGTTGAACAAAGCTGGTAATATTGGTAGATCTGACCTACGGAGCTCTGATAAGAAGTAAAAAACCTAGAGCCATTGTCCTCTATCCCTCTGGATGTAGAAACCTGATTCTAAAATCCCCTTATATTTCCTCAAGTGAGACTTTGATCTGCATAAGCATATCGTTATCGAAAGGGTCGGTAATAGTGGGTTTTGTTGGACTTTGCAGACTATCTGAACCTATGTCAGGGCCCCATAAAGCCAACAACCATGTTGGGTCAACCGGTGGGCGAGTTGTGTGATGGGAAACTGATGGGTGAGTCATGCGATGGGTGACCAGTGGACGAGACGTGCGATAGGCGACCGGTGGTTGAGTCGTTCGATGGGCACATGATGGGCGAGTTGTGTTGAAGCGTGCACAACGGGCAAGTCAGAATTTGCGAAAAAGGCATGCACGAGTGTGGAGAGTCATGGGCAGCACGAGCTAGCTAACCCATAACCGAGCGACACATGTTGGTCGATAGGATGTGTCTAAATGGTGGGCAGGCCAATGTATTAACATTGGTAGGCTGGGAAAGTATGAAAGGACATGAAAATCGGGAAAGTGACCATCACACGACCCATATAAATAAGGAGCCGCATGGATGGAGGAAAGGCAATCAAGTTCAAACAAATAATACGAACAATATTTCAGAACAAACGAAGAGGGTGGAAGCATACGGCCGGGATACAGGCGCAGGACCGAAGTATTGCTACAGGCACACTGTCAGACCACTTGTACGAAGAAAAAAAAATCAGGTGGACCGGTTTTTCTATGAACAGAGGTGTGCAGCTGATACGTGAACGTTGCGTGCAGGAGTAACATGAGTCTGGTAGGCCGACAACATTGTAAAAATATTTGTGCAGCGAGTGTTACAGACACTCGGGCTGCATGCGGAACCATGCATGGTGAACACGGTCAGGTATCAAACACAAGAGTTGAACACAGGAGTTGAACAACATGATTGAATGAGTCATGCAAGGAGTGTATGACCATGGCAAGAAAGTGTGTCGGGTGGGACAGTTGTGTGGTGAAGAGTGTTGGCCCTCGTTTTTTATCTGTTTTTGTTTATGAAATACATCTTATTTTCCATACTATTCATCTATTCACCATCATATCCACCTTATTTTGACCAAAAGATGCATATATAGGTATTTAAATTATGTTTGTCAATTATTAGATGTTTTTGTAAAAATTGAAATTTAAGTGCATTTTTGGACAGCATCAGAAATTCCCGTAATGGCCTCATGGTTTGCATATTTTCAGGACACTTGGGCTCGAGCTGGATATATTTCTAGAAGGCTTGGGAGCTAAGAATAAGTGTACACATGTTGGTACATTCAAACCAAGCTTTAATAGGCCCGATCAAAGGTGGTCAAACAGGACCTGTCTTTATGGAGGATCCCTAGAAGCTAGGTCAAAATTCTTATTTTTTGGGATTTTCTAGATTTTGATGGATCTGATGGATGAATTCTACTTGATTGGATAAAATAAGGATATTTATGACTATAGGAGCTATTTTAGATGAATTTTTTAGATACTTCATCTATTTAAGCCTCAAACTTTGAAGGCATTGATATGTAGAATTTGTATGACTTAACATTATTATTTTTCAGACTTGGAGACATAATTGAAGAGTTGTTCTATCCTATTTGTTGTTGTTATATGCTGGTTGATTGATTAAATTTTTAAGTAGTTGAAAACACCTTCAGTGCGTGAGGCAAGGGTGGAGGGCCCCCACACCGAGCTAAGTGTACCTCTTAGTTTATTTGTAGTTTCAATTTTTGAATTAGTTTGCTTATGCTTAACTTGTTTATGTTGATTATTTTTTAGTATTGATGAATCTAATTATCATTATTATTTTTCATATGAAAGGAAAAACAAATGTTTAAGTTAAACATTCTTTCTATCTAATCAAGATCTTCAGTTAGAATTCATCTTTTCATGCTTTTACATGCTTTTCTGAATTCATGTTTCTAACAATAGAATTACTAATAAATGAATATATGATGAAGGACAACCAGGACTTATTTAGTGAAGATCCTCTTCAATTATTGCTTCAGGTATCTTAATCTATTGTTCAATTAAGTATTTTTTTTTACTTATAATTCATGAGGTAATCTTGTTAGAGAAGGACAAACAACTCTCTTAAGTTAGGAGATTCTTCTGCTTCTGATTGCACATTTGAATTTAGAAATTGTTTAAGTTAGATTTGTATTTGTAATATGCATTTCCCTAATCATTAATAAACCATCTTCTAAATTGATCTTATCTGAAACCCATATACTTTGGGGATGCTTCTAAGTTCCACTAGCCCAGATTGATAATAAATACTTGCGTTAGTTTACAACAGTAAATTGACCCAACATTTTGGTGTCGTTGACGAGGAAGTATATTCAAAATGGTCAAATAGGAAGACAAAAAGATCAAAAAATATATATATATATATATATATATATATATATATATATATATATATGTATATGTATATGTATATGTATATGTATATGTATATGTATATGTATATGTATATATATATATATATATATATATATATATATATATATATATATATATATATGTATATGTATATATATATATGTATATGTATATATGTATATGTATATATATATATGTATAGATGTATATGTATATATGTATATGTATATATGTATAGATGTATATGTATATATGTATATGTATATATGTATATGTATATATGTATATATATATATAATCACCAAAAACAACAAAAACATAGTTTTTCTTTCAAGAAATGTTTTCTTATGCCTAGAAATAGAGATCAAAAGGGTAGATTTGTGAAAAAAAACCCCCCAACAACTCATTCATCCACAAGACTAACAACATCAGTTGTCGGAATACCTACTATAGAGGAGTTAGAGGAAAAACAGAGATTAGGACAGAGATTAACTTTAGTTGAAAGACAAACCTTGTTAGCCTTAGAGGTAAAAAGAAAGCAATCACCTAAAGAACCTCCTTCTGTATGGAAACAAAAAGTTACAAGAAAATCAACTGTTGAACAAATAGAGAAACCTGTCCTTGAGGAAAGCAAAGTAGTTGAAGAAATACAAAATCAACCTCATATTGAAACACTACAAATCTCTGAACAAGAAATGGCTAAAGAAGGAGAAGGATCAACTAGAATAAACATGACTCCTGAACAAAGACTTGAATATGAAAGACAACAAAGGGAATGGCGAAGACAATGAGAGGAAGAAAGAAGAATTGAGGCAGAAAGAAAGGCAGAGGAAGACAGAAGAGAAGAAGCACTTAGAAAGATAGAGGAAGAAGCAAGAAGAGAAAATCAAAATAGAATAACACAAGAAAATGAGAAAGAAATTAGTAATGGTCAGGAAACTACTTTTGGATTTCCAATCTTAGATGCAAGAGCAATATTAGGAGAAGAAATAAAAATGAAAAACATTCCACCTTCCATATTGCCTACTTTCTATCAAATGTCAATAGAAGATCTTGATGCATTCATGTTCGAGTTTGATATCTTGTGTAGAACTTATGGATATACTGATGACACACACAAGCTTCAACTTTTTCCTGCTGTTCTGAAAGCAGAAACCTTGAAATGGTTCATGGGATTAGGAGAACATACAATTTCTTCTTGGGAGGATATGAAGAATTTTTTTCTTAAAAAGTATCAAGCTTATTGCAGGGCTAGAGACTCAAAAGAAGACATTTTCAGAATGACACAACAAGAAGACGAAAGTTTGGAAGAATATTTGGAAAGATTTCTTTACAATTTACAGAAATCCAAACATCATTCTCTTAGTCCTAATACCATCCGCACCATTTTTCTTAAGGGTATCAGAGATGAGTATTTATACATTCTTAATGTGATGGGAAAAGGAGATATCTCCAATTTACCATTTGAAGAAATTGTTGAAATTTGTCAGAAATACTCTAGGGGAAAAGCGAAGAGTGGAAAGAGAGATATTCCATCAAAAGCTTCCAAATCTACAGCAAGTGCAATAACAAGAGTAGAGATAGGAAGCCTAATATAAAATTTCAAAACAGATCTCTTAAGCACTTTGGGAACACAAGTAGATGTCTTGAAAGCTAAGAAAAAAAAGAAGAGCAAGATGAAATCTTAGAAATTTTTTGTCCAAAGTCTAGGCAAAAACATCCACTCAAGGAATGTCCTTTGCAAGGTATACAAGTGTGTGGACTTTGCACATAAAATCATGCAATAGAAAAATGTCCCAAATTAAAAGAACTGTAAGGAGAAGAAGTGCAAGGAGTAGATTCTCTCTACTATATGGCACCAAGGATGCCTCAACAATTCCCTCAACAAAACCCCCAAAATTTTCAATATCCTCATAATACATGGAATACACCAATGCCATGGTAGGCTTGGCCACCACAACAATATCAAAACCAACCTGCACAATATTGGAGGGGATATGGTCATGGAAACCAAACACCACAACATATGTATCCTCAGCAGTATCAATATCAACAACCATACCCTCCACAACCATTTCCTCAATATCAAAAATTCCAGAAACATCAACCAATGCCATATCCACCTCAAAACCTACCAATTCTAACTCAACTGCAGCAACTTCAGCTACCCATTAACCAACCACCTCCTAGACCAACACAATTTTCAGCTCAGCCAGCAGCTAATCCAAGTAACAAGGTGGATAGACCATCATATCATGTGGAAGAGGCAACATACTATCCTACTTATTCAATTCTTCCCATACAAGATGTCCACCTAAGGTCTGGGAAGGTGTTACAAAATTATTCTCCTCCGATAATTGAACAAATTGAATAAGGAGAACAAAGTCAACAATCTCAACCAGAAAACCAAATTCAAAAAGGTAAATCTATTATGACACAGACTCCACCATATCTAGAGAGATTGATACAACAGAATATTCCAATATCTCTACCTGAATTTAATATTCTAGATGAATTGAAGGAAACATATGTCAAAATTCCTTTGTTGCAGGAAATTAAAGATATTCCAATATATGCAAAAACAATAAAGGAATTATGCATTAAGAAATCTGGAAGAAGAAAAAGGGGTCCACCTACAATCCAGGTAATTGGAAGTCTATCAAGTCTCATGTCTACAAACACAGCCATTGAAAAGTATGTTGATCCAGGAATTCCTATTGCTACCATTTCAATTAACAAATTTTCAGTGCCAAATACTTTAATACACTTGGGAGAAGCTATCAATGTTATGACTACAGAGGCTATGAAACATTTGAATCTGAACAACATTAGACCTACTACTACAGTTTTAGAACTTGCTGATAGATCTAAAGTTGTACCAAAAGGTATATTGGAAGATATCATTATCTCACTGGATTCATGGGAGTATCTTGTAGACTTATTGATTTTGCAGCCAAAAATAAATTTAGGAGGGCATCCCTTAATCTTAGGCAGACCGTGGTTAGCCACTGCAGATGCTTACATTGGATGCAGGTCAGGAAGTATGATTATTTCACATGGAGATGAAAGAAAACATGTTACATTATATCCTCCCATTCAATCTCCTTATTTATTATCATGGCTTGATGGAGAGGAATCACAAGAGTTTCAATCTTTTCTTAGTATTAATCAAGTTTATAATTTTAGAGAGAAGGAAGGAAATGAGGACTTATTAGATCTATTCATCTCATAACCAAATATTTCAAAGCAGCTTAGAGTAAATCAATATGAAGCTGCTAGTTATCTTTTAAATGAATGTTTTCAGGAAAATTTCACTATACGATCATTGCAAAACACATTCGAAATCATTTTTCCTATAAATTCAATTACCAATTCAAACAGAAAAATCATTGAAATCAACCCTGAGAGACATTTGAATATTGGTGATAACTTATAATCATCACAAGAGGAAAAGCTAATAACATTGTTGCAAAAATATTCAAAAGTTTTTGCCTGGGATTACACAGACATGCAGGGAATTCATCCAAAAACATGTATCCATCACATTTACACTGATGATCAAATTAAACCTGTAAGGCAACCCCAAAGAAGGATGAACCCCATGATGAAGGAAATAGTGAAAGAAGAATTACAGAAACTATTACAAGTCGGATTTATCTATCCTATTTCAAATAGTCAATGGGTTTCACCATTAGTTGTAGTACCTAAGAAAAATGGGAAATGGATAATTTGTGTGGATTACAAAGAACTCAATAAAGCTACATTAAAATATCATTTTCCTTTACCATTTATTGATCAAGTGTTAGATTCATTAGCTGGAAAAGAAATTCTTTTCATTTCTCGATGGATTTAACAGATACAATCAAATAAAGATAGCATTGGAAGATCAAGACAAGACAATATTCACATGCCCATGGGTAACATATGCATACAATGTATTACCTTTTAGTTTATGTAATGCACCTGATACCTTTCATAGAGCGGTTCTTGTAATCTTGGTTGATTTGGTTCATGAGTGTGTAGAAGTTTACATGGATGATTTCACTATGTATGGTACAACATATGATGATTGTTTACAAAACCTTGAAAAAGTGTTAAAAATATGCATAGAGACAAATCTATCACTCAGTAATGAAAAATGTTTTATGATGTTAACTGAGGGGATAGTGTTGGGACACCATATTTCTTCTTCAGGGATTAAGGTGGACCCAACAAAAATTCAAGTCATTGTGAATTTAACACCACCCACAACACAAAACGAAGTTAGAAGTTTCTTGGGTTATGCATGCTACTATAGGAGATTTATTGAAAATTTTAGTAAATTTCTTTGCCATTATTCAAGTTACTTGCGAAAAATGTGGAATACCAATGGACAAATAATTGTCAAAATGCGTTTGAAAAATTAAAAGAAAATTTGTCAATTGCACCCATTCTTCGAGGACCTAATTGGTCTTTTCCATTTCACATTTCAACTGATGCATCTGAAATAGTGATTGGAGCATCACTTCGACAAAAAGAGAATCAGTTTAATTATGTCATATATTTCATAAGCAAAAACTTAACACCGGCATAATTGAACTACACTGTTACAGAACAAGAAATGTTAGTTGTAGTACATGCAGTTAATAAATTTCGACATTATATAACAGGTTATCAAGTTTATATCCACACAGATCATTCGACCATAAAATATTTAATGAACAAATCAATTACAAATGGAAAAATAACTAGATGGTTGTTATTAATGCAAGAATTTAACATTACTGTACAAGATCGATCAGGCAAAGATAATCAAGTTGTAGACTTTCTATCAAGACTACATTCACCTCGTGATCCAAATCCAGTATCAGATAATTTTCCAGATGAACATCTATCTGCTATAAATGGAAAAACTCCATGGTTTGTAGATATAGCTAACTATTTATCATCTGGAATCCTACCATCTCTTTACACAAACAAGTAGAAAAGAAGAATAATTAGAGAAAGTGCTAGATATAGTAGGGTCAATGGAGATCTATTGTATACTGGTGTTGATCTAATGATTAGAAAATGTGTTAGAGAAGATGAGATTATTGAAATTTTGAAAGCATGTCATGACGAACTATGTGGTGATCATTTTGCAGATAAGCGGACAACATATAAAGTGTTGAAACTTGGCTACTACTGGCCAAATATCTTAAAGGACTCGAAGGCCTATGTGAAGAAATATGACAACTGCCAAAGAATTGGTAGACAAGTGGCATCAGATGAAATTCCATTAAAGCCACAAGTACTAACTGAACCATTTGAACAGAGGGCTTTAGATTTCATGGGACCAATCAACCCTCCATCCAATGGAAAGAAGTACATCTTGGTATGTACAGATTATGTAACTAAGTGGGTGGAGGCAAAGGCAGTAGCACGGGAAACAAAAGATATTGTTGTATATTTTATGTTTGAAGAGATATTTGTAAGGTATGGAGTTCCGAGGCAGATTGATCAGGAGCTCAAGTCCAAGCCATGGAAAAATCTCAAAATTGAAATTGTTCAAAATCACTTGCAACCTGAATGATTGGATAGGCCTCGGTGATACGATCCTGACGCCGCGAATGGTTGAGCCACACGGTTAAGACTTAACTCATATTGGATATGGGTTCTGTATAAGTTTTAAAGTTTAAATCAGCGGAGGCAAAAGGGGCTAGCACCGAAGGGCTAGCCCGGTCTACACAGAACCATACGCCCAAAAACCAAGGGCCGAAGTATTAACCGCCCATATAACACCGACGGTTAAGGATTATGTGTTCACATGAATTTGAATTTAAATGTGAGGTTTGTAAACGGGTTATGCCAATGGTTTAGGTGGCGGTTTAAACAGAGCGGTCACATGTGACCACATCCAAGAGCCTTATCCAAAATTTAATGAAACTATTAGTGGTTCCGCTATCTTTGGGACGCGTTCCGCATTTTTTGGATTTCCACCGAATTTGGAGCGCTATCTAACAGTTTCTCCACAATTAGTGGAGGTTTTCAAGGGAAGATTGGGAAAAAATGGTTTTGGCCATAACTTTTTTATTACTGAACCTTTTGGATCGAAATTTTCTTTTTATTGCAAGTATTCAGAGCATTATGAATCCATTGGAATAGGTTTCAGAGCCATTGGAGTTGATCTTCAGTCCCTTTTGCTTCAAGGAAGCAATGAGAGCCGTGAGGGCCAAGAGGGAGTTGGAGCTGTGTTGAGCTATGGTTAACCATTTGAGGTGAACCAAAAGTAATTTTCAACTTTCTTTAGCATAAAAAATCCATTGGGATAGGTTCCAAAGGCATTAGAGGTGTTCTACAGCCATTTTAGCTTCAAGGAAGCTTTTTGAGCCACTAGGGCCATTTTGGTAATAGAGTTGTATTGCGTTGTACCTTTCTGTTTAATGTGAACCAAAGACCATTATCAGCTATTTTCCACCTTCTGAAACCAATGGAAGAGGTTTCAGAACTATTTGAATAATTTCAGAGGCAGAAAACCTTCAGGAGATTTTTCAGGGCCACCAAGGCCATTTTGGGGTTGGAGTTGTTTTGAGTTGTACCTCTCTGTTTGAGGTGAACCAAAGATCATTTTCAGCTAATTTAGACCTTATGAACCTAATGGAATGTTTGAGGACTTCTACAGCCTGAAAATCTACAAAGGAGTTCAAAGAGCCGTTAGGACCTTATTGAAGAAATCATTTTTTATGGTAATTCTTCATTGTTTAGTGAATTTGGAAAGGCATTCTTAGCTTTTTCATGTCTTCTGAATTAGTATTTGCATTCAGATTTGTCTATTGAGACACCTTTAAACTTTTATTAGCATTTTGAAGCATTTTAATACAAGAGGACAAATTCATTTTGGGAGGCTTTATCCAGCAGATGTAGCCCAGGAGGGGTGAACTACTCACCAAACATCTGTGTCATGTTATGCTGAAGTTATCTTGCTGAAAATTTCTGATTTAATAAGTTAAACAGAAAATTAAATTAAGTTTCCTTCACACATAACCTCTTATACAGTTTCCATAAACACTTTGTTTCAATTGCAAGACATGAATAACAATTTGCACATATAATTTGATGGAAATTGTGAGTGTTAACCTCTACAAGTTATAAAGACAGAGTCTATAAAGGGACAGGTAGCCTCTGGATCTCATCCTTTTATCAAAGGTGACATATTCAATAAATTCCCCTACAGTCAATCTCTGGAACAGATCTGAGAAGTTGCATTTTCAGATCAGTTAAGACATGGAGAATTTTTGCACACATTTAATTAATGGAAATGGATACCTTGCACACATTTTCAAGTACTTCCATTTTCATATCAGATGGTATCAGAGCATAGGTTAAGCTTGGTTGTGCTTAGGTTGAGCATTTGTTTTTGTGCAAAAGGTGTTAAAATAGTGTAAAATATTCATTGTTTTATTGGTTTCAAATTGGCTGATTGTATGAGTTTGCTTAAGTTGAAAAGATAGATGTTGATAGCTAAGTCTTGGAAAGGAAAAAAGAGTTGTAGGCTATTTCCTTATCCCAAAGTACCTCAATATTATCTTTGGAAAACAAACCCACTTGATGAGTTTTTGCTACAAAAGCTATTGGAGTTTTTGTTTTATGGATGTTTGATTAAGAAGGGGTCTTTACTGACATTTGGTTAAAAGCTTGTCATTTGTTTGAAAGCTTTGAGAACTTTTCTTTGGAAGTTCCTTTTTTTTATTTGACCATTTACATAATGTCAACTTATTCTACAAGTGAAGTTTCCTCCTTCACGAGATTCTTCAATGATGACATGAAGAATGAGTTCATTAAGGTGAAGGACATGGTGTAGATTTTGATTGAGGATCAAAGAGAAAGCGTTAAGCTTCATGCACAATTGTTGGCTATGAAGGATGAGAAGGAAGCAATTCTCCAAAGGTTGCATGACATGGAGAAACAACTCCTTCAAGCTCAAGAAGCTTTGTCCAAGAACAAGCGTGAGGAAGAGGTAAACCATTCCAACTTGTCTTCAATTTCCTCTATTGAAAAGTGTGTTGGTTATTTTGAACAACATACAAGGGGTATCGGGTCCAAAATAATGTTTAAGATGGGCTATCATGAAGGCAAAGGTTTGGGAAAGCATGCACAAGGCATGGTTGACCCTATTTCAGTTGTGGAACGACCCAATAATGTTGGTCTTGGTTATATGCAGTTTAATGGCGAAAACTCCAAATCCTTGAATGCATGTGATGCAAATTTAAAGAGAACATTTATTCCAAGTTATTCTATGCATATATGTCAAAATTGTTTTCAGGATTATTTCCATTGTTTTAATCCATGATTGCAGCAACTAGAGGGTAAACATGTCACTTATGGCAAGTCTTCAAGTTCAAACAGTTTTCAAGATAAGAATGGTGATGAAAGTCTGAAAAGGAAAGTTGTCTCCTCTACTAGTTCATCGTCTTTCGAAGACAAAAAGGATGGACATTCCATGCAGAAAAAGAGGTATAATTATTCACATGATAAATTTGATTATGTTTCAACAAAGAATGATAATTTTTCTTGTTCCAATGAAAGAAATTTTAGTTGCACATTTTGTGGTGGATTTAACCATGTTACTTCAAGTTGCTGGTTGAAAAAGAAAGCACACAGGAAGTAGAAGAGGCAAAGAGAACTTTCTCAGAAAGTGCTTAAGAGTTGCACATTTTGTCAAAGGAAGGGACATGATGTGTCTCATTGTTGGACCTTGCATCCAACAAATCTTCCAAAGCACATGCAGCTAGAGGACAAAAAGTTTGGTGCAAGTGGATCTATGGAGTCCATTATCGATGTGGAAATGGAAGATTCACATGAAGGTGTATTGAAACCGCAAAAGACGCCATGGAGTTGGCTTGGTAGGGAGTGGATTAACTTCTTATTGCAATAAGTCATACTCATTTTGTACATGCAAATTTCAAATTGGTATGCATGTATTTCAGTTGAAAAGTTTGATGCAAGATTGCATGTGAAAGCAGTTTCAGTTGAAGGAATTTCTTTGTTGTTGCAAAATTTCGCCATGGAGGTGTAAAAGATGAGTATGATACTCACTTATGTTGCAGCAATGTCTTTTAGTTTCAGCTCTTAGTCACCCACATGTTTTTGGGATGAAGTACTTGTTGGTTTTTGAAAAGAAGAGTTGAAGTTGCACATGTACATAGAGGTTGTATGTGTAATTAGCGAACTGTATATAGTTCATTGTACATGATACATACACATGTGTTTGTCAATATGTATCTTGTTGTTTATCGACTTGTGTTGATTATGTCACACCTGTTTGTCGATTTTTGTCGATTGTGTCATACATGTTTATCGACTTGTGTCGGTTGTGTGCACACTTGTTACAGATTTTGTGTGTCAATTGTATAGCACATTTCATTGTCAACTTGTTGTTGATGTCGTATGTTGCACAAGGTGTCTTTGGTGTCGACTGGTGCAAAGAACGAAGTGTTAGTGCAAAGAAATGCAAGATTCCATGAGTTGTAAATGCATGCAAGCAAAGAGGGCACAATTTTCAGCAAGGATCATTGCTGGTTTCAGAATGGCAGATTTGTGTGGCAAGAAAACTTGGTTGAGATTCGGCACAAGTACATGGCTCATTCAGCAAAAATTCGCCATGTGAACAGTTGGAAATTCAGGAAAAATTTTGGAGGCTGAAGAGAAGAGGATATTTTTATTCTCTCATTTTCTGTACTACAGTTCAGTTTCAGAATTTCAGTGAGCTTTTGGGGTCCAAAAGCTTCTCATTTGGGAGGTGTGATCAGGAGCTCAAGTCCAAGCCATGGAAAAAGCTCAAAATTGAAAGTGTTCAAAATTACTTGTAACCTAAATGACCGGATAGGCCTCGGGGATACAATCTTGACCCTGTGAACGGCACTCAAATCCGACACTGTATGTGAAAGTTATTCAAGTTTGAAAATTCACAATTTCAGGCAAAATTCCAGTTTGACCAGGTTTGACTTTCAAATTTTAAAAAATTTAAAAAGGAATATTCCTCGAAATATTCCTCAAAATATTCCCTAGAATATTCCACCTAGGCCAATCATTTTAAGAAAAGTGGCAAGCACTCATTCGTCAGTGGTTTGACTGTTGAATTTTGTGGCCAATCATGGGTTGTCACGTGGTAGGCCCGGAGGCCGCCACGTGGCCCCCTGGCCAGTAGAAATTTTTGAATGGTAAAATTTTGTGTCTCGGTAGGATTTGAACACGAGACATCGTCCCCACAAGGCACGTGATTTACTGTTGAGCCACACAGTTAAGTCTAAACTCATATTGGATATGGGTTCCATATAAGTTTTAAAGTTTAAATCGGCGGAGGAAAAACGGGCTAGCCCCGAAGGGCTAGCCCGGTCTACACAGAACCATACGCCCAAAAACCAAGGGCTGAAGTATTAACTGCCCATATAACTCTGACGGTTAAGGATTATGTGTTCACGTGAATTTGAATTTAAATGTGAGGTTTGTAAACGGGTTATGCCAACAGTTTAGGTGGCGATTTAAATGGAGCGGTTACATGTGACCACATCCACGAGCCTTATCCAAAATTTAATGAAATTGTTAGTGGTTCTGCTATCTTTGGGGCGCATTCCACCTTTTTGGGATTTCCACCAAATTTGGAGCGCTATCTAGCAGTTTCTCCACAATTAGTGGAGGTTTTCAAGGGCAGATTGGGCAAAAATGGTTTTGGCCATAAATTTTTTTATTACTGAACCTTTTGGAACGAATTTTTTTTTTATTGCAGTTATTCATAGCATTCTGAATCCATTGGAATAGGTTTCAAAGCCATTGGATTTGATATTCAATCCCTTTTGCTTCAGGGAAGCAATGAGAGCCATGAGGGCCATGAGGGAGTTGGAGCTGTGTTGAGCTATGGTTAACCATTTGAGGTGAACCAAAAGTCATTTTTGACTTTCTTCAGCATTCCAGAGCCATTGGAATAGGTTCCAAAGGTATTATAGGTGTTCTACATCCATTTTAGCTTCAAAGAAGCTTTTTGAGCCACTGGGGCCATTTTGGTAATAGAGTTGTATTGAGTTGTACCTTTCTGTTTAAGGTGAACCAAAGAACATTCTTAGCTATTTTCCACCTTCTGAAACCAGTGGAAGAGGTTTTAGAACTGTTTTAAGACTTTCAGAGGCCGAAAACCTTCAGGATATTTTTCAGGGCCACTAGGGCCATTTTGGGGTTGGAGCTATTTTGAGTTGTACCTCTCTGTTTGAGGTGAACCAAAGATCATTGTTAGCTAATTTCAACCTTATGAACCTAATGGAAGAGGTTTCAGACTTGTTTGAGGACTTATACATCCTGAAAAGCTACAAAAGAGTTCAAAGAGTCGTCAGGGCCTTATTGAAGAAATCATTGTTTATGGTAATTCTTCACTGTTTAGTGAATTTGGAAAGGCATTCTTAGCTTTTTCATGTCTTTTAAATCAGTATTTGCATTCATATTTGTCTATTGAGACACCTTTAAACTTGTATTAGCATTTTGAAGCATTTTAATACAAGAGGACAAGCTCATTTTGAGAGGCTTGATCCAGCAGATGTAGCCCAGGAGGGGTGAACTGCTCACCAAACATCTGTGTCATGTTATGCTGAAGTTATCTTGCTGAACATTTCTGATTTAATATGTTAAACAGCAAATTAAATTAACTTGCCTTCACACATAAACTCTTATACAGTTTCCATAAACACTTTGTTTCAATTGCAAGACATGAATAACAGTTTGCACATATAATTTGATGGAAAATGTGAGTGTTAACTTCTACAAGTTCTAAAGACAAAGTCTGTAAAGGGCTAGGTAGCCTCTTGATCTCATCCTTTTATCAAAGGTGACATATCCAGTAAATTCCCCTACAGTCAATCTCTGGAATAGATCTAAGAAGTTTCATTTTCAGATCAGTTAAGACATGGAGAATTTTGCACACATTTTCAAGTACTTCCATTTTCAGATCACAGATAGTAACTGACCAAGGCACACATTTCACTTCAAATCTTGTTCTAGATCTTACGGACAAATCCTCAAGCAAACGGACAAGTGGAATCAACAAACAAAGTCATGAAAAATATTGTACAAATGAACAGAAAGGATTGGTCAGAGAAATTGAGAGATGCACTATGGGCATATAGGATAACTTGTAAAAACACAACTAGGTTTAGTCCATATCAATTAGTGTATGGAAAAGAAGTCCTATTACCCATAGAATTTCAAATACATACATGCAAGCTAGCACCAAAATTGGGGATGGAAATGTATGAGGCACAACAACAAATAATTATGGAATTAAATCAACTGGATGAGATACGACAGCAGGCAATAGAACACACATCTCTTGTCCAAGAACAAAGGATAAAATGTCATGATCGATTCGTAAAGAATAAAGTGTTTCAGAAAGGACATTGGGTACTCTTGTTTGACTCCAAGTTCAAAGATTTCAAAGAAAAATTTATGACTCATTTGCTTGGGCCATATGAGATTGAAGAAATATTTGACAATGGAGTTGTCAAGATAAAAAGAATTGATGAAGCATCTATTTCGTTTGTCATTGATTGACATAGGCTTAAAATTTACAATAAACCTATAAATAAAGAGGATTTTATGAGAAGATTTTTATTAGATTCAGATCTGGAACTAATGGGGTAGCATAGAAATATGCCTCCCATAATTCCAGAAGAATAAGAAGAATAAGAAAAAAATAAAAAAGGAGTTTGGTTGTGAAAATCCATGAAACTGGCACAATAAAAACTCGAATTCATATCGGAAAACCAACCTGTTTGGCCAATATGAATTCTCTTTTTGTTTTCATTTTACTTTACTAACGATTTTTGCAGATATACCCTCCAAGACATCGCAGACTTGAGGACAGGTCTAATCATCAGATTGGGGGAAGGTGTGTAATAAAAAAAAACTATGAAAATAGTTTCAGTAGCTAGATTGAAGATGGAATATGAACTACAATTACAAAGTAACTTGGTACATCATTCAACATATACAGAAGGGACCTGAATTATTATTGAGAAAGGGACCTGTATCATTATGAAAAAAGAAATTTTGAAACATTATTGCAAATTACGCTAGAAGGGGCCTGAAAATATAAAATGTCAGAAGGGACTTGAGCTACATCAAATGAAGATCATATTAGAAGAGACCTTAAATGTCAAATTTTAACCTGTAGAAGGGACCTAAACAACATAATCCCAAATCAAATTAGATGCAAAGAAGAAATAAAGTCTCTACATAGTCTGCAAGAGGCGTCGAAACAACAAACGCAATGTCGACCATCATGAACATCAAATGGTTTGAGGGAATACAAGTACTGTAAGTAAAAATTGCTCTTAAAATTTCATTTTTTTGTGAAAATATTCTAGAATTGTAAAGCTAATTTAGTACTGGTTATGCATTTTTATCACCTACATTTCATCATCTATGATTTTTATCCCTATTATATCCATATCCATATACATATCACTATCCTAATTACTCAATAAAACATTCCATAATCTATCCATACCATACCCTACCCTATTTTTCTAAACAAAAGGCTTAACATTAAACCTTTGTTGGACCTACAATAAACAAACGAGAGATTAGTATCATTATAAATATTTAATTTTAAAATATGACCATTTCATTGGTCAATTTTAAAACTTGTATAAAAGAGCAAACCTAAAGTCTAAAAACATATGATAGCGCAACTATTTCAAACAGCAAAACAAAATACAAAAAGCGCAATCATAAATGGTTATAAGCTAAGATAATGGAGCAAGAGCGCAATCATAATACAAACAGTGAAATGCAAACTAACCTAAAGTATGATGCTATGACAAACAATGCATGAAAATGATGTATGCTATGGACGAAACTATGATAAGACCGTGATACATACAACAGTGGAGGAACGAAGAAATTATGGCATACGGTGATATGAATACAAGCAATGAAACGAAAATATGATGGCACTTACACAATGGGATATGATGTGTTTCAATGGAGGATGGAAGCAGACATAGTCATCAAATCAAAGCATGAACGCAAAACGTGAAATGGGCTGCGTAATAAGTGAAGAAAAGGATGAAATGTACACCAGATTCAGCATGACAGTCAAGGGTAAGCCACACATGCACCGGTCAAGAAATGGTTGATGAACAGTTAAAAAAAATTCAAATGCCATATCACAACACTGTGTAAATTTTTGAGAACACTTTCGCCATTACTAAGACCTGAAGCAACTGATATACACTGTGTTTTTCACCATCATCGCCTTTCGAAGCCTCAGCGAGAGAAGGAGGGCATACAATCAAAACACGCATCCATTTTTGCAACTCTGTGATAAACAAATAAATGCAAAAGCTTCGAGAAGACAATGAAGAAGCTGTGAGGAGAATAGAAGAAATATAACGTAGTAAAGAAGGCAGGAAATATAACAATGAAGAGGAACGGAGCGATAAGGGGAATTGACTGAAGTTTCAAGCCAAAAAATCCGGCAAACTTGTCAAGCAACCACACTATCAGGAGGCAAAATCTCGTGAAGGATAAGGTGAGAAGCAAACTCGGATTTTGTTGTTTAAAAAATGATGATTCGCATGAATAAATCTCGGGGTTGTTAAACAAACTGAGAGTTATAAAAGGAGTTCTCTATTTTGGTTTTCAAAACTTGTCATTGCCTTACATTTTGTCTTTGACACCACTCATAAAGTCTTTGACACCACTCATAAATACTCTTCCATCAGTCAACTCTAAATCTTCTGTTGATTAAGTGAGTAAATGGTAAAATATTGAGTGAGGATTTTGATGAGATTGGCGTTCATTGAAACATAGAGACCTCAGTTAAACTAGAAGGAAAATCACAAGTATCATAGTAGAAAATCACGAGGATCATTGAAAATACAGGTAATCTTGAACGCGTCCTCATGGATAGTCTTCTATTTTAAAATGAATGAAAACAAAGAATGGAGAATTATAGTTTGAATTGCATAGTGAGTTCATTTTAATTGAGTTGTGTAGTAGATTAATTTTATTTTCACACTCAGTAGAAGAATTCAAATCAGGATTTGTGGAGAAAGATTGGTTTAGAAGACACAGTCAAACATGTTTTTGTATTCTTACATAACAGAGGGCAGAGTTTGGTGAATTCTTGAAGGAAAATAGTGAACTCATTATGAGATTTTTGATGAAATGATTGAGCTATTCTCTTGCATAAACAATGAGTTTATATTAGATACATAATGCTATGCCTTTGGAAAAGAATTTTGTATGAAATCGAAGGGTCACAAGACACTGTTGTATAAAAAAAATTCTTTTTTTTTTTACAAAGTCAAATTTTTTTTACAAAACAGAGGCAAAGGATGGTTCTTTTAAAAAGAGACAGAGGATCAAATAGAGAGTAGGATTATAGAAACATGAATTTTTTATGTTTTCTTAAACCTCCCTATATCAAATCTTGTGTTTATTTGAAGCACTAAGCTCACATTCTTCCAAAGGAAAACAGATGATTGATTTCAATTACTTGGAAATAGTAGTAAACAAGAGGTAAGACTTCTTACTATGATAACATCTATTACTTGAATTTTTGTTTACAAAAATGAAGTTAATGACAGTAGATGGGTGCATCAATTGGTTTTCAGACAAAATGACTTCAAGAACAGAGCCAAAAGATTTTCAAATTGAACATTGGAGTAGGGAAACAATTGAGAAACTTTATCAATCTGGCTTAATATGCATTCTTCAAAAATTCAGAGGGCACAATGAGGAGATCACAAGAGAGTTTATAAACAATTACAAACAGGATGAAACTATGATGGGTAGTTTACATATTCCTTTGACTCCATAATCTATTTCCGAAGCTTTAGAGTTTCCATCATCAGGTGAACTATACCACAAGGGATTGCATTTCAAAGACAAGGGTTGGACATTCTTCTTGGATAAAAACAGAAAGGGTTATTTTGATAGGTCAAAGGGGATTCCAAGGGAGTGGTTCAATGAACCTTGGGTTGAGCTAGTTTTGATAATTCAAAAGTTTTTCACATGTGATAACAGACATAGTGTAGTACACCTATATCATATTAGGTTACTACAACATATTAAATTAGATATCAGGATGAATGATCCAGGTGGATATTGGTGGCCACCCGTGTTGTAGTGTGTTTGGTGCACGTATGTATGAAATCACACCAGCTTAAAGGGTGTGGTTTACCCCGTTAAACTATTGGTAACAGGAAGAAAGAAGTGGAGTCAATGAGCATACTATATAGAGGAAAAAGCATGAAAATGTAAACTAAAAACTAAAATAAAACTAAACACAAATAAACAGAAGCTCTCAAAAGAGTCAAACGACAACAATAATGCAAATGGTGGCTCTAGGCCCCTCTTATTGAGCGTTGGCAGTAAGAAGAGTGAAAATTTACCCTCTTCCCAACGGGCCCCTAGACAATGGTTCTAGGTCCTGATGCAAGGATATTTTTATCCCAAGCTTGCCTCGGTGCAGTCTCCCTCTCTCTCTACTGTGTTGGACTGAACTTGTTGGATGGCCAAAAATTGGGTCCCCTCTATCTTCAGCTTCGGGTCACACACTGCTGGTATTTCTTGGGAAATTCTGGCCAGCATTACAATGTGATCACCAATTATTCATCTCATGGTGGCTTTATATAGGAGATTTCAAATCCTCCCTTCCCTCTCTTGGTATATGGAGGATGGTGACCCAAGAGAGGGGTATGATTCCTTTGTGTGCTCCAAATATTCCATTGTGTGCTCACATAGTGTCTAAGGAGGCGTTGGTGGTTGTCCTTAGGTGGCTTCAAGTAAGGAGTGACTTGTCCTTTGCTTTTTGTGGTCCCGGATAGTGACATTTTTACATTCCTAGGAATGCGCGCATATCAGGCAAAAAGGTGTGCATAAGGCACTCTTCTCGAACGATTATGTGTGCAAATAGCATTTAGAACTAGTTCAAATTTGATTTCCTCAGACCTTAGAGATTTTTAAATACTTTCCAGATTTTGTAATGTCTTCTAGCCCTGTAAATCCTTTGGCTTGAAATTAATTAATGTCATCTTCTACTGTATGATTTTCTAGTATTAACATTTGCCCCCTAATGTGTGAGATCTATGAAGGACTGTATAGTCAAAATACATTTTAGTTTCTTTTTTGTATCATGCGTAGAGAGAGATAGAGAGAGACCTACCTTAAGCTTTGGAATTGAAAACACCCTGCACTGTTTCCAAGAATGATCATGGCCTAAGGGATCCCTATAAGCAAATACAATTTACAATATATAAAAATTTTCAATGAGGTGGGCATGTCCCATGCTCGTGATGTTGTGGCTAGTTAAACAAAATTGATAGATTATATGTTATGTCTGTGTCACTACTATGGTAGTGATGTTGGCGATTGTTGACGACGACTACTGATGCCCTCAAGGGCATTTTTTTCTTTGAAAATAGGTGTAATGTGGTACCCATATGCATAAACTTGGTATGGCATATAGCTGTGCATTGTACGCATAGGTGTTGGCTGGGACCTTCCCGTGTAAGCATTGTTGACAGAGACGCTTATGGAGGCACGGGTCTTCGACGGACTTGATCAAAGTGCAATGGTTGTAAGGTACGATACCATCTTGACATGAAAGCTTTTGTCGTAGTCGAATTTCAAGAGGATAGATGACATCTGTGGACAATGATGTCTCCTACAGTGCCACCCAAGGATTCCCCTTGTATGGAGAGGGGTGATCCAAGGTACATCTTCCTTTTTGGAATATAGATGTTGAATTCGACAAAAAGGAAGCCTCAACCAGACGAGGGGTTGCCGACATGAGGGGTCGGGGACCTGGATGTGATGGGTTTAACATAAGCATGTTGGAGAGGGGTGACTAAAAACTGATGATGGGGATTCAGTGGCTCGAGGTCAGAGTATACTTAAGCAGCTTGGCGACAGTCATAGTTATTTCTGAAGGGGAAATCCCTGGAGTTGGTGGGACTTCCAGGACAGGTGTGAACCAGCTATGAATGTCATGATAGTTTGTGCGTGGGGGTGAAATACTCCGACCAAGGATGATTAGGAACCGTTGCCATGGGAGAAAAGATGAAATGAGAGGGTGACGGGATGAAGTGCACCATTTGCGGTCTTTATACACTTACCAAAAGAATAAAATAATGGTATTTCGTTTGTACAAAACACAAAGATGGGTACCCCAAAACATGAAAGTGTTCACTCACTGATGTTTTGAGGAAGGTGTTTTTTCTGGGGGGGGGGTCCCATTAGTTGGTCTCATGTGTGGGGTTGATGAATCAGATGCAAAAGTGTCACAGATGGGATTATGCTGGTGGAGGTATGGTGGGCCCAATGCGAAGCGTGGTGGGACGCTTTTGATCTGCTTGTACAAACTGGTCATCCGGGAAGGGGCTTCAGCTTATAGGGAAAACTTGAACTTATGCATGATGAATGGATGGGCATGAGGTGCTTCCCGGACTAAAGTGGTATGGCCATGGCATCACTTTTGTTTTGATATGGTCTACTGTGGGTGACAAGCGACATGGAGGGGAGGCTCTACTGATCAACGAGGATGTTTACCATGTGCAAGGTGAGGTGATGATAAACACAGTTGGATATGAGGATCCTATGGTTGATTTCTAATGGAGAAATGATGTTAGGATATGCAGAGTTGACTGGGACTCTATCATGCTCGGGGTAGAATGATACCTGCTCTGGAACTTTCAGGAGATAACGTTGTGGATGGTTTGCGAGCTTTTCCTGCAAAAATAACTACCTCAAGTGAAAGCATCTTCTTTATAAAAAATTATTGAATGTCATGAGATTTTAAAAAGAAGATGAGAGAGGGCATACCTGCCAGCGCTGAAAATTTAATTTTTTGGGAGTGCGATTGTGTGGCATCGCCTCTATGTGTTATGGAGTGCTGATCACAGTGCTACTTTGGGTATGGTGATAAGATACTCTAAGCTCCAGTTTTCCCATGGGAGTTGTTACTTGGATCCTAGTTTTGATTTCGGTTGGGGTTGCCCCCAGACTGATATCATGGGGGGCGTTTCCAGTTACTACCCCCTGTCCACGATCTCCCCGAATACAGATTACTGCTACCTAGGTGACCTTAGGTCAAAAACCTGACCAAGCCATCTACGGTAATCGATGCGCATGATAACTTAAGAGGATGAGGCAACCAGGTTCCCCTGTCCCTGGTTGGTGTATGGTGGCTTGGGTGGAGGAGAGATAAATGGTTGTCTTTCTGGTGAGTGTCGTTCCTCCTGCATGTACAAGACGATACGAGGTTAATCTCTAAAAAATTGGGCAAGGGGATCCTCTTGGTAGGATCCCTCGATGGCGTGTAAGGTGTCCCTATATCGCGGGATCTCTGGGAAATGATAGGTATAGTGCCCATAGATGTTGTAGATAGTGCATGCGTGATTGGTACGCAATGCTTTTCCTTTACCTTTGGTGGTAGGTTCCTTTTTACGGGAACGCAACATCACGATATCTGTTTCGGAACTAAGGAGTGGTTTTAATTCATCCAGCTCCAAACAGATATGGGTGGGGTGACCTATTACGTCACATATGTTGCAGACTGGTGATTTCCTCTGTAAGGCGGGGATCACCATATTCTTTCCTCTCTTCTCGGTTTTCCTAGCTATGATCACCGATTTTGCAACGGGAACTTTCTTTGCAAGGGTGGTCTCAACTGTTTCTCAAATGGGTGGGGGCTCCTCGAGACTAAGGGGCTTCATTCTTGTGGCAGTAATGTGGGTGGCTCATGTTCCTGAAGGGGGAACAAGGTACCAAACTGGGAATGTCAACGATATGTTGGGTAACACTAGTGTTTCCAAAACCTGTTGGGAGACGAAGCCAACTGGGGGGTAGAGGAAAGGGGTTTGGGAGGCGGCGTAGGCTAGGGAGGATGTCATGGTTGATGCCTCAATGTAGTTACTGCTTGTGTTTGTGTCCTGACTAGCTTCGACACTTCATGTGGACATCATTCACACCGGAGCCCCTGTGGCATTTGGTGATGACTTAGGGATAATAGGAGGATCTCCTAGGAATGACCCTAGAATGGACGACGGTTTGAATTGGCCGGGGCCATATTCTTGGTACCATAAAAGCACATTTGTGGATGTACCTACATAGGGTGGGATTACATCAGTGTTTGTTAGGGGATTCTTCTTGATGTGCGTCAGTTGGTCTATAGTAACGATGTATTCCTCGTGGGGGAACATCATAATGCGGAAGACGGAGGAGGCTATGGCAGACATGGCGTACATATAACTCCACCCGAGGAGTATATTGTAATCTAAGTGAGCGTCCAAGACTTCAATGTCTATGTGGACCGTCTTTCCGGCTAAACAGACTGGGAAATTTTGGTAGAGGCCGACGGGAGTCGAAGGACGACTGTCGTATGCTTGAAGCATGATGATAGAGGGTTTTAATTCATGAGAACCTAACTTCTGCCAAAAAAAATTTGACATGATTCATGTGGATGCACCCTCGTCTATGACACATCGGTGAATAGTGATATTTTGTACCGACACTGGTGTCTGGAAGGCGACCATGGAAGGAAGCCTAGGGGTGTCTTTGTGGCTTTGTCTAATTCAAAATCCATTAGGCGTGTATTGTTAGGATCTATAGCACCTAACGCGCAAAGTATGGCTTTCTGTTGTTTCAGGCATGACTGCAGTACATCCAGAGCTGACATAGCAGCAGGAGATTGTGCTAAATCGTCCACGATGGTATAATTATGGGCCACTTTGGAGTGGTTTCCTGCTCGCCTATTAGGTCCCTTTGCCATCTTCGACAATGGTTCTATAGGCATCTTTGAAATGGTCAAAGGTGCAGTCGGTGCACTAGTACTTTTCCCTGACGTATTGGTGTCTGGTGGGGTGTCGTAGTTGCGATTCCGTGTTTGGAAAAACATCTCTTCTCCAGTCATGTAGATTTCATGGCTGCTTTTCCCAGAGTTTTCTGGGTTTTTCTAGTGAGTGCTTACCGTCCCTTGATTGGGGCAAGGTTCTTGCGTCATATTTGTTTGCAAGGAATATCCTCCTTATCCTCAGTTACTCTGTAGCTTCTTTAGCTCAGGGAGATCAGGACAGTGGTGAGTATAGTGACCATACTCACCACATATCGAATAGGAATGGTTTGTTCAAAGAGGTGGTCTTTTGGTCTGTTGTTGGGCATTACTCGGCTCTTGGTACTGATTCTGGTTAAAGTTGCCTCTAGCCTGGGATCGCGGTGGGCGTTGTTGGTTGTTTTCCCCCTGTCCAAGATTCCCTTTTGGCTTGTTTTTGGATTTTTTTCTTCACCACGTTATGAGGGCATTTCTCCTGATTATATTGGTGTGGTTAGTTTTTGGACGGCTGCACAAATTTTACCTGTGAATTGCTCTACATAGGTGGGTCATGTGCTGGGGACTGAACATAACGCGGTCCCTGGTTCACACCTAGCTGTTGGGAGGGAGCTCTTCCGTCAGTGTTATCTCTGCGTACTAGGTCCCTTGAGCCGGAGGATAGGGTCCTCCCTGGTGATACGCTTGCGCCTTATTAGTCAAATTTTGTTGAGGCATATGATGACTTTGAAAACTGGGTTGAGGCACATTCTGGGTAGAATTGTATGTGTAACCGGGGTTTTGACTGTTGCTGCCTAGGTAACCTTGGGTTATTGACCCAATTATCCCGTCTGAAAATTTTAATGTGCCTAGAAATTCTTAATAAGTTTGTAGGCACGGGGCATTAGGTAGGATGTTATAAATGTATCCTGACTGCGTATAAATCAGCTCAAGCTTCTGGGCTTTGCTGATTGCATCCTCTTCGGATGTGGAATTCTGCTGCACCACATCCTTTGAAATCTCTGTTGTCAGAGTTTTCAAGAACAAATCTAAGAGCACCCGATCGTCGAGTTTATCTTTACATAAACTATAACGCCACCTCCATTCATGGAGGTGGTCCGAGATATGGACGACGGGGGTTTGTCTAAAATGCATCAGTAATTCCCTTCCGGAATCATGGTGAATGGGTAACTGAAAATATGATAGGAACGTGGTAGCGAGGGCGCTAAAGTTTGCATGTGAAGCTGAGGGTTGCTCCACGTACCACTTCGCGGCTACTCGCGTAAGAGTACATTGAAATAATCTCAATCGAATAGTGTTGTCAATGATATTGTTCGATGAGCACCATAGGTGAAAGGTCATGATATGATTACCTGGGTCTTCTGCTTACTTTCCTTCAAACTTTGGTATATCCGAAGGGAGCTTCGTGGGCATGAGATTCCATGTAGAATCGTGTGCGATGGGGTCATTTGTTAGCTTGGTTAAATTGGGCAGATTCAAAGAAGCTAAGAAATGTGACTGAGAGGTTGATGCCATTGCAATGTGTGAATACAGAAAGTTCTGGTTAGAATGAGGGTTAGTTTGCAATGTACCCTGCTGTCTATTCAGCTGGCATCCCAAATGGGATGCACTCCTCTACCCCTGAGGGGTTGTGGGAGGAGTGGTGTGTGGTGTGGTGTTGGGAAACTGACTAGGGTTCCCAACTACGGCTGCCCCAATAAAAGACGAACCAATAATGGTGGCAATGTTCCGTCTTTGATGCTTGAATGGCGAAAGACCTGGAACCCCTCCCGGTAATGGGGGGAGGTCCAAAAGACCCCAGGATTGACGAGGTTCCATTGGGACCTATCAGGTGTTGCCTAGGTTTTGGAAAAATTTGAGAGGATAGAGTCTATGATCAAAGAAAAATTCTTGTCACATACATAAAACAAAGCAAAAAATAAAATAATTTTCCCTTTAAACTAATCTACGTGATCAAGCAATCAAAAAAGTGGTTTTTGTTCGTTTTGCGTAGGATAATCAAAATCCTAGAAGACCTATTGCATCCTCACACTCTCAAAAGTAACTGGGCCTTGAGAATATTTCTTGCAAGTGCTGGCACAACGTCTCGTAAGAGCTGGCAACGCCCCCAGTCAACCGAAGAGAATCCACCAAGGTAAGGGTAGAGGGTCTGGTGCTTGCCTACACCGTCACCTATAGGGAAAAGGATATCCTATTTTTTGGCCACTGAGAACCACCGTCCCACGTGAGCATTCGAGTCTTGGGATTCTTGATATTCAGCTAACAGTACCGAGTATCAAACGGGTCAAGTAGCCCCAACTAATATCGTATGCACTGCACCTAAGCCTAACCCCCTCTAAAACGGGTCTCTGCCATGCTCAGGTTTTCTTTTCCGTGGGCTGATAGGTGGATTTGAAGCTCCCTAAATACATAAATTCTATTTTTAATATCAAGTATGATCAAGGCGGCTTATTGGATGCCTACCCCCTTGATCCTAACTTAAGCTATAAATTCTTTTGTGGCCTTTGTGGGGAGAATTTAGTGAGTTTGGTTAAGTTAGTTTTAGGTGTCTTTGCTTTGCTTAGTGGGTGAGTGTGTGTGAGCACAAGGTGGAAAATAACATAGTTTTAATGTGTGGATATCATTGATCCTTTACAAAATCCCTTATTTAAACTATGTTGTATTGTTCCTGGCTCAAATGAAAAACGTGTGCGGATAATGGGCTGCTTTCAAGTTTTCCTAGTTAATCTATGTGACCAACTATAGGGAGATGGAAAATTGTGAATAGGGAGCATTCATATGCTTACCTAGGATTACCAGAGGGTGTAAAGGTAGTAGAGATTACTTGCTCTTCTATAAACAATTCAATCCTAGTACCGAAATTCCTAGTGCAAAAATTGAACTATACTAAAACCTTCCACACTAAAAAAATGAAAAAAAAGAAAAAAAACTAGCTATGCATGTGTGGTCTTGGGCCACTTACTTTGGCTAGTTATCTAAGTGTGTAAGTACCAAAATTTGCAAAACATAAAAATTTTCGGAATGCAAGTTATTTTGCCCCCCTACTTAAACTATGTGTAAACTTTGTAAAAATCAACTTGAAGTAAAACTGACACTAAGCCTACAAAAAGCAGCTAAAAGTGAGTTTTAATAAGCTGCAGGGTACCACAACCAATGCTGGCGAGTGTATTAGGGGTTGCCAAGCACCTTACAAGAAGAAAAAGATAGAAATTAGGGAGAAATTTCTCATTCTGTAATTTGCGTGCAAAAGGCTGAGAAAGGTGCGCTTTCTGCGCACGATTCAACACTGAACGCGTTCCGTGCACGTCTGTGAGGAAAAAATGTGCGCAAATTCCTGCAAGTGAAAATTTTAGGATTTTCTCTTCTTTATTCTGTCACTTGGGATGAACTAGGGACTGCAAGAGAAATCAGGAGAAATTCAGCTTCACTCCACAGCATAGACAGAGGTCTCCTGCAAAAGGAAGGCACAACCACATAAACTTGGTAATAAAATGTTAGTGGATTCGCCATTCTTGTTGTAGTGTGTTTGGTGCACGTATGTACGAAATCACACCAGCTTAAGGGGTGTGATTTATCCCTTTAAACTATTCGTAACAGGAAGAAAGAATTGGATTCAATGAGCATACTATATAGAGGAAAATGCATGCAAATGTAAACTACAAACTAAACTAAAACTAAACATAAATAAACAGAAGCTCTCAAAAGAATCAAACGATAACAATAATGCAAACGGTGGCTCTAGGCCCCTCTTATTGAGCGCTGGTAATAAGAAGAGTGAAACTTTAACCTCTTGCCAAAGGGCCCCTAGACAATGGTTCTAGGTCCCGATGCAACGATGTTTTTATCCCAAGCTTGCCTCGGTGCAGTCTCCCTCTCTCTCTACTTTGTTGGACTAAACTTGTTGGATGGCCAACAATTGAGTCCCCTCTATATTCACCTATGGGTCACACACTACTGGTATTTCTTGGGAAATTCTGGCCAACATAACAATATGATCACCAATTCTTCATCTCATGGTGGCTTTATATAGGAGATTTCAAATCCTCCCTTCCCTCTCTTGGTACATGGAGGATGGTGACCCAAGAGAGGGGTATGATTCCTTTGTGTGTTCCAAATATTCCATTGTGTGCTCACATAGTGTCTAAGGAGGCATTGGTGGCTGTCCTTAGGCGACTTCAAGTAAGGAGTGACTTGTCCTTTGCTTTGTGTGGTCCCGGATAGTGACATTTCGCCACTCCCAGGAATGCACGCATATCGAGAAAAAAGGTGCGTAGAAGGCGCTCTTCTCGAAGGATTACGCACAAATAGCATTTAGAACTAGTTCAAATTTGATTTTCCTCAAACCTTAGATATTTTTAAATACTTTTCAGATTCTGTAATGTCTTCCAGCCCTGTAAATCCTTTGGCTTGACATTAATTAATGTCATCTTCTGTTGTACGATTTTCTAGCGTTAACAACCCACCTATTCCACGTGAGGCCCCACCATTGTCTCTTTCAGTTTTTTAGTTTCAGCACAACTTACTATTTTAACAGTTTTTCGAGCCCTGAACTTCTGGAGCCGTTTTGAGGCCCTAAATGACTTTTTTTGGGCATCACGCCTCCGGTGAATATGATTCCGTTCTAGAACCATTTCAGAATAGATATTCGCGGTCAGTAGTTTTATTCCTTGAATATATATTTCTAATGATGTATCATGTGCATCAAACAGAGATAGTATGCCAAAGTTATGACCCCGGGAAGTTGAAACACCAATTTACCCAAACGGGGCCCATAGTTTTGGCGTTTCATCTCCTAGGTTTAGGTTTTTGGATGTTTAGGGTTTTCCATTGTTTCTCTATAATAAATAGGCCCTTGACCCTCATTGGAACACATTTCAGAGACTTGTAGCCGCCACATCTCTTCTCAAACATAAGCTACCAATGCCCTAGCTAGTTTATTTACATTCTGTCTGTAAGCAAATTTCATTTCTTTGATATTAATGAAATGAAGTGTTAATTTCATTGCATCTTTGTATTTATGGTTATATGTGTATTTGGTTGTGTTCCTGCATAAATCCAGATCAGTGGTTTCAGAGAGGTCTGCTTTTTCTCGATCCTTCTTTGCATGTCCCCAACAAGGTTGAGGTATAAGGAGTTAGGGCTCGATCTGGTTGAACCTTTGCAAGATCAACCTCGCAAACCCCAACGACCGCCCATGGGGGACGAAAATAAAGATGAGGGAGCAGGATATCCTATCAAAAAAATTTCTCGATGATGCCCTCAAAAAACAAAAGAACGTGATGATGGATAACTTTGTCCAAATCCTTCAACGACTACCCACCAGCGACACATCTACATCCAACAGTCACTCTGGAGGTGTGACTCCCTTTAAGGTACAATTAAACTTTGACATTCCCATATTTGAGGGTCAAATAGATGCAGATGTAGATATATGGTTGAATCTATTAGAAATATATTTCTCGTTTCATGACTTTTCCGACCGGGAGAAGATTATTTTTGTACTCCTCAAAGCTACCCCCCATGTTAAGGACTAGTGGGAAACCTACAGTGAGAAAAAGGACGAGACATAACCCTCTCTGTTATCAGTCGTACCCACTTGGAATTCGTTCCGAGATGCCATCAAGGAACAATACTATCCCATGGGGAGCTATGAGGACAAGTACATACAATGGACCATGCTGCGAAAACAAAGCGATCAAGATGTGCATGAGCTGGCGAACCTGTTCCATACCATGAGCACAAACTTTGGTATCAAAGATCTGAAGAAACATTTGGTGCTAAAGTATCGCAATTGTCTACACAGATACATTCAAGAGGAAATGGAGTTCCTCGACATCTCCTTGCTTGGTACGGCATACCAGTATGCTGCCATGATTGAGCAGAAATTCAAACACAAGAAGGGAGACTTTGGATCTACGAATAAAAATTAAGGGAAAGGTGCCCCCAAACCACCAAACAAAGGACAAATCCAAGGCATAGCGGCCCAACACAACCTGCGAAGGCCACAAGAAAAGAACAACACCACGAAGCAAAAGAAGGACACAGGAAAGTGGTGTGAGTTCCATAAGAGCTCCACTCACAACACAAGTGAGTGTCAGGCCAAGCAGTCGCTGGTGGTTGAGATGAGGGCCTATTGAATCAGATACATGCTCCAACTTTGAATCAGAACTTGACAAGGGAATGACAAAGGGAAACAGATTATTGATGCGGAGCCCAACACCATTGTTGCCATTGCGAAGATCCAGAAGGAGGAACCAGAAGATCCAAAGGAGGAGGAGCATCTCTTCCACTCGCAGATGTGGGTAAAGGGTTCCCCACTACAGTTCATTGTCGATAATGGGAGCCAAAAGAACCTCATTTCAGTAGACGCTGTGAAGCGGTTGGGCTTGCCGAAGGGCTTGAAGGTCTTTTTCTCTGAAGTTCCTTCTCCTTTCTTATTAAAATCAACAATGCCATTCGACAAATGTCGAATGACTTGCTGCAATTTGATTTTCTATGCCCATACTTGAATCTTTTTCCTTAGACTCAGTATTTGGCTTTCCAATGAGTTAGCCAACCCTCTACCCATGGTGATATTTTGTTGCAACTCATTGGAACATGCCACACTATTTAGCATATTCTACGGCCACAGCACACCCACATCCATACACCATCGGGTGGCTTCACCAAGGAAGGGATCTCCACGTCAGCCAGCAGTGTCGCCTTCCCTGTAGCATCAAGCCCTTCACGGATGAGGTATTATGTGACATTTCTCCTATTGATTTTTCTGATGTATTATTAGGCCAACCATACTTGTGGAAGTGACATGCTATGTATGAGTCCTGGCCTTGCACTGTTATTGTTACTTTGGGAAATAAGTTGTACAGGATACCAGAGGTAACGCCACCTGCCACTATATCTTTAGTTACTGCAAAACAATGCAGTAAGCTCATTTCCCAAACCAGGAAATTTGATTTTCATATGATCCGCCCCCAGGGCAAGAAGAAGACTATGGCAACGACCTCCAAACAAGTCTCCTCTTCATGACAACAACAAATGGACAAGGTTGTGGAGGAGTACGGGGACATCTTCACCTATCCCACAGGGGTTATTCTACACTGTCAGGTTAAGCACCCCATTGATCTAACCCTAGGTGTACCACTACCCAATGGACCGATCTATCAGCGCTCTATTCTGGAGAACGATGAAATCAAGAGGCAGATTCAGGAGTTGCTGCAAAAAGGTCACATCCGGCCAAGTTCATCGCCCTGTGGGAGCCCGATCGTGTTGGTACAGAAGAAGGATGGGACTTGGAGACTCTGTATTAACTATCGAGCATTGAACAAGATCACTGTCTGGAATAGGTACCCGATCCCACGGATTGATGATCTTCTAGACCAACTCAAAGGGGAAAAATATTTCAGCAAGATCGACTTGAAGTCTGGGTATCACCAGGTACCAATCGAACCCTCCGATGTGTGGAAGACTACCTTCAAAGCTAAGGAGGGCCTTTTCGAGTGGTTGTTCATGCCTTTTGGGTTGACGAATTATCCCGCAACCTTCATGAGGTTGATGGAAAACATCTTACGACCGTTCACCAACTCATTTTTAGTGGTGTACATGGATGACATTCTGATCTTCAGCGAGACTTGGGAAGAGCACCTCCACCACATCCGGCAAGTCCTCCAAACACTACGGTAACACAAGTTTTGTGCCAATTTGGAGAAGTCAACTTTTGGCGTGACCCAGGTTCAATATCTGGGATACATTATTGATGAAAGGGGGGTGCATGTGGATCCAACCAAGATCCAAGTCATTCGGGATTAGCCAGCCCTAACCACTCTAACAAAGCTTCACAGTTTTCTGGGTCTTGCTAATTTCTACCGCATGTTCGTGTTGGGATTCTCTCATATCACTTGGCCCTTGATTCAAGTCACCAAGGGAGGAGTGAAAGCAAAATTTTGTTGGTCGTAATCTCAACAGAAGGCATTCGTAGAATTGAAACATCGCCTCTGTTCTGCCCCAGTGCTCACATTACCAGACTTGCAACAACCATTTGAGATCGAGACAGATGCCTCTGAATATGCTATTGGGGCATTCTTACTCAACAGGGGCATCCAGTGGCATATCACAGTGAGACATTGTCTGACACAGTTTGCAAGTATCCCACTTATGACAAAGAAATGTATTCCATTGTGCAGGCGTGTCAACAATGGAAGCATTACATTTTGGAGAAGGAAACAATCATCCAAACAGACCACCAACCCCTGCAGTTCATATAAACATAAGGGAAGTTGCAGAATGATCGCCATCAGAAGTGGTCCACATATATGCAACAGTTTCATTTGTACATCAAGTACAATAAGGGTAGCACCAATAATGTTTCATTTTGCCTCATCCGACCACCGATCGTGGTGCTAACCATCATTCTCAACTCTTGTGGGCATGAGACTTCTAATTGGCAACTTCTCTACAAGAATGATCCAGAATTCAGCCACACATACAAGGCACTCTTGGGGGGTACGCAAGTTCCAAATTTTCACCTCCAAGATGCAATGTTATGTCACCTAGGACACCTTTTTGTTCCTTCAAGCGAGCATGCCAAGATGATATGGGAAGCACACTACAGCCAAGTTGCTAGGAATTTCAGGGTTGAGAAAACAGTGGCAGTACTGTAGAAGTATTTCTACTCGTCGAACCTTCGACAGGATGTCGAGAAGTACATCAGATCCTGCACTACTTGTGCCATTGCCAAATCGACCATCAAGAAGCAAGGCCTCTATACTCTGTTACCTAACCATCTCCATGGATTACATGTCAGGCCTTCCTTCTACTAAGCATGGAAACGACTGTGTTTTCATGGTCATCGATGGATTATCGAAGATGGCCATTATGGTGGCCTGCAAGAAGAATATCACAGCAGAAACCACTACTAAACTCTTCTTTGAACGAGTGTGGGTGCACTTTTGGATTCCATTGTCTATCATATCAGATCGGGACAACAGGTTCCTAAGCACATTTTGGTCCAGCCTCTGTTCAATGCTAGACACCAAGCTCACCAAGTCCACAGCTTTCCAACCCCAAACTAATGGCCAGACATAGGTCGTCAACAGGATGATTGTACACATTTTGTGCATGTACAATTCAAAGCATCCACGCACATGGGATGACAGCCTCCCCTATATACAACACAGTTATAATCAGGCTCTCCACAGCTCAACTGGCCACAGCCCCTTTCAGGTGGGCTTGGGATTCCTGCCGCTATGTCCCATTGACATAACCATGCCATTTTTGGCTACTCAGGGCAATTTGTCTCATGTCCAGTCTAAATATGACAAAGCAAACATCTTCATTGAGCGCATTCAGCATATCCACCAACATATTCATGACATATTGGATAGATCCAATGCTAGGTACAAGCAACAACATGATCAACATTGGGTGCCACACAACTTCCAGGTGGGCGAAAAAGTGTGGCTACATTTGCAGAAGGAGCACCTCACTGGACCCCACCGCAAGCTTCACTCGCTCTGATATGGATCATACACCATCACCAAGGCTGTAGGTAACAATGCCTTTGAGCTCAGTATTCCACCATTCCTTGGTCTGTAACCAGTATTCAATGTGGACCGCCTTCCTCCCTACTTCCCACCTCTACTGGATACCTATGACATTGCAGAACAACTCACACAAACAGATTTAAACCCAGACTGCATGGAACAGGCCACCACAGATTGCTTCCTAAGGGGGGAGGAATGATCTAGGTGGATATTGGTGGCCACCCACCTATTCCACTTGGGGCCCCACCATTGTCTCTTTTAGTTTTTTAGTTTCAACACAATTTACTATTTTTAGCATTTTTTCGGGTCCTGAACTTCCGAAGCCGTTTTGAGGCCCTAAGCGACGTTTTTGGCACATCGTGCCTTCAAAAAATATGATTCTAAAATTGATATTCACTTTTATAAATTGTATTCCTCGTATAGATCTTGTTGATGATGTATCATGTGCATCAAATGGAGATAGTATGCCAAAGTTATGACCCCGAGAAGTTGAAACACCAATTTACCCAAACGGGGCTCATAGTTTGGGTGCTTCATCTCCTAGGGTTAGGTTTTTCGATGTTTATGGTTTTCCATTGTTTCTCTATAATAAATAGGCCCTCGAGCCTCATTGGAACACAGTTCGGAGGCCTGTAGCTGTCACATCTCTTCTCAGATATAAGCTACCAGCGCCCTAGCTAGTTTATTTCCATTCTTTCTATAAGAAAATTTCAGTTCTTTGATATTAATGAAATGACGTGTTATTTCCACTGCATCTTTGTATTTATGGTTACTTGTATATTTTTTTTCATTCCTGCATAAATCTAGATCAATAAATTTGCCCTACTTCTTTTATAAAACTTGATGAAGATGATTGAAAGTATAAAATTTGAGACCAAACACAAAGAAGCCCAAATTCTTCACCAGGGACTGGTAAAAATCCTTGTGGATTACCAGCTGAAAGTTAAGGGAATGGTTTGGGAAAATTTCCTAATTGAAAATAAGTTTGTATAAAAAGTCATTGAAAACAAACTTAAACCAATACAGGAAACAAGAAATATTGTGCATTCACCTCTCTATCCTAAAACCAGGTCAAAGAAACAGTAGGAGACAGTTATGATAGAGAGCGTAACATCATTTTTTACCATCTCTAGGAGACAGAAAAAGAATAATTCAGCAGAACCAGAAGTACAAGTCATAGAGACATCTCCTTTAACTAAACAAGCAAATGAAATCCTTGAGAGGTTGCAACAAGAAGTTTATGAAAATCATGTAGACATATATTCTTATTTTGAAAATAATGAGGTGGAAGTTGTTAAGCAGGTAAATCCTCTCTGCGGACAGAGACGACCCCTTTAGCCCTAGATTGGGTCTAGAAACAAAGAGACATGATAGAGTGTAGGTTCCTAATTGCTGAATGAAAAGAGGACACGTTAGATCGACCTACCTGGAGTCCAATGTTGTTGTCGCGGCTGTAGTGGTGGTGGCCTCTCACTCTTACCTCGGCAAGTCACAATCCTTTTGCAGTCATGCTCGGATACCTGCACATAGATTAGCAAAAAAGAACAACATACGACATAATAACTTCATTCATAACTACTAGCCAGTTAAAGAGGGCTAAGCATATTGCATTAAACAAATAACATAACGTAAAATGGGAACCAAACAATAGTCACGTATATGTATTGATAGAAGGGAGAGTTACAACCAAAGTTTTGACGTCGCAGTCTCCTCCAGCAGGGTTCAGTCGAAGCGTGTCTCAGATGCTCATCAGGGGATTCAGACGGGATGAGGGCATGGACTTAAGCTCTCTCAACGAAGTTCTTTCTTGTTCTATCTCTTCAACAATTCAGCTATAGTAGACTCAGTTCTCCATGTTCAGCTAGCTTATGCAAGCTTGAGAGATAGCTTCCTTTTATAGAGGAAAAGGAGGAGGTTGGGATCCCTACAAAGGTGGAAGGGAGGCATATCCTTTAGGAGATTCCCACAGGAGGTGGAAACCATAAACTAAAGGATGGAGTCTGTGGTTATTCAGTCCAACCACTTCCAATGACTCATCCTCAAAGTTGTTAGAGTGGACTCTCCGCCTCTATTTTTAAAAAACATTCCATAAACAGCTCAGCGCGGGTGGCTAACTGGGACAGAGTGCTCACTGACGCGAGGTCCAGCGTTAATCTTCCTCATTGGCGCGAGGGCAGAACTCGCTACTCGTGCCAAGGCAAAAACAGGGGTTTCTGAAGCTCTTCTCAGGGAATTGTCAACAGAAGGAATATTTCTCTCATGTAAAGGGATGCAATGATGGTTTTTGCAAGGCATGACACTTCTTATTAGTCACAGAAATGACCCTCCAATGTGCGAGATGGGGATTGCAGGGACAGTGACAAAATGTTGTGTAACAGATGCCCCTTAAAGCATGAGGTCCAAAGGAAAGGGAGGGAAGAAATGCTTTACGAGAATGTGTTCTAACTAAGCACCGATGTCGAAAAACCTACAATTACAAATACAACTGATATCTCTAATACATGAACATGTGGTATGGGCGTAGCCATCCATAATAAAGTACATAAAAACTGAGATCTGAGGTATGGACGCAGCCATCCAGCAGTAAGGATCAAAAAATAGACTCAGGTACGGTCACAACCATCCAATCAAAAGAGTCATGCAATAAGTCATGATAATCCACAAGAACCCGCAGCTTGGATTTTATCAGACAAAACCCAAGATCTTGCTCTGAATCTCGACCTGAACAAGTACAAATTCAAGCATGTGAATATATAAGCTAAAGTCGAACATGCAAGAAAATCGTCTGATTACCAGCCAATGATGAAAGTTGTTAACAGACGCGAGAGAAACCACCAATAATGACAATGGCCCTCAAGGTACAAGAAGTACAATCCACATAATTTTAATAGTGATCAAACATCGAACACCCGCAGAATCACTCGATCGAAGGCCAATGATTTGGGCCTTGCGTCGAATGCGAAGAACTTGACATTGAGGCATGAAGGCTCTAAGGTACCGGAAGGGAGTCTCTAGATCAAATTCCTGGATAATGAGCTGAAGTCGACAGGAAGCGACCTGATCGAAGGAGGGCCATAATGTTTCCCACATCATCGACACGAGACAGAGGAACATGATGATAGTGAAACAGGACTAACAAAGAATCAGAGGGAGGTTGAAAAATGCAAAGGCAAACTTCTCTTGAACATATCAGTGACACGACACTGGATTTGGCAGTATTTGACATCAAGGGATATGAGTTCATGATGATGTGGAAAAGAGTAAATGAGAGGTCAAAAGAGGTTACCCAAACTCATGGAGGCAAAAATGGTGAAATGAGATGTCCCCAAACTGACACGAATGCAGACAAGTGCCATGTTCAATAGCGACATACTGCCAACATAACTAAAAACTGGTTCCATTTTCCCCCACCATTCCTGGCGAGTACCCCAATTATTTTTTAAAATAAGATTGAAGGGGATAGCATATGCTTGTAATGTAATTTTTTCCTTCGGAAAAATCCAACCTAGTACATTTTACGAGCCCTAGGAAGGAGGAACTCGAGTAACATCATGGAGACAAAGTTCGATCTCATCAGGTTTTAATGAGTCTGACAAAGGGAGAACTCGACATCTTTTTATGTTTAGAGATTTTGAAAAGAAGGCGGAAAAGAAAACTCCAGCATGGCCCTTTTCTTAAATAGTCTCTCGTATTCGAAAAGGTAGAAAACAATATCTGAAAGAACCACTCAGTCGCGATAGGCTAAGGTATCCATTTTTCGTAAATAATCCATCCCAGCCCGAAAAAGGGGTAAACGTATACTGGGTAGATATAATTTCGCAGCCATTTAACGAGTTCAAAACGACAAGAATCTCGGAAATCTTTTCAATTTTAGAGATTCAAAAAAGAGCTAAAAGATGACTCCAGTAGTGAATTTTTCGTGTTTTTACCGAGTCCGAAAAAGTATAAAATACAACTCGTTACTTCATCACTATCGTGTGAAAACCTGTCGCTGCACAAGAGATACGTGTAAAACCCATTTCTCAAAATAATATAATAAAATAATTGAAAAATATGCCTTAAAACCTAATTAGGTTTGTGAAAATTTATAAAATGCCAAAAATGGTAAAAATAATTACTTTTCACTTTTTACCTCTTGTGGAGCAATAGCTACCCATTTTACACTGTGATTTTGCGGCGAAGATAGTAGACGATCCCGCAGACCAATCTCGAATCCGTCAATTTCAGGTAAGAGCCGACATCCTTCCCTTTAATTTAAGTCCTCTTTTATTGCCTGAAACCCTCGATTTTTATTTATGAGAAGGAAAATGCAAATTTTAGTGCACGGTAGTTGGCGCGAGTTTCGGGCACGGACTCGCGCCAATCGACCATTTTCTGAACTAGGGCGCGCCCATTGGCGCAACTGTTTTAGAAACAGTCACGCCAACCACGCAGACCATGTTAGCTTTTGAAAATGCAATTTAAGGGCCCAATTTTCATAATTTCAAGCTTCTAAATCAGCTAATACCGTTCATATGAACATGTTTGCAGGTATAAAGCGGCAGAATGGTGATCGAATGGAAAGAACGGGAACACAACGAAGAAGATGAGATTGCCATGGAAAATGAGAGATGCATGGAAGCTCTTAGAGACTGTGGACTTAAAAATTTCTCCTTAACACCATGTCTCCAAGCTCAACCGGAGCTGCTACAGTATTTGATCAGCATATGGGATGAGGATCAAGAAAATTTCATCCTTCGAGATCAGGAACTCGAGATTGATGTTTCTAATGTCTACTTCATAACAGGACTATCGTGGAGGGGAGAAGAACCAATGTTAACTGGCACCCTGCCTTGCATGGAGAACATGTCCATGGTGCTTGACAGGGTATGTCCAGGGGCACGGAAGGGATCAGGAAGTGGGAAAGTAGATATCCAGACTATCCCAGACTTGGCACTAAAAGTAGTGCTACACACCATCACACAAGCTGCGGGATCGCAAGCACCGCACGAAGCAAAAAAGACACAAATAATTCTTATTGTAGACTACTTGATACCGACCATCTACAACTGGGCAGAGGTCGTGAAAATCAACATGAAATTCCAACTGAAAAAGTGCAAGAAGACAAAATTCAAGCAATTTGGTTATGGGTCTATCTTCGTATCATTCTTCCTAGAACGAATACCAAACTTTCAGCGTCAGGAGGTCATAGTCCCGACACAACCAGTGAGGGAACCATGGATTGCCCGATGGGCAGCTCTTATGCCAAGGGCAGGGGGCTGTCAACAGATGTTCTGGAAACCGGAGTTCTTTGATTGGCTCCGCCGACAATTGATTGTCATGGAGGACTGGCCCTACTCTGGTAAATATTTTACTGGTGATCCGGACCTCCCACTCCCAAAGGGAGAGGATTGGGATAAAGATATGGGTAAGACTCATTTTTAATTTTCATGAGTGTTATGATTTTTTTTTAATTATGTATGTTCTAATGTTAAACCCATGCACTTGCAGATGTTGGCCTAGAGAGACCCGCAAGCATGTCTCCAATAATGAGGCGAATCCCTCGCAATTTTGACCCTCATGGCGAGGGAGGTGAGGAGGAGGAGATCGTGTGCAACTTGGAGGGAATCACACACGGAGTCCCAGACTATGCACGATTCGACGATGTTCCTCGTGCCTACCAGAGACATACCGTATGGGTGCCAAACTGAATTCACTGCTTGCTGAGGTGGCTCGTATAGGCAGTGACATGCTACCATGAGCATCATGCTGATTAGAAACCTAGGTTTTATGTATGAATATTTTGAGAGACATGATGTCTCAGGATGTAACAGAAACACATATTTTTTGAATTTATGATGCACACTAATGTAAACATTGGATATATATATATATTCCTACATGGAACCGACGATGTTCCTCGTGCCTACCAGAGACATACCGTATGGGTGCCAAACTGAATTCACTGCTTGCTGAGGTGGCTCGTATAGGCAGTGACATGCTACCATGAGCATCACGCTGATTAGACACCTAGTTTTTATGTATGCATATTTTGAGAGACGTGATGTCTCAGGATGTAACAGAAACACATATTTTTTGAATTTATGATGCACATTGATGTAAACATTGGATATATATATATATATATATATATATATATATATATATATATATATATATATATATATATTCCTACATGGAACTTTTTCATATGATGATGATTTTACAGATTACGCAAATGTACATCTAATACAATGTTAGCCATTGTATCAATTAATGCATTCATTCGCCTGGGCATATGTCGATATGTAATAAAATCAAAATGTCTTTCCAGCAAATGATCACGTAAATACAATCTCAGAATGTATGGGTTTTGGACCGAATAATGACCATTGAGCTAAAGAACGACAAGCTGTGAATCTATATTTACAAGCAATGTGTGTATGCCGAGGTTGATTGCCTCGGTTAATAGTTCAAGAACAGCACTATACTCAGCAACATTGTTTGTAGTCCGTCCTAGACAAATACCTTGCAGATCTATCAACTCACCAGCAAGATCACAAATTACTCAGGTTACTGAAGACAAATTCCTAGTACTGCGGGAAGCACCATTTGTGAAACAGACATAGGGGGTAATAGACATCTGCACAATAAGAAAGACCCAATAATCAGGAAAAATGCTCACAAAGCACACCCAACCAAAACATGTACAAAAATAAAAACAACACACATGTACACAAGTCCTGCATGAATGACTCATGCATAATATTTTTTGAGATACAACCCATTTCTGGGTTTTTCTAGAGGATGACCTTCGTAATCAATGAGCACATAGGCCCCATTCTGTAACACACTTTTATAATGTAGGGCCCATTCCACATGGGTTGAAATTTTCCTGCCCCCATATTATCATGATCTTGATCGTATAGGAGGATGAGGTCTCCTACAACGAAAGAACGAGGGGAAACCAATTGGGCAAAATGAGCTTTGACCCGCTTCTTCTATGCTTCGATAACCAGAGTATCAAAGCGGCGAGTTCATCCAGCCCTTCTAAGTAGAGGAGATGCTCTTCTTCTGGCGAAGTGTTCGGTAGTAATTCAACAGCCAACTTGAGCGAAGGTATTTCACTCTCAATCAGAAGAGTAGCTTCCAGACTGTAAACCAATTGAAAAGGAGTGAATCCGGTCACATTATTAACTGAAGTTCAGTATGCCCAAAGAGCTGAAAATAACATGAGATGCCAATTGGATTTGTGGATCCCAATCATACGTTGAAGCATGGTGACAAGAAATTTTTTCACGGCTTCAACATGACCATTGGCCTGAGGATAGTATGGCGTTGAGCTGTAGTGATGCAGACCCAACTTAGAAGTCAACTCTGCCACCATATAAAGATGAAAATGGGAACCATGATCGGTAACGATGGCTTGAGGGATGCCAAACCTAGCAATGATGTGATTGAATATGAATTGAGCAATTGTCTTACCGTCAGTGGAAAGTGTAGGTGTTGCTTTGGCCCATTTGGTGAAGCAGTCAACGACTACGATAATATAAGCATGCCCCCCAGCCGAGTGAGGGTTACACATCATAAAATAGATGCCCCACTTCGCAAAGGGACCAACAGTAATGACAGGATGAAGAGGTACAGGCGGAGCATGTATCTTACGCTGATAGATCTGGCAATCATGACATTTACGAACCACGACAATGTAGTCCTTGAAGATAGAAGGCCAGAAATAACCAGCAAGAACCACAGGAACCACTGTGACAATCATTCAGGGCTTTCTAAGCTTCCTTGAGAGTCAAACATTAGCGGAGGATGGAATCCACTCCGACGCGATAGAGCATATCTCTAACTATACGATAAGGTTGTGATTGGTGTGGGATGTGTCGACGAGCATCCTGTCAACTTAGATCTGAAAGTAGAAGTCTAGAGATAGACGATGATATCATCGTACCAAGGATCGAAGGTGTTAATCAAGAAAAGCGTATCGTCTGGAATGTATTCCTCAGAACGAGATGGAGAAGGTTATAAACGGAGGGAACAAATCAAATCAGCAAATACTAATGATTTCTTCGACTTGGCAGCAGTGAATTCCAAATCTAACTCTTGGAGGATGACAATCCACTTCGAGTATTTGTCCCCCAGCAATTGTCGAGACAATATATAGGTCATAGGGTTGTAATTAGAAATCACGGTCACAGTACGCAAAAGAATATAATGACAAAAACACTGAACTACCTGAACCGTAGCTAACACTAAATTCTCGACATGTGCATAGCATGTCTCAGGATCGAGAAGGTTACGAGATAAGTAATAGATAACATGCTCATTACCGTCATCATCATCTTGTACTAGAACCATGGCAATCGTGCTGAAAGAAGTGGCTAAATAGAGGGAAAAATCACAATGATAGTTTGGAGGATGCAGTAGAGGAGCATTGACAAGCAATGTCTTCAGCGCATCAAAGGACTTCTAAGCAATCTCATTCCAACAGAATGGTACGCCCTGCTTTAATAATAGTGTGAATCCTTTAGCCACTTTTGCATAGTTAGGTATGGAACGGCGTAGAAAATTAGCCTTCCCTTACAAACTCTGCAACTGATGCAATGAGGAGGGAGAGGGGAGATTGATAATAGCCTCAACCTTGAGCAGATCGAGGCGAATTCCCTCTTTGGACACGATAAACCCCAAGAGTCTACTGGAATCAACATAGAAGACGCACTTGTGCGGATTAAGCCGAATGTTGTAGCATCGACAATGAAGAAAAATCTGACGAAGATGGTTAGGATGGTCCATTCGCTTAGCTGAATGAGCCAGAAGGTCATCCAGATAAGGCTAAATGTGGCCCCAGCATTCTTTAAGTCAAAAAGGAGCTTCTTATATGCGAAAGTATCCTAAGGACAGATGAAGGCAGTTTTATGTTGATCAGTCGAGAGAATGTTAATCTGATTATAACCAAAAAAATTTCCCATGAGGGAAAAAATCTCACTCCTGGCACAGTCGTCGATGATTTGATCGATAAAGGGAGTAGGATAATTATCCTTGGGACAAGCCCGATTAATATCACGATAATCAACGCAGACTCGAATGGTTCCCTGCTTCTTATCTATAGGGACAATATTAGAAACCCATTATGTCAAAGGAATCAGATAAATGAAACCAGCTCTGAGAAGCTTTTCGACTTCACCTTTAATGGCAGCAGCTTTTCTAGGGTGCACAGGACGAAGACACTGGCGAACAGGTTTCAAACCAGGCTAAGTAGGAATTTCATGCACTACTATACTAGGATCAATGTTGGGCATTTTTTCGTAGGACCATGCAAAGACATCACAGAACTCGCTGAAAAGGCTAGTGTAAACTTGTACTTCATCTGAAGAACAAGTGACCCCGATATGGATGTTCTCGACGATTCTCAGTTTAACGGAAATGTCAATAGGAATCGTCTGTGTAATATTACTCAAGTTACCTTCCGTAAAAATGTCATGTGTCAGAATAGGCATTTGAAGCAGAGGAGAAGGAACCTAAGATGCAAATCGCTCAAGACACATAGACATGACCCCAAGGCCAGGCATGAACGAGGAACGATTATGACCATCATCCCATGGCAGATCTTCGAGAGACATAGTTTCCACGATGGCTTCATCGGAGGGAAACACTTCTTTCAAAGGATCAGGGGAATCTGAATCGCCAAGCCAGTTTCAAGAGACATGCTCAAAGGAGCATGATCAGAGGACAGAGTTTCCGAAGCCGCAATGAATTCACAATAGTCAATTTCAATCGGACTCAATGGCATCGAATCTTTGAAATAATCGATTTGTTCAGGTGAAGGGATAATCCATGGGTCATCATACCGAGAGATCATATTGATATGAATAGTGTTTGGTGGAGGAAGGGGAAAAATACCCATGAGGGCAGGATCCTTGAAAATACTCGGCCTTACGCTCTCATAGGGAGTAGGAATATGATCCACATACGGAATGTTGTTATCGGAAGAAGAGGTGAAGAAGGAAAATCGATCAACAGTAGCAATCTTTCCTTCGTGCAAAAATTTCAGAAAACGAAAGAGAGTGGACGGAATGCACAGCATGGCATGAATCCAACTGCAACCGAGGAGAATATTATAATTGAGTTTGGCATCAACTACCTCTACCTCGATATTGATTGTCTTCCCTTTCAAATTAATCAGTAAACTAGTGATAACACCTAACAGCTTTGATTCCCTTCCATCAAATGCTTCAATGGCATTTGGTGATGAATTCAGGGTTGGAGAACCAATAGATTTCCAGCAAGAAGATGACATGACATAGGTTGATGCACCCTCATCCACAATTGCTCGATGGATGTCGAGACCATTAATAACAACTTGGATAAGGCTAGTATCAGTAGGATCAATCCCGCCAATCACAGACAACAAATCCTTCCGTTGAGACTGACAACTCTGAAGTACTTAGAATGTGGACATCGTAGACGACGCCTGAGCCAAATCCTCAACAATACTGTAATGATGAGCGGCACAGGCGTTGGGATTTTAAGAAGACTTGCGGAGTACACCTTTGGAAGGTGGTCGTACAATGGATTCAGCACTTGGCCTTTCAATCTTAAGAGGGCTAGAAACAGGCAGAGGAGGAGGACCATCAGCGATCTCCTTCCCCACTGCCTGACGCGATCTAGTATAATCTTTCGATCGAGTAGGAATAGAAACGGTTGCAGAACCGTTAATCATGAACACCTGAGAGCCAAATGGGGCAAAGGACTGAGGTTGCTCTACCATCTGGGTCTACTAAGATGGTAAAGGTTCTTTAAGAACGGTTGTAGTTCCCTGGGTTCCTTTGAGCAACCGACTCACTTCGGACCGTCGATGACAGTCCTTGGTGAAGTGCTCTTCATCACAAATCAAACAAGGGTACTTTGGCTTGCATTAAGAACCATCGCCAGCACGAGGTTTTTGAGAATCCTATTTCAGGGTATCAACTTTGGCCTTACCTTTACCCTTCTTTTTACCTTTATAAGCGTTATCCGCTGGATTGGCCTGAACGTCATTAACTTCTGTGGACTTACCAGAATTTGAGCTGGAATAAGAAGCAACATTTTTGGAAGAAGTAGACTTCAGCTTCCCAGAGTTTGAAGAATAAGACTTCTAAGAAGTCTAAGATACGGAACCAATAATTCCATCGACGGATGGAGTCACTGGTGGTTTATAAGTTCCAGGTCGGGGAGCATCAGGTAAGATATCATACAATGCGCCAGACTAAGAGTACACAAGATCAAGGTATTGGGAATAATCAATGGATTGTTCCTCAGTTACACATGCCCCCATAGCTATGTCTTTCGCAATATGATTGACAAAGGAGGTGGTGAACCAATGAGTCAGAAGCTGATCAGGAATCTCAAATTTGATCATGCGACGACGACGTCACCACTCATGAATATGATCCGAGATATGAGTAGCTCGGTCTTGTTTCAATGAAGTGAGAAGGTGCGTCCCGGTCTCATAGTGGACCGCTAACTGAAAATGCGTAAGGAATGTCATGGCTAAAGAATTGAAGTCTTGGAAGATGCCACGAGACAGCTCAATGTACCACTTTGCAGCAGTACCAGTAAGAGTTCGCTAGAAAAGACGGATCCGGATAGAATCGTCAACCCAAGAGTTAGAGGAACACCACAAGTGGTAATTCATAACATGCGCTTGGGGGTCTTCGCGAGACTTTCCCTCAAACTTAGGACAATCACCAGGAATCTTGGTCGGAACCAAAGGCCAATATGGGTTATGAAGAATGGGATCGTTCGTTAACTTTGACACATCTGGTAATTCCAACGTAGCAAGAAATGGTAATTGAGTATTAAAATTCATTGGAGATCTCTAATAAGGACCCATGTTCACATTCCACCTAGTCCGAGAGGAATTATACCCCCATATATTTTTTCCCAGAGGATTCTGACCATAGGGGTTAGAAGCGGGATAATTCTGTTGATACTGGGGTTGAGGACCAAGATACTGAGTCTAAGTAGACCATTGAGGTCCCTGCTAAGTAATATTGACCGTGAGGATAATAAGCGCCTTGTGGTTGAGCAGGTGGACCCTGCTGAGTAGGTTGAGCGGGCTGCTGAGTTGGATAAACAGGTAGAACCGGCTGCTGAACCAATTGAACTGACTAGGGAGCAGGTTGAGTTGGTTGCTGAGCTGGTTGAACTGAACACTGAGGGCCACCGGGTTTCCATTATGGGAGAGGTTGGCCTGATGGTTTCGATGGACCAGGTTGTCCCTGATAACCAGGTTGACCCGGAGGAGGAGCGTAGGGTTGTCCTTGTTGCACAATTTTTTTTCATACTGAACGTGTGGCAGCGGTTGTGGTGCAATAGGTTGTCCCTGTGGCGGATATATTTTCCCCCCAAGAGCATAAGATGGTCCTGGTTGATTCTGAGGTTGACCGAATGGACCATATGGTTGGCCTTGTTGGACCAAAGGTTGACCTTGTGAAGGTTGGCCTTGTGGACCGAAAGGTTGTCCCTATGGACCAGAGGCAGAGCCCTACTGAGCCAAAGGTTGTCCCGATGAGGGTTGTCCTTGCAAGCCAGAGAGTTGCATAGGTAAGGTGGGTCCAAGATGAGAAATGGTCTGATAAGGATCATAAACAACCTGATGAGAATCAATAAGAGGCAAATAGACAGGATTACCATATTCATCATAATGATGCAGAAACGAATAAACGAGGTTACCGACAGCATCATAGTGATGGAATCAAGGATTTTTAGGAGCTTGGGGCTGCTGAGAACCCTGAGAGCTCTGTTGTAGACCAGCCAATAGATACTCTTCAAAAGTAAGGCTGCCAAGAATCACTGGGGAAGTCGAAACCACACTAGAAGCAGGCGGGGCCTCCGCGGCACTAGATTGTGATCTACTTGGACCGAGATTGACAAGCCACGTAGGATTGAAAAAAATAGACTTGCGAGTGTGAAAATATTCTAACGACTAAGTCATAACAACCGGTGTGGATGAAGCCACACAGACAGTAGGTTGGACTAGGAAAAATGTAACAGTAACCGACAAATCAGGTGTCGAAGGTGATAGTCCTAACGAAGGGAGGACCGAACTCTAAGGAGGAATTGATGTACTAGATTGTGCTATGGATACAACACCAAACATAATCTGACTCAAGGACCTATATCCAAGAGGAAGTGACACCGATGATGGAGAAGACTGAGTAGAAACACGAGGGAGATCTTCAGGAAAAAGTTGATATTCTCTTGTAGAAACAGGCATTCCTTCACTGCCAACAGGACTAGATGAATCCATGTCTGACTCTATCGTAAGATCTTCGAAAATACTACGGGGAATAGGAGGTACAACAGCTGCTAAAAACGGTGATCCCGATGTAAGAGAAGGAAATTCTCCTTCTTCCCCAAAAACAGACCAAGCACCTGAAGGAGGCCAATTGAACTCAACTGACTCTTCAAGGGGAGATTGGGTAGCAAGAGGCAAGACAGACGGGAGAATAGGCTGTGAAAACTCGGCAGACCTAGTGGACTAAGGGGTTTCAAAAGAAACATCTGGAAAAGAACCACCACTAGGAGGCAGTGAGGACGACGAAATAGGTGGTTTCGCCACTGTGGCTGTATTTCAAAACAGGAAGGAAAAAAGATAACCAATCAAAGGCTCCAAGATCAAAATCTAAGGACAACAAAAACAGGCCAAGTAATAAAACTTTTAAGGGGCGTGTGATCGTGGGTAATGAATTTTATGACACTGAAACCGGACTTCGTTGTTTCATATTTTAAGAGTCGAGAAACAGGAAAAAGATGACTCTAGTCACTTTCAATTTTAAACAAGCGTGAAAGGACAAGTGCTCGACAATCTCTTCTCTTTTTAAGGAGTCACGAAAAGATCAAAATGACTACTCAGGGACTCTAAGAAAAAGGGTGTACCAAGTTTCCGTGAACTGCCATATACACCTTGGTGATCAAATGAAAGAGAAATTACCATGGACTTAATGTATGTGCAGGTAGTCTCCCTGAATGCTGTGTTCGGTGTATCACGGTTACAAGGCGGCAGACTCGACCTCCTATGGATAAAAGGATTGCAACCTAAAGGGGTATCTCTTTATATACTCGACAATACGAGGAATACAAGTCTGTACTAGCGCTGTCTAAAGCCAAATGGCGAACGACAACTACTAGGTTTTAAGACGCCGGAACACGTCTCTAGCCTAGACCACTAAAGATTTTGTGTTAGGCTCCAATGCTTCCTTAGGTTAATTGAATGAATTTTAAAGTTGATCTTGGATTATGTTTCAGTTTCAAGGCCCTACCGTATTTGGATCTCAAATTTCCTAAATGCAATCTATATGCAAAAGAACATCGTCTTCCATTCAATGAATGCTAATTACGAGAAGGATAGAGATCTTTCAAATAATAGAAAAAAATGAGAATATGTGAATAAATCCACTAATGCATCTAATGCAATCAAACGAAAATGAAAAACTCTTTCCTAGACTATCAAATGCTATTTATGCAAAAGAACTTTTCACTTTCGATGCAAAGGAAAGAATGCAAAAAAAAAAAAAAAAATTCCAATTAAATGAAGCACACAATGCACTAATTACATGAAAAACAAAATGAACACTAGCTTGAGTATTGCGAATGTAGGAATTGAAATTAAATGACTGAATCAAAGCAAAACAAACACAAGAAAGCACTCAAACTAATGTTGCAATCTTCCAAAGCAAAGGAAAGTTTTCAAAGCGACCCAAACAAGCAATGTAATCTATGCTCGGAGCAACAAGGAGAAGAAGCAAACAAAAAAATGAAGTGATCATCCAACCAAAGAAAACATTCAAAAGGATCAAGAAAACTTAGCGCAATCAACCCGGGAATGAGACTGACAACAATCAAAAAGACTTGATTTCCAAACAGAAGGCTCAGTGCACAAAGACACTCAGAAACCCTAAGTCCTTAAACTACACTGACAAGAAAATAGACAAACAAGTAATAAAAACAAGCGTACATTAGTCAAAACAGTCCCAAAGGCTCAATTATACACAAAAATACAACCCAGAGTCAAGCACAACTAACCAAAACACTCATCAAAAAGGTCAAACCAAATCCTACAGGATTCGGTGCGACTGTAAGGCAGTAATCCGCGCCAAACAGGGGTTGGCATGACTACAACAAAATCAACCTATGCCAATCGGTGCGATTGTTCAAGCGGAAAGCGCGCCAAGCCGAATAACTATGGGAAAAGGGAAACAAAAATGAGAATAGGTCAATCTTGACACTCTGGAGCTGAACAGGGGATTTAAAACACGCAAGCAAAACAAAAAAAGACAGATAAGAAAGTCAATGACCAAAGCCGACCCAGCAAGCTGAAACGACAAACTCACACTGATCCCCAGTGGAGTCGCCAATTTTTTAACCAGGTAAATCCTCTCTGCGAACAGAGATGATCCCTCTAACCCTAGAGTGGGTCTAGAAACAAAGAGACATGCTAGAGTGTAGGTTCCTAATTACTTAATGAAAAGTGGACATAGTAGATCGACCTACTTGGATTCCAATGTTGTCGTCACGGTTGTAGTGGTGGTGGCCTCTCACTCCTGCCTCGGCAAGTCATAATCCTTCAGCAGTCATGCTTGGATACATGCATATAGATCAGCAAACAAGAATAGCATACGACATAATAACTTCATTCATAACTACTATCTAGTCAAAGAGGTCTAAGCATATTGCATTAAACAAATAACATAACACAAAATGGGAACCAAACAATAGTCACGTATATGTATTGATAGAAGGAAGAGTTACAACCAAAGCTTTGACGTCGCAGTCTCCTCCAGCGGGGTTCAGCTGAAGCGTGTCTCAAATTCTCATCAGGGGATTTGAACGGGATGAAAGCATGGACTTAAGCTCTCTCAACGAAGTTCCTTCTTGTTCTATCTCTTCAACGTTTCAGCTATAGTATACTCAGTTCTCCATGTTCAACTAGCTTATGCAAGGAGATATAGCTTCTTTTTATAGAGGAAAAGGAGGAGGTTGGGATCCCTACAAAGGTGGAAGGGAGGCCTATACTTTAGGAGGTTCCCACAAGAGGTGGAAACCATAAACTAAAGGAGGGAGTCCATGGTTATTTAGTCCAACCACTTCCAATGACTCATCCTCGAAGTTGTTAGAGTGGAATCTCTGCCTCTATTTTTAAAAAACATTCCATAAACATCTTGGCGCAGGTGGTTAATTGGGACAGAGTGCCCACTGGCGCGAGGTCCAACGTTAATCTTCCTCATTGGCGTGAGGGCAGAACTGGCTACTCGCGCCAAGGCAAAAACAGGGGTTTCTGAAGCTCTGCTCAGGGAATTGTCAACAAAAGGAATATTTCTCTCATGTAAACGGATGCAATGATGTTTTTTGCAAGGAATGACACTTCTTATTAGCCACAGAAATTACCCTCCAATGTGTGAGATGGGGATTTTAGGGACAGTGACAAAATGCTGTGTAATAGAAGCTACTTCAGTTTCTAAAAATACCAGGCAGGAAGATCAAAACCTTAGCAGGGTTAGAGAATTAATTGATAGCCTGGAGGGAAGCAGAATCATGGAGAGGCACCTAAAAGAAGAAAATGAAACCTATAAGAAAACTAATGAGAAATTGGTTAAAGAAAATGAGAAGATAAGTGAAGAAATGGGAAAGTTGAAAACCAAAAACAATCTTCTCTATACACAAGCATTCAGGTGGCTTAAGGAGAAAAATTCCTGGAAGGCCAAATATGAGAAACAGAAGGTTAAGACCTAAATTTACAAGGAATAACAATGCAAAGATATATATTCTCTTCTATTGCAGCACAGCAGGAAGTTTCAGGATCAGGAATGGGATCAACATCAAAGCTCAGAAGGTCAAAAAGGAAAAATCAAGCATGAGGACATGCTTGATCATCAGCTTGGCGGAGATATTGGCCCTCGTTTTTTATCTCTTTTTTTTTATCAAATGCATCTTATTTTCCATACTATCAATCTATTCACCATCATATCCACCTTATTTTGACCAAAAGATGCATATACAGGTATTTAAATTATGCTTTTCAATTATTAGATGTTTTTGTAAAAATTGTAATTTAAGTGCATTTTTGGACAGCATCAAAAATCCCTGTAATGGCTTCATGGTTTGCATATTTGTAGGACACTTGGGCTCGAGTTGGATATATTTCTAGAAGTCTTGGGAACTAAGAATAAGGGTACACCTATTGTTACAATGAAAACGAGCTTTAATAGGCCCGGTCAAAGGCGGTCAATCATGACCTGTCTTTATGGAGGATCCCTAAAATCTAGGTCAAAATTCTTAATTTGTGGGATTTTCTAAATTTTGATGGATCTCATGGATGAATTCAACTTGATTGGATAAGATAAGGATATTTATGATTATAGGAGCTATTTTAGATGAATTTGTTAGATAGTTTATCTATTTAAGCCTCAAAATTTGAAGGCATTGATATAATGTAGAATTTGTATGACTTAACATTATTATTTCTAAGCCTTGGAGACATAATTGAAGAGTTGTTCTATCCTATTTGTTGTTGTTATATGCTGGTTGATTGATCGAAGTTTTAAGTAGTTGAAAACACCTTCAGTGTATGAGGGAAGGGTTGAGGGCCCCCACACCGAGCTAAGTGCACTTCTTAGTTTATTTGTAGTTGCAATTTCTGAATTAGTTTGCTTATGCTTAAATTGTTTATTGATATGAAAGGAGTGTATTAGTTTTGTTGTGGTAAGTGTCCTTTCAGCAATATAAACATGTACAATTTGTCTCCATATGTTTTCTTAATAAATGAGTGTTTTAACCATGAAACATGGATGAATTAGTGAACTTTAAGTATGAAATTGTTTTAAAACATCAGAACAACATATAATAGAGCATCATAGTTTACATAGAGGCATGACAGTGGTTCCTTCATGAGCCACCACAGCCACCCAATGGCATGTCCCTTTTTTTTATTATGCTCAAAATTGAAAATTACATGTGTTTACAGGCCTCTAATGGTTGTTTTCTATGCACCAATGGCTCCACAATGCTCAAATTAGTCTAGGTAGACTCTTGTTTCACCAAAATTGGTCGAAAATTGACCTTCACATGCATTTTTCCCAATGTCAGCTAGAAAAGCTCCACTAAAAGTGGAGACAGGCACTTAATTGAAGTTAAATTTAATGAAAACCCCTAAATTAAAGGGTGCGCTCCAAAGTTAATTGTTCGTTAACTGTAACATCGAATGTTGGGGAGGGGGTGGCTACATGCCAACCCCCGAAACCCCATGGTCTTTAAACTTTAGAGTGCAACTGTTGTCGAAAACTGGGGTTATAACTCGAGTTTAAACCGGAGTTGAAGTAACCACGTTAACAACCTGTCGGCATCTAAACCCTTGGCCACGAGTAGTGTCGTTCATGTGATATGGCTTGGAGTAAATTCTGCGGAGATGTCGACGGTTAGTTCGTCGTCGTTATAGTTGTTATAACCGCCACATGTGACGAGGTTTGAAACTGCAGTTGACTACCGCTAGAGTTATAACAAATTTCGCGGTATTGTAAATGGTAGCACGTGAACAATCGCTTGGGCCACCAGCGGTCCCCCCCATGAATGCAAATACTTTAACATTTAAGTATAACTATTTCCCTTAATGGGTTAAGAAACAATGCATAGCTTGGTTGGTGGAAGTCTTATCAAGCGCTATGGAGGTCATGAGGTCGAACCCCCCGGACTCCAATAAAAATTTTACCACTGCATCTTGAAGACATGTGGCGGCCTCCGAGCTTGCCATGTGTCACTCATCCGATGATCCAACACAAAAACCATCAACGGTTAAAAACTCATATATGTACTATGAAATCAATGAACCACATAATGCCACATGGCGTGATCTGGTTGGTTGCAGAAAAATGGAATATTCCCCAGAATATACATGCTAATTGTACCTGCATGCTGATTGGGCATCCATTCACAAAATTTTTGTGGTTTGGGAAAACAGAAAAACGTGATATCTTCCTCATATGACATCGGTTTTTCAAACCGTTCACAGCATCGGAATCGCAACAACAAGACTATCTGGTCGCTTAGGTTCAGACCTGTTTCAAGCACTTTAATTTTTGAGCATAACATGTGATCTCTTTATCACACCTCCCCACTGTGATGCTTTTGGACCCAAAAATATCTCTGGATTACTGAACATGAAGATGAGGAGACTGTGTCCCCACTCTTCCAATATTTATCCACTGAAATTTCCCTAATTTCATTAATTGGAGCTTTTCATGAAACGACAAATTTTTCCTTGATTCCGTCGACCAACCATTGTTGTATTTGACATTGTGATGCTGCACATTTACTGAAATTGCAGAACAACAATCTAACTTTGTAGTAAAAATATTGTTTCTACATTTGTCCATAATCAAAGGAAACTTGGAATTGTTCTCACCTTACACTCTGTCCTTATGACGATTTTTTGTTGAATTGCCTTGAACTTGTGTCGATTCTTGACCAGGTTTCTTCACCATTATACCATGCCTTTTGGAAACCAGCAATGAACATTTCTATATCCTGTGCCTTCTTTGCCAAGTTGCTTTGCCCTCTCTTTGACCTTTGCAACTTCTTGCACTGACACTTTGTTTTCGGCACCGTTCAACACCAATGTCAACTGTCATCTTCTATCAAAGGCAACCTGCTTTCAAACTGAAACAACTCATCACATACATCAGCATTTGTTTGAAAAGGATGATTTAAAACATCTCTTTTTTAATCATCATCAATGTCAATTTTTGGCTTGCATTGACTAGCCTCTTCATTTGCCCTGCATTAACTAAATAAGTGTCTAGTTTTTTGCGATGAGCTCTCACAATATACTCCTTTCCATCTTTAAATAAATGATATTTGTTCTGATGGTGATGGAAGATCGCTTTCCTGTCTTACAAGTGAGGACTACCCAACACCATACCTGTTATATCAAGCAAAACAACATCTAGTTCAACTGTGTCAATGAAATGTGCAGTTATTGCAAAGCGCAACATGCACTTTGAAATCAGAATTTACAGCATCTCACAAATCCAAGAGGTTGAGGCTCTTGATGTGAATGATTGGTTCCAAGATTAAGTTTCTTGACCAAGTCTTCAGAAATAAGTTCGTTTGTGACCCACTGTCAAACAATGTGTCAACCTTGGTATGTTTGGAAATGACCCTCACATGAAACAGTTCAATTCTCTCTTCTTCATTTGGAGCTTGTATGTGACAATTAGATGTACTATAACTGGGTTTAGTTTCAATCTCTTTCCCTGTCATGTTCTTTAGTCCCATAGATATGATTTTTGTTTCATCTCCTGAATCTGACCCTAAGTCTCGTTCAAATATTGCAACAGTTTTTCCTTTCTCCTTGGCTTTCTCTTTGGCCTTCAAACTTTCTGGTTTCAACTCTGGATGAAGTTTCCAACAATGGTCTTCATCATGGCTAGTTTTAGAACAGTGTTTGCAAAATAATTTTCCCTTCTCTTTTATGATATTTTCATTTCTCTTTTTCTTCCATTTGCCGTTATACTCATTTCCTCATTCTCATCTAAGTTTTATTTTCCCCTTACCTCTAAATGTGTGGCTTGTACACAAAATTCATCTAAGCTTGTAGGGTTAAACATGAGGATAGTATGTCTTAGGTAGGTATGTAAGCCTCCTATATACTTGAGCAAAATGTCTTGGCTCTGAAAATCTACTCCTAATAAAATAGCTCTTCTCCTAAATTCTTGAGTATACACTTGTACATCTTGTCCTTTCAATTGTTTAAAAATTTTCCAGTCCATTATGGCTTTATACATGTGAGCTAATGGATAAAACTGTTGTTTTATTATAGTAATAAAATCAGTCCATGATAGTATAATCTTACCATGCTTCTTGATCTCCTCCTTTGTCTTGGCTTCCCACCAAACAAGTGCCGCACCTTCCATTCTCAATGAAGCTAGTTGGATTTTTGTATCATCATCATGAAAAATTTGGATTCTCAAATAGACCTCCAATTGCCTAATCCAATTATCTAGATTTTCTACATTAACTTCACCATTAAACATTGGCAATTCAAACTTAACATCAAGTTTTAGAAAAGGACTTTTACCCATGTTCTTTGACTTGTATGGTTGATGTACTGAAGATGAAGTAGATGATGACGAGGATGAAGATGAGGGTGATGATGGTGACTTTCCACTGTCTCCATTTCCTCCATTGCCCTTCTTTGATTTATCTTCATCATTGTGGCCTTCTGATGATCCCTGACCTTCCTTGTGAATTTTTTATCCTTCTCCTTCTAGTCTTTCATTTCTTTCTTGATAAAGGACTCTCACCATTTCATTCATGTCAAGGAATGCTTTCCTGAACACTCTTTCTTCTTCATTGGGATCCACCTCTTCATGGGTTTCTTCTTCTCCTAGAGGCATGCTTGATGCTGCTTCTGCTTCTCTTGGAGGTGAACTAGGTGGTGGAGAATGTAGCAATATTGCCCTCCTTTGTTGTGGCTCACTTTGAGAACCTCTTGCTTCCACCAATTTGCCTTCTCCTCTCTTAAGCTTGAGCCTAGTAAGCATGAAAACCCTTGCAAACAATTAACAAATATTTGCACATAAAAACACCAGAGATTAAACTCTAGCTCCGATACCAACTTTATCTGAAAGGAATGTATTAGTTCTATTGTGCTAAGTCTCCTTTCAGCAATATAAACATGTACAATTTGTCTCCATATGTTTGCTTAAGAAATGAGTGTTTTAACCATGAAAAATAGATGAATTAGTGAACTTTAAGCATGAAATTAAGCCTTAAAAACACTGAACAGGAGTGTATAATAGAGAAATAGAATCACACATAATTTTTACACATTAGGCATGATGAAGCAGTTCACCCCTCCTGGGCTACATCTACTGGTCCAGCTCCCAATGGCATGTCCCTCTTTGTCATTATGCTCAAAATTGTAAATTACATGTGTTTACAGGACTCTAATGGCTATTTTCTCTACACCAATGGCTCCAAGATGCTTACATTAGTCTAGGTAGACTCTTGTTTCACCAAAATTGGTCGAAAATTGACCTCCCAATGCATTTTTCCCAATGATAGCTAGAAAAGCTCCACTAAAAGTGGAGACAGGCAGTTAATTGTGACTAAATTTAGAAAAAACCCATAAATTAAAGGGCGCACTCCAAAGTTAACTATTTTTTAACTGTAACATTGAACGCTGGGGAGGGGGTGGCCACATGCCAACCCCCGAAACCCCGTGGTCCTAAAACTTTAGAGCGCAACCGTTGCCGAAAATTGGGGTTATAACTTGAGTTTAAACCGGATTTGAAGTAACCACGTTAACAACTCGCTGGGATCTAAACCCTTGACTACACGTAGTGTTGTTCATTTGATATGGCTTGGAGTAAAGTATGCGGAGATGTCGGTGGTTAGTTCGTCGTCGTTACAGTTGTTATAACTGCCACATGTGATGAGGTTTAAAACTGTAGATGATTGTCGCCTGAGTTATAAAAAATGTTGCAGTATTGTAAACGGTAGCATGTGAACAATCGTTTGGGCCGCCGGTGGGTTGGGATCGTCGGCGGTACCCCCCACAAATGAAAATACTTTAACGTTTAAGTATAATCGGTGCCCTTAATGGGTTAAGAAACAATGCATAGCCCAGTTGGTGGAAGTCTTGTCGGGCGCTATGGAGGTCACGAGGTTGAACCCCCCGGACTCCAATAAAAATTTTACCACTACATCCTGGGGACACGTGGCGGCCTCCGGGCTTGCCACGTGTCACTCATCTGACGATCCAACATAAAAACCATCAACGGTTAAAAACTCATCTCTTTACTACTAAATCAACCGCCCACATCATGCCATGTGGCACGATTTGGTTGGTTGGAGAAAAATGGAATATTCCCCAGAATATACCTACTGCATGTACCTGCATGCTGACTGGGCATCCAGTCACAAATTTTTTGTTGTTTGGGAAAACAGACAGAACGCGATATCTTCCTCATACGACATCGGTTTTTCTAACTATTCGCGATGCCGAAATTAAAACGATGAGACCTATCTAGTCGCTCAGGTTCGCACGTGTTTCGAGCGCTTTCATTTTTTAGCATAACACATGATATCCTGATCATTTATGCTGATTATTTCTGAGTATTGATGAATCTAATGATCTTTATTATTTTGCATATGAAAGGACAAACAAATGTTTAAGTTAAACATTCTTTCTATCTAATCAAGATCTTCGGTTAGAATTCATATTTTCATGCTTTTACATGCTTTTCTGAATTCCTAATTCTAAAAATAACATTACTGATAAATGAATATATGATGAAGGACAATCAGGACCTCTTCAGTGAAGAGTCTCTTCAATTATTGCTTCATGTATCTTAATATATTGTTCAATTAAGCATAGGGTTGTCCTTGTTGCACAAATTTTTGCCATACTGAACGTGTGGCGGCGGTTGTGGTGCAAAAGGTTGTCCCTGTGGTGGATAGATTTTCCCCCCAAGAGCATAAGATGGTCCTGGTTGATTCTGAGGTTGACCGGATGGACCATAGGGTTGGCCTTGTTGGACCAAAGGTTGACCTTGTGAAGTTTGGCCTTATGGACCAAAAGGTTGTCCCTATGGACCAGAGGCAGAGCCCTACTGAGCCAAAGGTTGTCCCGATGAGGGTTGTCCTTGCAAGCCAGAGGGTTGCACAGGTAAGGTGGGTCCAAGATGAGAAATGGTCTGATAAGGATCATAAACAGCCTGATGAGGATCAATAGGAGGCAAATAGACAGGATTACCATATTCATCATAATGATGCAGAAACGAATAAACGAGGTTACCGACAGCATCATAGTGATGGAATCAAGGATTTCCAGGAGCTTTGGGCTGCTGAGAACCCTGAGAGCTCTGCTATAGACTAGCCAACAGATACTCTTCAAAAGTAAGGTCGCCAAGAATCACTGGGGAAGTGGAAACCACACTAGAAGCGGGCGGGGCCTCCGCGGCACTAGATTGTGATTTACTTGGACCGAGATTGACAAGCCACGTAGGATTGAGAAAAATAGACCTGCGAGTGTGAAAATATTCTAACGACTAAGTCATAAAAACCGGTGTGGATGAAGCCACACAGACAGTAGGTTGGACTAGGAAAAATGTAACAGTAACCGACAAATCAGGTGTCAAAGGTGATAGTCCTAACGAAGGGAGGACCGAACTCTAAGGAGGAACTGATGTACTAGATTGTGCTATGGATGCAACACCAAACATAATCTGACTCAAGGACCTATATCCAAGAGGAAGTGACACCGACGATGGAGAAGACTGAGTAGAAACACGAGGGAGATCTTCAGGAAAAAGTTGATATTCTCCTGTAGAAACAGGCATTCCTTCACTGCCAACAGGACTGGATGAATCCATGTCTGACTCTATCGTAAGATCTTCGAAAATACTACGGGGAATAGGAGGTACAGCAGCAGCTAAAAACGGTGATCCCGATGTAAGAGGAGGAAATTCTCCTTCCCCAAAAACAGACCAAGCACCTGAAGGAGGCCAATTGAACTCAACTGACTCTTCAAGGGGAGATTGGGTAGCAAGAGGCAAGATAGATGGGAGAATAGGCTGTGAAAACTCGGCAGACCTAGTGGACTGAGGGGTTTCAAAAGAAACGTCTGGAAAAGAACCACCACTAGGAGGCAGTGAGGACGACGAAATAGGTGGTTTCGCCACTGTGACTGTATTTCAAAACAGGAAGGAAAAAATATAACCAATCAAAGGCTCCAAGATCAAAATTTAAGGACAAAAAAAACAGGCCAAGTAATAAAAATTTTAAGGGGCGTGTGATCGTGGGTAATGAATTTTATGACACTCAAACCAGACTTCGTTGTTTCATATTTTAAGAGTCGAGAAACAGGAAAAATATGACTCTAGTCACTTTCAATTTTAAACAAGCGTGAAAGGACAAGTGCTCGACAATCTCTTCTCTTTTTAAGGAGTCGCGAAAATATCAAAATGACTACTCAGGGACTCTAAGAAAAAGGGTGTACCAAGTTTCTGTGAACTGCCATATACACCTTGGTGATCAAATGAAAGAGAAATTACCAAGGACTTAATGTATGTGCAGGTAGTCTCCCTGAATGTTGTGTTCGGTGTATCACGGTTACAAGGCGGCAGAGTCGACTTCCTATGGATAAAAGGATTGCAACATAAAGGGGTATCTCTTTATATACTCGATGATATGGAGAGCACAAGTCTGTACTAGCGCTTTCTAAAGCCAAATGGCGAACTACAACTACTAGGTTTTAAGACGCCAGAACACGTCTCTAGCCTAGACCACTAAAGATGTTGCGTTAGGCTCCAATGCTTCCTTGGGTTAATTGAATGAATTTTAATGTTGATCTTGGATTATGTTTCAGTTTCAAGGCCTACCGTATTTGGATCTCAAATTTCCTAAATGCAATCTATATGCAAAAGAACATCGTCTTCCATTCAATGAATGCTAATTACGAGAAGGATAGAGATCTTTCAAATAATAGAAAACAATGAGAATATGTGAATAAATCCACTAATGCATCTAATGCAATCAAACGAAAATGAAAAACTCTTTCCTAGACTATCAAATGCTATTTATGAAAAAGAACTTTTCACTTTCGATGCAAAGGAAAGAATGCAAAAAAAAAAAAAAAAATTCCAATTAAATGAAGCACACAATGCACTAATTACATGAAAAACAAAATGAACACTAGCTTGAGTATTGTGAATATAGGAATTGAAATTAAATGACTCAATCAACGCAAAACAAACACAAGAAAGCACTCAAACTAATGCTGCAATCTTCCAAACCGAAAGAAAGTTTTCAAAGCGACCCAAACAAGCAATGTAATCTATGCTCGGAGCAACAAGGAGAAGAAGCAAACAAAAAAATGAAGTGATCATCCAACCAAAGAAAACATTCAAAAGGATCAAGAAAACTTAGCGCAATCAACCCGAGAATGAGACTGACAACAATCAAAAAGACTTGGTTTCCAAACAGAAGGCTCAGTGCACAAAGACACTCAGAAACCCTAAGTCCTTAAACTACACTGATAAGAAAATAGACAAAAAACTAATAAAAACAAGTGTACAGTAGTCAAAACAGTCCCAAAGCCTCAATTATACACAAAAATACAACCCAGAGTCAAGCACAACTGACCAAAAGACTCATCAAAGAGGTCAAACCAAATCCTACAGGATTCGGTGTGACTGTAAGGCAGTAGTCCACGCCAAACAGGGGTTGGCATGACTACAACAAAATCAACCTGTGCCAATCGGTGCGACTGTTCAAGCGGAAAGCGCGCCAAGCCGAATAACTATGGGAAAAGGGAAACACCAATGAGAATAGGTCAATCTTGACACTCTGGAGCTGAACAGGGGATTTAAAACACGCAAGCAAACCAAAAAAAGACAGATAAGAAAGTCAATGACCAAAGCCGACCCAACAAGCTGAAACGACAAACTCACACTTATCCCCAATGGAGTCGCCAATTTGTTAACCAGGTAAATACTCTCTGCGGGCTGAGATGATCCCTCTAGCCCAAGAGTGGGTCTAGAAAAAAAGAGACATGCTAGAGTGTAGGTTCCTAATTACTAAATGAAAAGAGGACATAGTAGATCGACCTACTTGGATTCCAATGTTGTCGTCACGGTTGTAGTGGTGGTGGCCTCTCACTCCTGCCTCGGCAAGTCATAATCCTTCTGCAGTCATGCTTGGATACATGCATATAGATCAGCAAACAAGAATAGCATACGACACAATAATTTCATTCATAGCTACTATCTAGTCAAAGAGGTCTAAGCATATTGCATTAAACAAATAACATAACGCAAAATGGGAACCAAACAATAGTCACGTATATGTATTGATAGAAGGAAGAGTTACAACCAAAGCTTTGACGTCTCAATCTCCTCCAGCGGGGTTCAGCCGAAGCACGTCTCAAATTCTCATCAGGGGATTCGAACGGGATGAGAGCATGGACTTAAGCTCTCTCAACGAAGTTCCTTCTTGTTCTATCTCTTCAACGTTTCAGCTATAGTATACTCAGTTCTCCATGTTCAACTAGTTATGCAAGGAGAGATAGCTTCTTTTTATAGAGGAAAAGGAGGAGGTTGGGATCCCTACAAAGGTGGAAGGGAGCCCTATACTTTAGGAGGTTCCCACAAGAGGTGGAAACCATAAACTAAAGGAGGGAGTCCATGGTTATTTAGTCCAACCACTTCCAATGACTCATCCTCGAAGTTGTTAGAGTGGAATCTCCGCCTCTATTTTTAAAAAACATTCCATAAACATCTCGGCACAGGTGGCTAATTGGGACAGAGCGCCCACTGGCGCGAGTTCCAGTGTTAATCTTCCTCATTGGCGTGAGGGCAGAACTGGCTACTCGCGCCAAGGCAAAAACAGGGGTTTCTGAAGCTCTGCTCAAGGAATTGTCAACAAAAGGAATATTGCTCTCATGTAAAGGGATGCAATGATGTTTTTTGCAAGGAATGACACTTCTTATTAGCCACAGAAATTACCCTCCAATGTGTGAGATGGGGATTTTAGGGACAGTGACAAAATGCTGTGTAATAGAAGCTACTTCAGTTTCTAAAAATACCAGGCAGGAAGATCAAAACCTTAGCAGGGTCAGAGAATTAATTGATAGCCTGGAGGGAAGCAGAATCATGGAGAGGCACCTAAAAGAAGAAAATGAAACCTATAAGAAAACTAATGAGAAATTGGTTAAATAAAATGAGAAGATAAGTGAAGAAATGGGAAAGTTGAAAACCAAAAACAATCTTCTCTATACACAAGCATTCAGGTGGCTTAAGGAGAAAAATTCCTGGAAGGCCAAATATGAGAAACAGAAGGTTAAGACCTCAATTTACAAGGAATAACAATGCAAATATATGGATTCTCTTCTATTGCAGCATAGCAGGAAGTTTCAGGATCAGGAATGGGATCAACATCAAAGCTCAGAAGGTCAAAAAGGAAAAATCAAGCATGAGGACATGCTTGATCATCAGCTTGGCGAAGATGTTGGCCCTCGTTTTTTATCTCTCTTTTTTTATCAAATGCATCTTATTTTCCATACTATCCATCTATTCACCATCATATCCACCTTATTTTGACCAAAAGATGCATATACAGGTATTTAAATTATGCTTTTCAATTATTAGATGTTTTTGTAAAAATTGTAATTTAAGTGCATTTTTGGACAGCATCAAAAATTCTTGTAATGGCTTCATGGTTTGCATATTTGTAGGACACTTGGGCTCGAGTTGGATATATTTCTAGAAGTCTTGGGAACTAATAATAAGGGTACACCTATTGGTACAATGAAACCGAGCTTTAATAAGCCCGGTCAAAGGCGGTCAATCATGACCTGTCTTTATGGAGGATCCCTAAAATCTAGGTCAAAATTCTTAATTTGTGGGATTTTCTAAATTTTGATGGATCTCATGGATGAATTCAACTTGATTGGATAAGACAAGGATATTTATGATTATAGGAGCTATTTTAGATGAATTTGTTAGATAGTTTATCTATTTAAGCCTCAAAATTTGAAGGCATTGATATAATGTAGAATTTGTATGACTTAACATTATTATTTCTAAGCCTTGGAGACATAATTAAAGAGTTGTTCTATCCTATTTGTTGTTGTTATATTCTGGTTGATTGATCGAAGTTTTAAGTAGCTGAAAACACCTTCAGTGTATGAGGGAAGGGTTGAGGGCCCCCACACCGAGCTAAGTGCACTTCTTAGTTTATTTGTAGTTGCAATTTCTGAATTAGTTTGCTTATGCTTAAATTGTTTATTGATATGAAAGGAGTGTATTAGTTTTGTTGTGGTAAGTGTCCTTTCAGCAATATAAACATGTACAATTTGTCTCCATATGTTTTCTTAATAAATGAGTGTTTTAACCATGAAACATGGATGAATTAGTGAACTTTAAGCATGAAATTAAGCCTTAAAAACATTGAACAACAGTGTATAATAGAGAAATACAATCACACATAAGTTTTACACAGTAGGCATGATGAAGCAATTCACCCCTCTTAGGCTACATCTGTTGGTACAGCTCCCAATGGCATTTCCCTCTTTTTCATTATGCTCAAAATTGTAAATTACATGTGTTTACAAGACTCTAATGGTTGTTTTCTCTACACCAATGGCTCCATAATGCTAAAATTAGTCTAGGTAGACTCTTATTTCACCAAAATTGGTCGAAAATTGACCTCCCAATGCATTTTTCCCATTGATATCTAGAAAAGCTCCACTAAAAGTGGAGACAGGCACTTAACTGTGACTAAATTTAGAGAAAACCCCTAAATTAAAGGGTGCGCTCCAAAGTTAATTGTTCGTTAACTGTAACATTGAATGTTGGGGAGGGGGTGGCTACATGCCAACCCCCGAAACCCCATGGTCCAGTCTTAGAGTAAATCGTGATGTCTAAAATCGTTGCACCGTTTTCCAACCGGAGTTAAAGTGTCCACGCAACAACCTCGTCGGCATTCAATCCCCGGCCACGAGTAGTAATGCTTCATGCAGGTACTTGGAGTAAAGTCTCTATGGAGATGTCGAGGTTAACTATTATCACAGAAGGAGAGTTATAACCGCCACATGTGATAAGTTTGAAACTCATTGATCATCAACAGAGTTATAACAAAATGTCGCGATATTGTATTGGCCGGGGTGAACAACGTTTGGCCACCCCAACCCCTCCGACGAACGGCAAATACTTTAACGTTTAAGTATAATCGGTGCCCTTAATGGGTTAAGAAACAATGCATAGCCCAGTTGGTGGAAGTCTTGTCGGGCGCTATGGAGGTCACGAGGTTGAACCCCCCGGACTCCAATAAAAATTTTACCATCGCATTCGAGGACACGTGCGCTCCGAGCCACATAATGGGGGTGTCACTCATCCGATGATCCAATACAAAAAATCAACAATTCGTTAAAAACTCATATATGTACTATGAAATCAATGAACCACATAATGCCACATGGCGTGATCTGGTTGGTTGTAGAAAAATGGAATATTCCCTAGAATATACATGCTGATTGTACCTGCATGCTGATTGGGCATCCAGTCACAAAATTTTTGTTGTTTGGGAAAACATAAAAACATGATATCTTCCTCATATGACATCGGTTTTTCGAACCGTTCACAGCATCGGAATCGCAACAACGAGACTATCTGGTCGCTTAGGTTCAGACCTGTTTCAAGCACTTTCATTTTTGAGCATAACATGTGATCTCTTTATCACACCTCCCCACTGTGATACTTTTGGACCCAAAAATATCTCTGGATTACTGAACATGAAGATGAGGAGACTGTGTCCCCACTCTTCCAATATTTATCCACTGAAATTTCCCTAATTTCATTAATTGGAGCTTTTCATGAAACGACAATTTTTTCCTTGATTTCGTCGACCAACCATTGTTGTATTTGACATTGTGATGCTACACATTTACTGAAATTGCAGAACAACAATCTAACTTTGTAGTAAACATATTGTTTCTACATTGGTCCATAATCAAAGGAAACTTGGAATTGTTCTCACCTTACACTCTATCCTTTTGACGATTTTTTGTTGAATTGCCTTGAACTTGTGTCAATTCTTGACCAGGTTTCTTCACCATTATACCATACCTTTTGGAAACCAGCAATGAACATTTCTATATCCTGTGCCTTCTTTGCCAAGTTGCTTTTCCCTCTCTTTGACCTTTGCAACTTCTTGCACTGACACTTTGTTTTCGGCACCGTTCAACACCAATGTCAACTGCTGCAAATGGTTGTCATCTTCTTTCCAAAGTAACCTGCTTTCAAACTGAAACAACTCATCACATACATCAGCATTTGTTTGAAAAGGATGATTTAAAACATCTCTTTTTTAATCATCATCAATGCCAATTTTTGGCTTGCATTGACTAGCCTCTTCATTTGCCCTGCATTAACTAAATAAGTGTCTAGTTTTTTGCGATGAGCTCTCACAATATACTCCTTTCCATATTTAAATAAATGATATTTGTTCTGATGGTGATGGAAGATCGCTTTCCTGTCTTACAAGTAAGGACTACCCAACACCATACCTATTATATCAAGCAAAACAACATCTAGTTCAACTGTGTCAATGAAATGTGCAGTTATTGCAAAGCGCAACATGCACTTCTTTGAAACTTGTAAATTTGCATCCTTACAAATCCAACCAAGTGGATATGGTTTTGGATGTGGAATGGTCTCAAGATTAAGTTTCTTGACCAAGTCTTCAGAGATTAAATTTTCTTGTGACCCACTGTCAAACAATGTGTCAACCTTGGTATGTTTGGAAATGACCCTCACATGAAACAGTTCAATTCTCTCTTCTTCATTTGGAGCTTGTATGTGACAATTAGATTTACTATAATTGGGTTTAGTTTCAATCTCTTTCCTTTTCATGTTCTTTAGTCCCATAGCTATGATTTTTGTTTCATCTCCTGAATCTGACCCTAAGTCTCGTTCAACTATTGCAACAGTTTTTCCTTTCTCCTTGGCTTTCTCTTAGGTAGGGTTAAACATGAGGATAGTATGTCTTAGGTAGGTATGTAAGCCTCCTATATACTTGAGCAAAGTGTCTTGGCTCTGCAAATCTACTCCTAATAAAGGAACTCTTCTCCTAAATTCTTGAGTATACACTTGTACATCTTGTCCTTTCAATTGTTTAAAAATTTTCCAGTCCATTATGGCTTTCTACATGTGAGCTAATGGATCAAACTGTTGTTTTATTACAGTAATAAAATCAGTCCATGATAGTATAATCTTACCATGCTTCTTGATCTCCTCCTTTGTCTTGGCTTCCCACCAAACAAGTGCCGCACCTTCCATTCTCAATGAAGCTAGTTGGATTTTTGTATCATCATCATGAAAAATTTGGATTCTCAAATAGACCTCCAATTCCCTAATCCAATTATCTAGATTTTCTACATTAACTTCACCATTAAACATTGGCAATTCAAACTTAACATCAAGTTTTAGAAAAGGACTTTTACCCATGTTCTTTGATTTGTGTGGTTGATGTACTGAAGATGAAGTAGATGATGACGAGGATGAAGATGAGGGTGATGATGGTGACTTTCCACTGTCTCCATTTCCTCCATTTCCCTTCTTTGATTTATCTTCATCATTGTGGCCCTCTGATGATCCCTGACCTTCCTTGTGAATTTTGGATCCTTCTCCTTCTAGTCTTTCATTTCTTTCTTGATAAAGGACTCTCACCATTTCAATCATGTCAAGGAATGCTTTCCTGAACACTCTTTCTTCTTCTTTGGGATCCACCTCTTCATGGGTTTCTTCTTCTCCTAGAGGCATGCTTGATGCTGCTTCTGCTTCTCTTGGAGGTGAACTAGGTGGTGGAGAATGTAGCAATATTGCCCTCCTTTGTTGTGGCTCACTTTGAGAACCTCTTGCTTCCACCAATTTGCCTTCTCCTCTCTTAAGCTTGAGCCTAGTAAGCATGAAAACCCTTGCAAACAATTAACAAATATTTGCACATAAAAACACCAGAGATTAAACTCTAGCTCCGATACCAACTTTATCTGAAAGGAATGTATTAGTTCTATTGTGCTAAGTCTCCTTTCAGCAATATAAACATGTACAATTTGTCTCCATATGTTTGCTTAAGAAATGAGTGTTTTAACCATGAAAAATAGATGAATTAGTGAAATTTAAGCATGAAATTAAGCCTTAAAAACACTGAACAGGAGTGTATAATAGAGAAATAGAATCACACATAATTTTTACACAGTAGGCATGATGAAGCAGTTCACCCCTCCTGGGCTACATCTACTGGTCCAGCTCCCAATGGCATATCCCTCTTTGTCATTATGCCCAAAATTGTAAATTACATGTGTTTACAGGACACTAATGGCTATTTTCTCTACACCAATGGCTCCAAGATGCTTACATTAGTCTAGGTAGACTCTTGTTTCACCAAAATTGGTCGAAAATTGACCTCCCAATGCATTTTTCCCAATGATAGCTAGAAAAGCTCCACTAAAAGTGGAGACAGGCAGTTAATTGTGACTAAATTTAGAAAAAACACATAAATTAAAGGGCGCACTCCAAAGTTAACTATTTTTTAACTGTAACATTGAATGCTGGGGAGGGGTGGCCACATGCCAACCCCTGAAACCCCGTGGTCCAAAAAATTTAGAGCGCAACCGTTGCCAAAAATTGGGGTTATAACTCGAGTTTAAACCGGAGTTGAAGTAACCACGTAAACAACTCGCCGGGATCTAAACCCTTGACTGCACGTAGTGTTGTTCATTTGATATGGCTTGGAGTAAAGTCTGCGGAGATGTCGATGGTTAGTTCGTCGTCGTTACAGTTGTTATAACTGCCACATGTGATGAGGTTTGAAACTGTAGATGATTGTCGCCTGAGTTATAAAAAATGTTGCAGTATTGTAAACGGTAGCATGTGAACAATTGTTTGGGCCGCCGGTGGGTTGGGATCGTCGTCGGTCCCCCCCACAAATGAAAATACTTTAACGTTTAAGTATAATCGGTGCCCTTAATGGGTTAAGAAATAATGCATAGCCCATTTGGTGGAAGTCTTGTCGGACGCTATGGAGGTCACGGGGTCGAACCCCCCGGACTCCAATAAAAATTTTACCACTACATCCTGGGGACACGTGGTGGCCTCCGGGCTTGCCACGTGTCACTCATCTGACGATCCAACATAAAAACCATCAACGGTTAAAAACTCATCTCTTTACTACTAAATCAACCGCCCACATCATGCCACGTGGCGCGATTTGATTGGTTGGAGAAAAATGGAATATTCCCCAGAATATACCTACTGCATGTACCTGCATGCTGACTGGGCATCCAGTCACAAAAGTTTTGTTGTTTGGGAAAACAGACAGAACGCGATATCTTCCTCATACGACATCGGTTTTTCGAACTATTCGCGACGCCGAAATTAAAACGATGAGACCTATCTAGTCACTCAGGTTCACACCTGTTTCGAGCGCTTTCATTTTTTAGCATAACACATGATATCCTGATCATTTATGCTGATTATTTCTGAGTATTGATGAATCTAATGATCTTTATTATTTTTCATATGAAAGGACAAACAAATGTTTAAGTTAAACATTCTTTCTATCTAATCAAGATCTTCGGTTAGAATTCATCTTTTCATGCTTTTACATGCTTTTCTGAATTCCTATTTCTAACAATAACATTACTGATAAATGAATATATGATGAAGGACAATCAGGACCTCTTCAATGACGATTCTATTCAATTATTGCTTCATGTATCTTAATATATTGTTCAATTAAGCATAGGGTTGTCCTTGTTGCACAAATTTTTTCCATACTGAACGTGTGGCGGCGGTTGTGGTGCAAAAGGTTGTCCCTGTGGCGGATAGATTTTCCCCCCAACAGCATAAGATGGTCTTGGTTGATTCTGAGGTTGACCGGATGGACCATAGGGTTGGCCTTGTTGGACCAAAGGTTGACCTTATGAAGGTTGGCCTTGTGGACCGAAAGGTTGTCCCTATGGACAAGAGGCAGAGCCCTACTGAGCCAAAGGTTGTCCCGATGAGGGTTGTCCTTCCAAGCCATAGGGTTGCACAGGTAAGGTGGGTCCAAGATTAGAAATGGTCTGATAAGGATCATAAACATCTTGATGAGGATCAATAGGAGGCAAATAGACAGGATTACCATATTCATCATAATGATGCAGAAACGAATAAACGAGGTTACCGACAGCATCATAGTGATGGAATCAAGGATTTCCAGGAGCTTGGGGCTGCTGAGAACCCTGAGAGCTCTGTTGTAGACCAGCCAATAGATACTCTTCAAAAGTAAGGCCGCCAAGAATCACTGGGGAAGTGGAAACCACACTAGAAGCAGGCGGGGCCTCCGCGGCACTAGATTGTGATCTTCTTGGACCGAGATTGACAAGCCATGTAGGATTGAGAAAAATGGACCTGCGAGTGTGAAAATATTCTAACGACTAAGTCATAACAACCGGTGTGGATGAAGCCACACAGACAGTAGGTTGGACTAGGACAAATGTAACAGTAACCGAAAAATCAGATGTCGAAGGTGATAGTCCTAACGAAGGGAGGACCGAACTCTAAGGAGGAACTGATGTACTAGATTGTGCTATGGATGCAACACCAAACATAATCTGACTCAAGGACCTATATCCAAGAGGAAGTGACACCGACGATGGAGAAGACTGAGTAGAAACACGAGGGAGATCTTCAGGAAAAATTTGTTATTCTCCTGTAGAAACAGGCATTCCTTCACTGCCAACAGGACTGGATGAATCCATGTTTGACTCTATCGTAAGATCTTCGAAAAGACTATGGGGAATAGGAGGTACAGCAGCTGCTAAAAACGGTGATCCCGATGTAAGAGGAGGAAATTCTCCTTCTTCCCCAAAACCAGACCAAGCACCTGAAGGAGGCCAATTGAAATCAACTGACTCTTCAAGGGGAGATTGGGTAGCAAGAGGCAAGACAGACGAGAGAATAGGCTGGGAAAACTCGGCAGACCTAGTGGACTGAGGGGTTTCAAAAGAAACGTCTGGAAAAGAACCACCACTAGGAGGCAATGAGGAAGACGAAATAGGTGGTTCCGCCACTGTGACTGTATTTCAAAACAGGAAGGAAAAAAGATAACCAATCAAAGGCTCCAAGATCAAAATCTAAGGACAACAAAAACAGGCCAAGTAATAAAACTTTTAAGGGGCATGTGATCGTGGGTAATGAATTTTATGAAACTGAAACCGGACTTCATTGTTTCATATTTTAAGAGTCGAGAAACAAGAAAAATATGACTCTAGTCACTTTCAATTTTAAACAAGCGTGAAAGGACAAGTGCTCGACAATCTCTTCTCTTTTTAAGGAGTCACGAAAATATCAAAATGACTACTCAGGGACTCTAAGCAAAAGGGTGTACCAAGTTTCCGTGAACTGCCATATACACCTTGGTGATCAAATGAAAGAGAAATTACCAAGGACTTAATGTATGTGCAGGTAGTCTCCCTAAATGCTGTGTTCGGTGTATCACGGTTACAACGCGGCAGACTCGACTTCCTATGGATAAAAAGATTGCAACCTAAAGGGGTATCTCTTTATATACTCGACGATACGGGGAGCACAAGACTGTACTAGCGTTGTCTAAAGCCAAATGGCGAACGACAACTACTAGGTTTTAAGACGCCGGAACACGTCTCTAGCCTAGACCACTAAAGATGTTGCGTTAGGCTCCAATGATTCCTTAGGTTAATTGAATGAATTTTAAAGTTGATCTTGGATTATGTTTGAGTTTCAAGGCCCTACCGTATTTGGATCTCAAATTTCCTAAATGAAATCTATATGCAAAAGAACATCGTCTTCCATTCAATGAATGCTAATTACGAGAAGGATAGAGATCTTTCAAATAATAGAAAACAATGAGAATATGTGAATAAATCCACTAATGCATCTAATGCAATCAAACGAAAATGAAAAACTCTTTCCTAGACTATCAAATGCTATTTATGGAAAAGAACTTCTCACTTTCAATGCAAAGGAAAGAATGCAAAAAAAAAAAATTAAATTTTCCAATTAAATGAAGCACACAATGCACTAATTACATGAAAAACAAAATGAACACTAGCTTGAGTATTGCGAATGTAGGAATTGAAATTAAATGACTCAATCAACGCAAAACAAACACAAGAAAGCACTCAAACTAATGCTGCAATCTTTCAAACCAAAAGAAAGTTTTCAAAGCGACCCAAACAAGCAATGTAATCTATGCTCGGAGCAACAAGGAGAAGAAGCAAACAAAAAAATGAAGTGATCATCCAACCAAAGAAAACATTCAAAAGGATCAAGAAAACTTAGCGCAATCAACCCGGGAATGAGACTGACAATAATCAAAAAGACTTGATTTCCAAACAGAAGGCTCAGTGCACAAAGACACTCAAAAACCCTAAGTCCTTAAACTACACTGATAAGAAAATAGACAAACAACTAATAAAAACAAGCGTACAGTAGTCAAAACAGTCCCAAAGCCTCAATTATACACAAAAATACAACCCAGAGTCAAGCACAACTGACCAAAAGACTCATCAAAGAGGTCAAACCAAATCCTACAGGATTCGGTGCGACTGTAAGGCAGTAATCCGCGCCAAACAGGGGTTGGCATGACTACAACAAAATCAACTTGTGCTAATCGGTGTGATTGTTCAAGCGGAAAGCGCGCCAAGCCGAATAACTATGGGAAAAGGGAAACACCAATGAGAATAGGTCAATCTTGACACTCTGGAGCTGAACAGGGGATTTAAAACACGCAAGCAAACCAAAAAAAGACAGATAAGAAAGTCAATGACCAAAGCCGACCCAACAAGCTGAAACGACAAACTCACACTGATCCCTAGTGGAGTCGCCAATTTTTTAAGCAGGGAAATCCTCTCTGCGGACAGAGATGATCCCTCTAGCCCTAGAGTGGGTCTAGAAACAAAGAGACATGCTATATTGTAGGTTCCTAATTACTGAATTAAAAGAGGACATAGTATATCGACCTACTTGGATTCCAATGTTGTCGTCACGGTTGTAGTGGTGGTGGCCTCTCACTCCTGCCTCGGCAAGTCATAATCCTTCTGCAGTCATGCTTGGATACATGCATATAGATCAGCAAACAAGAACAGCATATGACATAATAACTTCATTCATAACTACTATCTAGTCAAAGAGGTCTAAGCATATTGCATTAAACAAATGACATAACGCAAAATGGGAACCAAACAATAGTCACATATATGTATTGATAGAAGGAAGAGTTACAACCAAAGCTTTGACGTCGCAGTATCCTCCAGCGGGGTTCAGCCGAAGCGCGTCTCAAATTCTCATCAGGGGATTCGAATGGGATGAGAGCATGGACTTAAGCTCTCTCAACGAAGTTCCTTCTTGTTCTATCTCTTCAACGTTTCAGCGATAGTATACTCAGCTCTCCATGTTCAACTAGCTTATGCAAGGAGAGATAGCTTCTTTTTATAGAGGAAAAGGAGGAGGTTTGGATCCCTACAAAGGTGGAAGGGAGGCCTATCCTTTAGGAGGTTCCCACAAGAGGTGGAAACCATAAACTAAAGAAGGGAGTCCATGGTTATTTATTCCAACCACTTCCAATGACTCATCCTCGAAGTTGTTAGAGTGGAATCTCCGCCTCTATTTTTAAAAAACATTCCATAAACATCTCGGTGCAGGTGGCTAATTGGGACAAAGCGCCCACTAGCGCAAGGTCCAGCGTTAATCTTCCTCATTGGCGTGAGGGCAGAACTAGCTACTCGCACCAAGGCAAAAACAGGGGTTTCTGAAGCTCTGCTCAGGGAATTGTCAACAAAAGGAATATTGCTCTCATGTAAAGGGATGCAATGATGTTTTTTGAAAGGAATGACACTTCTTATTAGCCACAGAAATTACCCTCCAATGTGTGAGATGGGGATTTTAGGGACAGTGACAAAATGTTGTGTAATAGAAGCTACTTCAGTTTCTAAAAATACCAGGGAGGAAGATCAAAACCTTAGCAAGGTCGGAGAATTAATTGATAGCCTGGAGGGAAGCAGAATCATGGAGAGGCACCTAAAAGAAGAAAATGAAACCTACAAGACAACTAATGAGAAATTGGTTAAATAAAATGAGAAGATAAGTGAAGAAATGGGAAAGTTGAAAACCAAAAACAATCTTCTCTATACACAAGAATTCAGGTGGCTTAAGGAGAAAAATTCCTAGAAGGACAAATATGAGAAACAGAAGGTTAAGACCTTAATTTACAAGGAAGGAAAATGCAAAGATATGGATTCTCTTCTATTGCAGCATAGCAGGAAGTTTCAGGATCAGGAATGGGATCAACATCAAAGCTCAAAAGGTCAAAAAGGAAAAATCAAGCATGAGGACATGCTTGATCATCAGCTTGGCGGAGATGTTGGCCCTCGTTTTTTATCCCTTTTTGTTTATCAAATGCATCTTATTTTCCATACTATCCATCTATTCACAATCATATCCACCTTATTTTGACCAAAAGATGCATATACAGGTATTTAAATTATGCTTTTCAATTATTAGATGTTTTTGTAAAAATTGTAATTTAAGTGCATTTTTGGACAGCATCAGAAATTCCCGTAATGGCTTCATGGTTTGCATATTTGCAAGACACTTGGGCTCGAGTTGGATATATTTCTAGAAGGCTTGGGAACTAAGAATAAGTGTACACATGTTGGTACAATGAAACCGAGCTTTAATAGGCCCGGTCAAAGGCGGTCAATCATGATCTGTCTTTATGGAGGATCCCTAAAATCTAGGTCAAAATTCTTAATTTGTGGGATTTTCTAAATTTTGATGGATCTCATGGATGAATTCAACTTGATTGGATAAGATAAGGATAGTTATGATTATAGGAGCTATTTTAGATGAATTTGTTAGATATTTTATCTATTTAAGCCTCAAAATTTGAAGGCATTGATATGTAGAATTTGTATGACTTAACATTATTATTTCTAAGCCTTGGAGACATAATTGAAGAGTTGTTCTATCCTATTTGTTGTTGTTATATGCTGGTTGATTGATCGAAGTTTTAAGTAGCTAAAAACACCTTCAATGTATGAGGGAAGGGTGGAGGGCCCCCACACCGAGCTAAGTGCACTTCTTAGTTTATTTGTAGTTGCAATTTCTCAATTAGTTTGCTTATGCTTAAATTGTTTATTGATATGAAAGGAGTGTATTATTTTTGTTGTGGTAAGTGTCCTTTCAGCAATATAAACATGTACAATTTGTCTCCATATGTTTTCTTAATAAATGAGTGTTTTAACCATGAAACATGGATGAATTAGTGAACTTTAAGCATGAAATTAAGCCTTAAAAACATTGAAAAACAGTGTATAATAGAGAAATACAATCACACATAAGTTTTACACAGTAGGCATGATGAAGCAATTCACCCCTCTTAGGCTACATCTGTTGGTACAGCTCCCAATGGCATTTCCCTCTTTTTCATTATGCTCAAAATTGTAAATTACATGTGTTTACATGACTCTAATGGTTGTTTTATCTGCACCAATGGCTCCATAATGCTCAAATTAGTCTATGTAGACTCTTATTTCACCAAAATTGGTCGAAAATTGACCTCCCAATGCATTTTTCCCACTGATAGCTAGAAAATCTCCACTAAAAGTGGAGACAGGCACTTAACTGTGACTAAATTTAGAAAAAACCCATAAATTAAAGGGTGCGCTCCAAAGTTAATTGTTCATTAACTGTAACATTGAATGTTGGGGAGGGGGTGGCTACATGCCAACCCCTGAAACCCCATGGTCTTTAAACTTTAGAGTGCAACTGTTGTCGAAAACTGGGGTTATAACTCGAGTTTAAACCGGAGTTGAAGTAACCACGTTAACAACTTGTCGGCATCTAAACCCTTGGCCACGAGTAGTATCGTTCATGTGATATGGCTTGGAGTAAAGTCTGCGGAGATGTCGATGGTTAGTTCGTCGTTGTTATAGTTGTTATAACCGCCACATGTGATGAGGTTTGAAACTGCAGTTGACTACCGCTGGAGTTATAACAAATGTCGTGATATTGTAAACGGTAGCATGTGAACAATCGCTTGGGCCACCAGCGGTCCCCCCGACGAATGCAAATACTTTAACATTTAAGTATAACTAGTGCCCTTAATGGGTTAAGAAACAATGCATAGCTTGGTTGGTGGAAGTCTTATCAAGAGCTATGGAGGTCACAAGGTCGAACCCCCCGGACTCCAATAAAAATTTTACCACTGCATCTTGAGGACACGTGGCGACCTCCGATCTTGCCACGTGCCACTCATCCGATGATCCAACACAAAAACCATCAACGGTTAAAAACTCATATATGTACTATGAAATCAATGAACCACATAATGCCACATGGCGTGATCTGGTTGGTTGCAGAAAAATGGAATATTCCCTAGAATATACATGTTGATTGTACCTGTATGCTGATTGGGCATCCAGTCACAAAATTTTTGTTGTTTGCGAAAACAGAAAAACGTGATATCTTCCTCATATGACATCGGTTTTTCGAACCGTTCACAGCATCGGAATCGCAACAACGAGACTATCTGGTCGCTTAGGTTCAGACCTGTTTCAAGCACTTTCATTTTTTAGCATAACATGTGATCTCTTTATCACACCTCCCCACTGTGATGCTTTTGGACCCAAAAATATCTCTGGATTACTGAACATGAAGATGAGGAGACTGTGTCCCCACTCTTCCAATATTTATCCACTGAAATTTCCCTAATTTCATTAATTTGAGCTTTTCATGAAACGACAATTTTTTCCTTGATTCCGTCGACCAACCATTGTTGTCTTTGACATTGTGATGCTGCACATTTACTGAAATTGTAGAACAACAATCTAACTTTGTAGTAAACATATTGTTTCTACATTGGTACATAATCAAAGGAAACTTGGAATTGTTCTCACCTTACACTCTGTCCTTATGACGATTTTTTGTTGAATTGCCTTGAACTTGTGTCGATTCTTGACCAAGTTTCTTCACCATTGTACCATGCCTTTTGGAAACCAGCAATGAACATTTCTATATCCTGTGCCTTCTTTTCCAAGTTGCTTTTCCCTCTCTTTGACCTTTGCAGCTTCTTGCACTGACACTTTGTTTTCAGCACCGTTCAACACCAATGTCGACTGCTGCAAATGGTTGTCATCTTCTTTCCAAGGCAACCTGTTTTCAAACTGAAACAACTCATCACATACATCAGCATTTTTTTGAAAAGGATGATTTAAAACATCTCTTTTTTAATCATCATCAATGTCAATTTTTGGCTTGCATTGACTAGCCTCTTCATTTGCCCTGCATTAACTAAATAAGTGTCTAGTTTTTTGCGATGAGCTCTCACAATATACTCCTTTCCATCTTTAAATAAATGATATTTGTTCTGATGGTGATGGAAGATCGCTTTCCTGTCATACAAGTAAGGACTACCCAACACCATACCTGTTATATCAAGCAAAACAACATCTAGTTCAACTGTGTCAATGAAATGTGCAGTTATTGCAAAGCGCAACATGCACTTCTTTGAAACCTGTAAATTTGCATCCTTGCAAATCCAACCAAGTGGATATGGTTTCGGATGTGGAATGGTCTCAAGATTAAGTTTCTTGACCAAGTCTTTAGAGATTAAATTTGCTTGTGACCCACTGTCAAACAATGTGTCAACCTTGGTATGTTGGGAAATGACCCTCACATGAAACAGTTCAATTCTCTCTTCTTCATTTGGAGCTTGTATGTGACAATTAGATGTACTATAACTGGGTTTAGTTTCAATCTCTTTCCCTGTCATGTTCTTTAGTCCCATAGCTATGATTTTTGTTTCATCTCCTGAATCTGACCCTAAGTCTCGTTCAACTATTGCAACAGTTTTTCCTTTCTCCTTGGCTTTCTCTTTGGCCTTCAAACTTTCTGGTTTCAACTCTAGATGAAGTTTCCAACAATGGTCTTCATCATGGCTAGTTTTAGAACATTGTTTGCAAAATAATTTTCCCTTCTCTTTTATGATATTTTCATTTCTCTTTTTCTTCCATTTGCCTTTATACTCATTTCCTCATTCTCATCTAAGTTTTATTTTCCCCTTACCTCTAAATGTGTGGCTTGTACACAAACTTCATCTAAGCTTGTAGGGTTAAACATGAGGATAGTATGTCTTAGGTAGGTATGTAAGCCTCCTATATACTTGAGCAAAGTGTCTTGGCTCTGCAAATCTACTCCTAATAAAGGAACTCTTCTCCTAAATTCTTGAGTATACACTTGTACATCTTGTCCTTTCAATTGTTTAAAAATTTTCCAGTCCATTATGGATTTCTACATGTGAGCTAATGGATAAAACTGTTGTTTTATTACAGTAATAAAATCAGTCCATGATAGTACAATCTTACCATGCTTCTTGATCTCCTCCTTTGTCTTGGCTTCCCACCAAGCAAGTGTTGCACCTTCCATTCTCAATGAAGCTAGTTGGATTTTTGTATCATCATCATGAAAATTTTGGATTCTCAAATAGACCTTCAATTGCCTAATCCAATTATCTAGATTTTCTGCATTAACTTCACCATTAAACATTGGCAATTCAAACTTAACATCAAGTTTTAGAAAAGGACTTTTACCCATGTTCTTTGACTTGTATGGTTGATGTACTGAAGATGAAGTAGATGATGACGAGGATGAAGATGAGGGTGATGATGGTGACTTTCCACTGTCTCCATTTCCTCCATTGCCCTTCTTTGATTTATCTTCATCATTGTGGCCTTCTGATGATCCCTGACCTTCCTTGTGAATTTTGGATCCTTCTCCTTCTAGTCTTTCATTTCTTTCTTGATAAAGGACTCTCACCATTTCAGTCATGTCAAGGAATGCTTTCCTGAACACTCTTTCTTATTCTTTGGGATCCACCTCTTCATGGGTTTCTTCTTCTCCTAGAGGCATGCTTGATGCTGCTTCTGCTTCTCTTGGAGGTGAACTAGGTGGTGGAGAATGTAGCAATATTGCCCTCCTTTGTTGTGGCTCACTTTGAGAACCTCTTGATTCCACCAATTTTCCTTCTCCTCTCTTAAGCTTGAGCCTAGTAAGCATGAAAACCCTTGCAAACAATTAACAAATATTTGCACATAAAAACACCAGAGATTAAACTCTAGCTGCGATACCAACTTTATCTTAAAGGAATGTATTGGTTCTATTGTGCTAATTGTCCTTTCAGCAATATAAACATGTACAATTTGTCTCCATATGTTTGCTTAAGAAATGAGTGTTTTAACCATGAAAAATAGATGAATTAGTGAACTTCAAGCATGAAATTAAGCCTTAAAAACACTGAACAGGAGTGTATAATAGAGAAATAGAATCACACATAATTTTCACACAGTAGGCATGATGAAGCAGTTCACCCCTCCTGGGCTACATCTACTGGTCCAGCTCCCAATGGCATATCCCTCTTTATCATTATGCTCAAAATTGTAAATTACATGTGTTTACAGGACTCTAATGGCTATTTTCTCTAGACCAATGGCTCCAAGATGCTTAAATTAGTCTAGGTAGACTCTTGTTTCACCAAAATTGGTCGAAAATTGACCTCCCAATGCATTTTTCCCAATGATAGCTAGAAAAGCTCCACTAAAAGTGGAGATAGGCAGTTAACTGTGACTAAATTTAGAAAAAACCCATAAATTAAAGGGCGCACTCTAAAGTTAACTATTTTTTAACTGTAACATTGAATGTTGGGGAGGGGGTGGCCACATGCCAACCCCAGAAACCCCGTGGTCCTAAAACTTTAGAGCGCAATCGTTGCCGAAAATTGGGGTTATAACTCGAGTTTAAACCGACGTTGAAGTAACCACGTTAACAACTCGCCGGGATCTAAACCCTTGACTACACGTAGTGTTGTTCATTTGATATGGCTTGGAGTAAATTCTGCGGAGATGTCGGTGGTTTGTTCGTCGTCGTTACAGTTGTTATAACTGCCACATGTGATGAGGTTTGAAACTGTAGATGAGTGCCGCCTGAGTGATAAAAACTGTTGCAGTATTGTAAACGGTAGCATGTGAACAATTGTTTGGGCCACCGGTGGGTTGGGATCGTTCGCGGTCCCCCCCAAAAATGAAAATACTTTAACGTTTAAGTATAATCGGTGCCCTTAATGGGTTAAGAAATAATGCATATCCCAGTTGGTGGAAGTCTTGTCGGGCGCTATGGAGGTCACGGGGTCGAACCCCCTGGACTCCAATAAAAATTTTACCACTACATCCTGGAGACACATGGCGGCCTCCGGGCTTGTCACATGTCACTCATTTGACGATCCAACATAAAAACCATCAACGGTTAAAAACTCATCTCTTTACTACTAAATCAACCGCCCACATCATGCCACGTGGCGCGATTTGGTTGGTTGGAGAAAAATGGAATATTCCCCAGAATATACCTACTGCATGTACCTGCATGCTAACTGGGCATCCAGTCACAAAATTTTTGTTGTTTGGGAAAACAGACAGAACGCGATATCTTCCTCATACGACATCGGTTTTTCGAACTATTCGCGACGCCGAAATTAAAACGATGAGACCTATCTAGTCGCTCAGGTTCGCACCTGTTTCGAGCGCTTTCATTTTTTAGCATAACACATGATATCCTGATCATTTATGCTGATTATTTCTGAGTATTGATGAATCTAATGATCTTTATTATTTTTCATATGAAAGGACAAACAAATGTTTAAGTTAAACATTCTTTCTATCTAATCAAGATCTTCGGTTAGAATTCATCTTTTCATGCTTTTACATGCTTTTCTGAATTCCTATTTATAAAAATAGCATTACTAATAAATGAATATATGATGAAGGACAATCAGGACCTCTTCAGTGAAGATTCTCTTCAATTATTGCTTCATTTATCTTAATATATTGTTCAATTAAGTATTTTTTTATTTCTAATTCATGAGGTAATATTGTTAGAGAAGGACAAACAAATCTCTTAAGTTAGGAGATTCTTCTGCTTATGATTGCACATTTGAATTTAGAATTTGTTTAAGTTGGATTTGTATTTGTAATATGCATTTCCCTAATCATTAATAAACCATCTTCTAAATTTATCTTAACTGAAACCCATATACTTTGGGGATGCTTGTAAGTTCCACTAGCCCGGATTGATAATAAATACTTGCGTTAGTTTACAACAGTAAATTGACCCAACAAAGTGTACGAGTAGTTCACGAGTTTGGAGTAAGTGTGTAGGCCGAGTTTCTAAAGGTTGCACAGACTTAAACTATTTTGTAAGATTGAATTATAGAATTAAATATATTTGGAAGACTCGAATTAACTAGGAGTTTCCCCTCCCACATACGATGTATGTGTTATGTTTATGATTGTTATTCTGTTGTGTATGAAAGATAAACTAGTAAAGATAATTAATTTTTTTGTTGCATAATAAACACTTGTGATAATTTGGCTAAGTGTTGGAAATTCATAGTTCGTATGCTTGAGTATTGGTGAAAATAAAAAGTATAGTGGTGTCGCACCCACCTATACGTGGTTGGAAGACTAGCACAATGTTAGGGGTGTGACACTGGCGATAGTCCTTTTGCGGCACGACCGGACAGGACCCTATTTTTATTTTTGTATTTTTATTTATTTTTTATATTATATATATAGAGAGAAATATTTTTTATGTGGTAGTTTTTTTTTAAATTGTGTTTTTTTAAATAGTTTTATTTTCTTTGAATTTTTTTTTTTTGGGTAAATGAGGCTAATCTATATTAATTCGCAGAAAGAAATAGTACATATTCTACAGGTTGGGTTGGTAAGTTGCACCTAACCAATGCCAGTTTTTGTTGCACAGATAAGGGGTTGCCTCCGTGGAGGAAACTAGCCCGAAAAGTACATGTAACAGAAAATTACAAAATGTGTTGTAGCACTAGTGAAAATAGAAATTTTGAGATAATAGCAAGCATGACAGAAAACTAGGAAGCGTTGAGCTGTTGCGTAGTCATTATTCTTTGGCTTCATCGTCACTGTCTAGATCTTCCTATACTATGGGACAGCTGTACGCTTGCGCGGCAACTTCCTCTTCAGCGATGGGTAGACGTGGAGGCTTGGAGACCGGTGCGTAGAGGATGGTAGCCACCAAGTATTCAGCATCTAGGACGCGCGTCCAAGTGCCTTATGAGTCCATTATCCAGACATTTGTGTCATCCCCATCATCTTCCTGGGCCGGAAGAGGCTCGAGCTTGTGAGGAAAGGGGTACTCCTTGTGTGCAATGGTGGACTTCCTTGGTCAACTTCTGCCTCTCTGTGGAACATGCGAGGGGGCCTCCTCCTCCTAGTCAAGATCGGGGCTCTTGGGAGCCTCTCTAGCGTGGCTGCCTGAGGAGGAGCCTTCAACAGATTCTAGGCGATTATCAGGCCCCCAATGATAGCGACTAGGGAGCGCACCTCTCTGGCCTCCTCTGATGATTCTTTGCTGCAGCCTAGGTGTCATGGTCAGTTGTAGCAGAGGTGGTGCGAAGCAAGGGGAATGCACAACAAGGAGGGAGGTGCGAAGCAAGGTGCTAGTGGACAGGGAGGTGCTCTGAAGGGGAATGCATGTCAAGGGGCGCGAGATTATGGAAGCACCGAGGCTTCTGAAACTGGAAGGACAAATGGAGCTGGGGTGAATCACGCAATCAGGGGGGAGCGTAGCCCGGGGAATTCTACGCAGCGCAACACTATGGGGAGGTTGCGTGGAAAACTGGGCACGTAGGAGGACAAGAACTGTAAGAACAAATAAATCTGAACGAAAATATTGTGAGTCTCAATATGTTGGAGGTCCTTCCCTTTAATAAGCCTCTTACACATGCAAAGTGGTTGGGAATTATTGTGCCTCACACACAGCTGCGTGCTGTAACGGTTCTCATGAGTAGGCACGAGAGAAGTGTTATGGTCGAGCGGCATGTCAATATAGGAGATAATTCAAGACGATTACGATGGAGAGGTACCCTGAGGGGGTGATTTTGTCCAAGTGTGTCCTCATTATGCCCTATCTCTATCATATCATGCGGATGATTGCAAGAGAGTGGTTCCGCATCAAGTGAGGACCTACGTTGCAGATCTTCGACCTCTTGAGCGTGGGAGAGGTAGTTGTCATGCGTACTTATGCTGCCACCGGCATCCGAGGAGAGAAGATCTTTTTGAATGAGAGTTTGGAATTCTCTTCTTAATGAATCATCCTCAACCTGCGTGAGATTGGAATGATGCAGCTCTCTGTGACTTCCCACACCCTTGTTTGCGAGGAGGTCCATAACTGAGTTTGCTTTCCTGCGCACATGGTGAAAATTTATTGCTTTGTGATTGTGTATCAGTTGTTCCAGGATTTTGAGCCTGTGGGCAAGCCTCCAGCTGGTAGATACCTTTGTGGAAGCAGCGCCATGTAGAATTCTAGTGGCCGCCAGAGTAATAATTTGCGAATCTCCCTCCATTTCCAAGGGGAAATAGTTAAACTCAATTGCTCTGTGGATACCCTGGATGAGACCCTCAAGCTCTGCGGAGTTGTTGCTGTCCCATCCCATGTTTGAATAATTTTTATTATTATATTTATTTTAGTAGTTTAAAAAAAAAAACAACAACAACAACAACAACAACTTTTATATTTATTATTTTATTATTTTATAGTTTAATATTTTTTATTATTTTTTATTTTTGAAAATAATTTTTAATAATTTTGTATTATATATAGGCATAATCTAACTTATAGATGAAATGGCCTTTTGCACAATGTTTTTTTATGGTTAATTTCAAACAAAATTCGGTAGATATTTTTAAAAGCTTGAATTTAAGTTGTTTAATTTATAGAGTTCAGGTGCCCTAGGGGTTTTTCAGGTGCTAAATCCATTTATGCATTCAAAAAGGCATTTTAAACAACAACAAAAACACATTCTTTCTTGAAGTTTTTTCATCGGATTTTGGTGAAAAATTCTATTTCGTCTAATACTAATCTTGTTTTTGTTTTCCTCTCTTTTTTTAAGTTACATTTTGCTTTTCTTTTTTACACATTTACACAATGCTATTTTGTAAATCTCTAACAATTTGAATTACTATGGAAGCCTCTAATCACTCATAGTTTGTTTTTCTTTTTTAATTATTTTTTGAATAACATTTTACTTCTTTTCTTTTCTTTTCTTTGTTAAATTTGTGAAACAATGTTTATGTTTTTTTGTATTTTCTAATAAAAAAGTTTCATTTTCTTTGTGGATTTTTTTTAATATTGTTTTTAACTTACTTATATTGTTTTATTTATTTATTGGCTAATATTTTATTATTCTTTTAATTTTCCTTTGTCTTAACTTTTGTGCTAGATTTGTTTTTATTTTAAACTCTTCTTTTTTTTTAATAAGTTGTTATTAAAAAAAATTAACTTTTTTTTTACCTAAATATTTTTGTGAAACATTATTTTTGTAAAAAAACTTTAAATATTATTATTATTGGACATAAAATTTATAAAATTTATTATTATTATTATTTTTCTTTTCAGTTTCTGTTTCGTAATTTTTTTTATTTCACATGTCATTTTTTGTTCAAAATTATTATGTTTTTAGTCACAATTATTTTGTTGTGTATTGAAGTATTAATTAACGATACATAAATCTTTAAAAAATCCTAACTTCTAAATATTAATATTATTATTTTTTTAACTTTGCAAAAAAATTGAAAATTTATTACAGAAAAACATTGCAAAGAGAAACAAAAAACACAAACTTGAAAAACATATAGAAAATAGACATCTCAAGGAGAAAACAAAGAAGAAGAAGATGAAGATAGCATGAAAAATGGTTATATAACTAACATTTTTAAAAAAAATGCATGCTTAAGACATAAGAAAATTTAAAGTGTCGAAAATAGGCCCCCCAAAAAAAAGCTAGTTGTTGCATCAACTCTTTTCAAAATATGCATGAAGATCACCAACATTTAAAAAATATTATCCATACTTTAAAAAAAAGGATTGACATTGCATCAACACTTTTCAAAATTGGCATGAAAATCACTAAAAAATGTGCATATCTTCACAAGACCTCATCACCCATGTGTAAATTCCAAGACATATCTTTGCAAGACCTCATCTGTACCCACCTTGTACAACTGACCAGCAATGATAGTAAAGTCAGTTGCGCGCGCCACCAGCTCTTTCTTCTGTTGCAATGTATAATCCTCGGGCGCACGTCCAGTATTCAAGAAATGAATGATATCATGGAAATGATCATAAACCACCTTTATAGAAAATAATTTTGCATCGGGTAATCCATCTTCCAAGCTAGTCGTATCTTCTCCATTCTAAATGCGCGACATATGATCTGTTCTAGCATTTAGTCTCCCCCACAATAAATTCAAAATTATACTCTTGGAACAACAGCAATCAACTGCAGATCTCCCCCTCCCCCCCAAACACAGGCTTATCGACTAGGTACTTCAAAGAAGAATGGTCAGCAAACATCTTGAAGTGTCCTCCTAACAGATAGTGGCGGAATTTCTGCAATGCATAAACCATCGACAATCCTTCTCTCTTTGTGGTTGAATAATTATGTTTTGTTCTTGATAGCTTCCTAATTGCAAATGCAATAGGGTAATCGGTCTCCCCAGCTCCTAGTTGCGCTAAAATAGCTCTGAGCACAATGCAGGAGGCATCAACATGCACATGAAATACCTTCGACCAATCGGGAAAGAAAAATATGGGCGCAATGACCATATTCTCCTTCGACAATTCAAAACTCTTCTCACATTCTTCATCTGAACAAAATGACGCATCCTTCTTGAGAAATTTCTCCATGGGTATAGTGATCAGCACATAACCCTAAATGAACTTTCGATAATATCATGTATGCCCCAAAATTTAGTGCAGTTGCTTGACATCTATAGGGACTTCCATATTAACAATCACTGTGATCTTCGCGGGTTCTACCATCAACCCTTGTTCGCAGACAATATGACTTAGCAATATCTTGAATGGCACACAAAATATGCACTTATTCAAATTAAGTGAGACATGATACTTCCTACAAGTATCCAACATTAGGCGCAGACTTGATACATGCTTTTTAAACAATCCAAAGACATTCTAATCATCACAGTAGACTTCTGAGAACTTGTGGATATACTCCTTGAATGTAAACACAACTACTCGTGTGAAGATAGTAGGCGCATTATTCAACCCAAAGGGCATGACTGTATACTAAAAAGAACCCCATTCTGTCGCAAAGGTTTTATTACTCCTATCTTCCGTCATAATTCTGATATGATGATATCCTAAGAATCCATCTGTAAATGAATAAGCCTCATTTCCTCCTACATTGTCCAGGATCTCATCAGAAAATGGGGTCGGAAACAGATCATAAACACATGAATCATTTAATTTGCGCAGGTCCATGCAAATCCTTATTTCTCCTTTAGTCTTCTTATCCTGCACCACCATAAGACTCACCCAATCAGACTCCTCTACTAGTTTTATAATGGCTGCAACAACCATATTATCCAACTCTTACTTAACTTTCTTCTTTTACTTAGGGTTCAATATATATGGACATTTCTTCACAAGTCGCACATCAAGTTTCAAAGTGATATTCATGACTCCAAGTTCTCCAATTATCCCTTTCAGCTCATAAAACTTTGTATGAACCAGGTCCTGATACTCAGTCAATAGCTCAGCGACCTTTCCCACTGTATCATTACCCCAATCATCTCCAATATTTTCCAACTTCAGTTTCTCTTCCATACCAATGTTCACTTGTCGGATCTTCAGAGGCTTTGTGAAATCTAGCGACATAATTGAAGTCCTGGAAACTATGTGTCGTCCTTTAGATTCAGGGATTGCAATATTCCTTGGATCTTCTTTAGTTTCTTCCATTGTTAGATTTTTGTAATTGAAAATATCCCTCATCTGCGCATCCCAAGCTGGCGAAGCGGACTCTACCTTTAGCTTTGAACTATCAAAGATGACCTCCTGAATACCTTGTAATGTGTTTCCCAAACAATCAAACGCACTCTCAAAGATTAAGGTCAAAATGAAACTTTCAGTCAGTGCAAACCATTCATTGGTTCCTTGGCGCAACTCTGTTTCCAGGTACCAATCAGTAGGCACCTTCCCCAATGTGTGAATGAACATGTGTACCCATTCTGATCTCGGATCTGCACCCCATATTTCAGTACATTTGTCCATGTCTGTGCGGATCACCTTTTCCGAAATAAAACTCCTCCATTCTGGTAGTTGGACATACAAAGCGCAATCTCATCATTCAAGCGCATTCTTCCCAGTTGCCCATGTTTCCTTTGTGAGTCTCCCACCATCATGTTGGAGTAGCTCGCAAGGCTACATCCATTCCATGGAATCTCTGTCCTTCTAGAACAGTTTTTTCATTTTCTCCTAAAAACATGTTCACATTAGTTAGACCATCATAGTATGGCAATTCTCATACCTCTAATGATAGGCAACGAAGAGATATGGTCATTCGATTGCAACACAATGCAGATACTTCATGTAACTGATTCTGCCAATTTTCCAACTCTTCATCTCAATCTGAGAAGCAATAATTTTCCTTTTCCCAATTAAGTCTTCCATCAGCCGTTGGATTGATGCAATCATCATCTCGCAAAGTCATCTTATAGATATGGTCAACATCATCATCTGCACGCATCGGTTCTGTATATCTTGCACCTTTTGCAGGATCTAGGGGCACTACAACTTTGGTTCCATTGTTCTCAAATACCATACTTCTCCTCTTCATATTTATGATGCCATCCATATCAATAGCCCAATCTAATCCCAACATCACAGGATAAGGGTCAGTGTCATCCATAATTTGTATGACTTTGAAATCTGCAAGCACCTTAACTCCTTCAATATCGAATACCACCTGTGAGAGTCTTCCTAATGGAATGATTTATATTGGTTCACCATGCGCAGCTGAATAGTAGACCACTCCAACTTAGTCTATCCCATGTGCTTCCAAGTTTGTGTAGGTAAGACATTAGGTTAGAGAAGAAGACCTCACTCTAACACAGGACGAATTCAACGAAATTGAAAACACTGTAGGTTTTAACCCTGAACAGAAATTATCTACACACGAATCTTATAATAGAAAATAAACAATAGCGAGAGCATAAAACATAAAATAGATAAACACAGAGATTTTCCCCTGGATCCCAAATCAGGACGACCAGCTTGATATTTCATTATATTCCTTAGTGTTAATAACATGTATATATACATGCCGAAGCATACATAAACCCTAATCCATTAACCCCCGGATTGTAACATAATCGTAGTTCCTGACCGGATCTACAAATACCAGTAACAAACCATCGTACCCCAAAACCACAAACCAAAACCATGAAGTGGACCGCCCACCGAAATTAAGGACCAAAATTTCTTTCAAGGGCCGCCCAAACTCGACAAAGGGGTAATCGTTTCCGCCCCCACGCATGATTATTCGTGGAAAGAATATAACACATACCCAACATTCTCCCACTTGTTGATTTCTTTCTGCAGGGGGCACAGGAGAGCTTAGTCACTGGCCTAATTCTTTAACACCCATTGTTTCTCTACACCAATAGAACTTTTGAGTGCTCACAAACTTCATCAATGCATCTGAAACATTCTTCAAAGTGTCCACCTTTACCAGCAACACCCTTTTAGCCTCAACCATATCTCTAACAAAGTGATATTGAACATCAATGTGCTTTGTCTTTGAATGATAAGCAGGGTTCTTAGCTAATAAAATTGCACTTTGGCTATCACAGTCTATCTTTATAGCTTGTTGTACCAACCCCATACTTGAACATAATATCTGCAACCAAACTGCTTCCTTGCTTGCATGAGTGGCTACCATGTATTCTGCCTCTGTCGTTGAAAGAGCCACTACAGACTGTTTTTTACTCATCCAACTGACTGTGCCTCCAAATAGGCTAAACACATACCCACTTGTAGATCTTCTTTGGTCCAGATCTCCGGCCCAGTCTACATCAAAAAAAACCACAAATGTACAACATTCTTTCTAATCCCAGTCTTCCTTGGTAGCACAAGCCATAATCACTAGTGCCACGTAAATATCTGAAAACCCGCTTCACTGCTGTCCAATTCTCCTTCCCTGGGTTTGAAATAAACCTGCTCAATACTCCCACTACATGTGCAATGTCTGGTCTAGTACAGACCATTGCATACATCAGGCTACCCACTTCACTTGCATATGGAACACGAGACATATCCTCCTCTTCTTCTTATGTCTTGGGACACTGTTCTACAGACAGCTTTACACCTACATGAATAGGAACATTCAACGGTTTACTATCCTGCATATTTAACCTCTGCAATATAGTCTCGACATACTTCCTCTAGTTTAACCAGAGCTTCCTCTTTGCTCGATCTCTCTTAATTTCCATGCCCAAAATATATTTTGCAGCACCAAGATCCTTCATGTCGAATTTGGAGAACAGTTGGGTCTTCAAATATTGGATAATTTCTTTGTCATTTCCAATCAACAACTTATCATCCACATACAAGACCAAATAAATAACACAGTCACCAATTAATTTAAAATAAACACAGTGATCCTCCTTGCTTCTGGTGAAGCCAAGTCCCCGTATATAGGTATCAAATTTCTGATACCACATCCTTGGTGGTTGTTTTAACCCATACAGAGACTTCTTCAACCTACATACCAATTCTTTCTTACCCTTCACCATAAAGCCTTCAGGTTGCTTCATGTAGATCTCCTCTTCTAGATCCCCGTGAAGAAATTTTGTCTTCACATCCATCTGTTCTATCTCAAAATCAAATGCAGCAGCAACATATAAAAGTAATCTAATAGAAGTAACTTTGGCAACAGGAGAAAAAATATCACCAAAATCAATTCCTGGCAGCTGGGAATAACCTTTTTCTACCAACCGAGCTTTGTATTTCTCCACCTTTCCATCTACATTCATCTTCTTCTTAAACACCCATTTGCTCCCGATGGGCTTCCTTCCAGCCGGCAACTCCACCAGATCCCATGCCTCATTTTTGTGCAAGGATGCCATTTCATCAACCATGGCCGCCTTCCAGAGTTTTCCATCCTCTAAATCTACTGCCTCCCTGACAGTTCTGGGATCATCATCAGTTATAGTTAAGGAAAAACCTGAACAGAAAGCAGATGGACTATACCTTTCTGGTTGCCTTCTTTCCTGAACTGATCTTCTTATAGCTGGAGTTTGTGGCTCTTCATCCTCTGAATCTTCTTCTGTTGTAGAGTCTAATTCATACTCCTTTAGCTCAAACTCTATCTTCTCAGGTTCCTTTGGTATGACTTCATGTTTAAAACAACTTTCACCTCTCTAAACACCACATCTTGGTTGTACACAACCTTCCTTGTTTCCGAGTTCCACAGCTTGTAACCTTTTAAACCATCCTTATACCCAATAAAGATGCACCTTTTAGATTTATTATCCAACTTGGTCCTTTTCTGGTTTGGAACATGTACATATGCATCACATCCAAATACCCTTAGATGTGAAAGAGAGGGTTTCTTACCAATCCATGCCTCATGTGGAGTCTTATCCTCCAACACTGATGAAGGTGATCTGTTAACCAGACAGCATGCAGTCTCCACTGCCTCTGCCCAGAATTCTTGTCCTAACCCAGTACCACTGAGCATGCCTCTTTCCTTTTCCATCAGTGTTTTGTTCATTCTTTCTACAACTCCGTTTTGCTGAGGTGTGTATGGAGTAGTCTTTTGCCGTGCTATACCACACTTCTTACAGAACTCTTAAAATTCCTTCCTGCAGAACTCCCCACCATTATCTGTCCTCAGCGCCTTTATCTTTTTCTCTGTTTAGTTTTCCACCAGAGCCTTAAATTATTTAAATCTGTCAAAAGCTTAAGATTTCTTCCTCAAGAAATATATCCATGTATTCCTTGAGAAGTCATATATGAATGAAACATACTACACAGAATTTCCCAGTGATGGAACTGACATAGGTCCAAACACATCACTGTGCACAAGTTCTAATATCTTGTTCACCTTCTTAGCACCAGAAGGAAAACTCACATGATTTTGCTTCCCATATACACAATGTTCACAGAAATTGAAATCCAGAGAGCAATTAGACATACCTTCTACCATACCATTTCTATGCAGTATCCGAAGGCCCTTCTCTCTAATATGTCCAAGCCTCTGATGCCATAGCATGGTCTTTTCTCCAGAGACAGCTAGGTTTTTCGCTCCACTTTCAGGAACCACAGAACTGTTACACCCATCAATAACAGTGCTACCTTGTAGCTTTTACAGAGTTCCTGTCCGAACTCCTCGTATTAATACCAGTGCTCCCCAAACCATCTTGCAGGCATCTTTCTCGAACATTGTTTTTACACCTGCATCATCCATCTTGCTTACAGAAATCAGATTTCTGGCCAATGCAGGAATATGCAGAACACCAGGAAGTGTTCTAATCCTTCCACCTTGTAGTTTCAGCTTCACCTTTCCACGTCCGACGATTCTGGCCTTCCTATCATCCCCTAGGAAGACATCACCGCCATCATATTTCTCAGACTCGCAGAACCACTCCCGATGGGGAGTGAAGTGAAAGGATGCACCTGAGTCAATCAACCATGACTCATGATCTACATGTGTATTTGAAGAAGCAACCAAATACACATCCCCACCTTCATCCGAGGTGGTTTTTGCCTCTGCAGAAGGAGCATCATCAGATCCCTTTCCTTTCTCAGGAGCTTTAGATCTGCACTCCCTTTTGTAGTGCCCTTCCTTTCCACATTTCCAACATACCTTTACAAACTTTCCAAGAGATTTAGATCTCCCTCTATATTTAGATCTCCCTCTCGAAACCTTATTCTTGTTTCTGTTTTGGGACCTTCCTCGTACAGATAAGGCATCTCCATTCTGGCCCTCCATATTTCTCCATCTCATTTCCTCCGAAAACAAGGCTAAGACAATGTCATCAAAATTCAAGGTAGTTGTATTGCTACCTATTGCAATAACCAGACTGTCCCACGAGTCTGGTAGAGAACACAACAAACTGATGCACTTATCCTCATCTGAGATTTTAATATCAACATATGATAGCTGACTTACCACAGTATTGAAGGTGTTTAGATGCTCTGTCATCGAGTCTCCATCCTTCATCCTCAGGTTATACAGCTTTTTCCGCAGGAGCAACTTATTCACCAAAGACTTAGATTGGTACAAATTCCCAAGTTTTTCCCACAAATTCTTCGTCGTAGCTTCCCCAGATACATTCAACAATATTGAATTTGAGACACACAACTGTATTGTTCTCTTAGCCTTCCAATCCAATTTCTTCCAATCCTCATCTGACATTGTAGTTGGTTTAGTACCTGGATCTATCGCGATCCACTGATCTTTATCCACCAGCAGATCCTCCATCTTGAGCTTCCACAACTCAAAAATCTGACCATTAAATTTCTCGATCTCTATCTTTCTGCCGCTCGCCATCTTCTTTCGCTGCAAGAATTGATCTCGCATATCTCTCACTGAACAGGGTCTACCTCAAGCCCGAGAAAAAAACCCTCAGCAGCAAAGGCGTCCCCTTGAAGCCGAAACAGCTCCGATACCAAATGTAGGTTTTAACCCTGAACAGAAATTATCTACACATGAATCTTATAATAGAAAATAAACAATAGCGAGAGCATAAAACATAAAACAGATAAACACAGAGATTTTCCCCTAGATCCCAAATCAGCACGACCAGCTTGATATTTCATTATATTCCTTTTAGTGTCACAACACATATATATACATGTTGAAGCATACATAAACCCTAATCCATTAACCCTGGATTAGAACATAACTGTAGTTCCCTTGACCGGATATACAAAAATACCAAGGACCGAAAACCATCATACCCCAAAACCATGTGCAAAACCATGCACAAAACCATGGGCGCGGACCGCCCACTAGAAATTAAGGACCAAAAATTTTCGCCAGGGCGCTGCCCCAGACCCCAATAGCGGGGACTATCACCCCCCCGCACGTGATTAGTCATGGAAAGAATATAACACATACCCAAAAAACACTGTGACGTCCGCAAATGAAGATATGTGAACAGATTTGGAGGCACATTACAAGGTTGCGCTTGAAGGAGTACATAGTGGAATTCAAGAGTTGAAGGTGCAGGTGAGACTGATCCAGGCGGGTGTGGCCCAAGAAATCCAAAATCAAGTGACCGTGCCTGCCACCAGTGCACAGCCGATCACTAAAGTATTGCCATAAACCGGGGAAAGCTGCCTCATTCAGATCCCCGCGCATGTCGTCCAAGTAGAATCGCCGAATCTGCACGCAAATCTCAGATCTTATGGAGATATCAATGTTGATCTAGTTGTGCTACCCGCAGGAAATCTCCACGTGATCCACAACATGATTGTGGACGACCTGCAGTACAGGGAGGACCAAGCATACCGCACTACAAGTAAGACACAGAAGCAAGCAACCGAGCTGCAACAGAGACAACAGACAGTCGAGGAAGCATGTTTCGCAGTTGAGGCTCAGCGCATCGCCCTCGAAGCCCAAATTTATTAAGTATGCAGCAATGTGTCAGCGGTCCCTGCCTCAGCCGCTCCTGCAAAAAATTGGAAGGGTTGGCCATTGTGCAGAAAGCATCATGTGAAGAAGCGCAAATTGTCATAGTTGAATTTGAACAACAGATTGTAGATTTGCAGATGAAGCTACAGCAGGAGACCCCACCAGAATTCTGAGAACAGCGCGCTACAGAAGTCAAGGCAAAGACGGATAGTATATTAGCTACAGTAACATAGTGCATACAACTGTTAGATGAAGTTATGGTTGACTGGAATTTGGTTCAGAATGACCCAATGGTGTAGAATTTGCGCAATGAATTGAGCATGAAAGAGTAGCAGTTCGCAGATATCAAGATGGCGGTGACCACATTGGTGATAGCACAGTGCCTTGCCCGCCTTCAGGATGGTCAAGCTATTTGAACAGAAATAGAGGATATGTGCCACCGCGAGAAACTCTTAGAAGCACAAATGTAACCATGGGCTGAAGAAGACCTGCAATTGTCACAAACATTGGATGGTTCTCTTAAGAGCCTTCAGTAGACCTAATGCAGCATCGATCTCGTCGTTGAAGGGCTGACAACTAAAAAAATTGGTGAATGAAGCACACGGAGTTGTTGTGCAGAGTGTTGAAGTGGTCTTTCCATTGAAGACCTCTGTCACCGCGCTCAAGGCGAAGATGAAGGATCCCACAACTAGCTTTGCACTCAGTCCCTCATCATACATTGTTGAATCTCTTCTCTCACCTTTTTGTTCCTTTCCTCCACCATGTTTCCTCCTTCTCCTTTTAGGCTTGCAGTGGATGAACTTCCCAAAGAGGCCAAGATTACCACCTTTGTGGAGGTGGAAATTGTAGTTTGTTGGATATCCTTTAAGGATTCTTGGAAGCCTGGATGGTTCAAGTTCTTCTCAGTCAATGAAGTCTCAAACTCTTCCTTAGTCTCTTCCTTAGTCGACCTGGATCTCTTGCTGGATGAAGCCTCCCATGTCTCTATGTCTCCAAATATCTCCAAACTTCTCTTTGGAGCCCTTTGATTTGGAGATGGCGTTTCAATATCCATTTATGTATTAACAGGGAAAGAATCAGAATTAACCTTCCATTCAAGCATGGATCTATACTCGTACTCATAAGCGAAATCATTAATGTTTTTTCTCCTATTTGATATGATTTCATGGGGGTCATAGTTTCACACATCTCCCATTTCAAATTTGAGCTCCTTAAACATGTCTTCTACCTGTTGAAAGGCTTGTCTAGTGTTAACCACAAAAGGACCTAGTGTCATGCCCAACTTGAACATATAGCCCTTATTGGCAAGGAAAAAGTGAATTTGGTCAACATTCAGGCTCTACTTAATGAACTCTAGAGAAAAAATTATCATGGGAATGAAAGTAAGTAAATAGTATGGGGAAATCTCTGACCCATAAACCTTAATTTTAGTGTAATCTTCAAATAGGTATGAGTCACCCCCCATCTTATCTTCACTGAGTTGCATAAGTTATTTTTGTTTGGATAAGGTCCTAGGGGGTGGAATATTGTTTATAATTGTATAGGTGTTACACAACATTTTGTCATTGTCCTTGTAATCCCCATCTCGCACATTGGAGGATCATTTCTGTGACTAATAAGAAGTGTCATGCCTTGAAAAGACCATCACTGCATCCCTTGCCATGAGGAAATCATTCCTTCTGTTGACAATTTCCTGAGTAGACCATCAGAAACACATGTTTTTGGGTTGGCGTTGGTAGACCGTTATGCCCTCGCGCCAATGAGGAAGATTAACACTGGGCCCCGCGCCCATTGGCGCTATTTTTTTTAAATATAGAGGCGAAGTTTCCATGCTAACAACTTCGTGGGCGAGTCAGCCTGGGTGGTTCGATTGAATAACTACGAACACCCTCCTTTGGCCTCTTGTTTCCACCTTTTGGGGAAACCTCCCAAAGGATAAGGCCTCCCTTCCACCATTGTAGGGATCCCAACCTCCTCCTCTCCCTCTATAAATAAATCTATCTTCCATTGATACACTGGCTTAACAATTATAGCTGAATGGTTGAAGAGAATTTCTAAACATTTTTCTAGGGAGATAGAACAGAGAATCGGACCTTTGTCGAGAAAGAGCTTAGGCTTGTGTCCTTGCCTCGTCCCAATTCCTCTATGATCCTTCGAGACGCGCTTTGACTCAACCTATTGAAGGAGGCCGCGACATCAAGGATGTGGTTGTAATCTCTTTATTCTATTTATATATACATGACTATTGTCTGGCTCCCATCTTGCGTTAATATGGTTTATTTTACGCAATGTGTTTAGTCTTCCTTGACTGACTAGTTAGCTACGAATGCAATTATTGTCTTGTATGTTGCTCATGTCTTTGATCTTTGTGCAGGAATACGAGTACCATTGCTGAAGGACCATGACCTGTCGGGACAGAGATCAAGAGGCCGCCACTACTATAGCTGTGACAATCACATTGGACTCCAGGTAGGACAATCTATCCCAACCTATTTCATTTGTTAACTAGGAACCTACACATTAGCTTGTTCCCTTGTTGTTAGACCCACTCTAGGGCTATAGGGATCGTATATGTCCGCAAAGAGGATTTACCTTTCCAACAAGTTGGTGACTCCATTGGGGATCAGTGTGAGTTTGTTGTCTTGTTGCCCATTGGGAATTTTCCCGGTCGAGTCGACTTCAGTCGTTTGATCACTTGTCTGTCTTTTTTTTCTTGCTTGACTATTTGGAATTATCTTGTTCAGTTCCAGAGTGTCAAGATTGACCTCTGGTCACTTGTTTTTTCCTTTTCCCATAGTTATCCAACTTGGCACAGGTTTTCTTTGAACAGTCGCCAGTTGGCGCTTGTTTCTTTTGTCTCAGTAGCGCCAACCCCTGTTTGGTGCGGATTACCACCTCATAATCATGCCAAATATTGTAGGATTTGGTTTGACCTTCTTACTAAGTTTTTGGTCAGTTGTGCTTGACTCTGGGTTGTTTCTTTGATTTGCAATTGGTCTTTTGGAATTGTTTTGACTGTTGTAGGCTTGCACTTCTCAGCTGTTTCTCTATTCTCTCATCAGTGCAGTTCGTAGCCCTAGGGTTTCTAGGTGTCTTTTACTCACTGAGCCTTCTGATTGAAGTTCGAGTCTTTTGATTGTTGTCAGTTCGATTCCCTGATCAATTGTGTTAGCCTTTCTTGATCCTTTGTGTTTTGGTTTGTCAAATGATTATTTTCGTTTTTGTTTGACTCTCCAGTTTTTCACTTCGAGCATAGATCACATTGCTCATTTGGGTCATTTTGAAAGCTTTCTATTTGTTTGAAAGAATGCTTCATTGGTTTGAGTATGTTTTTATGTCTGTATTGCTTTTGAATTATTCATTTTAAGATATCTACATTCATAATGCTCCAAACTAGTGTTATTTTTTATTTTTTAATGTAATTAGTACATTGTGTGCTTCATTCATTCAAAAAACAAACAAAAATTGCATTCTTTCATTTGCATCGAAAATGAAAAGTTCTTTTGCATAACTAGGGCTTGATGAACTAGGAAAGAGTTTTTCGTTTTTCATTTGGTTGTATTAGATGCATTAGTGGACTTCTTCGTACAATTTCATTGTTTTCTACTTTATGAAAGATCTCTATCCTTCTTTTAGTTAGCATTAATCGAACATAAAATGGTGTTCTTTTTCATATAGTGTATATTTAGGAAAATTCAGATCAAATTTGATAGGGCCTTGAAACCGAAACATTAATTCAAGATAAACTTAAAAATTAATTCAATTAATCTAAGGAAGCATTGGAACCTAATGCAAACATTTTTAGAGGTCTAGGCTAGTGATGTGTTCCAGCATCGTTAAACCTAGTAGTTGTCATTCGCCACCTGACTTTAGACAGCGCTAGTACAGACTTGTGCTCCTCGTACCGTCGCGTATATAAAGGGAGACCCTCGTAGGTTCAAATATTTTATCCATAGGAAGTTGAGTTTGCTGCCCTGTAATCTTGATACACCGAACACAACATTTGGGGAGATTACCTGCACGTACGTTAAGTCCTTGGTCATTTTTATTTCATTTGATCACCAAGGTGTATATGGCAGTTCACAGAAACTTGGTACACCCTCTTGCTTAAATTACCTAACTAGTCATTTCGATCTTTTCTTGACTCCTTAAAAATTGAAAAGATCATCGAGCACTTGTCCTTTCACGCTCGTTTAAAATTGAAAGTGACTAGAGTCATCTTTTGTCTGTTTCTTGACTCTTAAAACATGAAACAACAAAGTTTCGTTTCAATGTCGTAAAATTAATTACCCACGATCACATGCCCGTTAAAATTTTTCTACTTGGCTTGTTTTTGTAATTCCTTAGAGTTTGATCTTGAAGCCTTGAACAGGCTATCTTGTTTTCCTTCTTGTGTTGAAATATTGTCATAGTGGCGGAACCACCAGTTTCGTTGCCTTCTTCACTGCCTCCTAGTGGTAGTTCTTTTCCTGACGTTTCTTTCGAAACTGCTCAGTCCACTAGGTCTGCCAAGTTTTTGCAACCTATTCTCCGACTGTCTTGCCTCTTGCCATGCGATCTCCTCCTGAAAAGTTGGTTGAGTTCAATTCGCCACCTCAGGGTGCTTGGTCTGGTTTTGGGAGCGAGGAAGAATTCCGTCCTCTTACTTTGGGATCACCATTTTTAGCCGTTGCTTTACCTCCCAGTCCTCGTCATCTTTTCGACGATCTTACGGCTTCGTCAGACATCGATTCTTCAAGTCCTGTCAGCAGTGAAGAAATGCAAGTTTCTACAGGGGAATATCAGCTTTTCCCAGAAGATCTCCCACATGTTTCTAGTCAACCTTCTCCTCAATCGGTGTCACTTAAACCCGGTTATCAGAATTTGAGTCAGATTATTTCTGGTGTTGCGTCCATAGAAAAATCCAATACATTGACTCCTCCAAGGAGTTCGGTCCTTCATTCATTAGGAATGTCGCCTTCGACACCTAGCTCGTCAGTCACTATTACATCTGTCCCAGTCCAACCCACTTTTTGTGTGGCTTCATCTGCACCAATTGCTACAACTCAATCATCAGGTTCTTTTCACACTCACAGATCGATCTTTCTAAATCCCACGTGGCCTGTCAGACCCACCATGAGTAGATCACAAGCTCACGCTGTGAAAACCACACCTGCTTCTAGTACGGCTACGGTTTCTACTTCTATCCCTGGCAGCCTTACTTTCAATGAGTGTCTATTAACTGTTCAGCAACAGAACTCTTAGGGTTCTCAGGTTGACTCCCATCACTATGATGTCTAAGGTAGCCCCGTGCATTTGCCTCTAATTGATCCTAATCATGTTTTTTATCTACCTCTGGTTGATCCCTATCGAACCGTTCCTAATCAAGGGCCATTGATACAAGACAACCCTCAGGCCTATAAGGAAAACCCTTACAGGGACAACCTTTGATCCAACAGGGACAACCTTACGGTCTGCAAGGACAACCTTTATAGGGTCAACCTTCGGTCCAACAACCCTACGGTCCTTCGGGTCAACCTCAATTTCAACCAGGAGCATCTTATGTTCCTGGGGGGCAAACATATCCACCGTAGGGAAAAATTTTTGTGTAACAATAACAACCTTACGTTCCATAAGGCCAAGCTTTTGTATAGCAAGGACAACCCTGCGGTCCTGCTCTAGGTCAGCCTGGTTATCAGGGGCAACCTGGTCCATCCCAACCATCGGGCCAACCTCTTCCACAAGAGCAACCCAGTGGCCCTTAGTATCCAGGCCAACCTGCTCCGCGGGGACATTCTGCCCAACCTCAGCAGCCGATTCAACCAGCTCAGTAGCCGGTTTAACCTATTCAACCTTCTCAGCAGTCGGTTCAACCTGTTCAACCTGCTCAGCAGGTACCACATGCTCAACCTCAAGGTCAATATCAGGTTTTATATAGTGCGCCCCAAGGTTTTACTTATTACCCTCAAAATCAATCCCAGATGGTGTATAATCCACCTCAAGGAAATGCTTACATTCCGCAAAAGAATCCATATGTTTCTCAGCAAGGACCTCAATGGTATGCTCAGAACCAGTATCCCGGTCCTCAACCCGGTATGGGCAGAACTATTCAGCTTATAACCCTTATGGACAGAATCCTCTGGGACAAAACATATGGGGGTAGAATTTCTCCCAGCCTGGGTGGAATGTTAACATTGGTCCTTATCAACGACCTCCAATGCCTTTTAATCCTCAATTGTCGTTTCTCACTACGTTGAAACTGCCTGATGTATCAAAATTGACAAATGATCCAATTCTTCATAATCCGTATTGGCCTTTAGTTCCAACCAAAATTCCTGGTGATTGTCCTAAGTTTGAGGGCAAGTCCAGAGAAGACCCCCAAGCATAGGTTATGACATACCATCTTTGGTGTTTTTCTAACTCTTGGGTTGACGATTCCATCCGACTCCGTCTTTTCCAACGGACTCTTACTGGTGCCGCTGCAAAGTGGTACATTGAATTATCTCGTGGCATATTTCAAGATTTCAACTCTTTAGCCATGGATTTTCTTACACATTTTCAGTTACCGGTTCGGTATGAGACCGGGACGCACCTCCTCACATCCTTGAAATAGGACCAAGCTACTCATATCTCGGATCTTATTCGTGAATGGAGGCGCTATCGTCGCTTGATCAAGTTTGATATTCCTGATCAGCTTCTAACTGATTGGTTCACCACCTCATTTGTCAATCAATTTGCTAAATATATAGCTATGGGGACATGTGTAATCGAAGAACATGCCATTGCTCGTCCCCAGTACCTTGATCTCGTGTACTCTCAGTCTGGCACATGGTATGATATCTTGCGTGATGCTCCTCGACCTGGAACATCCAAACCACTGGCAACACCATTTGTGGACGGTATCATTGGTTCCGTGTCTCAGACTTCTCGGAAGTCTTATCCTTTGAACCCTAGGAAGAAAAAAATATAATCCTTCCAATAATACTGCTTCTCAGCCAACCCCGAATCCTGGTAAAACCGCGGAAGTCAATGTCGTTCATGCCAATCCAGCGGATAAAGCTTCCAAGGTAAAAAAAGAAGGGTAAAGGTAAGGCTAAAGTCGATACCCTGTAACATGATTCTCAAAAATCTCATGCTGATGATGGTTCACAGCGTAAGCCGAAGTATCCTTTCTTGATTTGTGACGAAGAGCACTACACCAAGGACTGTCCTCGACGAGCCGAAGTGAGTATATTTCTCAAAGGCACCCAAGGGACTACGATTGTTCTTAAAAAACCTTTTCCATCACAGCAAACCCAGATGGTAGAGAAACCTCAGTCCTCTACCCCATTTGGCTCTCAGGTCTTCATGAAGAACAGTTCTGCATCTGTTTCTATCGCTACCTAATCAAAATATTATACCGAATCATGTCAAGCAGTGGGGAAGATATCGTTGATGATCCTCCTCCTCCGCCTGCTTCTGGACCTCATCAAATTGAAAGGCCCAGTACTGAGCCCGTTGTACGGCCACCTTGCAAAGGTGTACTCCATAAGTCTTATTATAATCCCAACACCCGTGCTACTCAAAATTACAGTATTTTTGAGGATTTGGCTCTGACGCCATCTACAATGTCTACATTGGAAGTACTTCAGAGTTGTCCATCTCAATGGAGGGCTTTGTTATCTGCAATCGGCGGGGTTGATCCTACTGATTCGAGCCTTATCGCTTTCGACTTGGAGAATTTCGTCCCACATCTCCCACACCAGCTTGCGCTCATTATACAAGTTGGCATTAATGGACTAAATATCCATCGAGCAGTTGTGGACGAGGGTGCGTCTACGTGCGTCATGTCATTTGCCTACTGGAAAGCCATTGGTTCTCCAACTTTGAATTCATCACCAAATGCTCTTGAAGCATTTGATGGAAGGGAATCTAAACCTCTTATTGTTCTCGCTAGTTTACCGATTACTCTAGAAGGGAAGACGGTCAATGTTGAGGTTGAAGTAGTTGACACCAAGCTCAATTACAATCTTCTCCTCGGTCGCAGTTGGACTCACGCCATGTTGTGCGTTCCATCCACTCTCTTTCGTGTTTTGAAATTTCCACACGAAGGAAAGATCGTTACTGTAGATCAATTTTCGTTCTTCACTTCTTCTTTCGAGAACAATGTTCCGTACGTGGATCAAATTCCTCCTCCCTACGAGAGCATAGGGTCGGGTCTCTTTAAAGATCCTACCCTCATGGGTATTTTTCCTCTTCCTCCACCCAACACTATTCAAATCAATATGATCTCTCGGTCTGACGATCTATGGATCATTCCTTCGCCTGAACAGATTGATTCCTTTAGAGATTCGATGCCGTTAAGTCTGATCGATATTGACTATTGTGAAATTATTTCGTCTTCAAAGCCCCCACCTCCTGATCATGCTCCTTTGGGCATGTCTCTTGACACTTATTCTTAATCCCCTTGGCTCAGCAATTCGGACTCGCCCTATCCCTTGAAAGAAATATTTCCCTCCGATGAAGCCATCATGGAAACTATCTCTCTCAAGGATCTTCTGTGCGATGATAGTCATCATCGTTCCTCGTTCATGCCTGGCCTCAGGGCCATGTCTACGTGTCTTGAGAAGTTCATTTCTCAGGTTCCTTCTCCTCCGCTTCAAACGCCGATCCTGACACATGAAGTTTTTACGGAGGGTAACTTGAGTAATATCACGCAAACGATGCCTATCGACATTTCCGTGAAACCAGGAATTGTCGAGAACGTCCATATTGCAGTCACCTATTCTTCATATGAAGTTCAGGTTTATACTAGCCTTTTCCACGAGTTTTGCGACGTCTTTGCATGGTCTTACAAAGAGATGCCCAGCATCGATCCGAGTATAGTCGTTCATGAGGTTCCTACCTACCCTGGTGTAAAGCCTGTTCGCCAGCGTCTTCGTCCTGTGCACCCTAGAAAGCCTGTCGCCATTGAGGGTGAAGTTGAAAATTTTCTCAAAGTTGGTTATATCTATCTGATTCCCTTGACAGAATGGGTGTCCAACATTGTTCCTGTGGATAAGAAGCAGGGTACCATTCGTGCCTGTGTTTATTATCACGACATCAATCGTGCCTACCCTAAGGATAATTATCCTAGTCCATTTATTGGTCAAATCATTGATGATTGTGCTGGGAGTGAGATTTTTTCTCTTATGGATGAATTTTCTGGCTACAACCAGATTAATATTCTTCTGTTGGATCAACATAAGACCACCTTCATCTGTCCCTGGGGTACTTTCGCGTACAAAAATCTCCCTTTCAGCTTGAAAAATGTTGGGGCTACATTTCAGTGACAAATGTCATATGCTTTTCATGATATTAAGCACATTGTTCAGCCTTATCTGGATGATCTTCCACCCCATTCAACTAAACATAAGGACCACCTTGACCATCTCCGTCAGATTTTTCTTCACTTTCAACGCTATAACATCTGATTGAATCCGCATAAGTGTGTCTTCTGCGTCGATTCTGGTAGACTCTTAGGGTTTATCGTTTCCAAAGACGAGATTCGCCTCAATCCGCTCAAAGTTGAGGCTATTATTAATCTCCCCTCTCCATCCTCATTACATCAGCTGCAGAGTCTACAGGGTAAGGCTAACTTTTGCGTCGTTTTATACCTAACTATGCCGAAGTGGCTAAAGGATTCACGCAATTACTAAAGTAGGGTGTCCCGTTCCTTTAGGATGAGATCGCTGGGAAGTCTTTCGATGCGGTGAAGAAGTTGCTCGTCAACACTCCTCTGTTGCGTCCTCCGAACTATCATAACGATTTTTCCCTCTATTTAATTGTTGCTTTCACCATGATTGCCATGGTTTTGGTATAGGACGATGATGAAGGTGACGAGCATGTTATTTACTATCTATCTCGTAACCTTCTCGATACTGAAACGCGATATGCACATGTCGAGAAGTTGGCGTTGGCTATGGTTCAAGCGGTTCAATGTTTTTGTCACTACATTCTGTTGTGTACAGTGACTATGATTTCTGACTGCAACCCTATGACCTATATATTGTCTCGACAATTGCTGGGGGGCAAGTACTCGAAATGGATTTTCATCCTCCAAGAGTTTGATTTGGAATTTGCTACTACCAAGTCAAAGAAATTATTAGTCTTTGTCGAGCTAATCTTCTCCCTCCCCTCTGACTCTGCTCCGTCTGGTTCCGAGGAATGCATTCTGGATGATACACTTTTTCTGATTAGCACCTCGAAGTGGATTGTCATCCTCCAAGAGTTTGATTTGGAGTTCATCACTGCCAAGTCGAAGAAATCATTAGTTTTCGCTGATCTAATTTTCTCTCTCCCTTCCGACTCTGCTCCGTCTGGTTCCAAGGAATGCATTCGAGACGATATGTTTTTTTTTATTAGAACCCTCGATCCTTGGTATGGTGATATCATCATATATCTTCATAATTCTACCTTTAGATATGAGTTGTTGAAGGATGCTTGTCGACGCGTCCGTCATCAATTGCAACCTTATCGTATAGTCGGAGATACACTCTACCGCATCAGAGTTGATTCCATTCTCTGTGATGTTTGACTCTCGAGGAGGCTGAGAAAGCCCTGAATAACTGTCACAGTGGCGCCTGTGGTGGTCTCATGTCTAGTTATGCCACTGCACAGAAAATTATTCATGTTGGGTATTTCTAGCCCACTATTTTCAAGGAATGCATTGTTGCTGTTCGTAAATTCCATGATTTCCATATCTATCAGCACAAGATGCACGTGTTGCCTTCCCATCTTCACCCTGTCATTACTGCTGGTCCCCTTGCGAAGTGGGGCATTTATTTTATGAGGTTTAACCCTCACTTGGTCGGGGGGCATGCTTATATTATTGTAGCCGTGGACTACTTCACCAAATGGGCCGAAGCAATGCCTATACTTACAGCTGATGGTAAGACAGCAGCTCAGTTCATATTCAATCACATCATTTCTAGGAATGGTGTCCCTCAAGCCATCATTACCGATCAAGGTTCCCATTTTTGGAATTATATGGTGGCAAAGTTGACTTCCAAGTTGAGCTTACGTCACAACAACTCAACGTCGTACTATCCTCAGGCCAATAGCCAGGTTGAAGACGTGAATAAATTTCTTGTCACCATGCTTCAACGTATGATTTAGATGCACAAATCAAACTAGCATCTCGTGTTATTTTTGGCTCTTTGGGAATACTGAACCTTAGTTAAGGATGTGATCGAATTCACTCCTTTTCAGCGTGTTTACGGTCTAGAATCTACCGTTCCGATTGAGTGTGAGATACCTTCGCTCAAGTTGGCTGTTGAATTGCTGCCCAACACTTCACCAGAATAAGATCATCTTCTCTACTTATAAAGGTTGGATGAAACTTGCCGCTTTGCTGCTTTGGTCATTGAAGACCAGAAGAAGCAGGTCAAAGCTCATTTTGACCAGTCGGTTTCCCCTCGCTCCTTCGTAGAAGGAGACCCCGTCCTCCTGTACGACCAAGCTCATGATAAGTTGGGGGCGAGAAAATTTCAACCCATGTGGCATGGGCCCTACATTATTAAATGTGTTTTGCGGAATGAGGCCTATGAGCTTATTGATTACGAAGGTCATCCTTTGGATCAACCCAGAAATGGGTTGTATCTTAAAAAATATTATGCATGAGTCATTCGTGCATGTTTTGTGTACATAGGTGTTCTTTTAATTTTTGTACATTTTTTGCTTGGTGTGCTTTGGGAGCGTTTTCTTGCTTATTGTGCATATGTCTATTACCCCTTATGTTGGTTTCGCGAATGGTGCTTCCCGCAGTACGGAAACCTATCTTAAGCTGCTTGGGTGATTTCTGATCCTACTGGTGAGTTGATAGATATTCAAGGTATCTGTCTAGGACGAGCTACAAATAATGTCGTTGAGTATAGTGTTGTCATTGAACTATTAACCGAGGTGATTATCCTCAGCATTCGTGCATTGGTTGCAAATCTAGACTCACAACTTTTTGTTCTTCAACTTAATGGACATTATTCACTTAGAAACCCTTTTATCTTAAGGTTGTATTTACGTGTTTTTTTTCTAGGAAGACATTTTGATTACATTACATATCAACATATTCCTAGGTGAATGAATGCATTAACTAATGCAGTGGTGAACATCGTATTAGATAGACATTTGCGTAATTTGTAAAATCATCATCACATGACAGTATCCATAACAGGAAAAATAGATGTATATATATATCGAATGTTTGCATCAGTATGCATCATAAAGTTCAAAAAATATGTGTGTTTTTGTTACATCATGAGACACCATGTCTCTCAAGGTATGTTGAAATAAAACCTAGGTGTCTACTCAGCATGATGCTCATGGTAGCATGTCACTGCTTGTACAAGCCACCTCAGCAAGCGGTGAACTTGGTTTGACACCCCTGCAATGTGTCTCTGGTATGCATGAGGAACATCGTTAAATCACGCATAATCCGTGATCCCATGGGATATTCCCTCTAGGTTGCGTTTTATTTCCTCCTCCTCACCTCCCTTACCATGAGGGGCAATATCAAAGTCACGAGGAATCCGCTTCGCTATCGGGGACATGCCTGCAAGTCTCTCTGGGCCAACATTTGCATACATGGGTTAAATTTCAGAACATGCATAACCAAAAAAAAATCATAATACTAATGAAAATAAAAAATGAGTCTTACCAAGTACTTCATCCCAATCCTCTTCTTCTAGGAGTGGGAGATCTGCATCACCAGTAAAATATGTGCCAGAGTAGGGCCAATTCTCCACGACAATCAGCTGTTGGTAGATCCACTCAAAAAACTTTGGTCTCCAGGACATATGTTGACCGTTCCCTGACCTTGGCATCAGTGCTGCCCAATGGGCTATCTGTGGCTCCTGTGCTGGTGGTGTTGGGACTATGACCTCCTGATGCTGAAAGATCGGTAATCATTCCAGGATGAACGATACGAGGATAGATCCATATCCAAACTGCTTTATTTTGGTTTGCTTTCATTTCGTCAATTGACGTGTCATGTTGATCATCACTACCTCTGCCCAATTATAGAGAATGAGTGTTAGAAAGTCTACAACAAGAAGTAATTGTGTCTTTTTTGCTTTGTGTGGTGCTTGCAATCCTCTAGCTCGCATAATGGTGTGCAACACTACTTTTAGTGCCAAGTCTGGAATAGTCTGGATACCCACTTTTACACTTCCTGATCCTTTCCTTTCCCCTAGACATACTCTGTTGATCACCATGCTCATGTTCTCCATTATAGGCCGAGTGTCGGTTAGGATTGGTAATTCCCCCCTCCGTGACAGCCCTGTGATGAAATAAACATCAGAAACTTCGATCTTGAGTTCCTGATCATGAATGATAAAGTTTTCTTGATCAATGTCCCAGACACTGATCAATTATTGTAACAGCTCTAGTTGAGCTCTGAGGCATGGTGTCATGAAGAATTTCTTTAGGCCACAATCTCTAAGAGCGTCCATGCATCTTTCATTCTCCATGTCCAGTTCGTCTTCTTCACTGTGTTCTCTTTCTTTCCACTTGATCACCATTTTGCTGCCTGCAAAAAACATTCATATGAATGTTATTTTCTGAATTCCAAGCTTTTTTTTGGTTAAAATGGGCCCATTTACTTGCATTTTTAAGCTAAAATGTGTGATGTGGTTGACGCGATTGTTTTAGAAACAATCGCGCTAATGGGCGTGCCCTAGTTTCGAAAAAGGGTCGGTTGGCGCGAGTTCGTGCCTCATATATGCGCCAACTACCGCACCCTAAAATTTGCTAAAATCCCCCATAAGCACATCAAATTGGGTTTCAGGTAATAAAAAAAAGGAATCAAAATGTAGGAAAGGATGCTAGCTCTTACCTGGAACTGAGAGATTCGAGATTGGTTCGCCGGATTACTCGCTATCGCCGCCTCAAAATCACAGTGTAAAATGGGTAACTATTGCTCCACAAGAGGTAAAAGTGGGAATTAATTATTTTTTACCATTTTTTGCATTTTATAACTTTTCAAAACCCTAATTAGGTTTTAAGACATGTTTTTTTATTATTTCATTATTTTATTTCGAGAAATGCATTTTACGTGCGTCTCTTTTACAACGACAGGTTTTTTAACATAACGGTGATGAAGTAACGAGTTATATTTTATACTTTTTCAGACTCAGTAAAAATACAAAAAATTCATTGTTGGAGTCATCTTTTAGCTCTTTTCTGACTCTCTAAAACTGAAAATATTTCTGAGACTCTTGTCGTTTTGAACTCGTTAAATGGCTGCGAAACGATATCTACCCAGTATATGTTTACTCCTTTTTCAGGCTAAGATATATTATTTACGAAAAAGGAATACCTTAGCCTATCGTGAATAAAATATTTTCTCGGATATTGTTTTCTACCTTTTCAGATCTGAGGGACTACTTAAGAAAAGGGACCTGCTGGAATTTTCTTTTCTGCTTCTTTTCAAACTCTCTAAACATGAAAAGATGCCGAGTTCTTCCTTTTTCAGACTCATTAAACCCTGATGATATCAAACATCGTCACCATGACGTTCACCGAGTTCCTCCTTCCTAGGGCTCGTAAAATGTACTAGGATGGATTTGTCCAAAGGAAAAACTTACATCACAAGCAGATGCTATCCCCTTCAAGCTTGTTTTTCAAAAATAATTGGGGTAATTTCTAGAAATGCTGGGGGAAAATGGAACCACTCTTTCGTCGTGTCGACAGTATGTCGCTCTTGAACATGACACTCATCTGCATTCATGTTGGGTTGGGAACATCTCATGTTGTCAGTTTTTCCTCCATGGGTTTTGGTAATCTGTGTTGACCTCTCATCTGCTCTTTGCCATGTCATCATGACCTCAGATCCCTTGAGGTTAAATACTACCAAATCCAGAGTCGTGTCACTGATATGTTCAAGAGAATTTTGCCTCTGTAGTTTTCAACCTTCCTATGATCCTCTGTTTCGTCCTGATTCACTATCATCATGTTCCTTTGTCTCGTGTCAATGATGTGGGAAAAGTTATGGCCCTCCTTTGACCGAGTCACTTCCTGTAGACTTCAGCTCATTATCCAGGAAGTTGACCTAGAGACTCCCTTTCGGTACCTTGGAGCTTGCATGCCTCAATGGCAAGTTCTTCGCATTTGATGACAGGTCCACATCATTGGCCTTTGATCGAGTGATTCTATGGGTGTTCAACGCCAGCTCACTGTTAAAATTCTGTGGATTGTACTTGTTGTATCTTGAGAGCCATTTTCGTTATTGATGGTTTCTCTCGTGCTTGTTAACAAATTTTATCATTGGCTGGTAATCAGGTGAATTTCTTGTATGTTCAACTTCAAATCACATATTTGCATGCTTGAATTTGTACTTGTTCGGGTCGAGGTGGAGCACAAGACCCTGGGTTTTGTCTGATAAAATCTAGGCTACGAGATATTGTGATTTATAATGACTTATTGCATGACTATTTTTTATTGGATGGCTGCAACCATACCTGAGTCTATTTGTTGATCCTTACTGTTGGATGGCTACATCCATACCTCAGATCTCAGTTTTTATGTACTCTATTATGGATGGTTGTGCCCATGACACATGATCATGTATCAAAGATATCAGTTGTATGTGTACTTGTAGGTTTTTTGACAGCGGTGTTTGGTTCAAACACGTTCTCATAAAGCATTTCACCCCTCCCTCTCTCTCCGACCTCATGCTTTAGGGGGCATCTGTTAGACAACATTTTTTCACTGTCCCTGAAATCCCCATCCCGAACATTACAGGACCATTTATGTGACAAATAAGTAGTGTCATGCCTTGAAAAAAACATCATTGCATCCCTTTCCATGAGGACAACATTCCTTCTGTTGACAATTCCTGGAGCAGACCATAAAAAACACATGTTTTTGGATTGGCGCTGGTAGACCGTTATTGCCTCGCACCAATGAGGAAGCTTAACACTAGGCCATGCACCCATTGACACTCTGTCCTAGTGCACTACCCGCACCAAGATGTTTTTGGAATGTTTTTTAAAAATAGAGGTGAAGTTTAAATGATAACAACTTCGTGGGTGAGTCAGCCTGGGTGGTTCGACTGAATAACCATGACCATCCTCCTTTGGCCTCTTGTTTCCACCTTTTGTGGAGACCTCCCAAAGGATAAGGCCCCCCTTCCACCATTGTAGGGTTCCCAAACTCCTCCTCTCCCTCTAGAAATAAAGCTATCACCCATTGATACACTAGCTAAACATATAGCTGAAAGGTTGAAGAGAATTGCTGAGCATTTTGCTGGGAGATAGAACAGAGAGAGACCTTTGTCGAGAGAGAGCTTAGGCTTGTGTCCTCGCCTCATCCCATTTTCCCGATGATCCATCGAGAAGCGCTTCGACTGAACCCGCTGAAGGAGGTTGTGATGTCAAGGCTTTAGTTGTAATCTCTTTCTTCTATTTATATATACATGAATATTTTCTGGTTCCCATCTTGTGTCAATATGGTTTAATTTACGTAATCTGTTTAGTCCTCCTTGAATGTCTAATTAGCTACAAATGCAATTATTGTCTAGTATGTTTCTCTTGTCTTTGATCTTTGTGCAGGAATACAAGTACCATTGCTGAAGGACCATGACCTACTGGGACTTAGATCAAGAGGCCGCCACTACTACAACTACGACAATCACGTTCAAATCCAGGTATGATAATCTACCCCAACCTATTTCATTCATTAGCTAGGAAACTACACCTTAGATTGTTCCCTTGTTGCTAGACCCACTCTAGGGCTAGAGGGATTGTCTCTGTCCGCAAAGAGGATTTACCTTCCCAACAAAAGTGTATTAGAATTTTTAAGTAATCTCATTATTTCTATTGCTAATGAAACTATAAATATCTGTATTTCGAGTCCATTTACATGCGTTAGAGACAGTTGAATTGCTCCATATTGAGTCTCAAGTATAGTGAGACGATCTTAATTCCAAAAAAAAGTCAAATAGTAATCAAGCCATTTCAGGAGAAAATTTGGATGTAGATAAAGGTCATGATCTAAAATTTGTTATAATACCATGAGAAGAAATTACACATAACAAAATTATAACTGTCGTTCGATATGGTAAATATGTTTCTTTTGATGTGCCTAATTTTTGTAAACCTATACGACTTTGTAGTTATAGATTTCTATATGGTATTGTTCCAGAACAAATTAGTCGATGTCAACATTGTGAAAGATTTGGACATGTGAAATATTAGTGTTTTTATCTTCACTCATGTGAGCATCATGGGAAGTGAAATGACCATTCAAACATGTGTTCCAAAAAGAAGACTATTGCAAGAGAGAAACTGAGTTTTGGATGGATTTATTTTTGGGTTTGGTCGAAAACAACCAAGAAATATATAGGTCATACCACAAGATATGTTCAAGAGTGTTGACCAACCTTGTAGTCATGAAGCATACTTCATCTTTTCACCCTGTGTCTAACAAAGGGGGAATTGTTGATGGACTACTACAGGTTCAAAGATTTGTCAAGCGAGCCTGAGTCAGAGATCCAAAAGTGAGTCTCAGCCACAACCTTTACCATTTATATCCAAAGTTGTAGCCACAGAGACTTTAGTGTTTTCTCAATAAGTTGTTTGTGAACGAGCACTTCCATATTCATAATTTTTTGAGGAACTACATTGATAGTTCTAGAGTTAGTGATCACATTAAAACCACATTTTTGTTTGTTCTGAGAACTACTATGAAGGTTCCAGAGTTGGTATTGGTTGAGACCCTAATTTTTTCAACATTGATCTATGGTCATCCTTAAAAACCATTTCTAAGAGACATTCCACTCTTGGCTTAGATGAATTTTTCATTTTTAGCTCTCATTCTTGGACTTTGAAACATCTCTTTGGATTAAGGGAGGAATGCTAGAAAAATAATCCTTGGGATTAAGGTTGGGTTAGTTTATGTTCCCCTGAGTGGTTATTAGAGTCCAAAAATACCCAGAAAATGAATCAAAGATTCCATTATGTATTTATATCTACATTGTGTACATTATTCATTGAGATCATTTATTAATATACGTTTGAATTCAGTTTCCATTTTTTTTTCTTACACCTTCAATCTTGTAAAGATTTGCTATACTTACCTTGCATCATCTCAAATATTACCTCTTTTCAATCCTTGTCGATGATGGGCTGTGAAAGCTTGTGGACAAAATTCATCAGATTTAGATGGAAAGAGATTTCTTGCATTGATAATTTAGTGCAACTAAAAGCATTGAATCTACAAAATAATGGGAATATTATTAGTGAGGTAAAATTAGGGAGTATGATCAAAATGGAGACTTTACTTTTGGTACTCATAGAGATGGAAAATTTACAAGTTGACATGGCTAAGATGTCAAATTTGAGAAGACTCTCACTGGTATGCTCTGATTTGGTTAAAATGAAGAGAAATTTTTGTGATCTTCAAAATATGAGGTATCTTCATTTTCTGGGTGCAATAAGTTGGAAGAAATTCTACAACTGTAGATGCTGAGGAGTTTGAGGAAACTAGGGATTTATAATTGTCCTAAGTTGAGGTAGCTTTCCAAAGAAATTGCCTACAGAGGGGAATTTCATTCCTTAGAAATATTTTCCTTTGTTTTTTACCTGGATTGGAAGAGTTACGAGTGCTAAAAGAGAAATAAATTCCTTTACTCCAAGTTTTTACTAAAATATGTCCCCGTTTAAAAATATTATTAGAAAGTTATTTAAATTTAAAAACACTTAAAATAATAAAAGTTTACAATGACTCAATATTAGTAAAAAAATTAAAAAATATAAAGAAAAGAAAATAAATGTGGTACCCTCTTGGATCCGGGTGACAACTCAGGCGAGACGTCCAATGCCCATGCCACACGTGAGGCGCACTCTCCCACGATAGATGATGACACTCCTTAGTCTATAATGACTACGCAATGAATGGTTGTCGACATTTCACAAACACAAGTGTAAATAATGCATTTAATGCCTTCGCGGGCCATCACTCAGCTCACTGCTCGATGATCAAGGCCTTAAGTCCTCCCCCACTCTCTCTCTCTCTCTCTCTCTCGCATTTTCTCCTGCGCTTCTCCATATTGGCTCTCCCTCATAGCTACGTCAACCCTCTGCATCTCAACCCCTACCCCGCTTCCAGTTTCACTTGTAGCTCCATGGCCTCTTGCTAGCGACAGAAGCCACGTCGTGGCAATGTCAGAGGTGCACTTTCAGCTCTTCTACAACATGACATAGCGCTTAGGGATTTCTCCATTGATAATGATCCCTCCTCCACCTCCAACGCCTCGCCTGCAGCTTCACCTTCTTCTCCCTCTAGTGCAGAAGCCTCCCTCATCTCCAACTCTAACCCCTCTCTACAAAGCCCGCCCAGAGTCAAGCGTAAATATCAGGAGTCGAACATCCCCCACTCTCTGTTGCCTCCTCCAAAGAAGCTTGAGCGCCTGCCTATAAAGGACTCCTCAATGTACATTCCAAACCTTTGGAATTTTTCTACTGATGGAATTTGGAGTAGGGTTAATGAGAATGAGGCTTTGCCCAAGGTTCTGTACGTCTTCACTGAGGAAGAGTAAGAAATAGTGTGCATGTATGGATGCCCAGTGATAGAGGAAGAACTGGCAGAGCCTGAAGCAGACCAGAATGAAGATAACAACAAAGCTTGAAGGTCACAGTTTTTGCACCATAGTTCTCTTTTGGATATATCTGACATGTTTATTTTTTCCAGTTTTCAACAGTGTTTTAGAAAGGCTAGCTATTTCAGACTTCTCTAGATTGTTAATGGGTTGGTTTCTATATCAAGGGCAGCCCCTTATTTTTCTCTTTTGGAGACAAATGCGAGCAGGAATAGGCTAAATTCCTCAGCTCTGACTATGGACTGTATTATATTTTGCTAATTAATATAATTTAGGCCAGCTTACCAAAAAAAAAAAAATGTGGTACTAGAGTTTGAGCACAACATTCAAAAACTTCTAGACACCCTCGAGATTATCATGAAAAGATAAAAGTAAAGAATAACTTTGAACCTAAATGCAATTATTTTATAACATATTATTATTAAAAATAAATAAAAAAATACAATTTTATACCATGGAAAATAAATAAAATTGGAATAAAATCAGATGCATTAAATCTGTGCATGTACTATAATTCCTTTTCAAAAGAGAAAGACAAGACGATAGGTAAATAGAATATTTTTTAAGAGATGGCCCTCTAAAATATAAAGAGCCATTCCCATGCTTCGCTTTGTAATATAGAATGTATTTCTAGATTAAAACCCCGTGATATTTCTAATGTCTAAATGGAACAAATTTTTCAAAATAGACACCCCTCACACTGCGGATAAAAACGACTTGAAAAACGAAACTAGATGTGCCCATTCCTACCCGTAAGGTTGCTAAGATGCTCACTTCAAATTAGAAAACTTCTTCTATGGTCAATTAAAATTAGAAATATTATTAACTTCCTCTATGGTCAATTAAAATTGAAATTCAAAGCTTTTAGACATTCAATGCCCTGACCATATGAAAGCTTTAGATTCGAAAATGGAGATGAAATTAATGTGAAAAATTAATTTCAAAATTAAATAGATATGAAAGATTTAGATTCAATTTGAATGAATGACCAAAATAATATAAATCTGTATTGACTTGATCTGCTTTGTGTGTTAGACATTATATTCTAAACATCATAGTATCCCTCACTCTCTGAATCAAACGACTTTAAAAAATAATAACAAAACTAGATGTGCCCACTGCTTTTAGTAAGGTTTAGGAGATGCTCACTTCAAATTAGAAAGATTCGTAACTTCCTCCATGGTCAATTAAAATTGAAAACTTTTGGAACTTCTATTATGTGGCCATTATTCCAAACTTGAAACCAAAGAATACCGTGAAACTTTGCACTGCTATTAGTTGAATGGCCAACATAATATAAATATGTACCAACTTGATCTGATTTTATTTGTGTGTTGGACATTATTAAGCCTCCACAATAGTAGCTCTGTCATCTTCAGTTTAGTTCTTGGTTGCATTCTATATAGCACTTGTGTTACGAGTCAATCATAAGTGTCATTCTGAATATTTTGAAGATATAATCATAGGTCTGGAGGGGTGGTTTGTTGTGTTATATAGGGGACTCCATATATATTGCTGTAAGTAGTGGAAGGTAATCTTTTGAAAAGAAAAACCATGCTTGATCTGGGTTTTGTTCTGGACTTATTGGTTTCGGTATCGAAAAAGCGATCTAGAAGATCATTGATCACATACACATTGCAGTTCGGTGCAGGAAAGAATTGGTGTCTCTTATAGTACAAAAATTTGGGAAACCACGTTCTCGTATCCTCTACCAAGTTCTTTATATATATATATATATATATATATATATATATTTTTTGTAAGAGACTTTTACGTGTAAATTCCAATTCATTTTAATTTTTTTGTGTATATATGTTATGAGTTTTGTGTTTTAATTTTGAAGTAAATAATATATTATTTTACATAATAATTTATTGAATTTAATTGTAATTAAAAATTACTAAAAATAGTAATTTGTTAACTAATAAAAACCACAAGAGGTATATGCATAATAGAGTATGATATAATTAGTTTTAACTAGAGGAAATTTAATTAGCTTTTATAATATATAGGTTTTATTTGTGGAAAATTGGAGTGTGCTTCTAAATTATAATGCATATTTCCAAAATTTTAACAATTGTAAATAGTAACTAGTTCATGGACTTAGTCATATGACCCGTTGCTTGTAAATCACAACACTTAACCACTTGAACTAACCTAATACATTGGATATGATTTTTTTGATGTGGTATGAACTACCAAGTTGCCATTATGAAGGTCAAAACCAAAGCTTGATATCGAACGTTGATCTGGTGATAACCTGAGCAGAGTTCAATATTTGAGAAGTACATGGCCCCCTTCAACTCATCCATCAACTCGTCGATCCTAGGGATAGGATATCGATTTTTGATGGTATTTTTGTTTTGTGCCCGATAGTCTATTTACATCCTTAGGGACCCATCCTTCTTCTTGACCAAAACCATGGATGAAGCAAAATGGATTGAGCATGGTCGAACGTGTCCTAAAGCCAACAACTCCTCGATTACCTTGTCTATCTCATCCTTAAATTCTTTGGTATTTCGGTAAGGGGTAGTGGTGACAACTTCGAACCCTTGATCTAGTTCAATAATGTGCTCATATCCCCTATCTGGTGGTCGTCGTAGTGGTATATGTCCAAAAATCTTCTGGTGATTTTGCGTAATGCAATGATGTCAGGGGGATACTCCTTATGTTGTTCTATTGGTTTCTTCTCAATGGTTCAATACTCCACAACCCATACAATATCCCCAAGTCAAAGATTTGCCTCCATCCTATTGGATGTTACAATCTTGGGCGGGTATACATGCATTCCTCTTAATATCACCTTCTTACCATATGGACCTGTAAATGAAAATTCCAAGTCTTTCTAGTTCACTTTATGAGTCCCAATTGAATAAATCATTGAACCCATAATACTACATGGGAGTTTGGACAATCCACAACAAAGAAGTTATCTATAACCACGTAGTTACCCATTGTTAGGCTCATATTGGGGACTATTTTAGTGCATGGAATGTGGTTTTTCTCCTTCTTCATAGGAATCAAAAGTGTAAATCCTCCAAATTATTCAATTGTCAATCCTCTTCTAGCTACAAATTATGCATAAATGAAGTTGTGGGAGGCCTCACCATCAATCAGCACAATCATTGTTTGTCCTTTTATGGTGCCCTTGACCTGAAGAGTATGGTATCTTGGGACCCCTATAAGAGAATAAATAATTCCCTCTCAAGTCTCCTCCTCTATTGCCCCCATACCTTGTGATTCTCCCTAATATAGCTCTCATTGCTCTTCTTCATCTTTTATCTCAGAAAATAATTCAATATAGTGGGTCTTTCCCTTAGTACACTGATGCCCTGGAGCCCAAGGTTCATGATAAGAGAATAATAACCTTCTTCTCATGATATTTTTCCTTGTTTCATCATCCAAATTTCTCTTCCATGACGGATCCCTTTGTTGCTACTTGAATTATTTTTCCCTTTGTGGAATGTTTGGTTTGGGTAGGAATATAGCCTTGGGTACCGCATCTTGCATATCACTTCCTCTGTTAGTTTCGTCTTGCAAGGTCATGGGTTGGTAGGCCCTGACCCAACCACGCAGGGCTTCTGACAAACCTTCTATGAACAACATGACCATCAGATCCATTGAGAGGTTGGTGACCATTACTACAAGCCTCTGGAATTATGCAATATAAGATACAACACTTCCTGTTTGGCAGAGTTAGGTTAGCTCCCAAAAGTACAACCCAGGGTCCTTCCTGTCAAATATCTCTACCAATCTCTACGTGAATTTTGTATAAGATATTATGTTTTCATGTCCTATAGTGACCATCCCATGTTGCCACCATTCGTGTGCTTCTCCATCAAGATTCAGTGTAGAATATTTAATCGAATCCCTCTCATGCACAGGATTGACCTTGAAATATGTATCCAACTTCTGCACCCACGATCTTGCAAAACAATTTGTTGATCCATCAAAGTAAGGAATAGTTACTTTCCCTGCAACCTTTTGCAGATACGAGTTTGGCTAAGGGCCCCCATATATTGTTTCCTTCCTTCTTTTTTTGCTGCTCATGAAGTAATATTCATTGATGCTTAAGGTTTATTTCACGTTGGGGGTCAACACATGATATTCTTTCATCCAACCTGTAACTGCCTCTGCAATTGGTGAAGAAGAGTCTTTCACTCTCATGGAATCATCTAAGAATGGATGTATAGTTGGTCTACTGAAAGGGATGGTCCTATTTTTGGCATGTTCATGTGATGGACCATCCTCGCTTGAATGAGAGCCACCTTCCTTGTTATTTCTCTCCAAGTTAGGTTGCCTAATCTACAATTTGAGAAGTTCCAAAATTGTATCTTTAGTGGCGACGATCTTCTGTAACACATATTCAAGCTTCATACTTTCTTGATCACCCATAGTTTCATCTAACTCTTCTGACTCTCCCTAGTCCTTATTGTTGATCTCGTTGTTTTTTCCTCCTTTCACTAGTACATTTGGCGGAAATTCCGACACTTTTGACCAAATTTCGGAAATTTCCCCAAATTTTTTCAACTTTTTCAAATCCTGCCCAAAACCATCGCTATACCGATGTTTAGGGACAAGTTTCGCAATACCAACACTTAAAAAAAGTGTCGCAATTGCGAGGGTTGGAGGAATTCGTCGGAATTGCTACAGTTTTGGTAACTGCGTCGGAATTGTGATGACATAGAGGAATGTGTCGCTATTGCGACGTTTGAGGAAATCGTCTCTATTACGATAGTTCAGGCAAAGGTGTCGCTATTGCGATAGTTTCGGTAGAGACGTCACTATTGCGACAATTTGGGCTATGTGTCGCTCTTGCGATGGTTTGAGGATATCGTCGCTATTGCGACATCTCAGGCAAAGGTGTCACTATTGCAACAGTATCGGAAGAAACATTGCTATTGCGAGTAAACCATATGTTCCAGGTGTATGTGTAGGAATTGAATAATTGAGGTGAGTCTCATTGAAATTGAGGCCTCTGTGTAAGGAAATAACAGTGAATTGAAATTAGGGGTTCGTTGCCTGAAGAAGGACTTGGTTCCTTTCGAATTCCCCTGGATTATATAGATCCTCTATTAATTTGAATGCGCAGTGCACACAGACCAGCATCTGTGTTGGGATTGGTATACTCGATTCACAAAATTGACATAAATGCTTCCAAGCCACAATGCAGTAATTAGTGGATAATATGATTCTGTGTGAAGGGTTGATAAAACCTATACAGAATGTTGAAGGCAGAACATAATAAGGTGTTGAATGGAATAGGAGGAACCGTGATGAAGAAGGAGGTGGAATCGTGAGCACCATTAGCGAAGGTGGTTTTGAGGAATGAAATCGTGGTATTCGCGTTGTTGTAAGGCAGTTAGTTGTTTTCAAAAAAAAATACGATACGCTCTTGAGACCAACACGTGTCCCTGAGCGGATTTGTAAAACCGCGAGTTTCACATTTGTTTTGAGTGTTAACGCTCGGCACCGAAGATTTTGCGGAACTTCATTATCGCCGTCGGATAGAGGTTTGGGGTGCGACATAACACGGATCGTTGGATCCATTTGACGGTTAACTAAGGTATGGCCCAGCAGTTTTCGTCATTTAAATGTTTATTTGATAAGTTTGATGTGTGGGGCCGTGACTGCAATGTGCATTAAAATATCACGTCGGTTTAATGTTATGAGTTGAAGTTTAGCATTTATAAAAAGGGGCTAAACCATAGTCAAAGTGGTTAAGGTAAAGACACCATAGTCGGGGTGCGCTATTTAAAAGAATTAAGGACCGAAATTAAAAGAGGCTCCGAATATAAGAGCTTTCGAAGTGAGATATGATAGAAGCACTTCATTAAAAGGACTAAGGGTACATATATGGTATTTGATGTGAATAACAAGTTTTGGGTGGAGAATCAAGGTAAAGAACAAAACCTTTGATAAAGAACTCTTGCCTACGGATGAGTTGAGTTTAATGTAATAAGCCGAGGGTGGATTGTATGGTTTCAATAAAGGAGCATATTATATACATGAAGGGGTTTTATAACCTTTGAAGAAAAGGTAAGAGAGAGTTGGAATTTGACCATTGGTGAAAAAAGAAAAGCTCCGTTTGTATATTTAGGTGTATGGCCTTATAACTTATCGTTAGTGAATTTGAAAGAAGTGTCTGCAAGCTAATGGTTGAAAGTGTAAATGTGGCCGTTGATTTGAATGATAAAGAGAAGATGCATTGCTATATGCACATAGGTAGAGGGAGAGTATTAATTTAATATCTCAAATCTCCAATTTGAGATATTAAAACATTCAGACAGAGTTTATTTAATTTTCTAGTTCAAGTAATCAGAATAGTGTGAGTTTTCCCAAATTGTGAATTGCTTGGGCATGAAAAAATTGAAGGCACTTTACACATAGATTGAGATTGAAATTTTGAGTAAATAGGGACAATGGGTTTTACCCTGTTATCATTATTCCTCCAGGCGGCTAGGCGCGCCGTGTCATGCCTTGTGACGCCACACAACCAAGGGCACTCGGGTTGGGATATTACATGCAAGGGCGCTCAGATTTGCTACCTTGTGATCGCCCAGGTGCCAGCTTGTGCACGTTTGGGCGGCCCATTTTCCATTTGCTACATTGTGCCTCCATGCGGTCAGGCACGCCATGTCACGTCGTGTGACGCCGCACGATCAAGCGTGCTTGGGTCGGGCCGTTTCATGCGAGGGTGCCCATGTCACATTTGCTAAGTTGTGACCGCCCGGGTTCCTTGTGCACGCTCGGGCGACCCGTTTGCCGTTTTCTCACTTGTGGCATTGTTTGGTCGGGCGCACCATGTTGTGCCATGTGAGGTCGCTCGACTGGGCATGTTTGGGTCAGGTCGTTTTGTTCGAGGGTGCCCATATCAGTTTTACTAAGTTGTGACCGCCCGGATGCCTTGTGCACATTCGGGTGGCTTGTTTTCCGTTTGCTCCCTTGTGTCATTGACATTTGTTCGGGCGTGTCATGTCACGCCGTGTGAGGTCACCCGACCAGGCACGTTCTATTCGGGAAGTTTCGTTCGGGTGTGCCCGTATCAGGTTTGCTAAGTTGTGACTGCTCGGGTGCCTTGTGCACGTTCAAGCAGCCCGTTTTCCATGTTAGCCACCTATAAAATTTGTTATAGAAAAAGGTGGCTAAAACTTTTTGGAGCCTTCAAGGAACAAATTTTATGGCTAAAAATTGTTGCCTCTTGAAGACTCTTGAAGGCCTCATGCCTCTGTCCAAATCTTCACTACTGTTCCTATTTTATACTCAGAATTTCTGTTGTTTCCATGAGTAAAAAATTGTTGCAAAATCATCATCTTTCCCCTTCCTCCACTCGAAATTAACCTTCATTTTGCTCCCCTTTTTCTCCACAAAAATCCTCTATTTTCATGATCCCTCTTCTTCCCTTCACGAAAATCATTTTTTACAAAGTTAAGAACTCACTTTCTAGCCTTACCGAAACCCCCAAATCCATTGAGAAACTCTGAAAAATTCATAGAAAACAAGTTTTTATTACTAAGGACTTAAGCCCCCTTGGGCTAAGTCTTAAAAACCACTTCCCCCACATGCCCACACCCTGGAACCAGGCGCTAATCCCACAAGGTGCTTAATCGCATCGCAAAGATCCAAGTGCGCAAGTCTTTTTCCATGTTTCAAAAAGTTTCGATGCGATTAGCCCTCTCTTTTATAAACTCCGATCATATTATTTTTCCATACAACCTGTGGGCCCACCTTTGGCACTTAAAACATTTATAAAATCCATTCTCGATCACATTTTTCTTTTGTAAAGTCATAAAACCCATTTATCCAAATTTTTGATCTAAAATTCCAAAGTCACGTGATTAAATGAAAATGGTTAGATTAAAAAGACCCGATCGCGCAATCGCATCGGAGAAATTCACAATGGTTTGATTGAAATACCGCATCAAAACTTCTGATGCGATTCAATTTCCATATGTATAAACCCCGCCCCCTCCGCTTTCCATTCATATAACCTACGCCCGGGACCAATAGTTTAAGTCCCGAGGTGCCAGTCGCAAAAGTTCAATGGGTCGATTGAAAAGGCCGAGCTCGAGGCTCCGATTGCGATTGGCCCTTTGTTATGAAAAGCCCCGGGCCCATCATATTCCATAGAACCATGGCCCCGCAAATGGGCGCCTTTTCATATTTATATTTTTTCCGCCCCGATTCACCAAAAACCTTTGTTTTATTAAATTTTTTTGGGTTTTTGAATATTATAAAGGCTTTCTGCCGGTTCGTTCTAAAAACTAATCTCCACTGTTGATCATAAGCCGATGAAACAGCCAACGCTCAATCGCATCACATTTTTCAATCACTGCGTTTGTTTGCTCCTCCCGATCGGCCAAACCTCCGATTCGTTCTCCATCGTTGATCTAATCCTCAGATCAATAGCCAACGCTCAATCACATCGCATTTTTCAATCATTGCGTTTGTTTGCTCCTCCCGATCGGCCAAACCTCCGATTCGTTCTCCACCATTGATCTGATCCTCAGATCAACGGTCAACGCTTCATCGCATCACAAATTTACATCGGTGCCATTTGAGTGTTGCCCCTGATTGTGATCCTCCAATTGGATCTGGACTGTCCATGTGTCCAGATCGGACGGTCCAAAATCACTCCATATTATTCTTCTCCCCACTCTCCTTTTTAACCTCTTCTACACAGATCTCCACCGTTGGATGCTGCCATCCAATGGCTACACTCCTTCCCTGCCTTCTGAAGCAGTTTTTTCCCCAAATACGTAGGATTTTATAATTATTGTTTCTATTGTGCAGGGATTAATGGTTTTCCATTTATAAATGAGAAAGACAAAGGCTGGGAATGACGATTCCCACGCCTTTGATTTATCAAAGGGAACCATTCACGAGCTCTACTCCATGTCTCATCATTGCTTCATAAGGCAGTGATGCCATACGAGCCTAGCGTGGCCTTGCACATCGACAAGACACTGTGTTATTAAATCAAAATTTAAAAAGTATCAGTGTTGAAGACAGAGCACAACAGAATAGAACATTGAAGACAGATTTGCGGGGATCCCGGCTAAGATTGATTATCAAAGGCCTAATTCCCCAAATTAAAACACAATTAAAGGAAAATCATAAGTGTTTTATCAAACAGAAAGGCTTCCACCGCCACATCTGAGGCAAATTGATTCCTCTCAGCTACCACAAAGCCACCTGTGCCTCAAAGCATGCAAAAAAAGGCCAAATTTATTGATCAAACGAAGATATCTGCCTCCGCGCAGCCAGATAGTTACTTCTGCAAGGAACTTAATGCAAAAAATATCTGTAGAGTTACTCCAAAATGACACAGAGCCTCAAAGGTCAACAAAAGCTCCCACTGAGCTTAATTCATAAATGTATATCAATTAATACAGTGAAACACCTGTAAACTTCTTCATCGAGCCCCTCAAAGGCCGAGAAGTCATCACTCTGTATTAACTGTCCTGAGAGATTTTTTATTGAGATCTCACCTCCTCATTCTTCTATAAGTATTTCTACAGAAGATGAGAAATTGTTGGCTGTTGGTTGATCACTAGCTGTAATACTGAAACTCTCTGAAATAATACATATTCTGTTGAAGTTGAAGAAGAAATTGAAGTCTTGGAAGCCCTGATGATGTTGTTGCATGCTTGTGACTGAGAAGGCTCTATCATTGGATCCATGAGCTTGGATGTTGGTGAAGTATTCTGAACTGTTTAATGTTTTTCCCCTGTTTTCATTATGTTCCATAACTTCTTACTACAGTAGGTTGAAAGTTTTAGGCTAAGAAATGAATCTTGGAAGCACCTTAGACCTGTTCATCCTTCACTGTTTTATGTTTTTCTTCTGCTGAAGTATTTTAGAGTCTTTAATCTCTCTCTTTAGTCTTCATTCTCATTTATTTCCTTAATAGTTCGAATAGTTGGTTTCAACATGATTTATGGTTTTCCCTGCTTGTCTGTTGCCACTTAAAAACTATTATTGAAGTCTCCCTTTGAAGTTTCTTGTTTACAGTGAATCAAGGAGGTCTGTTCTGATATTTCCCTTTGTCCTTGTTTAAACAATTGCCTTGAAGGTCTTTATAGTTGTAATCATAGATGTGTTAGGTGTTCCCTCTTCTATGACCGCAATTATCAGTGAATCTTTTATGTTTTCTACGTCATTTGAAATAAAATATTTGAGGAAATAGGGTGTTCCCCGAATCTTAGATTTCATTTTAAAAATTTTTTGGGAATCATTGTTTGCTTAAAGGTGTGATTTGTAGAATTCATGGTTAGCCCTGTCTATCAGAAATTTCTTTATTGTTCAAATTGTGTTTCCCAATTCCCTTTGTTGAGAATTAAACTTATCTTTCCAAATCATTGATGTCCATCTCATTCCAAAAACCAAAGGATCCTGTGGCCAAGTTAGATTTTCCCTCTGATATCCCATATCCATTGATGAGTACGTTATGACCTCTTTTTGACTCCATTTCCCAATGAGCCAAATGTTCCTTCATTCTATATATCTTTCCTAGGGCTTTCATGTTCTGTTGTATCAATCCAACCATACAAACAAAAAAACACCTACTCTTAATAACTAGTCTAAAATCCATATTCTAAGCACACAAGATAAACCTTTGCAAACAAAAATTCGAGAGATCCCTCTCTGAGAATAGGAGGACTAGATCCTAGGACTCTAAAGATTGGTTTTGATGTTGCCTTGTCTTTTGATTTTCCAAACTATCAAAACACGGGAAACCAACATAATGGCGATCACGGTGGGACCTACTGAGAATACAGTGGTTTGAAACCCTTCCTGAGACGTTTTAGGCCCAGTAGAATATAAGTAATCTTCTTCAAGCACTACCTAACAAATGGTAATCATGATAGGACTTAATTGAATCAGTGACAAACTAAGCAGCCCTTAGGATTCTCATTAAACCTTATCAAACCTTGAAGGAATCAGTTACCAAACCATAAGAGTGAACTCTATTTGTTTGACACCCTAGCTAAGTGTTAAACTAGATTTAGGACGTTCTCTTAACCTGTAAGACCAAAATAACTCAAAAAAACCCAAAACATTTCAGTTTGGCTTCATAATAAATATGGTAGTGGGACCATCCGATATTTTACCTTCATAAAAGCTAAAAAATTTCCACCTGGCGACTCCACTAGCCCCAATAGGCCTATTACTCATCCAGGTTCCTAAATCTCTTTAGGACTGTGTTAACCAGCTTTGAAGAAGTTTAGAAGCCTAGTCCCACACTAGACAAAACATCCTGAGAGGTGAAACTTCCAAAAACAGTCCCTAAAAATCCCCACCTCTCTCATTTTTGAAAAGAAGTTTGGCTTCACATAGGATCAACACTAGATCCCATCCAGACCCAAATCCTCCTTTAATCGTTGACAATCCTGAGAGAATTCTGTGGCAGAATTCTAACTCTGGAAAATCAGCTACTAATAGGAGCCCCTTAAGAACAAATTCTGTCCCTGAAAACCTTGTTGTCTTAGAGGATTCACACTTTGATTTACATCATACAAAGAACATCTTTAGAACTAGATCTCAAGGTGACTTAAACCAAACTAACCTTGATATTGCAGATTTGCAACAAAGCTTCAGTAGAGAAGCCTCACCTTCCACTCCTCCTGATTCCCAGCTTCTTCATCACTTTATTCTTTTCCATAACAAGTCTGCTCAAAATCAGTTTGCTGGCCCAAGTATTTCTTCCACTCCAATTCATACTACCACTGTTCAAAACACTCCATTTCAGCCCACTTTCACTTTTGTAAATCCACCTCTTGTAAATCCACAATTATTTCCAGCCATGGCAACATGGTATGCCCCATTAGTGTTACCACAACCTCTACTTCCCCTACCAAACGATTACCAATCCAAAATTCCTCATTTCACTGGAAAAGAGTTTACAACAACTCAACAATATGTGGATAGGATGGGAGATGCATTTTATTACATGGAGATAGAAGAAGAAACTGTGAAGATGAGGATCTTCGCTCAAAGTTTAGGAGGAGAGGTAAAGAAATGGTCTAAAAACTTACCTCCTAACATCATAAATGATCTCCCTGCCTTGCATCAAACATTGATCAACAAATGGGAACTCAAAAAGAATCCTCTCCAAATACTAGTAGAGTATAGCAGCCTCAAGAGAAATCAAGGAGAGAATGTTCATGACTACTTCACTAGGTTCAGTAGTGTTTGCAACGCTCTTCCACCTCACATGAAACCTCCTCAAGGCATGGCCTTAGTAATATATCCCAAAGGCTTTGATGTTGACATGATGTATCAGTTAAGGGAGAGCGACTACTTAACCTTAGAAGACATGCAGAAGGGAGTGGTGAGTGTGGAAGCAAACTTAATTGAAAAAATAGCCAGGCTGAGATCAGAAAAGAGGGTAACTTATAAATATGACACTACACCCTCCACATCTAGCTCAAAAACAGAAAAAATGTTGGAAGAAATGATGAAAAGAATGAGCACACTTGAGAGAACACAACCAAGAGACAATCAGAACAACTCCCAAAATAGAAACAGAAATCAAAATTTTAGGAGAGAAAAGAATCCAGGTGGGCAAAGAGATAACGACCAACAGATTAGACCTCCCTTTCAACAAAACTATGTAGATCAATATGAGGAAGATAGGGAGTTGGAAAGGTTGGAAGAATCTCATGTAAACTTGATTGGATCAGACAGTGGGGATGATGTTTTCCTCACTGAGGAAGAACAAGGCTTCTTTTTTTATCAAAGCACAAACACCTATGAAGATTCTGATGACTATAGATTGGGGTTTGAAAATGCAATCATGGAGGTACACAAACAATATGATCTTAGGAGCAAAGGGAATGTAGACGACTTAAAGGATAGGAACACTAATATTGCTGTCAAGAAAAACATAGAAACTCAGCCCAAAAAGACAACAGAAAAAACCAACATTTTAACTAAGAAACCAGACATAAACAAAGACAAAAGTGTCCAGTCGAATGTTGAACAGAGTACCCCTAGCACTTCAGCTAGTGGTCCTAATAAAACTATCCCAATTACCAGTCCAAAAAAGGTTCAACAAATTAAAGTTGCTGAAATAAATTCAATTGAAAAGATAGATGTAAATACAAACAAGTCAATTGTTCCTTTTAGCCTTGAGGGAGAGATTGCTAAAATAAAAATTACCATTCCCCTAGCTGAAATAGTGACCCAAGAGGTCTACAAAAACCAAGTTTTGAGAGCTTTGAACTTAGGAAGTGATACTGATACCTTAAACTTGACAGATGAAAAACCTGAGTTGTTGTTCGGTCCAGAAGTTGAAGGAAAATACCAAGATGGGGATGTCCCTCCCTTCTATGTTAGCTTGAACATACATGAGAAAATCTTACACAATGCCATGTTAGATTCTCGAGCTTCACACAATCTAATGCCCAAGGTAGTGATGGAAAGCTTAGGCTTAGAAATTACTAAACCTTACAAAGATTTGTATTCCTTTGACTCAAGCAGAGTCAAATGTTTGGGTTTAATCAAAGATTTGTGTGTTAACTTATCCCAAATCCCTGCTACGAGTTTAGTCATGGACATAGTTGTAGCTGACATTCCCCCTAATTATGGCATGCTCTTATCAAGATCTTGGGGAGCCAAACTTCAGGGAAGCCTTCAAATGGACATGTCTTATGCCACCATCCCTGTTTTTAACCAAAACATAAGATTATACAGGGAATCCCACATGAAGTACATGGTGAGAAACATAGACAAACCAAACAAATCTCCAATCTATTCTATTCATTCAAGTTTAGATTCCTTTATCTTATGTAATGAAGACGAAATCACTCAACAAGATAAGGAAAACATGGACCTGATCAGTTCACCAGAAGAATCAAATCTTCCCTTCAAACAAATTCAAAACATAGAAAATCAGCAACAACAAGAAAATGAAAATAAAGATGGCATACTTTGGACAATAAAATTTGATGGATCTTGTAATAAAACAAGTGCAGGGGCAGGTGTTTGGATTCAAAATACAAATCAGAGTTTTTCATATAAATCAGATTTCCCATGCACTAGCAATATTGCTGAGTATGAAGCACTTCTCCTAGGCTTACAATTGCTTAAACAATTAGAAGCCCAGAGGATATCAATCTTAGGAGACTCTGAACTTATCATAAGACAAATTAAAGGAGAATACTCAGCTAGGAATCCAAAGCTTAGGGAATATCGAAACGCTGCCCTTGATCTATTGAAAACCTTTGAAAAACATGAACTTATTTTCATTCCAAGAGCACCAAATCATCTAGCAAACGAACTTGCTTTCAATGCCAGCAATTGCCAAATACTTGAAATAAATCAACATCTCAGTGTAAAGGTAAAACACAGGCCTGCTGTACCTGATAACGAAGATCACTGGAAAGTGTTTGATTATGACAAACACATGGATGATTTCTTGAAATCACAAAATGATTTCAACATACCAATATCAGAAACCAACCATAAAGAAAATTGTTTGTATATTGAACAAATCTCAGAAGCTGAAATGACATACACTGTTGATATAAATCATTATGATAATCCTTTTGAAGCAGAGGTAATTGACAATGTAGACCAAGAAGATTTGGAAGTTTTACAATGCAAAAATGATAAAATTCCGAGAGGTCTAGCACCTTTAGAACACCTTTTTTACTTTAACGATGTAGCCAAAGAACCAAGAATGGAGCCTGTGGAAATGAATGTAGAAGAGCATAACATAGGCATTTTAGCAGAACCCAAGATGATCAAGTTGTTCAGCACTCTCCCAGCTCACATAAAATTGCAGTACATAGAGCTGTTCAAAAATTTTAAAGATGTTTTTTCTTGGGGATACAAAGACCTAAAATCATATGATACCAACATCGTCCAGCATAAAATTCCTTTGAAGGAAAATCAAAAGCCTTTCAAACAAAAAATAATTAGAATAAATCCTCTCTTACTACCTCTAGTTAATGCAGAGATTGAAAAAATGCATGATGTTGGAATCATAGTACCCATTAGATTTTCAGAGTGGGTATCAAACTTAGTTTCTCTTAGAAATAAAACAGGGGAAATCAAGCTCTGTATTGACTTTAGAAATTTAAATAGAGCCTCTTTAAAAGACAACTACCCCTTACCCAAGATGGACCATATACTTCAAAGGGTAGTTGGGTCAAGAAGGATTTCCCTATTAGATGGGTTCTTGGGTTACAACTAGGTGTTAGTGCTCCCAAGTGATCAAATCAAAACTGCTTTTACCACACCTTGGGGTACCTTTATGTATGTCAAAATTCCTTTTGGATTAATGAATGCAGGGGCCTCTTTCCAAAGGGCCATGGACATAGCCTTCTCTGAAGATATTGGCTATTTCATAATCATTTACCTTGATGACATAACCGTTTTCTCAAAAACTGATGAAGAACATTTGATTCACCTAAGAAATTTTTTTGAGAAATGTGGAAATTTGGCTTGTCATTGAATCCCAAGAAGACACTCTTTGGTCTCCAAGAAGGTAAAATTCTTTTCCATATAATTTTGGAAGAGGGAATCAAAATAGACCCTACAAGGATAGATGGCATATTATAGATTAGCCATCCAAGAAGCCTCAAAGAATTACAATCTTTCATTGGAAAGATAAATTTTCTGAGGAGGTTTATCCCCAACCTTGCTGAACTATTAAAAAACATTACAAACATGCTTAAGAAATATGTGGGTGTAAAATGGACTTTACTAGCTAAATAATCATTTGAACTGGTCAAACAAGCTGTTACTCAAACACCAGTCCTGATTGGTCCAGATTTTACCAAAGACTTCTATATCTTTTCTTTTGCATCCGAGCATACGATAGCTGCAGTTTTACTTCAAAAGAATGATTTGGGGCAAGAACAACTGGTATCCTTCTTTATTAGGGCCTTAAGAGATGCTCCTCTCAAATAAAATATCATGGAGAAGCAAGCCTTAGCAATAGTGAAATCTTTAAAAGACTTTAGGGTCTATATTTTACACTCTCACATAATTTCTTTTGTCCCACATACTGTTGTCAAGGACATTCTAAGTCAAGACCCTGATGGTGAAAGGGGAAAATGGATTGCAACTATTCTTGAGTATGACTTAGAAATCAGGCCCACCAAACTAGTTAAAGGGCAAGGATTAGCTAAAATTATGGCCGAGTCTAACTTCCAAGCACTAGACATGAACATGGTAGATGTGTTGGAAGAAATAGAAGAATCTATTGCTCCTTTTATTGAAGAAACTTTTCTAAATTATCCTTGGTATGCCGACATTGTTTATGTGATTTTATATTTAAATACCCCTCCTTCTCTGTCTAAAACTAAAGCTAGATTTTTGAAACAAAAGGCTTTGAGTTTTTGCATCTTAGATGGAGTATTATATTGGAAAAATGCTGTTGGAATTTTTCTTAAATTTTTACTTGAAGATGATGTAGGAAAAATCATGCATGAATTGCATGAAGGGGAATGTGGAGGACACCTCTACTGGAAGGCCACAACGAACAAAATTCTTAGATCTGGTTACTATTGGCCTATCCTTTTCCTAGACACTCAAAATTTGGCCATGTCTTGCCATAAGTGTCAAATATTTTATTGCAAAAGAAAACTCCTTCCATTACCCTTACATCCCATCAGAGTTGAGGCACCTTTTCAACAATGGGGTTTAGATTTCATTGGGAAAATTCACCCATCCTCCTCAGCTCAACATAAGTGGATCCTCACAGCCACTGACTTCTTTAGCAAGTGGATAGAAGCTATACCTTTCAGAAATGCTAATGACTCTGTCATTATCAAGTTACGTGAAACAAATATCCTATCGAGATTTGGTTGTCCCAGAAAAATCGTAACAGACAATGCTGCTGCTTTTAAATCTAAAAATATGATTGATTTCTATTACAAATACCACATAACCTTGGGCCATTCCATGGATTACTACCCCCAAGGAAATGGATTAGGTGAATCTTCCAACAAAATTCTCATCAATATCATTAAAAAACTGTTGGAGCAAAATCAGAAATCATGGCACAGTAAACTGGTTCATGCCTTACGGGCTGATAGGTTAACTACAAATAAATCAATAAATATGTCTCCCTATCAGTTATTTTATGGCATGGATGCAATCTTTCCCACTTCATTAGGAGTGCCAGTCATGAAGCTCCTTCAAGAGGTACAAGTTGAAGAGAATTATATGCAGACAAGAATCAACCAAACAATCCATTTATAACAGACCAGAGAAGATGTCTATGAAAGAACACAGTTAGTCCAAGAAAATATGAAGAAGCTATTTGATAAGAGGACTAAGGCAAACAATTTCCAAGTTGGAAATGTTGTTCTTAAGTGGGATTCAAGAAGAGAAGAGAAGGGAAAACATGGCAAGTTTGAGAACTTGTGGAAGGGTCCCTATATTTTTCATGCTGAGAGGGGTCACAATGCATTTTTCCTAAAATAATTAAATGGATAAGATCTATATGGACATCCTGTCAATGGTAGGATGCTCAAACATTACTTCTACCAAGAGTCTTGAGTTTTTAAAGCATTCTATTTTACCATTGTAGATGTCATAGTCTTAACATTGCATTCAAAGTTATGAAAATCAAAAATACAAAAACAGAGAAAGAAAGAAAAGAGGGCAGACTGTCAAAAATAATAAAGGTATAGCCCCATACCAAAAAGAGAAACAAATTTGAAAGTGTGCAAGCTCAAATGCCACTCCTGAAAAACACACTTCTAGTTAGTCAAACAGTTTAATCTTGACTAATTGGTTTTAAATTTTCTGCTGATAGGATAGTGAATTTGATTTTTCCAAACTGTTTAATCTTGGCTTATCAGTAGATAGTTTAGGATAGAAATTAAAGGTTCGAACATGCTCAAAATCTGAACCTAAAGTTTCAAAGAGAAAATGACTGAAATCTATTTCAAATTCTGAGTTAAAATATGTAAAAATATGGTTCTAATCAGCTTAAAACCTGAACTAGAAGAAAAGCAAAAATAGCTCAAACAGAAGTCAAAACAGAGCTGAGGAAAAAGGAAGGAAATGTTTTGAAAAAATCAGATCTTAAGCCTTCCATTTTGATTTAATTTTCTGCAAAATAATGTCTATGTGTAGCTTGTTTTTATGCCATAGACCAGCATCAAGTTAGACTATTCAATCCTGACTTGAAAGCTTTTAAATTTCTGTTGTAGAATATAGAGAATAAAGATCTGTTGGACAGTTTAATCCCAACAAATTGATGGATTAGGTAGAGAATCATATGGACTCAACTGTTTAATCTGAGTCCATGAAAAAATAAGGAGTAGAAATAGATTAGATTTTCTGCTTTCAAAAAGAATAAAATGTTGTGAGAAGAGTTTGCCAATCCAAGTGCACTCTAATGAAGAAAAAATGCTAGATCAGTAGGATTGGGTAAGTAGAAAGCTTGTATTGATGAAGATCCATTGTTTTTATGGCTGCTAATATGTTTTCAAAGCAAGATCATCCTAGCAAAGGGAGGGTAGCCCAATGGATGAGGCACAGGTCAGCCTCTCAGAGAAAGCAAGTCTGAAGTTCTTGATGCCTTCAAGAAGGCACCATCCCCAAGTGGAGCCACTGTTAGCCACCTATAAAATTTGTTATAGAAAAAGGTGGCTAAAACTTTTTGGAGCCTTCAAGGAAAAAAATTTATTGCTAAAAATTGTTGGCTCTTGAAGACTCTTGAAGGCCTCATGCCTCTATCGAAATCTTCACTACTCTTCCTATTTTATACTCAGAATTTCTGCTATTTCCATGAGTAAAAAGCTGCTGCAAAATCATCATCTTTCCCCTTCCTCCACTCGAAACTAACCTTCATTTTGCTCCACTTTTTCTCCATAAAACTCCTCTATTTTCATGATCCCTCTTCTTCCCTTCATGAAAATCATTTTTTACAAGGTTAAGAACTCACTTTTTAGCCTTACCGAAACCCCCAAATCCATTGAAAAACTCTGAAAAATTCATAGAAAAAAAGTTTTTATTACTAAGGACTTAAGCCCCTTTGAACTAAGTCTTAAAAACCACTTCCCCCACATGCCCACACCCTAGAACCAGGCGATAAGCCCATAAGGTGCTTAATCGCATCGCAAAGATCCAAGTGCGCAAGTCTTTTGCCATGTTTCAAAAAGTTCTGATGCGATTAGCCCTCTCTTTTATAAACCCCGATCATATTATTTTGCCATACAACCCGTGGGCCCACCTTTGGCGCTTAAAAAATTTATAAAATCCATTCCCGATCACCTTTTTATTTTTTAAAGTCATAAAACCCATTTATCCAAATTTTTGATCTAAAATGCCAAAGTCACATGATTAAATGAAAATGGTTAGATTAAAAAGACCCAATCGCGCAATCGCATCGGAGAAATTGATAATGGGTTGATTGAAAGACCACATCAAAAATTCCGATGCGATTCAAGTTCCATATGTATAAACCCCACCCCCTCCACTTTCCATTCATATAACCTACGCCCGGGACTGATAGTTTGAGTCCCGAGGCGCCAGTCGCAAAAGTTCAATGGGTCGATTGAAAAGCTCGAGCCCGAGGCTCCGATTGCGATTGGCCCTTTGTTATGAAAAGCCCCGGGACCATCATATTCCATAGACCGATGGCCCCGCAAACAAGCGCCTTTTCATATATATATTTTTTCTGCCCCGATTCACCAAAAACCTTTGTTTTATTAAAAAATTTTGGGGTTTTGAATATTATAAAGGCTTTCCGTCGGTTCGTTCTAAAAATTAATCTCCACCGTTGATCATAAGTCGATCAAACGGCCAGCGCTCAATCGCATCACATTTTTCAATCGCTGTGTTTGTTTTCTCCTCCCGATCGGACAAACCTCCGATTCATTCTCCACCATTGATCTAATCCTCAGATCAACGGCCAGCGCTCAATCGCATCGCATTTTTCAATCGCTGCGTTTGTTTGCTCCTCCTGATCAGCCAAACCTTTGATTGATTCTCCACCGTTGATTTGATCCTTAGATCAACGGTCAGCGCTTCATCGCATCACAAATTTACATCGGCACCGTTTGAGTGTTGCCCCCGATTGCGATCCTCCGATTGGATCTGGACCGTCCACATGTCCAGATCGGACGGTCCAAAATCACTCCATATTCTTCTTCTTCCCGGTTTCCTTTTTAACGTCTTCTACACAGATCTCCACCATTGGATGCTGCCATCCAATGGCTACGCTCCTCCTCTGCCTTCTGAAGCAGTTTTTTCCCCAAATACGCAGGATTTTACAATTATTGTTTGTATTGTGCAGGGATTAATGGTTTTCCATTATAAAAATGAGAAATCCGAAGGCTGGGAATGACAATTCCCACACCTTTGATTTATCAAAGGGAACCATTCATGGGCTCTACTCCATGTCCCGTCATTGCTTCATAAGGCAGTGATGCCATACGAGCCCAGTGTGGCCCTGCACATCGACAAGACACTGTGTTATTAAACCATGATTTAAAGAGTATCAGTGTTGAAGACAGAGCACAGCAGAACAAAACATTGAAGACAGATTTGCGGGGATCCCAGCTAAGATTGATTATCAAAGGCCTAATTCCCCAAATTAAAACACAATTAAAGGAAAATCATAAGTTTTTTATCAAACAGAAAGGCCTCCACCGCCACATCTGAGGCAAATTGATTCCTCTTAGCTACCACAAAGCCACCTGTGCCTCAAAGCATGCAAACAGAGGCCGAATTTATTGATCAAACGAAGATATCCACCTCCGCACAGCCAGAGAGTTACTTCTACAAGGAACTTAATGCAAAAAATATCTACAGAGTTACTCCAACATGACACAGAGCCTCAAAGGTCAACAAAAGCTCCCACCGAGCTTAATTCATAGATGTATATCAATTAATACAGTTAAACACCTGTAAACTTCTTCATCGAGCCCCTCAAAGGCCGAGAAGTCATCACTCTGTATTAATTGTCCTGAGAGATATTTTATTGATATCTCACCTCCTCATTCTTCTATAAGTATTTCTATAGAAGATGAGAAATTGTTGGTTGTTGGTTGATCACTAGCTGTAATACTGAAACTCTCTGAAATAATACATATTATGTTGAAGTTGAAGAAGAAATTGAAGTCTTGGAAGCCCTGATGATGCTGTTGCATGCTTGTGACTGAGAAGGTCTATCATTGGATCCATGAGCTTGGCTATTAGTGAAGTATTCTGAACTGTTTAATGTTTTTCCCCTGTTTTCATTATGTTCCATAACTTCTAACTACAGTAGGTTGAAATTTTTAGGCTAAGAAATGACTCCTGGAAGCACCTTAGACCTGTTCATTCTTCACTGTTTTATGTTTTTCTTCTGCTGAAGTATTTTAGAGTCTTCAATCTCTCTCTTTAGTCTTCATGCTTGTTTATTTCCTTAATAGTTCGAATAGTTGGTTTCAGCATGATTTATGGTTTTCCCTGCTTGTCTGCTGCCACTTAAAAACTATTATTGAAGTCTCCCTTTGAAGTTTCTTATTTACAGTGAATCAAGGAGGTCTGTTCCAATCTTGCCCTTTTTCCTTGCTTAAAAAGTTGCCTTGAAGGTCTTTATAGTTGTAATCATAGATGTGTTAGGGGTTCCCTCTTCTATGACCGCAATTATCAGTGAATCTTTTATGTTTTCTAAGTCATTTGAAATAAAGTCTTTGAGGAAATAGGGTGTTCCCCGAATATTAGATTTCATTTTAAAATTTGTTTTGGAATCATTGTTTGCTTAAAGGTGTGATTTGTAGAATTCATGGTTAGCCCTGTCTATCAAAAAGCTCTTTATTGTTCAAATTGTGTTTCCAAATTCCCTTTGTTGAGAATTAAACTTCTCTTTCCAAATCATTGATGTCTATCTCATTCCAAAAACCAAAGGATCCTGTGGCCAAGTTAGATTTGACCTCTGATATCCCATATCCATTGATGAGTATGTTATGACCTCTTTTTGACTCCATTGCCCAATGAACCAGATGTTCCTTCATTCTATATATCTTTCCTAGGACTTTCATGTTCTATTGTATCAATCCAACCAAACAAACAAACAAACACCTGCTCTTAATAACTAGTCTAAAATCCATATTATAAGCACACAAGATAAACCTTTGCAAACAAACATTCGAGAGATCCCTCTCTGAGAACAGGAGGACTAGATCCTAGGACTCTAAAGATTGGTTCTGATGTTTCCTTGTCTTTTGATTTGCCAAACTATCAAAACACAGGACACCAACATGTCGTTTCCTCCCTTGTGCATGTTCGATTCGGGCTATTTTGCTTGAGGGTGCCCGTATTAGTTTTGCTAAGTTGTGACCACCTGGGTGCCTTATGCACTTTCGGGCGGCCCATTTTCTGTTTGCTCCCTTGTGGGATATTTGTTTGGTCAGGTGCGTCATTTCGCGTTCGGGTCGGGCTATTTCATTTGAGGGAACCCATATCAGTTTTGCTAAGTTGTGACTACCCACGTGCCTTGTGCACGTTTGGGAAGCCTGTTTGTTGTTTTCTCCTATGTGGCATCGTTTGGTCAGGCGGGCCGTTTCACGTCGTGCGAGGTCGCCCGACCAAGCGCGTTCGTGTCGGGCCGTTTCGTTCGAGGGCACCCGTATCAGTTTTCATGCCAAGTTATGACCGCCCGGGTGCCTTGTGCACCTTTAGGTGGCCCATTTTCCATTTTCTCCCTTGTGGCATCGTTCGGTCGGGCGTGCCATGTCACGTCGTACAAGGTCATCTAACCGGGCGCGTTCAGGTCAGGCATTTTCGTTCGAGGGCCCCTGTATTATTTTTCATGCTAAGTTGTGACCGCCCGGGTGCCTTGTGCACCTTCGGGCAGCCCGTTTTCCATTTTCTCCCTTGTGGCATCATTCTGTCAGGCGCGCCGTGTCACGCCATGTGAGGTCGCCCAATCGGGCGTGTTCAGGTCGGGCTATTTCGTTCGAGGGTGCCTTTATCAGTTTTTCAAAGTTGTGACTACCCGTGTGCCTTGTGCACGTCACACATGCTTGAAGTTTGAATCATTGGTCTCCAAATAAATCACTGGCATCCGAATCAACTCTAAGCCACCAAAATCAAGTTCTAATATAGATATGCTACCTGCAACATTTGAATCTACGACATTCGAGTCGCCTGCATCTGATGAATCTGTCACAGCCGAGTGAGCCATAGCATCATCTCCAACTTCTCCAGCTGTTAATGCTGCTGAGAATTACATCGATGTTGTTCCAGTCGGTGGTGGTGCCCCTATCTCTGGTGGTTTTGGTGGTGATGGCAATAGTGATTATTACAATGCTGGTTATGCTGTTAATGCCAGTGAATGCCCATATAGTGCTCGTGTCTGGTGGGATAATCCCACATTCACCGGGTGTATAAGAGATATTGGTGTTTATATACGAGTTGAGGTTTTACATGTTTCGATTATGAGACCAAGGCTATGCACACTCAATCAATTGGGACTCAGCGCATGCGCTCATCCCCTCCCCTCATGACTTGTATTTGGTTGTGGTTTAGCTTGTGGTTCTTCACCTCGGTCCTATGGTGATTAGTGTAGGTGTTGAGCCAAGTGCTCGACAGAGTAAAAAGCCCATAATTTTACTAAAAATATAAACAATTTGTAAAAAGCCCACAATTTTATTAAAAATATAAACAATTTTATATTAAATATAAAATTGATATAGACTTTTTTATAGGGAGTAAAAAGCCCACAATTTTATTAAAAATATAAACAATTTTTAAAAAGCCCACAATTTTGTAAAAGCCCACAATTTGTAAAAATCCCACAATTTTGTAAAAAGCCCACAATTTGTAAAAAACCCACAATTTTGTAAAAAGCCCACAATTTGTAAAAAGCCCACTTTTATTTTCTTTTTTCTTATTGAGCTCCCATTGAGTTCAACACGTCTTGAGTTTTCTACACCATTGAGAGATATAATTGCTAAATATAATTATTATTTTCTTTATAGGATAATTTGCTTCAATGGAAGAAAACATTTGAGGTGGAAAAAAAATTCAAAAGGGTGAAAGGGGTGATGGTAGAATTTATTGCCCTTACAAGAAATGTTGTATGAGAAATAATGTTAGAGTTTTAATAGCAACAACAACAATGCATTGTAGGAAATATGGGCACATTGATGGTGGATCGAATGACTATCGTCCCGTGGTAATTAATTATCTATCTTCATTTTTATTATATCGTAAATTTTTTTATTATTTTAATATTTTTTATATGCGCACTAATGTTTAATGATTAATGTTTGTAATTTTCATAAAGGCACAGTTTCCCCCCAATTTTTTGCAGATGATCAACTAGCTTCCACAGCTAAATAGTAGTAGATTAGATGATGTTCCAGTACAAGAGAATATTGCAGCAAATATTAGTATTGGAAATGATGTTGTAAAAGGTGAAGAACATGAAGCGAATGATGAAGGTAATTTTAATGATCCCATGGAGTTAGATCATGATGACAATAATGAGAGAGTTCACATTAATGATGGGACAAATCAAATGCTCCAAGACTTGTATGGCGAGTCAGATGATGATGGTGGAGATAGTGACGGTATTTGTGATGTACCTCTAATTAAAAGGTCAAGTGAACGACTTTTTGAACACTTAAATGAAACTCTTCTCTCTGCTACATTGTTGCTGATGAACTTAAAGGTTATGAATAATTTGTCGAACAGATGTATGACACAACTCCTAAGGTATGCAATATGTATATATGATCACATATATGTAAATGTTGATTATTTTCCCTTTTTTTAGTTGTAATAAATGCGTAAAATAATAATTCAATACTTATATATATATATATGAATGATTAATAATCTTTACATTAACTAGTTTTTGTTTATGCTGTAGATTGTTGGGTGAATATTTGTTACCATCGCCAAATACTTTACCTCAAACATATCGAGATCTACATGCTATTATGAAACAATTTGGAATGGAATATAACACTATAGATGCATGTCCTAAAGATCATATTATATATTACGAAGAACATGCATCGAAAACAAAATGTCCGAAATGTGGTACTAGTAGATATCGAACAAATCAACTAACCAAAAAGGTGCCTCAAAAGGTTCTTTGTGATATTCCCATAATTCCACGTTTGCAGCGAATGTTCAGGTGTGAGAGCATAGCACAGTTTATGGATTACCATTCAAAGAATAGAAGTGGAGATGGTGTTCTTCGAATGCCTGCAAATGGTTCTGCATTTAGAGATATCGAGGAAAAATATGTAGATTTTAAAAATGAACCTTGTAATGTGAGGCTTTCATTGGTAGCTGATGGTGTTAATCCATTCAAAGAGCTTAGATCTACTTACTCAATGTGGCCTATTTTCATTATCAACAATAACATTCCTCCTTGGATGTCAATAAAGAGGGAGAACATAATGTTGACTATGATTATTCCAGGTATTTGATACATTATTTTTTTGAATGTAACATTTTCATTTCTCTCGTTGTTTGCATAAATATATATTTTATTTATTTACTTACTTATATATACATATATCATGGTAGTAATTATTATGTACCGTAATTTTGAACAATTAGGTAAGTACCAGGTTAAAGATATGAATGTATATATTGAGCCTCTTATCGATGAGCTAATACAGTTATGGCATGGAATCACTATGTATGACATCACTAAACCAATAAAGCAGAAGAGATTTCAATGTCGTGGAATGCTTGTATGGAAAATTCATGATGCCCCAGGACTAACACATGTTTGTGGTATGTAATATTTCGTTGCACTTTAATATAATACATAATTATCTAAATTAGATATACCATATTGCATGTTTTAAAAATGATCTCATAGTATAATTGTTATTGATCCATCTATTGCAGGTCTTCAAACAAAGGGTAGATTTACATGTCCATTTTGTGGCCCTAAGATGAAGTATCGTCATTTTCCAGACTTAAGAAAGATGGTGTTTTATGAGTTTAGGCACTTCCTCTCTAGGAACCATAAGTATCGTACTACTGAAAAACATCTTTTCAATGATAAAGAAGAAACTGGATTAAAACCACAAAGAATGACACCTCAGTTGTGGAATTTGGAATATAATAGAATTAATAATCATTAAGAAAATGGTACGTAATTTGTGTGTGTGTGTGTGTGTGTGTGTGTGTGTGTGTGTGTGTATATATATAGATTAATTGTTTATGTAATGTTTGGAATTGTTGTTTTAACTAATGGATTTATTTTATTGTATTTTATAATTATTGTTCTGATTTATTTTATTCTTTGATATCAAGGTCATCGTCGCGGTGAAGGTACTAATATTGTACTTCCACCTGGAATGAAATGTTATCCTTCTCAATTCCCGAGGTTGCCCTACTATGAGGACCTAAAAATAGCTCATTTGTTTGATACAATGCATGTCAGCAAGAATGTGACAGAAATGTTATGGCGAACGATAGATGGTGCACATGATAGAGATAAAATTGACAAAATTTGTGCCGACATTGAGAAATCGAATCATGCAATGAAAAGTGTGATCGATAGATCAAATAACAATGGAGGTCGAAATTATAATAATATTCCATGGTTATTAACATAACAAAAAAGCAATGATGTAAAAGAGGTCGTTAGAAGAATTAAATTTCCAACAGGTTTTGCTTCAAACATAAATAATATCTTAACGAAGAAAGGTGACTTCAGTGGGGTGAGAACACATGATTGGCATACCTTTGTTAAGGTAATTTTTTTGGTATACGTTTTTGTATGTTATTGATTGAATACATATTTTAAATTTTCCTTTTTTATGTTTAATTTTGAAACCAATAACGATTCAATTTTTATTGTTATAGTATGTTCTACCTGTATCTCTCCCAAACGACTTCGACAAAAATGTCAAACAAGTTATATATGGTCTTAGTAAATACATGAGGTAAGTAGTTTTGATTTATACGCAAAATCTAATTGCTACAATTTCTTTTCGTACTTAATTAAATGATGTATTAATTTACTTGTAATGAAATATATATTATGTTTTAAGGAAATAACCTTGCGTAATGATTTGCAGATGGTTGTCATTGAAAGAAATCCATCAGGATGAAATAAAGTATTGGAAGAGAGAAATTCCTTGGCTAATATGTGAAATGCAAAAGTATCTACCTCCAACATTTCTCAATGCATAGGAACACTACTTGATACACCAAGTTGAGGAGATTGAAATGTGTGGACCAGTACACACAAGGTCAATGTGGATGGTCGAGAGGCACCTGAAATCCTTGAATGCTTTGGTTAGACAAAGAGCACGACCTGAGGGTTCTATGGTGGAGGGATGTGTGGTATATGAAATCATGGTGTATATTAGTCATTATCTTCCTATATTAGCTGCACCAGCTATGAAGGCGGTGGATTGCATTTGGGATGTGAACTCCATCAAAAAATTTGAAGTGGAGCACTTGTTGGGAAAAGGTAGAATGAAGAAAGTGAGAGGTAAAAGATTTATTATGTATAATACATATAATGTTTCATATTTTTAGTTGAGTGTGACTTTAATTCCTTCAAAATAGTTTTGTTCGACGTCAAATGGTATAGGCTACGAATGAATGTACGTGATGATGATAGAACACTTATTCAACATGAAAATGGATTTCCAATGGTTAAAACATCGCAGTTTCAAGCAGGAAAAGATCACTATGTTTTTCCAAGCCAATGCGAACAAGTC
>CM076581.1:1151944406-1152180265 GCA_034641835.2 Pinus albicaulis
TCTTCTTTCAGTGCCCGTTCTGCCGCCGCTTGTGCCTCCTTTTCCTGTCTTTCTTTCTCCTCCTCTTTTTTCCTTTTCCGTTCTGTTCTGGCGTCCTTCTTTCGTTTTTCTTCATCTTCCTTCCTCTTCTTTTCCTCTTCCAGTTTGGCCTGGGCTTCTGCTTCCCTTTGCTGATCCGCGGTGTCAGGTTCTGCACCGGTCTGTGTTCTTTTATCTTTGGAGGAAGAAGAAACTCCAATGTTCTGGTGCTCGGTTCCCTCTCGGTCATGGTCGATTCCTGGTGCGAGATGCCGGTTTGCGTTATACCAATTTCTTCTCTCATCCTCATCCGGGCACTCGATGTGTTGATAACTCCATCTGAAATTGGCCCTTTTGCAATGTTTGGGAACTATCCTGACTGGATCGTAATTTCGGCGGTCCAGATTTCTGAAGTGATAGCTCTTCGCTTCTTCCCCTTCACGCGCCACTTCTCTGGAGTCTTTGACCGTATAGGAACCAATGGTGAGAGGTAGAGCAGGCCAAGGTTTCTTCTTCCCTTTGGCAAGGACGTTAGAGAAACCCAAGGTCATATGAAAACACACCTCTTGCATGAGTACCTTGTCGGTAACAAACTTAGGAAGAGCGTGTGGTGGTTTAAACGAGCCGAATACTCGGATGATGGTGAATTCAGCGAATGGGAACCAGTGTGCCACCTGACCTAGTGTTTCCATCGCTCGCCAAGACATGCAGGGGGCATCTTGAGCAAATAATTTCCCGTAGAGGGCGGGCATGAATATGTGAGAGATTTGCTCGATGTCCGGCTTATACCTAGATTCCCAGAACACCCTGGTCTGCCAGTGTATTGCCTGGGTCTGTTCGGGGTTCCAATTATGTGGCCATCCCTCAATATGCATCTGGGCACAGACGGCATCTAGTAGATACGAAGCCATGTAGAATTCTGATGGCGCTCCCTCATCTGGGGCTAAAGCTGAAGCCAAGTTTGTGTGCATGGAGCCCATTAATATTCCCGCCCAATTGAATCGAGTGCCGTGGACTGTTACGTGTTCTATGATGGTTGCCCATGTTCCATTGAAGGTGGTGACGTCCGAACGTCCGTATATCCTGCACAGCATGGCGGCCACTAGCTTATAGACTTTCCTCAGACCGGCCACCGGGTACTCCTGGTCCTTTTTGATCTTAAATTTGTCTGGTTCTGCCCACCATCTTCTGATCGTGTCAACCATCGGCACTTCATTTGTAGCGAACCATCTTGGGGTGAAGTTTACCTCTGCTTTGGGTAGGGAGTAGTAGACCTGTGCTCTTGAACCTTCCAATGTTACGAAAGCTTTCCCTGCACTATCTCGGATTGCGAAGCTTTTCGGATCCGTCTTCTGTATGATCCAGTCCAGCATTTCAGGGCATGGAAAGATGGCAGGATGAGGCCCAGCCAGGTGCAGTCTGGACCTTCTGACTTTCATATATATTTCACGGTCCGGGAGATCTTCTGGTAACTCCTCTGCTGTCAGGGAAAATTCATGGTATACCTCATACCACCTGAGGCTATCCTCCTTTGCGAAGGTGCAAAGGGTGTCTCTGTATATTGGCGGCGGAGATATTTGTATGTCTGCGTCTGATTCTTCCTCCACCACCTGCCTGCTTCTCCTTCGGGATACCCGGGGTGCCATATCGCTAGAGTCTGAGGGGACCGGTACTGCTTCTGCTCCGAATTCACCTGCTGCATTTAGAACAGAATCACGGGGTAAGAAAGACATGATGATAATGGCTAAAAAGAGTCTGAGCATGCAAACATAATTTAATGTTCTCTGGGAGCTGCTGGGTCGCCGCTCTGCAAAAGGGCTCACCTGCGACCTGCGACCTTGCGACTAGGTCGCAGGGTCGCAGAGTCGCTGAGTGGGACTTCTGCGACTCTGCGACCTCTGCGACCTCTGCGACTAGGTCGCAGGGTCGCAGGGTCGCTGAGTGTGGCTTTTGCGACCCCTGCGACCTTGCGACCGGGTCGCAGGTTGCAGGTCGCAAATTGCGTTTTGCGCGCGCGCGACTTTGCGGCTAAGTGTTTACAAATGAGACAGAATTTCGGTCTGAAAGGTCCAGAATTTACCATAATGCATGGCCATGAAGATTAGGCAAGGGGTAGGCGACCTTGGGGTTTTGTGGGCAACACAAAGACAGCAGCAATCCAAAGAAAAAAAAACCCCATCCTTCTTAGCAAATAAATAGGACCGTGAGGAGGCTCAAAAAATGGCAGGAGATGTTTATGCAGGAAACGTAGGGAGAAAAACGGCAACTTACCCGGAAGAAAAAAGCGCCAGTCAACTTGTCAGAGCAAATCCGCGGTTTTCGCTGAGAGTCACAAATGCGACCTAGCGACCCGACCTTATATAAAAAAGGTCGCACGTGTGGTTATTTAATGCGGTCGCAAGATGCAAGTTTGCGACCTTGCGACCTCGCGACCTACAGGTCGCTAGGTCACAAGGTCGCTGGGTCGCAAATTTCCTTAAAACTCCATTTCGCGACCTTGCGACCTTGCGACCCCAAGGTCGCTAGGTCGCAAGGTCGCAAATTGGGGATATCCGACCCTTGCGACCTGTGCGACCTGTGCGACCTTGGGTCGCAGAGTCGCCTAGGTTGCCTTGGTCATAAATAAAGTATGTGCGACTTAGCGACTTGGTGCTAGAAACTTACTTGATCTCTTTTCCTTTTAGTTTTAAGGGGGAGGCTCCAAAAATTTTGAAGTGTGTGTTATGATTTTATGTATTTTGGAGGGTGTTGTAGGAGCTACAACAAATGGTGATTCACTGGATGAATTCAGAATCTCTGCTGATGAAAAGTCAATGAGGGAGGAGGGAGGTTATCTAGTACTTGCTTGTGCTTTTTTACCTTAGAGTTTACACTTTCCTTCCTTTGTCACCCTGCATAGTCACCTGTTCCTTTTGGCTTGTTGGGTGCAGATCAACCGAATTTTAATTCTTCACGCCCCAGGATCGAGAGGGTTGGGGAAACCTTGAACAACTGCAGGGTCCGGTACAGTTATTTCGTCCTCATGGTGTTGCTCCGCTGCCAGCGAACCTCTCGGCTCCGGCGGAGTCACTGCCTAAAGGGGTCGTGAACGTTGCTCCGCTGCCAGCGAGCCTGGTCAGTACCCCGGCGGAGTCGTTACAACACCTCTCTGCACAGGAAGCCTTTCTCAAACCTTTACCCTTTATTCGTGTGCGATTGCACTTATTGAGAATTGTGCCTGTGGCACTTATTTAGATGGGCATATTTTGCCTGGGCGGTTGAGGGATCCCGACTTATTTTGCTTGCAGAGAGGTTGCCCCTGGTCTCATATGAGGACTCGGGTTTTTCCCGGATGACCTGCAAGTCTCTTAAGTTAACCCTGTTCCCTCACGATCCGGTTGCGTCTATGCAAGACCCTTTTCTACCTGCACCCTTTAAGCTGCTAGGTGGTTCCTTATGCTCGATGACCCTGGTAAGACCGTGTATTATCCTTAGGTGCCCATTACAAGCGAGTTACAACTACCCCGTGCTTTGCGGGAAAGGCCTTTCATCAGCATAGAACCTCTTCAAGGAGTGATCTGGTTGCGGGCATTTTTTAGACAAGGTAAAGTCTTTTTTTTTTTTTTTTTTTTTTTTTTTAGAACAGCTTCTATGATACAGGGGGAAAACAGCCCTTTGAGGGCTATTCAAGTAAAATAGTGTTTGAGATCATGCCCGTTTACCGGGAGGACCTCGACCTTACCTTCTAAAGTTTGCAATCAGAAAGTATGGGAACCTATCTTTTCTTTAACCTGAAAGGGACCTATCCATAGTGCTTGAAATTTTGCATGTTTTCCTTTCTCTTCGTGAGCCTTATCCCACTTTAGGACAAGATCTCCTACTTCAAATTTTTTATCTCCTGCAGAATTTTTATCGAACCATTTTTTGATCCGACTCTGGTGGATGGCGAATTTCTCCCGGGTTTTCTGCCTTTCCTCCTCTAGTTTTAGCAGGGTGTCGATGCGGATTTGCAAAGCGAGACAAGGGGTGCCGTGGCACTCTTGAGACAACTGCAAAGCGGGGAGAGACAAATTTGGCGGGAGGACGGCTTCTTTCCCATATACAAGGAAATATGGTGAGGTGCCTATTGATGACTTGGGGGTGACGCGATCAGCCCAGAGTGCGTTTTGGAGAGCGTTATGCCAGTTTCGTTGGTGAGACAGGAGGGTTTTTTTGACGATGCGGATCAGATTTTTATTTGTTGATTCTGCTAGACCATTTCCTTGGGGATAGTACTTCGCGGAGTGTTTAAGAACAATGCCATTTTCTAATGCAAAATCATATAATTTAAAAGATGAAAAATACGTTGCGTTATCAAACACTAAGGAAGTTGGAACGCCAAACCTGGTAATGATGGAGTGAGTGACAAATTGCATTACCTCCTGATCGTTGACTTGGCGTAATGGTACCGCTTCAACCCACCTGGTGAAGTAATCAGTGGCCGTCAGAATGTACCTATGTTGCTTAGAAGAGTGGGGTAGAATCTCACCAATGACGTCCAAACCCCATTGTTGAAAAGGTTCTTCTACTGCTACTGACAACAAAGGAGCAGCCGGACGTGCTTCTCGGCTTGCAAATTTCTGGCATTGAATGCACTTCCGAACATACGCGTGAGCATCTCTGAACAGGGTTGGCCAATAATAACCTGCACGCATAATTTTATGAGCAGTGGTATCCCCGGCGAAATGACCTCCTGCAGGTCCATCGTGCAGCTCGGTTAACACCTTCTGAGCTTCATCCTGTTCTAGGCAGCGCAGCATTACCCCGTTTGAATGTTTCCTGAAGAGCTTCCCTTGGATTAACCGGTAGGACGCGGCTTTGAGTCTGATCGCACGTTTCTGCCGGGCATCTAGATTTGATTCCAATACCCCGTGTGCTAAATATCCCGAGATATCCGAGTACCAAGACGGGTTCCTTTCCTGGGGCATGACATCAATTTGGTACATGTCAATCTCTTGCTCCCAATTATCTTCTTCATTTTTTTGGGAACCTGCGGCCTCCGCGGCCATTTGGCATAAACCTTGCCCTTTAACCGTGCGTGCCGGCTTAAACTCTAAGTCGTACTCTTGCATACACGCAACCCAGTTTCCTCTCCTCTCACCAAGCTCTTGCTGCATGAATAGTGATCGAACAGCTGGATGGGGAACGTAAACTGTGACATGGTTCTTCAAGATGTATGGTCTGAAATGTTTAACTGCTTTGTACACCGCATAAGCCTGTTTTTCTATTTCAGGATAATTTAATTCAGCTCCCTGTAGGCCAGTGCTCATGAACGAGATAGGACGCTCGTCATTATTTCCGTCCTTCTGCGTGAGCACGGCTGCCAGGGATGAATCAGAAGCGAACGTGTACAGGCTGAAATCTCTGCTGAAATCTGGGCTCTGGAGAGAAGGTGCTTCGGCTATAGCTTTCTTGATCTGGTCGAAAGCTTCCTTTTCGGGTTGATTCCATTTGAAAATGGCATTTTTCTTTATCATCCCTTGTAATGGTTTCACTATCTGGGCGAAATCTGAGATAAACTTACGTACAAAATTGATTTTGCCCAAAAAGGATTGCATTGCTTTCTTACCGCTGGGGAGAGGAATTTGAGAAATGGCTTTTGCACGTTCTGGATCAACGACAATGCCTTGCTTCGTTATGATATGACCTAGCAGATTCCCTTTTGCTACGGCGAAAACACTTTTCTTTGGGTTAAGCGAGATACCGTATTTTCTGCATCTTTCGAAAATCTGTCTGAGGTGACGCAAGTGATCCCCCCGATGTTTGGAAAACACAGTAACGTCATCCAAGTAAACCACCACACTTTGACCTATCAGACCTCTGAATGCTATGTCCATCGCTCTCTGGAAAGTTGCTCCGGCGTTGATTAACCCAAAGGGCATACGTCGGTATGCGAAAGTTCCCCATTTGGTCCGGAAGGTAGTCTTTAACCGGTCTGGTTCCGCCACCAGTACTTGATTGTAGCCAGAGAAACCGTCCAACAAAGAGAACATCTCTGAGCCGGACACTGCTTGTAATATCTGCTCCATAGGGGGCACTGGGTAATTATCCTTACTTGAGGCCCGGTTCAAGGTCCGGAAATCTACACATAATCGAATCTCACCCGACTTTTTCCGTACCGGCACTAAATTGGACACCCATGTGGAATGACGGACTTTGAAGATAATGCGGGCGTCTAAAAGTTTTTTGAGTTCTTTTAGAATTAGTGGCTCCATTGTAGGGTGTACTTTCCTAAGTTTCTGTTGGAATGGTTTTACATTTTCTTTCATTGGTATCACATGTTGTATAATTCGCGTATCGTATGTGCGTAAGTCCTCATAGGTCCAAGCGAATACGTCGCGATACTTGCGAAATAATTGAGTAAAATCTTGGGCCTCTTGGGGGGTACAGTCTTTCCCCAGGTTGATGAATTTAGGAGTATCTTCCGACCCCAAGTTCACTTGTCGATGAGCCAAGATCGAGCTCTGCACTTTTGCATTTGGGGGCCCACGGAAACGGTTTTGCAGATCAAATAGCTTTTCAAGTGATACCACCCCTTTAGGCATGGGGTTCCCCTTAACCTGCTCGTACTCCTTTTGCATAGCCTGGTCGTGCTCATCTTCATCTATAGCGGCGTCTTTGAATATTTCTGAGTTGCACATAAATTCCAGCACCTGCTGATCATCATCAAAAACACGCAGATTAGTGATATTGTCGGGCACGGATGGTCTATACATAACTTCAATAGAAAACCCGTCCCTCAAAGGGGTAAACCTGGCGGCAGCATTAGCTAGAGTGTCTGCTGCTGCGTTATGCATACTTAGAACAGACTTAATTCCAAAAGCATCAAAGGAAGAAATTAACCGCCATACCTCTTGCTGGTACGCCTTCAAATGTGGAGATAAACAATGAATAGTGTTGCGTACCTGCCGAGTGATAATCTCGGAGTCGCCAATAACCCGTAAGCATTTCACCTTCAAATCCAGCGCCTTCTTAAGCCCGAGGATCAAAGCTTCATACTCGGCCGTGTTGTTAGTGCATTGGAACTCGAGTCGACAAGAGACTAGGAATTTTTTCTTATGTGGATCAAGCAATACGCAGCCGGCACCAGAACCATCGAGATTCTTGGAACCGTCGTAATACAATGTCCATATATCATTTTCCGGGTCTTTGGGGGCAGTGTCTTGCGGAGGAATTTTGGGTTGGTGTGATATAGTTTGAGCTTGTTCCTCTGCGACGAGTGTCATTTCAGAGAGGACCTCGGGGCCTACTGCAGATTGGGGAGGTTGGTGACATCCAAAAACAGAATCAAGAAGACACATACCAAGTTCTTCTTGGGCGAAGCTGATGGGTTCATTTGTGGCGTCCAAATCAGTTACAGTGTGTTTCATGTATGGTTCACTTTCAACTCTGATTTGGTTGTTTCTCCCGTTGTAGGGCAGCCATAAGTGAGACCAATCTGTGGCGAAGTATCCTTGCAATTTGCTAGACCAGTCTCTACTCAGCAGTACGCCATAGGCTTCTGGGATGTCGACAACCACAATATCAATACACTGATGAACCCTCGAGTCGGATGAGAGGAGGATAATGACATTGTTTAGTTCTCCGACTGCCGGTACTTGTGATCTGTCCAGTTGAATGATTTTTGCGTCAGTTTTCTCTGGGAGGATGTTGAGTTTCTTGCATACAGATAAAGGCATGACATTTGTGGAAGCACCAGAGTCAACGAGGCAATTGTGGACGTTGAAGTTGAACATCTCGAAAGATAAGAGGAAAGGAGGGGTGGACCCTCTTGAGTTTGTGTTGACCGCATTTACTATAGATTGGAAATCGGGTTTGGTTTGTGCAGATGTGTTGCTAACGGTTTTCGTATTTTGGTTGTTGGCGAAAGCTTTTAGGATAAGCTCCTTTTGGTTCGTGATGCGGGCCAACTCGTAGAGCGAGATATTAGCCCTGGTCTTTTTCATGTCCTCCACTATGTTGTAGCTGGTGTCAGTTTGGGGACTAGGTTCGGTAGTGGTTTTCGATGGTTCCACTGGGAGTTTGGTTTTTTGACTTGTTTTGCCGTTACTATTGGTAGGCTTGTCTGGCGTATTTGGTCCTTCGTTGCTAGGGGGGAGAATTTTCCTCAGGAAGGCCCTTTTCTTGTCTTCATATGATTGTTCGGGAATAGCTCCTTTGCTTCTAAGACTATAGTTTCGAGTAGGCTGAGCCTTGGGACTTCCTGCCATGTTGATGTCAATAGGAGCGAGACTCTCTCCCCCACGGATTACGTCGAAAGTTAAGACGGAGGCTCCCGATTCCCCATCTAGGAGTGAAACTTCGTCTTGATCAGAAACTTCTTCCTCTGTCAGGCTCCCTGGAGTTTGATCATCCAGAAGCTGGTTGACCACTGCGGTCATGCTGCCGATCCATTGCGGACACGTTTTTTCAGAATGGGCAGCTTGGTGAAAAGAACAAAAATTGTCTTTCCCTATTTCCTCCACGTTGAGAGCGGCACTGGTGTTTGACGGAGGCCTGCTGGTGTTGGGATTGTTTTTCTTGAAAAAAGGTTTGGGAGGTTTGTTTATATTTGAGGTTTCAACGCCTTTCCTCTTTAGGTCAGAGACCTCATTCGTTAGCAGTTTGAGGGTTTTGGCCATACTTTCGAAATCGAAAGTTTCTCTCTCCCTATTTGGGGTGGAAGACTGACCTTTTTTAGTGGTTGACTTGTGATCATCCTTTCCATCATGATCCATGACACCTATTGACAACATGTCTTTTTCTACTGCGAGAGCGGCCGCGTAATTTGCTGTAAGAGTAGCGCGGCCCTCGCGTTTGACGAAGACTGCAATATCCCTAGGGAGGGCTTTGGTATAGTAGTCGATGGTGATGGAATCGTCCAACGCTAAGTTTGGAGGGAATTTTTGCAATATGGTTGCGAAACGCTGGTTAAAGTCTTTAACCTTCTCTTTTCTGTGACACTTGATGGTGCTGAGTTCGGTGAGGAGCATAGAGGGTGTTTTATCTTCCGCAAACTTTTGCAGGAACACACGACGGAACTGGTCCCATGAAGCAATAGATGCACTGGGTAGGGAGCGGTACCAGGAGGCAGCCTGGCTTACAAGAGTATGTGGGAAAAGTCGACACGCAACGTCATCAGACTGAACTCTCATAATCTGTAGGGACAGATAAAAACTACTAATATGGTCTTCTGCCGATGTGCCCTTTTCTGGATCGAACTTAGGAAGGTGCTTCTCTGGGTGTCTGGGCATATCATGGAGAGGGCCTAAAAGGGCCAGAGGGGATTGAGCCATCCAGGCCAGAGGTTGCACCCTCCTGGGACGTTGATGGTTTCGGGTTTCTGCTTCAGACTCACTTCCCGTCCCTGACACCGAGGTTCCTTCATGACGACGAGAGTGTTCATCTCGGTGCCTTTCCCGGTTATTCACGTTTCTAAGTAGTTCCCAATTGTGAGGGAGAGGTCTGTTTTGGTTTTGGTGGTGATTATGGTTGGCGTGGTGTCCAAGGTCGTGAATGATATTTCCTCTACCACCACGACCCTGACCCCTGTTGATTCTCCCTTCATTTCTTCGAGGCCTATTGACTTCTTCTGTATTCCTTCGGGCTGTGTTACCTTCTCTTTCGTTTCTTCTCTCCCCTTCTCCTTCTCGTGGGGAATATACTTGGTTGTTGGTCCACTGATGTAAGTCAGGCTGTGGCTCGGGGAAGGGTTCAGTATCAGGGAAACCTTCACTATCGTGGGTAACGGGGTCATTTTCCTGGACAGCCCGCGCGAGGTCCTCAATCATGGTATTAACAAGTTCGGGTACGGTACGGACTAGCACACCATTGCGAGTGATGTTATCGGCAGGGGTCCTAGTGTGGGCCAGAAATTCCATGATAGGGGTATACCGTAAATCCCTGATGAGATTACGAGCAACTGGGCGTAAGGCTCTCAGCTGTTCGTTAGTGATTTCGAAGTATCGGGCTTCCATCGTTGGAATATCTTCTAAAGGGGGAAGGGCAACTTCGTTATTTATGACCTCCCGGCGGGGAGTTTGAGATGGGATATCTGTTGCATGCTGGGAGGATGCCATGGCCCTCCTTCTAGCGCCAAGTCTTTTGACGGGAAAATATGTCCAGCCAACAGTATGGGATCTCCCCGGTAGAAAGTCCCAATTAGACTTTGAACCGTTTGGAGTAGGGATCCCGTCCGGGGTGTGGGTCCGGCTACCACTTAAACGACTATCTCTTCGGTTTCGAGCAACCTGATTGAAACCGCAAACATACACTTATTAACACGATATAGAATACATGACTGATGAATAAAACCGATATATGACACTGTGCATAGCAAGGTGATAGACAAAATGCACAAACTCAGGAAATGTTGTTAGCAACACATCTATGAGGTATGCATGCAAGATAATCTGTCCACCAAAGAAACAATCCTTTGTGGTAAGAAAATCCCTTAACTTTCCGAAGGGTAAAACGAGATGCTAATAAAATAGTTCATTAACATTCATCATGAAGCAAATAATAACTTGAGCATCATCAACACAATCACAGATAACTATGGTGCATAAATGACACTATTAATAACACGGATTCATTAATCAAAAGATATTCTGAAGCTATATGCAGAATACACACAATGTTGTCACGGCTCAACACATCATCCAATCAAAGGGGTTTTAACATGTATTATATTTCATATATCAAGAGTATGCTTCTTCAGCTACAATGCAATAATGCCTTTCAGTCCACCAAAGAGCCGCCTTGTACAATGCTTCCCACTGGGGTATTTATAGATTCAAAAGCCGCACTTATGGCCTTCCGACGGTTCAACTTCCCGACGGTTCAACTTCCTGTTAGTAACAATTGCGACCTGCGACCTGGTCGCAAATGCGACCTGCGACCTGGTCGCAAATGAGACCTGCGACCTTGTCGCAAGTGTGACCAGCGACCTGGTGTTTGCACTTATGAAGGTGGTCGCGCAATCGTGGTTCCAGGAGCGTCGACTTTCTTGCCTTTGATGAAGTCTTTCCAAGTTTGGTAATCTGCCGTTATCGGAGCGACAAGAGGGCTTTCCTCTTTTATCCGGTGCTCACATTCTAGAGCATTCGGCACCAGAGTCTCCTTCTTCTGGGAGATCATCATTGAGAGAGAAGCAAGCTTGGTGTAAATTTGCACTGGGGTGACAAGCAACCGGCTCAGATTCTCTTGTGATGCTTCGAATTCCGGTGCGGCGGCGGCTTGCCTTACTGGCTGCAGGAAAGCCTGAATTTCCTGCTCTACCTGTTCCCAGCCCTTAGTTTCATTTAGTGCCCCTAATGATGGAATATGATGAAGGGCATTCATGGAGTCGATGCCACTGATTAGGTGATTATACGCAGACACTACTTTGTCCAGATCCTTGGACAGCTTGTCTCTGGATTGCATACTCATCCGAATCCGCACCTTGGCTTCTTGCGTATGACTCCACTCCTTCCGAGGCACGTGTTCTGGAGCTTGCGGATACTGGGCTGTCCAATTCATCATCTTGTCTAAGGCTGTCGAGGCTTCCTTGAGTTGTTCGTGTTTCTGCTTGGTCTCGTCCCTTGCCTCTGCCAATGGGGCCACCGTTTGTTTCAGGGCGAACATTTCCTGGTACACTTGCCTCATTGTCATCTCTAGCACATCACATTCCTTCTTGACTGCCAGTGGAACCTCATTCACCTGAGCGGGCCTACCCTGGAGCTGGAGCATCTCATTCTCTAGCCTTGACTTCTCTTGCTCTGCCGCTTTTAGTCGGTTCTGCAAAGAAATAATCTCTCTGCTCATCCTTGTGACATTTTCTTCTGTGGCTGCGGCAAAAGCGGTGCCTGCTGACGCTATCATAACCGGATTTTTCCTTGTGTCTGGGACAATGTCCTTTCCGGTGGAGACTGTGGAGATGGCAGGATAGCCTGACGTCAAGGATTTCCTCTTCTCTTGCCGTATCTTGAAAGAGAATTGGTCAAAGGTTAATCTGGTCAAGTCGAAGACTTCTTCTTCTTGCTCCCCCAGAAAGTCATCAACATTAAGGTTACTTCCCGCGCCACCTGCAGGGATATTCAGGGGAGATAGATCAATGTCATCTATTTGCTCGTCTTCTACATCCTGCGTTTGACCCTTTTCTTTCTCCTTTTGCTGGCGCTCTGCTTCCGCCTTGTCATGCTCTTCCTTCTTCCGGCGTTCTGCCTCTGCCTCTGCTTCCTTTTCCTGTTTCCTCTTTGCTGCGGCGGCCTGTTCTGCCTTTTTCTGATGATCGACTTTATCGAGCTCTTCTTTCAGTGCCTTTTCTGCCGCCGCTTGTGCCTCTTTTTCCTGTCTTTCTTTCTCCTCCTCTTTTTTCCTCTTCCGTTCTGTTCTGGCGTCTTTCTTGCGTTTCTCTTCATCTTCCTTCCTCTTCTTTTCCTCTTCCAATTTGGCCTGGGCTTCTGCTTCCCTTTGCTGATCTGCGGTGTCAGGTCCTGCACCGGTCTGTGTTCTTTTATCTTTGGAGGAGGAAGGACCTCCAATGTTCTGATACTCTGCTCCTTCTCGGTCAGGGTCGATTCCTGGTGCGAGATGCCGGTTTGCGTTATACCAATTTCTTCTCTCATCCTCATCCGGGCACTCGACGTGTTGATAACTCCATCTGAAATTGGCCCTTTTACAATGTTCAGGAACTATCCTGACTGGATCGTAAGTTCGGGAGTCCAGATTTCTGAAGTGATATCTTTTCACCTCTTCCCCTTCACGCGCTACTTCTCTGGAATCTTTGACCGTATAGGCACCAATGGTGAGAGGTAGAGTAGGCCAAGGTTTCTTCTTCCCTTTGGTAAGGACGTTAGAGAAACCCAAGGTCATTTGGAAACACACCTCCTGTATGAGCACCTTGTCAGTAACAAACTTAGGTAGAGCGTGTGGTGCTTTCAACGAGCCAAATACTCGGATGATTGTGAATTCGGCGAATGGGAACTAGTGTGCCACCTGACCCAGTGTTTCCATTGCTCGCCAAGACATGCAGGGGGTGTCCTGACCAAATAGTTTCCCGTAGAGGGCGGGAATGAATATGTGAGAGATTTGTTCGATGTCCGACTTGTACCTAGATTCCCAGAATACCCTGGTCTGCAAATGTATTGCCTGGGTCTGTTCGGGGTCCCAATTATGTGGCCATCCCTCGACATGCATCTGGGCACAGACAGCATCTAATAGATACGAAGCCATGTAGAATTCTGATGGCGCTCCCTCATCTGGGGCTAAAGCTGAAGCCAAGTTTGTGTGCATGGAGCCCATTAATATTCCCGCCCAATTGACTCGAGTGCCGTGAACTGTTACGTGTTCTATGATGGTTGCCCATGTTCCATTGAAGGTGGTGGCGTCTGCCCGCCCGTATATCCTGCACAGCATGGCGGCCACTAGCTTATAGACTTTCCTCAAACTGGCCACCGGGTACTCCTGGTCCTTTTTGATCTTGAATTTGTCTGGCTCTGCCCACCATCTCTTGATCGTGTCAACCATTGGTACTTCATTTGTAGCAAACCATCTTGGGGTGAAGTTCACATCTGCTTTGGGTAGGGAATAGTAGACCTGTGCTCTTGAACTTTCCAATGTTACGAAAGCTTTCCCTGCACTATCTCGGATTGCGAAGCTTTTCGGATCCGTCTTCTGTATGATCCAGTCCAGCATTTCAGGGCATGGAAAGATGGCAGGATGAGGCCCAGCCAGGTGCAGTCTGGACTTTTTGACTTTCAGATATATTTCACGGTCCGGGAGCTCTTCTGGTAACTCCTCTGCTGTCATGGAAAATTCATGGTATACCTCATACCACCTGAGGCTATCCTCCTTTGCGAAGGTGCACAGGGTGTCTCTGTATATCGGCGGCGGAGATATCTGTATGTCTGCGTCTGATTCTTCCTCCACCACCTGCCTGCTTCTCCTTCGGGATACCTGGGGTGCCATATTGCTCGAGTCGGAGGGGACCGGTACTGTGTCTGCTCTGAATTCACCTGCTGCATTTAGAACAGAATCACAGGATAAGAAAGACATGATGATAATGGCTAAAAGAGTCTAAGCATGCAAAGATAATTTACTGTTCTCTGGGAGTCGCTGAGTCGCTGCTCTGCAAAAGGACTCACCTGCGACCTCTGCGACCTTGCGACTAGGTCGCAGGGTCGCAGAGTCGCTGAGTGGGACTTTTGCGACTCCGCGACCTCTGCGACCTTGCGACTAAGTCGCAGGGTCGCTGAGTGTGGCTTTTGCGACCTCTGCGACCTTGCGACCGGGTCGCAGGTCGCAGGTCGCAATTGCGTTTTGCGCGCGCGCGACTTTGCGGCTAAGTGTTTACAAATGAGAAAAAAATGCGGTCTGAAAGGTCCAAAAATTACCATAAGGCATGGCCATGAGGATTTAGGCAAGGGGCAGGCGACCTTGGGGTTTTGTGGGAAACACAAAGACAGCAGCAATCCAAAGAAAAACCCCATCCTTCTTGGTAAATAAATAGGACCGTGGGGAGGCTCAAAAAATGGCAAGAAATGTTTATGCAGGAAACATAGGGAGGAAAACGGCAACTTACCCAGAAGAAAATGCGCCAGTCAACCTGTCAGAGCAAATCCACGGTTTTCGCTGAGAGTCACAAATGCGACCTAGCGACCCGACCTTATATAAAAAGGTCGCACGTGTGGTTATTCTCAGCCGTCGCAAGACAGCGATTTGCGGTCTTGATGCTCGACTACAGTCGCCAGGTCGCAAGGTCGCTCGGTCGCAAATTTCCTTAAAACTCCATTTCCGCGACTCCGCGACCTTGCGACCCCAAGGTCGCTAGGTCGGTCTTTTCCTTTTAGTTTTAAGGGGGAGGCTCCAAAAATTTTGAAGTGTGTGTTATGATTTTATGTATTTTTGGAGGGTGTTGTAGGAGCTACAACACACCCTCAATCCTTGGTACAGAAATATCATCGTATATCTTCAGACTTCTACCTTCATATCTGAGTTGACGAAGGATGCTCGTCGATGCATCCGTCATCAATCGCAACCTTATCGTATAGTCTGAGATACACTCTACCGCATCGGAGTTGATTCCATTCTCTGCAGGTGTTTGACTCTCGAGGAGGCTGAGAAAGCCCTGAATGACTGTCACAGTGGCGACTATGGCAGTCACATGTCTGGTTATGCTACTGCACAGAAAATTCTTCGTGTTGGGTATTTTTGCCCCACCATCTTCAAGGACTACATTGTCGTTGTTCGTAAATGTCATGACTGCCAGATCTATCAACTCAAGATGCACGCGCCGCCTTCACATCTCCACCTTGTCATTACCGTTGGTCCCTTTGCGAAGTGGGGCATCGATTTTATGACGTGTAACCCTCACTTGTTCGGGGGGCATGCTTATATTATCGTATCCATTGACTACTTCACCAAATGGGCCAAAGCAATGCCTACGCTTACGGCTGACGGTAAGACAACAGCTCTGTTCATGTTCAATCACATCATTTCTAGGTTTGGTGTTCCTCAAGCCATCGTTACCGATAATGGTTCCCATTTTTGGCATTATATGGTGGCGGAGTTGACTTCTAAGTTGGGTCTATGTCACGACAACTCAACGACGTACTATCCTCAGGCCAATGGCCAAGTTGAAGCTGTGAATAAATTTATTGTCACCATGCTTCAACATACAATTTAGATGCACAAATCAAACTAGCATCTCATGTTATTTTCGGCTCTCTGGGTGTACCGAACCTTAGTTAAGGATGCGACCAGATTCACTCCATTTCAGCTTGTTTACGGTCTAGAAGCTACCCTTCCGATTGAGTGTGAAATACCTTCACTCAAGTTGGATGTTGAATTGCTGCCAACATTTCACCTGAAGAAGAGCATCTTCTCTACTTAGTGTTATCACTCTAGTAATTCCCAAGTTGTGATATTTTGATTTAAAGTTTAAGAACACTATAGGTAACCACAAACCTACTTTTAAACTCTAGGATCTAGCCTTCCTAGAGTTCACAGAGGGCTCTCTCTGTAAGATTTAACTTTGTTTCGATTATAAAATATTAGGCTAGTTATGATTGTGCAATTTGGTTTTGATTTGGTTTGGTTTGTGGGGAAATCACTTAATGAGATGGATAATGGGAAATATGTTTGTCCATTGGGCTAAGGAGTCAAAAGTCAAGCAGACAGAACTAGGATCAAGGTCAAAAAGTCAAATGTTTTTAGGGCAAGATAGATAAGCCTTTGAAGATCTTGGAAGGCTGTTTGGTGAGGTGATTTGATCAGGATAAAGAGCAATGAATGGTCTTTGATCTGGAAAAGAAGAAGTAGTAGGTAGAGGTCAAACGAAAGAGGGAGAAATTAAGGGTTCCCTACTCTGGAAATCAACAGAAAACATAGAAATGATAAATAGTAAAGACAGGGTGCTTTTAACAAACCCTGAAATAATACTCCTGAATTATCATTCAAATTTGGAACACATATATGGATGTATGAAACAAAGAAGATAAATAATGACAAGTAGAAAATACTTCACTTCAACAGCTCATCACATGAATCCTGAAATATGATGCTAATTGATTCAATCTAGTCTGCTCCTCGAATTTGAAACACAAAAGCCTTCAAGTACAACAAAAATGACTATAGAAATGTTTAGCAATTTATTCCACACTAATACTTCAAAGAGTGAAGTATTTATACAAAAATGTTTACAAAATATCCTAGAATGCTTCTAGGAATTATCTAAGGAAAATAGAAATATCTTTACAACAAAATAGTGACAGCTGCTTAACAAATCAGCAAGTTGTCCTATTTATCCAAACAAAATAGAAACTAATTGTGTATTAGGTGCAGCTGACTGCCTTGGTGTCATCTTTGTTGGCTCATATATTTCAAATTTGTTTTTAAATCTTATCTTCTTTATCTTATACTCTTTTACTCTGATTCTCTTTAATCTCTGATACTCTTTAACTCTGTTTAAAAATTGTTTTACTATTGAAATAAATTTTGTTTTGACTGAAAAATCAGCAAACTGTTTTCTTCCTTTTATCTTCTTTTTAACTTTCATAGTAAATCAGTAAGTGATTGCCAAGCTTCATCATTTGGAATTTGAATCTTTTTCAACCTCCTGAAATTTTCATCTGTCTCAGTATATCTGGCAAAATTTGGCTTTATGACAAACAAATGTCTTATCTCATGCTGCAGCTAAAATAAATCTTCAAAGCTTCTGAGTAAAACCTTCCCTGTTGGAGTGCCTTGTCCACTTGTCTTTTCAACCTGCTCTTTTGCATATTCTCTGATTTTCTTATTATAATATTCCTGTGGCATAAGTTTGTCATTAATGACCAGAATGTTAGGCAAACTTCTTTGCCTCAAATTTTCAAATTTAACCATAAACTTGGTTATGCCTATGTTTATGTTTTCACATTTCTCTTCAAGCTGTTTCATTAGATTCTTCTTTGAGATGACTTTCCTTATTTCAAGGATTGTCTATGTCCTATCAGTTATTTGTATTTCTTCCAACTCCTGCATGTTTTTTTTGTTGAGAAACTTGAAAAATTCTATGGCTTGCTCAAGTTTAGTACCTAGCTCATCTTTGGTTTTCTAAATTTCTGCTAGTGTTGCCTTTAGTAAATCTCTTTGTTCAAAGATTACATGAATTGAGGGCCACACATCATTGATGGCTTTAATGATTTTGTTCCATAAATATTTTTTCACATATGATATTGGTTCCTTTAAGGTTAAATCCTTTTGTAGCTTCTTCAGTTCTTCATTTAACCTATTAGCCCTTTTCTCGTGAGTTTTAGAATTTATTTGAGCTAACTTCTTTGTATCCTCAAGGTTATCAATCATCTTTTTCAATCTGTTAATCTCACTTGTCTAAAGTGACATTTCTTCCATGGCTTTTACTAATTTACTAGCCTCATCTGTGGGATGAGTTGTTGTAGTAGATGACTATGTAGCTGAAGTTGTAGATGATGTCACTAGCACTGTAGTAGCCAGTGGTTCTTTTGGTGCCAACTCTTCTTCCAGAGTTGAAGGCACAACAGTAGTAACCATGGGAATTACTGAAGGAACTTCCTGTTCTTTTGTAGTTTCCCTTTCATGGACAAGCTTGTCCATTTGAATTTCCATTTCCTTTATTTGTCCTGTTAACTGAAAAATTAAGTTCATCATGTCATCCTTATGAGTCTGTTCTTGTATTATTTCTTTAGCTTGAGGATGTTCAGTTGATGGTAGTTTAAGTTGTTTCCTCAATGCTACAATGTCCTCATTCTTCTTCTTCACTAAATTTTCAGCTTCTTTAACATTTTCAGGATCATATCCTATTTGGAGAACCAACTCTTCTAAAGATTTAATCCTAAGATCTTTATCATATAATGAGGCTTTGTCAACTTTCATTTGATCTTTCACGTTTATGATTGTGTTTTGAAGTTTTTGAACACTCATAGCCTTGGTTGTAATGGTAGAATACAACATCTCTGAACTTTACCTATGGAATTCTATTTGATCTAGTGCATGAATTTTTTTTGTTTGTACTTCTAGATCAACCTTTTTGTAGTCTGCAACTGTCTTTGGAGTCTTCACAGTAGGCTGTAACACTGACATGATCAGCTTTTTATTTGAGTATTCAAAGGCTGATAAAAGTCTGTCTTGTACACTTGGTGTTTTCTTCAAATATTGAGAGTAAATCTCATTTTTAATATCTTCATTCTTTGTTTTAATCCGTTTATACTATTCCATGATATCAAGATCCTTTTCCTCTGCTTTCTGTGAAGATGATGCTTCCATATTCTATTGTTTCTCTATCATCTGTGTATTTGAATTATCAGGATTTCCTTTATTCAAATTCTCTGTAACTAGCTCATTTCTGATGACTGTAGCAACATCTGTATTTGTTACTGGGACGTCTGTGTCTTCAACCTCAATAGTCACTTTCTCTTTACCAACTGGATTTATTTTAGGCTTTTTATTATATCTTAACTTGAACCTAGTCTCAGTGGTGGTTTTAGCAATGCATGTTCCTTCTTCTCTAACTCTTTTGGTGGCTTTCTCTGCTTGATTTGCAGTTTGTAAGATGTGACTAGTATCACCTTGCGTTACTACATCTATCAAAGTGTTTTCTATCCACTCAGTCTGATTGACATACTTCTCAATCTTTGGTTTTTTCTCATGAATGTAGGATGTTAGTTTACACTTAACCCTCATTTTACTCAGTATTCCTTGTGGATCATAGTTCCAGGAGAAACTCTCTTCAAATATGTACTCTAGTAACTGTTTGGATTCTTCTGTCTCTGCATCTCTATGATTACAAATCAATGGCCCCACCTGATTCTTTAACTTGAATTGTGTTTTCTTCTTAGCTGCTAAGAAGTTAATAGAATCATAATTCAAGATTTTCCTGATATACTCCAAGGCAAAAACCCTCATTGGTACAAATTTAGGTAGTTTGTAGGGTAGAATATTAGAGCCAAAAACTCTGATTTTTGTGTGTTTTTCATACAAATACCAATCTCCAGTCCTAGTCTGCTCAAATAGTTGTAGGATTTTCTTCATTTCATCATTGATCCTTGGTTGTTCAATGTTGGTCAACATATTGACCAATGGATGGACAAAATTATATGTAAACTCTGCAAAAGTGAATTCTAAGGACTCTTTTCTGATTAATGAAGTCCAAAAGATGACTAAAAGTGGATTTTCTTCTATATCAAGCTTTTGGAGAGTTATAGGGAACTTGTCTGCGTGAAAATACAAGAACATATGGAAGATAAAAGATGTGTATCTAAACACTCCTTCAGTTGGAAACTTGATCAGCTGATCATGGATATTGTCAGCAATGTACTCAACATAATTGAAGATGACAGAAGGAGGCTATCCTGGTGCAAAAGTAGATAGGAAACCTAGGATGGATTCTTCTATATGCTCATCTGTAAAGTATCCTAGGATGAATGATAACATGGAATTAACATGCCTTGACCATTCTGGAAATTTTGAAGTAGAATCTGGAGGATTGATTTGAGGAATTTCCACATGTAAGGGCATGAATACTTGGAAGATCTGAAATCTTTTGGGAAAATCAAGGCCAATGTATAACTTCGTAAGTGTTTCTACTGGATACAAAGGGATCATGAGATCGTGTTTGAGTTGTAACATCCGGTTTATGGACTCAACATTAATTGTAAACAATAATTCTTTGTTTATGCTCACTATCGCTTCTTTTTCAAGTATACTAATAGTTCTGGCACAACCTAATCAGCTCTGGGCATGGATGAATGACTGGAACAACATATTTGGGCAAGTTTGATTCCCAAATCTGAACTTCTTCAACCGAATCTAAGGATTTTTCATAGCTCCCGCAGTGGAGGTCTAATAAATTAAATTCAACCGCTGGATCTGCTATTTTATAGTCAACATCTGCTAAGGAGATGTGCTTAATGTCTACAACAGGAGGTTGTAGAGGATTTACAATGATGGCAGTCTTGGAGGGCACAACTGGAGTAGATTTAGTAATTTTTAGGCTTTTAGGACTTCTGAAACTCTGTTTTTAGGCTTTTTGGTTTCTTCTGTAAGATTAAATGGTTTACATAAGTATTTTTTACTCTGACAGAGGTTCTTGGATGAAAATAAGCAGAATATGGTTCTTTTCTTGGATTTTTCTTTCAATTTTTTTACTTTCAACTGTGTTATAGACCCTCACTGGTTATGAAAATAAGAAACAGGGGTTTCTTAAGCTTTTTGAATGCATATTGGACTAAAAATTGTTTGGAATCAAGCACAGAGGATCAGGTTACCTTCAGAGGATTTCTGGGCTTTTTAGGATTCTTTAATATAGTCTAGAAAAACTAAATAAACTCAATGTTTTCCTTAAAAACTGAGCGTTGTCTAAAATAGGGCTTTCTCAAAAAAATTTCCAGGGTTTAGCCTCTTTTTTGGACAATTTTAAAGGATCTCTTGGAGTGAATATTCTTATACATGTTTCAAATGTTCTTTTTAAATTGATAATAGGCTCGATTTCTTCAAAATATACCTGTTTTACGCAGGTATAGGTCTTTGAAATAGGTTATGATGTGTTTTTGTCAAGTCTGCAGTATCTTCTCAAGTTTCTGTAAGCAATTCAGGACTTTTCAACAATCTTCAACAGCAATAGGCGGGATTTTCACTAGTTCTGGGCATATAAACTGTGCAAAGGCTTTGTTCTGAGTCGGAATGGAAAATACAATGATATAACACAGAAGAAGGGAATAATGGCGTTTTTCAGAGTTTATTAGGCATTTTAGGTTTAATCTGGCCTGCAATAAATGGCGGTCATTTTAGACAATGAGTGGTTTTCGGGCTTCACAGGATAGAAACCATGAGTGGTTATCGCACGAGTTTAAGGTGGTAAGTGGTTTCAATTGGATCGGATGCGATCCAATGAAAATAAGCCATGTGGAGGAGAGAGAAGAGGCTAAAACAACCTATTTCGCATGGAAATGAAAAATTTATAGTCACGCAACTTAAATTGCGATATGGGCTTTCGTTCATCAGATTTGGGAGCTCGATTGCGAACAGTCAGGATTTAATCGTGAATTTGCTCGGGATTTCGGAGTGGGGTCCAGGGTTTATCAATGCAGTGGGATAGATTTTTAAAACTTATAAATATAAATTTATAATGTTTAAAACTTTATATTATAGGATTGGTCGAGGGGTAATGTTATATGTTTTTAAATTAAAACATCTAACAAATGTTTCAATCAATAACGTTGGCGCGGGTATTATTATATGGTAACAAAACCTTTTAATAGGTGTTTCTAATACCATAGGGGCGGGTTATTTTTGTATTTTGATATGTTTATAACCTATGGGAATTAAGGGTGGGTTTTATTTTTGTCACATGGGATATATAACATAGGTTAAAACTTTAAATAATGGGTTTTTGGGGTTATTTATATATAAAGGATTTAATAATATACGGAAAGGGTATAATTTAGGGTTTTAATAATATAAGTTAGAAATTAATATGAAATGAAGGTGTAATGTATGAAACGAATTAAAATACATAATTTAAAACTAAGTAAAGTGTAAAAATAGGCAATAAAGCATAGTTTGTCCCATTTTTTTATTTTTACACATAAACGTAGGATAAAAATGCATTTTATGGGTTTTTGAGTGTTTTTGAATGAAAATGAAATTAATCAAGTAGAGTTTTTACTTTTACTAAGCAAAAAGATGTTTTACTTAGGAAGAGGAATCATAATCTTGGAAAATGGTGAATATGCTGATAAAATGGGTTTTATGAAGGGAATTCAGTATCTTTAACCAATCAATTATTGAGCCTAGGGTCTGGTCCCAACAGAAGTCAGAGAAATGCTATGTGCTTTTTCAACTGAAGGTTTAGAATACTAGATGATTGTGGGGAAGGGAAATTAGTAATTTTTGCCCAATGATGCTTTATTACATGTCTTGCACAACTGCTTTCTACCTACCCATCATTATTTCTAACATTTTTACTTCATTTTCATGGGTGCATTTAAGCTTGAAACCCTAAATCATTTTTCTTTCAAAACATAAAACTATTTAAGTCTAACCTTATTTCATCCGAGGGCTTGGATTAAACTGTTGAGCTGCTCATTTATTCTCTAACTATCAACTGATATGTCAAGTTTAAACTCTTTGACATATTTTTATTCTCTATCTAAAACATGAAATTTAAAGCATGAAAAGTTAAGATTAAACTATTTAACTGACCATGGATTATGGCATTTATTGACAATCTGCACATAATCATTATTCTTGCATTACAAGTAAATAGTAGTGGCATTTTGACTTGCTCACTTTTAGGTCTTATTTTTATCTCTTTTTCTTTTGGGGTTTATTCTTTTTCTAAGTCCTTTGATCTTTCTTTTAGGACTTTTTTACCCTATTTTTGTATTTTTTATTATTTTCAAAATATGGGAAAACAACTTGCAGAATGCAAGGTATGTACATATTTACAATACTATCAAAGTCAATTCAAAAATTATGAACCCTATTATTATAGAACCCTAACAGTGGCTCCACATGGGGATGGAATTTCTTGGTGAAATGTCAAGAACTTTTAAGACTATTAGCCTTTGAATTTTTACTGTGATGACCCTGTACATATCTTATGATCCCTGCAATTATTCATACTTATGATATTTTACCTCTCAAAGCTTAGGGCCTTCTCTCCGGACTTCAAATTTGTTTGGAAAACATCCAATCTGTAGAAATTAGTATACACTAAGCTTGCATACATCTAGATTCCCCTGATCTCACAATATTTAACTTCTTACAAAATACAGAATCATTCCACTGTTACTCTTTTGCGGAAAAGTAATTGCACACATATGTGAAGCATAAATAAAAACAATCGCACATAACACAGTTGTTTAACGGGAAAGCCTGAAGCTGAAAACCCAAAATATCATATATGATGTATCATGGATATCATGTAACAATCTAATACAAAGCTTAGTACATCAAGCTCTTAGTACAATCAATCATCACACACTAACATAGAAGAAATCTGCAAATCTATGCACTGATTTCTGCCTCCTGATAGCCTGCCTCCACTGCGCAATCGAAGTTGATTACAAAGACCAATTTGATGTAATCCCACTCTCCTTGAATACGTGATTATCATTGGCAACTCCAATGTATATGTAGATGCAATTCATGCATCACTATGGTCACAAAAGATAGTCTATCTCACCCTTTCACCTATCTTTGGACTGGATCTCCACTAGATTTGACATGCACTGTAGTTAACTGTTGTATTGTTTAGTTGATTAATGAGTTATTATTTATGAATTAATTAACTAATTAATTCACTCCACTCTCACTAGTGTATCATTCGGTTATATTAGATACAACTAGCTCAACTGAGTCTAGCTGAGTTAAACTGAATACAACTCCATGAACTACTCTTCCAACTCTGTCATAACTTTGCCACTTCAGTTCTAACTGAGTCCTCCATGCATGAACTTCAGTAAACCCTTAGGAATTGTGTAATTCCTTCAGCCCACTGATTTGACAAATCTGTATATTGAAATTAAGTGCTCCAAGAGAATAAGTTGTTGTTTAGAGTCTGATTATTATTAAGAGTTAATAATAATCGACATGCATTTATTTTTAGATCCACGATCTATAAATAGACTTCGCGCAATCTTCTAAAAATAGAATTTCATCTATTTTCCACATTTGACCAACCATCTACAAATAGCATCCTGAAACTTATAGAATATGCTCACCATGTCTAAAAATAGACATACACCTAAAAATAGCCTGTGTGGGGCCCACCTAGTTTAGTTGATTATTTTCCAACTAGGATCAAGGATGATGTTTCAGGATGCCTCCTTCACTATTTATTGTTGCAAACTTCAAAACTCCCTCTCAACAAGAAAGGATTGTCTTTGCATGCGACATGCAACTCCATGCATTCGCCCTGCAGCCTTTGCAAGCACCCTACAACTCCATGCATCCGCTCTGCAACTCTTGCTGCAACACTTCTGAAACTGAATAGCCTCCAAACAACTGAATCAGTATAATGCATCTATCATCAAAGTCTTCGACTTCTGCTTAGCTACTTCACATGTCTTCAGGAACCATTGCATTGTTGAACTCTACACCCATGCACTATGCACTTGCTGTCAACTCTGAACTGCGCTCCGGTATCTGACACTATCACTTTGATCTCCCTGCATCACTCCAACTGATCATAATACTACTACTCTGTGGGCTCCTCGTAGCCAAGTTCAATTCATGAGATCCACACCATCTCAATGAATCCTGCCTAGAAATATATTCTTGGGATTACTCATGCATGTCGCCCCACCTCTCACCTGGTGGTATAGTTGCATGCACTCCCTCTGCCCATCTAGCATGAAATTTCTCTGCATGAATGGTTGCTCCCACTCCATGATCCTCATCTTGTGGCTGATCCACATCTCGAAGTTCACTCTTACCTGCATGCAAATCTTGCTCCCTCTCAAGCTTCAATTGCATGTCTTTCTTGCACTTCTCAATAGTAGGAAGCTCCGTAGAAATCCCATCTACTTCGAGTCTGTAGAGATTCTAAGCTCGAATCCCAACCTTATTGACTTGCCCTGTTGCTTTGTGCTGAAGGAAAACTTTTCCTTCACTAAATACAACATCATAGCCTTTATCCTCTAACATTGCAACTGAGATTAAATTCTTCTTTAAACCTGGAACATGCACAACATCTTGTAAAAGAATGATTTTAATTGACGCCTCTGAAAGGTAATGGTACCAATGTCGGTTGCATTGTATCATCCATTGTCACCCAACTCAACATGCAACTGGAGATATTTCTCCACCAAGTCACTGAAAAGGTTCACATCTCTCGTCATGTGAAAGGAAGCACCACTATCAAAGTACCACCCCGATCCCAATGCATTAGACACCATGCATGCGATCAATGAGAATTCAAGCTCAAATTGCGAGGCAAGAGCCTCACCAGCTACAGCTTTAGCAGCCATCTTGTTCTTCTTCTTATGTGGACAATTTGTGGCAATATGTCCAAACTCGTGACAGTGAAAAAAATTCACTTTGGACATCTCATGCTCTTTGCCATCTTCATCGGCCTCAGATATAGAATGGAATTTCTTCCCCTTCTTCTTCTTTGCCTTGGAAACCAAAGCACAGTTCTCTTCATCATCATTCTTTGATGAAGAGCCATCCCTGGTACTTCGCCTTATCTCCTCCTGCACAAGATCCGACCAAAGTCACTCCCAACCCGACAGTTTCTCCCGTCCATTGACAGAGTCTTTGTAGCTATGCCAACTCTTCAGAAGCCCAAGGAGAGCCAATCTCACCAAGTCATCATCATCAAAACTAACTCCTACACTCCCAAGCTCATCCCTTCATTGGACAAACTTTGTCAAGTATACTGGAATAGTGTCGTTCTTCTACATTTTTATTTTTCTAAGCTTATCTTTCAGCGCCAACTTCCTCTGGTCACTACTGCTTTGGAAAAGATCTGTCAAAGTCTTCCACATAGCATATGGAGTGGTTTTCCCATGAATTCTTGAGACAATATCGTCTCTCACACCTTCCAATAGAATCCTCCTCACCTTGCTACTTTCTTTTGCCATGCGTCAAGTACTGCCACATCCACTGAAGTGGGCTTAGGAACATCTCGCTCGATGAATTCCTTCAAGCCATTATCTTCAAGCACCGCCTCCATCCTATCCTTCCAGGCTATGTAGTTAGAGTTTCCCTCGAGTGCATACTCCAACCACAACCCATTGAAAGACATTTCAATGTATACTCAATTTTCGCACCAAGAAACTCCTGCAGCAAATTCGAATTTCTCCACCAGCACAAAACTCAGCACTGCTTCACAATTGCAATCTCTAGTAATTAACACAGCTCTGATACCATGTATAAATGAGTATACACTAAGCATGCATACATACAGATTCCCCTGATCTCACAATATTTAACTTCTTGCAAAATACAGAATCATTCCACTGTTAATCTTTTGCGGAAAATTAATTGCACACACATGTGAAGCATAAATAAAAACAAATCGCACATAACACAATTGTTTAACGGGAAAGGCTGAAGCTGAAAACCCCAACTATCATATATTATGTATCATGGAGATCATGTAACAATCTTACACAAATCTCAGTACTTCAAGCTCTCAATACAATCAATTGTCACCCACTAACATAGAAGAAATCTACAAATCTATGCACTACTTTCTGCCTCCTGATAGCTTGCCTCCACTGCGCAATCCAAGCTAATTAAAAAGACCAATTCGATGCAATCCCGCTCTCCTTGACTGCGGGATTATCATTGGCAACTCCAATGTATATGTAGATTCAATTCATCAATCACTATGGTGACAACAGATAGTCTATCTCACCCTTTCACATATCTCTGCACTGGGCCTCCACTGGATATGACATGCACTGTAGCTAACTGTTGTATTGTTCAGTTGATTAATGAGTTATTATTTATGAATTAATTAACTAATTAATTCACTCCACTCTCACTAGTGTATCATTCAGTTAGATTAGATACAACTAGCTCAACTGATTCTAACTGAGTTAAACTGAATACAACTCCATGAACTACTCTTCCAACTCTGTCATAACTTTGCCACTTCAGTTCCAACTGATTCCTCCATGCATGAACTCTAGTAAACCCTTAGGAATTGCGTAATTCCTTCAGCCCACTGATTTGAAAAATCTGTATACTGAAATTAAGTGCTCCAAGAGAATAAGTCGTTGTTTAGAGCCTGATTATTATTAAGAGCTAATAATAATCGACATGCATCTATTTTTAGATCGACGATCTAGAAATAGACTTCGCCCAATCTTCTAAAAACAGAATTTCATCTATTTTCCACATTTGACCAACCATATACAAATAGCATCTTGAAACTTATAGAATATGCTCACCATGTCTAAAAATATACATACACCTAAAAATAGCATGTGTGGGCCCCACCTAGTTTAGGTGATTATTTTCCAACTAGGATCAAGGATGATGTTTCAGGATGCCTCCTTCACTGTTTCCTGTTGCAAACTTCAACACAATCCAATCTAAAATCTTCAATGTATATGTAAAATGATCAAAGTAAATGAAACTAACTATCTGTTATTTCTGACGAATAGTAGTGATTCAGCATTCTGCCATTTACTGGTCCATCTAGCGTAGCTGATCCATCCATTTCTTTCAGATAGAAAGCATTGTTACCTCTGTAACCATAAATCACATAAGGTCATTTCCATAGAAAATCAAATTTTCCATGTTTACCTTTGTCTTCTCTTCTTGAATCCCATTTTAACACTTTGTCTCCAACGTAGAAATCATCTTCTTTAGTCTTTTTGTCAAAAAAATTCTTTATTTTATCCTGGATAACTTGAGACTTAATGTAAACCTCTTCCCTTGTTTGTTGCAAGTGAATGGTTTGATTTATCCTTCTTTGAATGTCATTTGGTTCAACTTGTAACTCTTAGATAATTTTCATTACTGCCACTCCAAAGGAAGATGGAAAAACAGCATCCATTCCATAGACAAGCTGTTAAGGAGATGTACCAATGGATTTTTTGGTTGTAATTCTATCTTCCCATAAGGCATTGACTAATTTTTTATTCCAAGTCTTTTTGTTATCTTCAAGTAACTTTTTGATGATGTTTACAAGGCTCTTATTCGAAGATTTAGCAAGACCATTACCTTGGGGGTAATATGTTGTAGAATGGCCTAGGGTAATGTGATATTTATGGCAAAAGTCAATCATCTTTTTAGATTTGAATGCAGCTGCATTGTCAGTAATTATCTTTTGGGGACATCCAAATCTTGAAAGCATGTTTCTTTCTAAAAAGGAGATAATGGCAGTATCTATGGCTTGCGTAGAGGGTATGGCTTCAATCCACTTGGAAAAATAGTCAGTGGCTGTCAAAATCTACTTGTGTTGGGCTGATGATGCAGGGTGAATTTATCCAATGAAGTTAAGACCCCATTGTTGAAATGGAATTTCTATTGATATGGGCTTTAAAGGCAGGGGTAACAACTTTTTCTTACCCTCAAATATTTGACACTTGTGACAGGTCACATACCTTTTTACATCTGCAAACAAAGTAGGCCAGTAAAAACCAACACTTAGGATTTTGTTTGCAGTAGTCTTCGAGTAGAGATGCCCTCCATAGTCACCTGCATGAAATTCTTGTAATACTTTGTCAGCTTCTTATTTTAACAAACAATTTAATAAAATCCCACTATGATCTTTCCAAAAAAGTACATTGTCTAATATACAAAATCTTACTGCCTTAAGCTTTAAAAATCTAGCTTTTGTTCTTGATAATCCAGGAGGAGCTTGTAATTTTAGTAATACAAATATAATATCTGCATACCATGGTGAGTCTGAAAAGGCTTCACTGATCTTTGGAGTCACCATCTCTTCTTGATCATCTACTTGGGCAATAAAATTTATTTCTAGGGCATGACAATTTGATTCAGCCATAAGTTTAGCTAAACCTTGAATTTTATCAATTTTGTATGTTTTATCTCTATGTCATATTCTAAAATAATGGTAATCCACTTATCTCTTCTACCATCGGGACCATCCTGAGTTAGAATGTCTTTTACTACTGCATTTGGGACATAGGCAATGATGTGAGAATAGATAATGTACACTCTAAAATCTTTAATGGCCTTTACCAAAGCTAGGGCCTGTTTTTCCATGATATTTTATTCCAAAGTTGCATCTCTAAGTGTTTTGCTAAAGAAAGCTATGGGTTGTTCATAACCCTGGTCATTTTTCTGCAGTAAAACTACAACAATGGTGTGTTCTAAAGCAAATCAAAAAATGATGAAATCATTTTTGAAGTCAGGACTTATAAGGACTGGATTTTTGGTTAAGGCCTGTTTGATGGATTCAAATGATTGTTTGGCCTCCATAGTCCATTTAAGAACTGGATCTTTTTTAATCATGTTGTTTAATTCTCTAATTATCTTAGCTAAATTGGAAATGAATCTTCTTAAAAAGTTAATTTTTCCTAGAAAGGCTTGTAATTATTTTATGTTTCTTGGAGGAGTGATGTTAAGAATTGCTTCTATTCTTGCAGGATCTATTTTAATTCCTTCCTTAGAAATTATGTGTCCTATTAACTTTCCTTCTTCTAGTCCAAATAAGGTTTTCATAGGATTTAATGAGATGCCAAACTTTCTGCATTTTATAAAAACTTTTCTAAGATGATCCAAGTGTTCATAATCAGTCTCAGAAAATATAGTTATGTCATCTAAGTAAATCACTAAAAACTCATGAATTTCCTTTGCAAAGGCTATATCTGTATCTCTTTGAAAGGTAGCCCCTGCATTCATTAAACCAAAAGGCATTTTTACATACCTAAAAGTGCCCCAAGGAGTAGTAAAAGTTGTTTTGGCTTGATCTTCTGGTTGGACTAAAATCTGGTTGTATCCTGAAAATCCGTCTAAAACAGAAATCCTAGAAGAACCAACTACCCTTTGTAATATGTGATCCATTTTTGGTAAAGAATAATTATCTTTTAAGGATACTTTATTTAGATTCCTAAAATCAACACATAATCTAATCTCTCATGTCTTCTTTCTAGTTGGAACTAGGTTAGAAACCCAATCAGAATATCTAATTGGTGCAATTATCTGTGCATCATACATTATTTTAACTTCTTTTTCTATTAAGGGCATCAAAACAGGATTGATCCTCCTTAGATTTTGTCTAAAGGGCTTTTGATATTCTTTTATAGGAATTTTATGTTGAATTATGTTGATCTCATAGGATTTTAGGTCCTTATAACTCCAAGCAAAAACATCTTGGAAATCCTTAAAAAGAGCAATATATTTTTCTTTTTCTTGTTGAGGTAAGGCTTTGGAAAGTTTGATCATCTTGGGTTTTAACTCTGTGCCTATGTTGCCTTCCTCAATGTCAGATCTAAGTGGCTCCATTTTGGGTTTTCTAGCAACATCATTTGAGTCAAATAAATCTTCTAGAGTTAAACCTTTTGGTAAGAAATTATCTTTGAGATTCAATATTTCATATTCATCATCAATTATCTTATCAATTTCTACTCTCTTTAAGTTATCTATATCAAATTGACTAAACTTAGTTGGCCTAGAAAACTTTACTTTATCTACATCTATATTATTCAAATCTATTTCACTATCTAAATCTTGATCTATTGTACAATCAGTGTCTATTATACAGTTCTGAAATTCACCTTCATTATTCATAAAATGGTAAATTTGTTGGTCTTGTGAAAAAATCTGCCAATATTTGAGGTTATCTGGAATTATTAGTCTATGTTTTACTTCTGCAGTATATTTATGATTGGGCTGAAAAGGTAAATTACAAGTACTAGCAAAAGTTGCTAAAGAGTTTGCTTGTAAATTTTGCTTTCTAGGTATTGCAAAGAAATTACATTCCAACAAATCATCAATCAAATCTAATACAGTGTTCCTATATCGGCCTAGTCTAGGATTGTAAACAAAATATTCAACTTTAATTTGTTTTACAATCAACTCTGAGTCTTCTATTATTGCTATTCTTTGGCCTCCTAAGTTTTTAATTATCTGGAGTCCTAAAATGAGGGCTTCATACTCAGCCATATTATTGGTGCATTTAAAATTCAGTCTGAAAGCATGGCCTTCTACATGATTTTTCTCAATGTTAGTTATCCAAACTCTTGCTCTTGCTCCTAACTTGTTTACTGAGCCATCAAAATCTAAATGCCATAAAGATTCATGAAAGATATTATCATTGTTTAGTGTTTTCTTTTTGTCTTTTAGTTCAATTTTGATTTCATTATCAGTTTCAAAGTTACATAAAATGAAAGAATCTAGATCAGTAGGTGTAGCATAAATTGGATAATTTATTGATCTTGTTGCACTACTTACCATATATTTCATCAAAGTTTCCCTATAAATCTTCTTTGGTTGACCAAAGACTGATATAGTAGCATAAGACATGTCCAATTGTAGAGATTCCTGTAATTTTGTTCCCCATGAGCAAGATAATAACATTCAATATTTGGGAGGGATATCAGCTACTACAATGTCCATTAGTATGCTCTTACCAGGATATTGAACTAATGTTACACACAAATCTTTGATTAAACCTAGGAATTTTACTTTGCTAGAATCAAATGAAAATAAATCTGTGTAAGGCCTTGCAATGTCTAAATTCAGAGTTTCCATTATTGCTTTGGGCATTAGATTGTGTGAAGCCACTGAATCTAACATTGCATTGTGTAAAATTTGGTCATGTACATTTAAATTGATTTAAAATGGAGGAACTACTCCATCTTGATGCTTTCCATTCACATCAGGACCAAAAATCAACTCTGGTTGATCATCATTTAAGTTTACAGAGTCTTCTCCATCATTCATGTTTAATGTTTCTGTGATTGTGGTTTTATACAAATCATGTTTTACCAATTCTGTTAAAGGGATTGGTATTTTTAACTTTGCAATTTCAGTTTGTATATTGAATGAAGGTTGTGATTTACTTATTTGAATTAACTCTTCTTTAGTAACTGTAGTTTGAGTGGGTTTATCTTGTTTTTCTACAGTTATGTTTTCATTTTCTGTTTGAGTTTCTTGTGTCTTATTGCTCCTAGTTTTCTTTTCAGAAATGGTTTGAGAAGCAGTAGATGTTTTTTTCAGATTTTGAGTTGTCAGAAGCTGTTTTTTCAGTGGCAGCTTTTGGATCTGCTAATTTTGGATCGGCAGTGAGTATTTTAGGATCTAATTTTGTTGTTTTAACAGGATTAGGTGCTTTTGCAGTAGCAGATTTTTGTGAATCTTTTGTAGCTTGAGAAACTTCATCTGTTATGTCAACAATCTTAGGGCTTGGTGAAATTTTAGGATTGGAAACTTTTTGGGAAGAACTAGAGTTTTGCTTATTTTTCCTAGGGAGAATTTGCAGAACTTTTGTTGTTGGGGCTTCTCCTATTTTCTTATTTTCAGTTTGAGCAGATTCCTTAGTAGAAGGTTCAGTGTGTTTCTTACTTCTAAGGTTATATTGCTTGTGTACTTCGTTTATAGCAAAATCATAACCTTGCTTGTAGTCAAATGATTCACCTGAATCTAATTGAAGGTGTTGCATTTCAAATAACTCTTGGTCTTCCTGAGTGAGAAAGATACTGTTATCTTCATTAATACCTATTAGATTTATGGTATCCTCATCATCTACATTGTTTTGAGAACTTTCAACATATTTCTCCTAAAATGGGGGTCTTATTTTCTGATCTGGGGTTTATTCTTTTGATTTTCCTGAATTTGTGTTTTTCCTAAAGTTGGGATTTTTGATTTGTTGTTGATTATCTCATTGAGTTCTTCTTTCTATGTTGTCTAATATATCCATAATTCTCTCTAAAGTCTTAGCTAACATATCTATTTTTGTGTCTAAACTAGAGGCTTCTTCTTTCATGGTTACTCTCCTCTCATTTCTTAATCTAGATTTTTTAGCTAAAATGTTTACTTCTACACCTACATCATCTGTTTGCATTCTTTCCAAAGTTTCTGCATTTCTTCCTCTTAACTGATATGTCATGTCCATGTCAAATCCATCTTGGAATTTAAGTAAGACAAAGTCAAGAGTGGGTTTGAGATTTGCAGGAATTGAGTTGTAAAAATTGTTGTATCTAGTGCAGTAGCCTTGTATTGATTCATTGGGAGCTCTTTTCATTGCATCAAATTCAGACAATATTTGGAGTGGATTTTTCTTCTTTTCCCATTTATTTAAAAATAATCTATGAAAAATTGCTAAGTCAGCTATACTACCAGCAGTAAGACCTTCAAACCATTTTTTGACTTCCCTTGTTAATGTTTGTGCAAACAATCTCATTTGTACATCACAATCATCTATTTCATGGAGTTCAAAGTAATTTGTCATTTTATTTATGTGTTGATGTACAGTGTATTGTGTAGTAGCATCAAATTGTGGTATCTTACTTTGGTAATCCTGAGGCATGTCATGTAGTTGTGCTGGAAGAACAAGGGCAGCATACCTGGTAGCCATAGCTTGAATTATAGCTTGGCTAGGAGGTAAAGTAGAAGTGATTGGGGCTGGACTGGAAGTGGTGGCTGATGAAAATGGATTATAAGATGTTGAACTAGAAAAAGCAGTGGATGAACTAAAGGTTGAAGTTGAGGTACTAGGAAGTGAAACTGGAATATATAAAGAACTAGTAGGAAATGAGAATGATGTGTTTGAAATAGTAGAAGGTAAGCTAGTGGATGAAATGGATGTAGGGGATGAAGGAAATAATATTCTAGGTTTTAAGGGTAATCTAGGGATAAATGAATTTGTAGATTGGATGGTGGAGGAAACTATAGATGATGTAGTGGTATCTAAATTAAGAATAGAAGGCTTAGATGTATATGCTAACAATTGAGCTAATTCAATAGCTTCATCAATTTCCTTAAGGATAGTAGCATTAATCTCTTCAAGTTTGTCTTGATTTCTAACTTTCTTTAATTCAGAATATACTGCAATATTTTTCTGTTTTGTTTCCAAAAATGAAATGAAAACAGGGTCTAAAACAGCGGTTTTTAAATCAGATTCAGATTTGCTCCTGAATAAAGAATGTTCAAATTTAAGATCAAACTCTATATCTTGTAAACTTACTAACTCTTGTGGTAATGAATTGGCTCTAATTAATGAAACTTTAGCATCTAAATCTTCTATATGTTTTTTCTTTTTCCCAATTCTGTCTGGATTGTCCACTATAACAGCAACTTTAGGATACAGGTTAGACCTGGTATAATAAATTTTCCTAGAAGCAAGAATTACAATTTTTTATACTCACAACTTATAAAATAGTCCTTAAAGGCAAAATAATGATAAAAATGATTTCCTTTAAGATCTATTTTAAAACTGAGGATTGGTTAGTTCCCTAGTATGGTCGCTAGTATGTTATCACTCTAGTAATTCACAAGTTGTCAGATTTTGATTTAAAGTTTAAGAACACTAGAGGTAACAACAAACCTACTTTTAAAATCTAGGATCTAGCCTTCTTAGGGTTCAGAAAGGGCTCTCTCTGTAAGATTTAACTTTGTTTCGATTATAAAATATTAGGCTAGTTATAATTGTGCAATTTGGTTTTGATTTGGTTTTGTTTGGTGGGAAAATCACTTAATGAGATGGATAGTGGGAAATTTGATTGTCCATTGGGCTAAGGAGTCAAAATTCAAGCAGACAGAACTAGGATCAAGGTCAAAAATCCAAATGTTTTCAGGGCAAGATAGATAAGCCTTTGAAGATCTTGGAAGGTTGTTTGGTGAAGTGGTTTGATCGGGATAAAGATAAATAAAGGGTTCTTTGATCCGGAAAAGAGAATTAGTAGGCAGAGATCAAACGAAATAGGGAGAAATTAAGGGTTCCCTACTCTAGAAATTAGCAGAAAACATAGAAATGATAAACAGTAAAGATAGGGTGCTTTTAACAAATCCTGAAGTAATACTCCTGTTTATTCATTCAAATTTAGAACACATAATGGATGCATGAAACAAAGAAGATAAACAATGAAAAGTAGAAAATACTTCACTTCAATAGCTCATCACATGAATCCTGAAATATGATGCTAATTGATCTGATCCAGTCTGCTACTCGAAATTTGCAACACAAAAGCCTTCAAGTCCAACAAAAATGACTAAATATTCAGCAATTTTTTCCACAATAATACTTCAAAGAGTGAAGTATTTATACAATATTGTTTACAAAATATCCCAGATTAATTCTAGGAATTATCTAAGGAAAATAGAAATATCTTTACAACAAAATAGAGACAGCTGCTTAACAAATCAGTAAGCTTCCGTATTGATTCAAATAAAATAGAAAATTGTTTGAATGAGGTGCAGTTGGTTGCCTTGGTGTCCTCTTTGCTGGCAGAGATATTTCAAATCTGTTTTGAAATCTGATCTCTTTATCTTATACTCTTTTACTCTGATTCCCTTTAATCTAATACTCTTTAACCTCTGAAAAACTGCTTTACTGCTATAATAAATTCTACTTTGGCTGTAAAAATCAGCAAATTGTTTTCTTCCTTTTATTTGTTTTTTAACTTTCATAGTAAATCAGTAAGTGATTGCCAAGTTTCCTCATTAGGAATTTGAATATTTTTCAGCCTCCTGAAATTCTCATCTGCCTTAGTATATCTGGCAAAAGTTGGTTTTATGACAAACAATTGTCTTATTTCATGCTGTAGATAAAATAAATCTTCAAAAATTCTGAGTAAGGCCTTCCCTGTTGGAGTGCCTTGTCCACTTGTCTTTTCAACTTGCTCTTTTGCATACTTTCTGATTTTCTTATTATAATCTTCCTGAGGCATAAGCTTATCATTTTTTACCAAAATGTTAGGCAAACTTCTTTGCCTCAAATTTTCAAATTTAACTATAAACTTGGTTATGGTTATGTTCATTTTTTCACATTTCTCTTCAAGTTGTTTCAATAGATTCTTCTTTGAGATGACTTTCCCTATTTCAATTATTGTTTCTGTCCTATCAGTTATTTGTATTTCTTCCAACTCCTGCCTATTTTTGTTGTTGAGAAACTTGATCAATTCTATAGCTTACTCAGTTTTAGTACCTAGCTCATCTTTAGTTTTTTGAATTTCTGCTAGTGCTGCCTTTAGTAAATCTCTCTATTCAAAGATTACCTAAATTGAGGGCCACACATCATTGATGGCTTCAATGATTTTGTTCATAAATAGTTTTTCACATATGATATTGTTTCCTTTAACCTTAAATCCTTTTGTAGCTTCTTCAGTTCTTCATTTAACCTATTAGCTCTTTGCTCATGAGTTTTAACATTTATTTGAGCTAACTTCTTTGTATCCTCGAGGTTATCAATCATCTTTTTCAATATGTTAATCTCACTTGTCTTAATTGACATTTATTCCATGGCTTTTACTAATTTACTAGCCTCATATGTTGGTTGTATTGATGATGTAGAAGATTATGTGGCTGAAGTTTTGGATGATGTTAGTGGCACAGCAGTAGCCAGTGATTCTTTTGGTGCCAACTCTTCTACCAGAGTTGAAGGCACAACAGTAGTAACCATGGGAATTACTATAGGAGTTTCTTGAGCTTTTGTTGTTTCCCTTTCATGGACAAGTTTATCCATTTAAGTATCCATTTCTTTGATCTGTCCTGTTAACTAAAAAAATAAATTCATCATGTCATCTTTTTGAGTTTGTTCTTGTATAATTTATTTAGCTTGAGGATGTTCAGTTGATGGCAATTTAAGTTGTTTCCTCAATGCTGCGATGTCCTCATTTTTCTTTTTCACTAACTGTTCTGTTGCTTTCACATTTTCAGGATCATATCCTATTTGGAGAACTAACTCTTATAAAGACTCAATCCTTAGGTCTTTAGCATATAATGAGGCTTTGTCAACTTTCATTTGATATTTCATGTTTATGATTGTGTTCTGAAGTTTTGAACACTCATAGCCTTGGTTATAATGGTAGAATACAACATCTCTGAACTCTGTCTATGAAATTCTATTTGATCAAGTGCATGAATTTTATCTGTTTGTACTTCTAGATCAACCTTTTTGTAGTTTGCAACTGCCTTTGGAGTCTTCACTTGTTACACGGACGAATCTCTCTTGCGGATAAGAGCGATCTCCCTAGTATCCTAAGGATATATAGAAACAAACAGACAGATGTAGACCATTTTCTCTAGGCTATTTTGCTTAAGAATTACTTATTAACTACGGATAGATACTCCTACCTGAAGTCCAACGCTTGCTCGATCTTCAATCCAGTCACTCCATAAGTTATCAATCCAGCATATAAGATCTACAATCAAAGACAGGCAAACCAGATCAAAAGCATCTACAAAATATGATAATTCGGAAGCAATAATCTATCTTAGTGATCAAGGAGTCTAAGAATTAAATCATTCAAAAGATAAATGAACAAATCAATGAGAAAATAGAATCCATTTGTATTAACTTTGAATAAAAGAAGAAATCTTACAACCTTAACGCCTTGATGTTTCTACAGGTTCTTCTGGGGTCCCGAACAATCGTTTTCCTCAGTTTGACAAGACTCCAACTCTCTGAATCAACATAAGATTATGGCCATGAGTATGTAATCTCTCTCATGCCAATGATGCCAAATTTGGAGAGTCTCATTTCTTCAGCAATTCTCTTCTACAAGCTAAGAAGTAAGTACCAACTACTAAGTACCAAAAAGTACCATTGAGGCTAAAACACGGTCTCAATTTATAGTTTAAGAGAGGTAGTTTCAGCTCCAAAAAGGAAGGGATAAAGCCCTCTCATCATGGGATTTCAGCTCCAAAAACCAAGGGATAGCTCCATTTATGAAGGGATGAAGGTTCATGAATGGAAGGGGCGAAGCTCGACCAGATAGCACTTCTAGAAGGCCCCAACTGGGAGAATATTCGACCAGCTGGGCTTCTAGAACTTTATTTTCTCTTTATTTTACCTTTTACGAGGGTCCGCAGTTTTAATGAGCTTTATGTGCGAGATGTACCACACTTTTTTTAGCAATTAGCCGCGGTACAGGAGGGAATGACTAGGAAAAGTGCGGAGTTAGGCTTTTTAGGATTTTGAAGAGCTTTTCTCCAGTTCCAAGACTTGGTTCAGGAACTTTATGTTTTTAGACTTCTAAGGGAGCAATAAATAGGTAATGATGAACCCATATAGACAGCTAAATGTCATGGTGACAAATTTTAGTGTAACAAATTGCCCCCTAAAGTGTGAAGTCTGAAGAGTTCTGAAGGGTGAAGTGCTTTATCATTATGAGGATCAGGCTGCAGGCACACCGGTTGAAACCCTGAAAAAAACATTCAATGCAAGCATATATATATATATATGTATATCATCACTGAGGTAGGCATTCACATACTCAAATCAAAACTAACTACATGTTCTGAAACATAAATGATTTTAGAATTACATGAAGAGTATACACAGTATGGATGCATCCATCTATTAGAAGTAGTCTATTGTATAATGAATAATAAAATTCCTTGAATCCTGGATGGTGGAACCTAGATCCAGGGTCTTGAATCCTGCTTCTCGAACTAGTACGATTCTATCCATGCAATTGATTATGTCGAAGTCGAACATGGTAGAAACCACTTGATTACCAGTCAATGATATAAATTGTTAACAAGTGTGAGAGAAACCACCAATAATGACAATGGTTCTCAAAGTACTCTATACAATCTATGAAATGTGAATTTCTGATCTGAAGTTGAACATTTGACATAATCGTTCGATTGAAGGTCAATGATGCAACCTATCGTCGAAGGCAAGAAACCTGCCATTAGGGCATGCAGATTCCAAGGTACTGTTAGGATTCTAGATCAAATTTCTATATGATGAGTTATCGTCGATAGAAAGTGATCCGTCGTAGGAAAGCCTACGACACTAAACCATTAAATCAAGTTTTGAAGAAATTTTAAGCAAGGACTGACTCAGGGATGGTCAACGCGAATGGAGACAAATGTTTGTAATGAATGGTTTATTAAACTGATCTATTGAACACATAACGACACTGTAGATGGTGACGATTGACCTAAAGCTAATACCCAGAAACTGGCTGACGACTTTCAATGTGGTTTGATTAACTATTTGGCCAAAGGATTTTCCCAACCCAGACATGAATGTGACAAAAGTGTCGTGTTCAAGAGTGGTATACAACTTTTTGAAACGAAGTGTGACAACTAGATTCATTTTCTCTCATTTCCCCCACCATTTCTAGCAAGTACCTCTTTATTTTTGACAAGCTTGAGGAGGATAACATTTGTTTGTTATAAAAGCTCATCCTTCGGATGAGTCCAACTTAGTATTAAAATCGAACCCTAAGAAGGATTGGTTCGTTCCTGTTTATAATTTACAGGTCCTTTACTGTTAAGTTTTAACGAGTCCAGTATAGGTGAAACTCGGTGTTTTTCAGTTTTAGGGAGTCAGAAGAAAAACTTAAGAAAACTCTGTGGGTGTACTTTTTCATAAATTTAGTCTCTCAAGCCCGAAAAAGGATAAAATAATGCAGGAGAGAACTCTATTGACCATGATTAGTCAACGTATACCTTTTTCGTAAATAGTCCATTTCAGTTCGGAAAAAGGGTAAACTTATACTAAAGGGACGACTGTTCATTTCCTTTAATGAGTTCGAATAGTCAAGTACTCGGCAATCTTTTCATGTTTAGAGAGCCTGAAAAGGGCTTAAAAGAAGACTCCATGGTTTCATTTTTTCTGTAAGTTTTAACGAGTTCAAAAAAGTGATAAAAATGTACTCATATGGCGTCGCTTTTCTGTAAGTTTCAATGAGTTCGAAAAAGTGACAAAAAGCATACTCATTGCCAAAATGATTATTTCACTTGAAAATCCTGTATTCTGCATAAAAACCCAAAAATTAAACATACATGTTTTAGATAAGTAAAAATTATTTCAAAAACAACCTTTCAAAGTGGAAAATAAATAAAATATTATTTTATTTATTCAAAAAATCTTATAAAATGTAGTTTAACCAATTCATTTTTACCATTTGCATCGAGAGTGAAAGTTGAAAGCTTTTGGTAGAAAAAGTTTCGAAGGAGATATCAGAAAAACTGACCGTCCGAATCCAAAACCATCGACTCCAAGTAATCCACAATACATTTCTCTTCATTTTTGTCCATTTACATTCTCTTTTTAGGCTTTAAAATCATTTTTAAGAGAAAAATAGGTTCAAAAAATTGCTCTTGGGGTATCGCAGGTAATACACACAGTACCTACGGACCCCGATAATTTTCCTTTGGAAAATTATCGGGGTCCCGCACTTTTCGTGTATAACGCATGCAGTAGCTCACACAGTCTTAATGCAAAAAGTGCGGAAGCACCGTGAACAAAATAAAAATATGATTTCTCTCAAATTAAGCCAATTTTTTCCATTCTAATTGGATCTAATCTTTCAATGTGTCTATTTCAGAGTATCCACAATGCTTGAATTGAGAGAATGTGAACATGAGGCAGTAGATGAGGCAACTATGGGAAGTTTACCCACATTGCGTGTTTTGAAAAACTGTGGATTATACAAATATTGGGTAATGCATGGCATGAGGGCTCAAGTAGAGCTCTTGACATGGTTGGTGAACAGGTGGGATTTTCAAGAACAATGTTTCATTATCGGTGATCACCGGCTCGAAATTGAGCTGGAGGATATATACTTCGTTACAGGTTTGTCCAAAAGAGGAGAACTTATTTCCTTGTTTGGGGCTAGGCAAGGTGGCCAGTCTATAGCTAGTTATCAACAAGAATTTTGTAACGAAGAGGATGATCCAAAAGACAACCGCATTGATATAAAAACCATTATCCGTCTTGAACTCAAAGTGGTTGCGTTCATAGTGGCTAGATTGTGTGGGAGTGCAGCTCCACACGTGGCTACTAAAGCCCAGATGTAGACAGCGGTTGAATTCTATAGAGGCACCATCTTCAACTGGTGTGAAGGAGTATTGGCTAATGTAAAAGGCCAATTGACCAAAGCTAAGAACACAGAGTTGAAAAACTTTGGAAATGGAGCAATCGTAGTTTCTTTTGCTCTGGAGAGGATTCCATCTCTTGCCCCCAGCTTATCTCGGTTGATAATGGTAGAGTCAGAGAGCCTCGGATGGCCCACTGGGTACAAGTGATAGCCCGTCATGGAGAGGGTTTTGAGATAGTTCAATTTACACCTGCATACTTTCATTGGCTACAAAACCAAATCTTCGCCATTGAAGATTTTCCGTATGTTGGGATAGATTTCCGCGGTGACCCTGATATGCCTCTTCCTCCAGGAACACAATGGGATGAGTCAGGTAAATCAATCATTTTGATGTGTTTTTAACTCTAATTTTTTTTATTTTGTTTTCAATCGTCTAGTACTAATGACAAAAATTTAAATGCAGATGTTGGTCTACGAAGACCAGCCAATCTTCGTCGCTTCGAGAGGAAGCGAACAGAAGCTATTGCACTGCCAGAGAATTAGGCAGCATATATTATCACTGATTTAGAGCAGAACCTGGAGAGCTTGACTAGAGACATTCCAGAGACTAGTATGGATGATATTCCTCTATGCCCCCAGAGGCATGTTACTGGTGTTCCTGGCCAGTTTCGGAGATATATGCGTAGAGTGGCACGCGCGATAGTGTATTATCATGATCATCACCATGGATAGTGGATGATCATCACAGATCATTGTATTTTTGCTTTTTGTATCACCACCTTTCGGATCATAAGGTGTTTTAAACCTATGGTCCTAGACAATGTAATATTTTTTGAAACACAAACTCTATCTATGATATGACTACTTTCAACGGCTATCTTGTTCAATACTATATCGAATGTTGTTTTAATTTACTGTTTTAATGTCGCAAATGTCTATTTATAACATTATTAGCTAATGCATCAACCAATGTATTTAAATTTCTCGGAATGTGTTGATATTCAATGTAATCAAACTGCATTTCCAAGAGACGAACCTTCAAGAATAATCTCAATAACACTGGATTTTTAATTGCGTATACTATGTTTAAATGTAATACAATGAGTTCAGAATCTAACCTAATGACCAAACGTCGAATGCCAAATGAAATGGAATTAGATAATAACTCAATCACTGTGCTATATTCTGCAACATTATTCGTTGTTTGACCAAAGCTTACCCCGTGCATAGAAATTAACTCATCGGTGGTGAATAGATGACCTAGGCCGCGGAAGAGATATTCTGTGTATTGCGACAGGCACCATCAGCAAAACCAATGTAGGTGTGAAGGGACGTCGACATCTGCAATATCAACAGTAATCAAGATAAGAAGGAATAGTAGTCAACGCAAACTTTAACTAGACACACTCATCTAATCTAAAGTAGCTAATCTAGAAAAAATAACTAATCTATAGGTAAGATCTTCACACAAAAAATCAAGCATAATATCTCTTCAGATAAATTCCATTTCTGGGTTTACCTAAAGAGACCCCGTCATAATCAATCAATTCATAAGCCCCTTTTGCAAGCACTCACTTGACAATATAGGAACCATACCACATAGGTTCAAATTTCCTAGCTTCTAGTTTATCATTAGCTTGGTCATATACCAATACTAGGTCACCCTCTGAAAAAACACGAGGTATAACACTTCGATCGTACTGAGCTTTAACGCGTTTTTTATGAGCTTCGGCTGCTAATGCAGCAGTGCGTTGAGTCTCATCTAATTGTGCTAAGTACAAAAAGCGTTTTTCCTCCTCAGAGGTGGCTGGTAGTAACTCTATGGATAATTGGAGTGACAGTATTTCGCATTCAATCGATAACGCAGCTTCTAAACCGTAGACCAGTTGAAAAGGAGTGAAACCTGTTGTGGTTTTTGCTAAGGTTCGGTATGCCCAAAGTGCTAAGAAAATCATAGTATGCCAATTCGATTTATGAATTCCGATTATCCTTTTAATCATAGTGGTTCAAAACTTTATTGACAGCTTCAACCTGACCATTAGCCTGCGAGTAATATGGAGTAGAACTATCATGGCGCAGGCCAAGCTGTTCAGACAGTTCGGTCATCATAATGTCTTTGAAAATGGCTCCCATGATCAATAATGATAGCTTGGGGTACACCGAATCAAGCAATCACGTGATTGAATACAAAAGTAGCTACAATTTTGCCATCTTCCGCAAATGTAGGCATCGCCTTGGCCCATTTGGTAAAATAATCTACTGCGAGAATAATATACCCATGCCCCCAGCCGAGTGAGGGTTACATGTAATGAAATCAATGCCCCATTTTGCAAAAGGACCGACAACAATTATGGGGTGAAGAGGAGCTGGTGGTGCAAGCATTTTCCGATCAAAAATTTGACAATTGTGGCATTTTCGAACTGCAAGAATACAATCTTTAAATAAAGAAGGCCAAAAATAACTAGCGCGCAATATCTTTTGGGTTGTGGCATACCCAGATATATGACGGCCACATGCTCCAGAATGGCAGTCATTCAAAACTCGTTCAGCCTCTTCATGAGTTAAACAGCGTCGAAATACAGAATCCGCACCATGACGATAAAGCGTGTCTCGAACAATATTATATTGTTGGGATTGGTAACAGATCTTTCTTCAATGTGAACGTGAAATTTCAGGGTGAAAATTTTGAGTTTGGAGATAAATGATGATATCCCCATACCAAGGATCTAACGTACTGATAAGAAACAGAGATTCATCAGTGATTTGATGCTCTACCACTGTTTCTGTCTCAGTATTCGGGAAGTCGCAAATAAGTTCGGTGAACACCAGTGATTTCTTTGATTTGGATTTTTAAAATTCTAAATCAAACTCTTGAAGGATAACTATCCACTTCGATTATTTGCCCCCGAGCAATTTTTTAGTCAAAATATACATCGTAGGGTTACAATTAGAAATCACAGTTGTTTTTCGTAACAAAATGTAATGACGAAAACGTTGGACAGCTTGAACTGCTGCCAAGGCCAATTTCTCCACATGTGAGTATTTAATCTCTATGGGATTGAGATTCCGACTGAGATAGTAAATCACATGTTCGGTGTGGAATTCATCTTCCTGAACTAATACCATTCCAATGGTGGAATCAAAGGTTACTAAGTATAAAAAGTAATCCTGGCTGTAATTTGGTGGATGCAATAATGGTGCATGGGTCAACACGTGTTTTAAAGCATCAAAAGATCGATCAACGATCTCATCCCAAATGAAAGGAATATTTTGTTTCAAAAGCCTGGTAAAACCTTTGGTTAACTCAACATAGTTCTGGATGAATCTATGTAGAAAGTTTGCTTTCCCTTGCAAACTTTGGAGTTGGCGGAGTGAGGAAGGAGGAGGTAAATTGATAATGGCATCAACCTTCGAAGGGTCGACACGACTGCCTTCTTTCGAAATGACAACTCCCAGTAACCTACCATATTGTACACAGAAAACACACTTGTGTGGGTTCAAGCGAATCTTATAATACCTACATCTCATAAAAATCGCTCGTAAGTGAGTTAGATGATCTTCCCTGTGTAATGAATGAGCAGGTAAATCATCAAGATAAGGTTGCAAAATGTGTTTAATGTCATGAAAATCATAAGACATTGCCCTTTGAAAATTTGTCCCAACATTCTTTAATTTGAAAGGTAATTTACAATAAGCAAACGTCCCCCAAGGACAAATGAACATTGTTTTTGGTTGATCGGCAGGGAGTATGTTTATTTGATTCTATCCAGAAAATCCGTCCATGAATGAATACATTTCATTTCCAGCATAATCGTCAATAATTTGGTCGATATAAGGAGATGGATAATTGTCTTTAGGACAAGCTTTGTTAATATCCCTATAGTCAACACATACTCGTATTGTTCCTTGTTTTTTCGTAACAGGAACGATATTAGATACCCAATCCGTTAACAGGATCGGATAAATAAAACCTACTCTCAGTAATTTCTCAACTTCAGCTTTAATGGAAGCAACTTTTTGTGGATGTATCGGACGTAGTCGCTGTCTAACAGGTTTAGCATCCAAGTAAGTCTTTATTTCATGAATGACAATGTTGGGATTGATTCCTGGCATTTCTTCATAAGACCAGGAAAATATGTCGCGGAATTCTTGAAATAGGGCTTTATATGTAGAAATTTCATCTGACGTACACGAAGCACCTATATGAATGTTTTCAATAATTTCGGGTTTCACTGATATGTCAACAAGAATGGTGGAAGAAATATTCCCCAAATTTACTTCAGAATCCAAATTTGTGATCAAGATTGGACTCTGAGGTTCCTCGACATAGTCAGCTGTAAAAATAGAGGAAAATTTATTTTCGAATTTATCAAGCTCAGATAAAAATGATGACCTATGATGGAGATCATCCCATGGCAATTCATCTACACACAAGAATTCATGAATGCTTTCATCAGTATGAAACACTTGTTGAAAAGGATCAGGAATTGATGTTGTAGCAGAGCTTGATGTTGAAAATGATTCTTCACTGATCACATTCATTGGATCGTTATCAGTTGATAAAGGATCGAAAAATGATTGTACTACTTGATATTCTATCTCAAAAGGACTCAAAGGCATCATGCCATTGAATGAATCCAGTTCTTATTCTAAAGGCACTATCCAAGGATCAGCAAATGGAATAGTGTTTGATGTAATAATATTGATATTAGCAATATTATGTAGTACGTTAGGTGGAGGCATAGAAAAAGTTCCCATTAAAGCGGAATCTTTGATTAAACCTACCCCTACATCCTCATAATGGATATTCGTTTTTCCAACGTGCTAAATACTATCAGAAGAAGTTGGGTCAGACGAATAATATGAGAGCTGATCGACTTTCACAATCATTCCTTGAAGAGGAAACATAATTATCCGAAAGACGGATGACACGACAGCAGTCATAGAATAAGACAAACTTCGACCCAGAAGAAGGTTGTAATCTAGAGGGGAATCAACTACTTCCACATCTGAATTAACAGTTTTTCTTTCGACTTCTATAAGTAGATCCTGTAAAATTCCGAATGGATAGAATCCTCTTCCATCAAAAGCTTTGAGGATTGTTGGTGACTGGTTAAGGGTTGGAGAACCAAGTGATTTCCAACAGTTTAACGACATGATACATGTAGATGCTTCTTCATCAATAACAGTACGAAAGCAATGTATGTTTTTTACTAGCACTGGGATCTGAAAAGCCATTTGATGAGGGAGACGAGGTGTAAACTTTTATAAATAGAAGACCGTCAGGTTTGAATCCTAAAGATATATAGCTCCAATTGCTGATAAGAGTAATTTCCTTTGTGCCGGACATGATTGCGGCACTTCCAAGGCCGACATTGTTGAAGGAGATATTGCTAAATCCTCCACAATGTTGTAATTTTGAGCAGCTCTCGCATGTGGATTGAAAGCTGATTTACAAAGTACACCTTTAGCAGGCGGTTTGATTACTAAATCAAGATTTGGTTTCTCAATATGCAGTGGATTAGAAACCGAAGGAGATGTAGATGGTGCGGAACTAGAATTTTCTACTTCTTTACCAGCAACAGGGTTTTTTACTACCATAATCTTGTGATTGTGTCGCAACCATAAAAATATATGTTGATGTATTAGAGGAAGATCTAATCATTTTGCTATCTTGAATAGGAAAAGGATCCTTCAAAACAGCAGGGGTGGATGAACCTTTGGCGAATTTAGATACCTTGGCCCTATGCAGACATTCTTTGGTGAAATGATCCTCGTCACAGATAAGACAAGGATAACGAGGTTTCCGTTTATCATAAGTTGATTCATTTTTATCAGTTTTTTCCTTGGGAGATGAAGTCTGTTTCTTCTTTTTCTTCCCTTTCTTCTTGTTGCCGGATTTCCACTTTGCATTAGATGAATCTACAATGTGAATATCGGTAGAAGTTTCCAGGGAAGATTCTCCTTTTGGTGAGTCAGGAAAAGTTATTATGGGAGAAGTAACCTTTGAAGATTTCTTCTTAGTCTTAGTTGTACTAACTAAACTGATTACACCATCAGCGGCATGAGACCCTGAAGGAGTTGTTGTTATCTGACTAGGACGCGGAAAATCGGGAATTTTCTCGTACAAAGTTCTAGACTGGGTATATACCAAGTCTAGATACTGAGCTTGATCAATAACTTGTTCTTCTATGGCAACTCCTGCTTTGGCTGCATCTTCAGTGATTTTTGGTAGCCATGATTTGACAAACCATTCTGCCAATATTTGATCCGGGATAAAAACTTTTACCAAACGTCTTTTACGTCTCCATTCATGTATATGATCTGATATGTATGTAGACGTAGATTGTTTTAAAGAGGTTAACAATTCTGTGCCATTGTCGTATCTGACTGACAACTGAAAATGAGTTAAGAAAGAATTTTCTATGGCATTGAAATTGTTAAATGAGCCTCGTGGCAGTTCAATGTAACACTTAGCAACTAATACTATTAACGTTCTCTAAAAAATTCTAAGTCGAATGGAATCGTCGATTAATGAGTTGGATGCACACCAAAGGTGGTAAGTCATGACATGGTTAGAAGGATCCTCTCATGATTTTCCTTCAAACTTTGGGATATCACTGGGAAAATTATGCGGCATGGACGACCAATACGGATGATAATAGATATGATCATTCGTAAGGCGGGATAAATTTGGTAAATCCAAAGTTGCTATAAATGGTAATCGATGGGTAGGGTCTTGTCGATAACCTTGTGATACTAAACCAGTCCCGGGAGGAGGATATCTAGGATAACCTAGAATAGGTTGTGCATTTGGAATCGAAGTGCCCCTAGATAACCAGGAATAACCAGACCATACTGGGGTTGAATAGGTGTCTAATATGTATACCCAGGGTACAGTTGTTGTGGGTAGACTGGAGTTTGAACAGGTCCTTATTGATATGGCCCCTGATATGATTTATAAGTAAACTAAGGTTGACTTGTTATAACTGTACTTGTACCAGGTTGCCCTGTGGGCATCTGAACAGTAGTCTGAATTGTAGGTCCAGACTGCGGAATAGAAACCTGAGGAATCTGTATTGATGTTTGAGGGGCAGATGTGATAGGAGCTGTAGACACTCCTGGATAAGTGTGGTCGGTTGAACAGAAGTCTGAGCAGCAGTTTGGGGTGGAGTTGTAGGTGTACTCAAACCAGGTTGTTGAACAGGACCAGATGCAGGTGTTTGAATGGCAGGTTGGACAGGTTGTTGGGGTTGATTATAACCAACTTGTTTTCCAGCTTGATAATAAGGTACTTGCATATTTGGTTGTAAATTATGTTGGACTTGAGATGGATCCCACACCATTCCAGGATATGAAGGTCCCAATGAAGGTTGTACATAAGATAGACTGTAACTTGGTTGAACATATGGCTGATAATTGACTGGATTATTTCCACCTCCTTGTAACATTTTTTGTTCTGGATAGAACTATTTTCCTAAAGGAGGTTGCAATCCTTGAGCTGGGTACTGCCCTTGAGGTTGATAATGACCTTGAGGCACGTACTGACCTTAAGGCATATACTGTCCCTGAGGTTGACCTTGGGGTATGTACTGTCCTTGAGGTTGATACTGACCCTGAGGTATGTATTGTCCTTGAGGTTTCCCCCCAGGCTGTATTTGACTATTTTGAGATTACCCCCCAGGCGATACATTACTACCTTGAAAATCGGGGTTCAGGATATTTCCAGACATCATATAAACTTGCTCATTGTTCAAAGTTCCAATATTTGATTCATTCGGTCCAGATGATGACATTGGTTTATTAGGAAGAGGAGATGCTCCTGAGAATGTACCAGAGAGCGACTGATAGCCTGCAGGAACAGACGAACGACCATACAAAAATGTTTCTGGCGATTCAATAAACATAGATGACTCACTAGACATGTTTAGCGGAGGTCTATAACCTATTGGTGTAGGGAAAAAAGGAATTCGGGGTGGCGAATACTGAAGACCTACGTTTTGTATAAAATCTGTCAATGAAGAATACTAAGTGTCTTGTCTAAAAGGACTATAAAAAAATTGATTCACGTTCTCTAAGTTCTAAAGTTTCCTGAGTTGCAGGAAGAACAATCTCTTCCTCTATATTAGTGATTTCTTCAATACTAATGAGACCAGGAGGAAGATCTTCTGTAATCCGATTTCTTACTCAGAGGTGAATCAGGATAATTGGAAATTGGATTAGTGAATTCTAAAGTAGGTTCTGATGTAGCAGGTTCAGTTTCTAGTTCAGAAATTTCAGGTTCTTTAGGTGATAATTCACTTGTTGCAGAAGCAACTTCGGTTAATTCAAAAATTGAAACTGTCTGTGGAGTATGTTCTGCTATTTGCGGTTGATCTACTTCAGAATCAGGATGAATAATTATGGAATATTCTCCTTGTTCCGTTAATCCAGTTCTATCAATAACATTTGGTATCAGAAATTTAAGTCTTTCTATGTTGGCTTGGTGTGTACTCAGGGGGCTTCCCCTGAGTTCTACGTGATCGTCTTGGTAATTCAACCATGATTAAAACTTTTAACACACGCAAACAAAGAAAAAATTCAAACAAACCCTAAAGTCGTTAAGGAAATAATCAAATGAATCACACGCCTATAAAAATCTAAGAGATCAATCCACACACAAACAGTAGATCCCCGCACTAAAAACACTAGTTGGTGATGAAATCCAACATCGTAGAATTTTAATGCAGAAATGGTGGTTGGAACAGTTACCCCGACAACCTGCTTAATGAAACAGACCGGTGCAATTTTCTTCACTTATACCATCTCGAGTGAAGATAACCCTGCGGAGAGTCCAAGTGAGTCTAGCCAACGTCTACTCCAGGTACAGTGGGGCCTCCCCTCCACCGTCACCTTGGGAAAGAATCCTAAAGTTTATGGCCACTAAGGTCACCAACAGGAACACATATACCTGGAGGAACAGTCTACGATCTGATATACACGCAAGGGGAGAGTAACAAGCTTAATCCCCTTGAAAGCTCCCTGACATAATCCAAGGTTTACCGACAAGTGACCCCAGGCTCCTCGACAATGGTCTATCCGAGGTTTACCTTTTTTAATACGTGCACACCTTCTATCGTTCCCAATGAGATAGGTATGATTACCTCACTGGTTCGGATATGATCTCGTGCTTGACTCCTTTAGGAGAAGCTTCCCAGAGCACACATGCTACAATTGGATTTTCCTACCGCAAGATCAACTACTTGTTTGTTTTTACTATCTTGGAGAGTTAACTAAAACCTATTCCAAGACACTAGCCTAAGCTATGTTGGTGAAAAGAGCCCTAGAAAATATAAAATTTCTAGATTGATTTTAATTAAGCTTTACTTTTAATTGGTAGTTTCCTAGGACAATAGGTACGGAAATGAAACTTTGATGATGTTTTACTGACTCTACTCAAAATTCGCTACAATTCATCTATATGATAAACAACTCATTTATTTTCAATGAAATCTAGCTAGAGGAAAGAGTTGAGAGATTTTTAGAAACTTTCAAAATATCAATTCTTTCTTTCCTGTATGAAAAACTTTGAAAATAAGACAATTCAGAGATTTCAATTCCAAAAAGATCTTTTTCTAAAAATGAAATTCTCTATATCATTTAGATCAGAAACAAAAACAAACTTCTTCCAAAAGAAAACCAAAAAGCTTTAAAACTACAAACTTCAAAACTAAAAGAAATGTCTAATTTTGAACTCTATCTAAAAGTTGGAGGATGTTTAAGCCTGGTTTGTAATCTAACCAAGAATTTTCTGCTTATTCTAGCAAGAAATCAAAGCATCCAGAAATAGTTTTAAAATGAAATTAAGACCTTATCAATCTAGAGGTTTTACAAGTTTGCAAATGAAAATAAAATAAAAATTTCATAAGAATAACAATTGCATCAAGTTCAATAGCTCAACAGAAAAGCAATGAAATACCAAGTAGTTGAGGTATACAAAAGTTTCTGATTCAGAACAATGGGAGGACTAGGAAAATTGTTTACTCATAATATGCAAACTAACTGAATAGATCTTTTAATCACAGAAATGTTGAAAGAAACCTTGACAGAAGTCTTTAACAACCAAGACAAATTGGGTAAATAACAAAAATCAAGTAATGGGATATCAGAAAACATAATTTCTACTTTTTCTAAAAATTTCCAGAGATCCGTAGTTTTTAATGGAATAAGGTGCGATACCGCACTTTATTCTACTAAATATTGCGGAGTACACCGCTCTATTTTAAAGGAAAAAGTAAAGAAAGAAGGAAAAATAAAGAAAAAATAAAAATACAAATTTACAGTCAGGGATCCTATTGAGTTTTCTACCCAATCAAGTTTTGAGCTAATCTCAGTCAAAGAAATCTCAAAAATCAAACTGAAAATAAAATAAAACTAAGTTCAGATAATCCCCAGTGGAGTCGCCATTTTGTTACACGGACGAATCCCTCTTGCGGACAAGAGTGATCTCCCTAATATCCTAAGGATATCTAGAAACAAACAAACAAATGTAGACCATTTTCTCTAGACTATTTTGCTTAAGAATTACTTATTAACTACGGATAGATACTCCTACCTGAAGTCCAACGCTTGCTCAGTCAATCCAGTCACTCCAGAAGTTATCGATCCAGCATATAAGATCTACAATCAAAGACAGGAAAACCAGATCAAAAGCATCTACAAAATATGATAATTCGAAAGCAATAATCTATCTTAGTGATCAAGGAGTCTAAGAATTAAATCATTCAAAAGATAAATGAACAACTCAATGAGAAAATAGAATCCATTTGTATTAACTTTGAATAAAAGAAGAAAGCTTACAACCTTGACGCCTTGATGTTTGTACAGGTTCTTTCGGGGTCCCGAACAGCCGTTTTCCTCAGTTTGACAAGACTCCAACTCTCTGAATCAACATAAGACTATGGCCATGAGTATGTAATCTCTCTCATGCCAATGATGCCAAATGTGGAGAGTCTAATTTATTCAGCAATTCTCTTCTACAAGCTAAGAAGTAAGTACCAACTACTAAGTACCAAAAAGTACCCTTGAGGCTGAAACATGGTCTCAATTTATAGCTGAAGAGAGGTAGTTTTAGCTCCAAAAAGGAAGGGATAAAGCCCTCTCATCATGGGATTTCAGCTCCAAAAACCAAGGGATAGGTCCATTTATGAAGGGATCAAGGTTCATGAATGGAAGGGGCGAAGCTCGACCAGATAGCGCTTCTAGAAGGCCCCAGCTAGGAGAATATTCGACTAGCTGGGCTTCTAGAACTTACTTTTCTCTTTATTTTATCTTTTACGGGGGTTCGCAGTTTTAATGAGCTTTACATGCGAGATGTACCGCATTTTTATAGCAATTAGCCGCGGTACCGCAGGGAATGACTAGGAAAAGTGTGGAGTTAGGATTTTCAGGATTTTTAAGAGCTTTTCTCTAGTTCCGAGACTTGGTTCAAGAACTTTATGTTTTTAGACCTCTAAGGGAGCAATAAATAGGTAATGATGAACCCATATAGAAAGCTAAATGTCATGGTGACCAATTTTAGTGTAACATCATTGCAGGTTGTAACACTAACATGATCAACTTTTTATTTGAGTAATCAAAGGTAGATAAAAGTATGTTTTGAACACTTAGTGTTTGCTTCAATTATTGAGAGTAAATCTCATTTTCTATATCTTCATTCTTTGTTTTAATATGTTTATACTTTTCCTTCATATCAAGATCATTTTCCTCTGTTGTCTGTGAGGATGATGCTTCTAAAATATGATGTTTTTTTATCATCTGTATACTTAAATTATTAGTCTGTCCTTCATTTAAAATTTTTGTTGTTGGCTCATTTATGATTACTTTAGCAGCATCTTTATTTGTCACTGGGAAATCTGTCTTCAACATCAATAGTCACTTTTCCTTTATCAATTGAGTCTATCTTAGGCTTTTTATTATATCTTAACTTGAACCTAGTCTCAGTGGTGGTTTCAGCAATGTATGTTCCTTCTTCTCTGACCCTTTTGGTGGCTTTCTCTACTTGATTTGCAGTTTGTAAAGTGTGACTAGTATCACCCTACTTTACTGTATCTACCAAAGTGTTTTCTATCCACTCAATCTGATTGACATACTTCTCAATCTCTGGTTTTTTTTCATGAATGTAGGATGTTAGTTTGCACTTAACCCTCATTTTACTCAGTATTCCTTGTGGATCATAGTTCCAGGAGAAACTCTCTTCAAATATGTACTCTAGTAAATGTTTGGTTGCTTCTATCTTTGCATCTCTGTAATTACAAATAAATGGCCCCACCTGATTCTTTAACTTGAATTGTGTTTTCTTCTTAGCTGTTGGGAAGTTAATAAAATCAGGATTCAAGATTTGCCTGATATACTCCTAGGCAAAAACCCTCATTGGTACAAATTTAAGTAGTTTGTAGGGTAGAAGATTAGAGCCAAAAAATCTAATTTTTGTGTGTTTCTCATACAAATACCAATCTCTAGTCCTAGTCTGCTCAGATAGTTGTAGGATTTTCTTCATTTCATCATTAATCCTAGGTTGTTCAGTGTTGGTCAACATATTGATCAATGGATGGACAAAATTATCTGTAAGCTCTGCAAAAGTGAATTCTGATGACTCTTTTCTGATTAATGAAGTCCAGAAGATGACTGAAAGTGGTTTTTCTTCTATATCAAGCTTCTGGACGGTTATTGGAAACTTGTCTGCTTGAAAATACAAAAACATATGGAAAAGAAAAGATGTGTATCTAAACACTCCTTCAGTTGGTAACTTGATCAGTTGATCATGGATATTGTCAGCAATGTACTCAGCATAGTTGAGGATGACATAAGGAGGTTGTCCTGGTGTAAAAGTAGATAGGAAACCTATGATGGATTCATATGTATGCTCATCTGTAAAGTATCCTAGGATGAATGATAACATGGAAATAACATGCCTTGAACATTCTGGAAATTTTGAAGTAGAATATCGAGGATTGATTTGAGGAATTTCTACATGTAAGGGCATGAATATTTGGAAGATCTGGAACCTTTTGGGAAAATTAAGGCCAATGTACAACTTGGTAAGTGCTTCTATTGACAAAGGGACTACTTTAGGATCAGGTTTGAGTTGTAACATCTGGTTTATGGACTCAGCAGTAATTGTAAACAATAATTATTTGTTTGCATTCACTATTGCTCTTTTTTCATGCACATAATAGTTCTGACACAATCTAATCAGCTCTGGGCATGGATGAGTGACTAGAACAACATATTTGGGCAAGTTTGATTCCCAAATCTGGACTTCTTCAACCTAATCTAAGGATTTTTCATAGCTCCGGTAGTGGAGGTCTAATAAATTAAATTCAACCATTGGATCTGTTATTTTATAGTCAACATCTGCTAAGGGGATGTGTTCGATGTCTACAACAGGAGGTTGTAGAGGATTTACAATGATGGCAGTCTTAGAGGGCACAGCTGGAGTAGATTTAGGCATTTTTAGCCTTTTAGGACTTCTGAAACTCTCTTTTTAGGCTTTTTGGTTTCTTCTGTAAGATTAAATGGTCTACATAAGTATTTTTTACTTTGACAGAGGTTTTTGGATGAAAATAAGCAGAATATGGTTCTTTTCTTGGATTTCTTTTTCAATTTTTTTACTTTCATCTGTGTTACAGACCCTCACTGGTTATGAAAATAAGAAACAGGGGTTTCTTAAGCTTTTTCAATGGATATTGGACTAAACATTGTTTGGAATCAAGCACAGAGGGTCAGGTTACCTTCAGAGGATTTCTGGGCTTTTTAGGATTCTTTTGTATAGTCTGGAAAAACTAAATAAACTCAATATTTTCCTTAAAAACTGAGTGCTGTCTAAAACGAGGTTTCTCAAAAAAATTGCCAGGGTTTAGCCTCTTTTTTGGACAATTTTAAAATATCTCTTGGAGTGAATATTCTTATATAGGTTTCAAATGTCCTTTTTAAATTGATAACATGCTCGATTTCTTCGAAAAATACCTATTTTATGCAGATATAGGTCTTTGAAATACGTTCTGATGTGTTTTTGTTAGGTCTGCAGTATCTTCTCAGGTTTTTGTAAGCAATTCAGGACTTTTCAGCAATCTTCAACAGCAATAGGTGGGGCTTTTCACTGGTTCTGGGCATATAAACTATGCAAAGGCTTTGTTCTCTGAGTAGGAATGGCAAATACAGTGATATAACGTAGAGGAAGGGAATAATGGTGTTTTTCAGAGTTTATTAGGCATTTTAGGTTTAATCTGGCATGCAATAAATGGCAATCATGTTAGACAATGAGTGGTTTTCGGGCTTCAAAGGATAGAAATTGCGAGTGTTATCGCACGGGTTTAAGGTGGTAAGTGGTTTCAATTGGATCGGATGCGATCCAATGAAAATAAGCCATGTGGAGGAGAGAGAAAAGGCTAAAACAACCTATTTCGCATGGAAATGAAAAAGTTATAGTCACGCAACTTAAATTGCGTTATGGGCTTTTGTTCGTCAGATTTGGGAGCTCGATTGCGAATGATCATGATTTAATCTTGAAGTTGTTTGGGATTTCGGAGTGGGGTCCAGGGTTTATCAATGCGGTGGGATAGGTTTTTAAATCTTGTAAATATAAAATTATAATGTTTAAAACTTTATATTATAGGATTGGCGGAGGGGTATTATTATATGGTAACAAAACCTTTTAATAGGTGTTTTTAATACCATAGGGGCAGGGTATTTTTGCATTTTGATATGTTTATAATCTATGGGAATAAAAGGCGGGTTTTATTTTTGTCACATGGGATATATAACATAGGTTAAAACCTTGGGGTTATTTATATATAAAGGATTTAATAATATACGGGAAGGGTATAATTTAGGGTTTTAATAATATAAGTTAGAAATTAATATGAAATGAAGGTGTAATGTATGAAACGAATTAAAATACATAATTTAAAACTAAGTAAAGTGCAAAAATAGGCAATAAAACATAGTTTGTCCCATTTTTTGATTTTTACACATAGACTTGGATAAAAATACATTTTATGGGTTTTTGAGTGTTTTTGAATGAAAATGAAATTAATCAAGTAGAGTTTTTACTTTTACTAATCAAAAAGATGTTTTACTTATGAAAAGGGATCATAATCTTCGAAAATGGTGAATATGCTGATGAAATGGGTTTTATGTAGGGAATTCAGTATCTTTAACCAATCAGTTATTGAGCCTTGGGTCCGGTCCCAACAGAAGTCAGAGAAATGCTCTGTGCCTTTTCAACTGAAGGTTTAAAATACTTGATGATTATGAGGAAGGGAAATTAGTAATTTTTGTCCGATGATGCTTTATTACATGTCTTGCACAACTGCTTTCTACCTACCCACCATTATTTCTAACATTTTTTACTTCATTTTCATGGGTGCATTTAAACTTGCAACCCTAAATCTTTTTTCTTTCAAAACATAAAACTATCTAAGTTTAACCTTATTTCATCCGAGGGCTCGGATTAAACTGTTGAGCTCCTCATTTATTCTCTAACTATCTACTGATATGTCGAGTTTAAACTCTTTGACATATTTTTATTCTCTATCTAAAACATGAAATTTAAAGCATGAAAAGTTAAGATTAAATTGTTTAACTGATCATGGATTATGGCATTTATTGACAATCTGCACATAATCATTATCCTTGCATTACAAGTAAATAGTAGTGGCATTTTGACTTGCTCACTTTCAGGTATTATTTTTATCTCTTTTTATTTTGGGGTTTATTCTTTTTCTAAGTCCTTTGATCTGTCTTTTAGGACTTTTTTACCCTATTTTTGTATTTTTTATTATTTTCAAAATATGGGAAAACAACTTGCTGAAAGCAAGGTATGAACATATTTACAAGACTATCAAAGTCAATTCAAAAATTATGAACCCTATTATTATAGGACCCTAACACTTAGAAAGGCTCGATGAAACTCGCTGCTTTGCTGCTTTGGTCATTGAAGCACAGAAGAAGCGGGTCAAAGCTCATTTTGACCAGTCGGTTTCCCCTCGCTCTTTCATCGAAGGAGACCTCGTCATCTTGTACAACCAAGCTCATGATAAGCTGGGAGCAGGAAAATTTCAACCCATGTGGCATGGGCCCTACATTGTTAAACGTGTTTTGCGGAATGGGGCCTATGAGCTTATTTATTATGAAGGTCATCCTTTGGATCAGCCCAGAAATGAGTTGTATCTTAAAAAATATTATGCATGAGTTATCCGTGCATGTTTTGTGTACATAGGTGTTATTTTCATTTTTGTACATTTTCTGGCCTGGTGTGCTTTGCGAGCATTTTCCTGCTTATTGGGTCGTTGCGTTTTTTGCAGATGTATATTACCCCTTATGTCGGTTTCTTCCCGCAATACCCGGAACCTGTCTTTAGCAGCCCGGGTGATTTATGATCCTACTGGTGAGTTGATAGATCTTCAAGGTATTTGTCTAGGACGAACTACAAACAATGTCGCTGAGTATAGTGCTGTCATTGAACTATTAACCGAGGCAACTACATTGGTTGTAAATATAGACTCACAGCTTGTCGTTCTTCAACTTAATGGACATTATTCAGTTAAAAACCCTCACATCTTAAGGTTGTATTCACATGTTCGTTTGCTGGAAAGACATTTGATTACATCACATATCAACATATTCCTAGCCAAATGAATGCATTAACTGATACAGTGGCTAACATTATATTAGATAGACATTTGCGTAATTTGTAAAAATCATCATCATATGAAAAAGATCCATATAGGAAAATATATATATATATATATATATCGAATGTTTGCATCATTATGCATCATAAATTCAAAAAATATGTGTGTTTCTGTTACATACTGAGACACCATGTCTCTCAAAAATATGTGGAAATAAAACCTAGGTGTCTTCTCGGCACGATGCTCATGATAGAATGTCATTGCCCATACAAGCCGCCTCAGTAAGCGGTGAACTCGGTTTGACACCCCTGCAGTGTGTCTTTGGTATGCACGAGGAACATCATCGAATCGCGCATAATCCAGGATCCCATGGGAGATTCCCTTCAAATTGCATATGATTTTCTCCTCCTCGCCTCCCTCACCATGAGGGGAAACATCAAAGTCGCGAGGAATCCGCCTCGCTATTGGGGACATACCTGCAGGTCTTTCTGGGCTAACAACTGCGTACATGGATTCAATGTCAGAACATACATAACCAAAAAAATAATAATACTCATAAAAATAAAAAATAAGTCTTACCAAGCACTTCATCCCAATCCTCTCCTTCTGGGAGTGGGAGGTCTGTATCGCCATTTAAATCTATGCCGGAGTAGGGCTAGTCCTCCACGACAATTAGTTATCGACAGAGCCAATCGAAAAACTCCAGTCTCTAGGACATTTATTGACCGCCCCCTGACCCTGGCATCAGAGTTGCCCAACGGGTCATCCGTGGTTCCTATGTTGGTGGTGTCGGAACTATCACCTCCTATCGCTGAAAGATTGGTAGTCGTTCTAGGTTGAACGATACCAGGATAGACCCATAACCGAACAGCTTCCGCTCGGTTTTCTTGCATTTTTTCAGTGGATGTTTTATGTTAATTTTCACTGCCTCTGCCCAGTTGTAGAGGGTTGGTGTCAGGAAGTCTACAGCAAGAAGTAGCTGTGTCTTTGTCGCTTCGTGCGGTGCTTGTGATCCTACAGCTCGCGTGATGATGTGCAGCACTACCTTTAGTGCCAAGTCCAGAATAGTTTGAATATCAACTTTTCTGCTTCCTGATCCTTTCCTTGCCCCTAGGAACACCCTGTCGATCACCATACTCATGTTCTCCATTGTGGGCCAGGTGCCGGTCGGGATTGGTACTTCCCCCCTTCGCGACAGCCCTGCTATGAAATAAACGTCATAAACTTCGATCTCAAGTTCCTAATCACGAACGATGAACTTTTCCTAATCAACGTCCTAGACATTGATCAAGAATTTGCAACAACTCTAGTTGAGCTCTGAGGCATGGTGTCATAAAGAATTTCTTGAGCCCACAATCTCTAAGAGCTTCCATGCATCTTTCGTTTTCCATGGCAAGTTCGTATTCTTCACTGTGTTCTCATTCTTTCCATTCGATCACCATTTTGCCGCTTTATACCTGCAAAAAAATTCATATGAATATTATTAGCTGAATTCAAAGCTTTTGTTTAGTTAAAATGGGCCTATTTGCTTAAATTTTTAAGCTAAAATTGTGTGTTGCGATTGGCGCGCCCTAGGTCATAAATTCAGACGGTTGGCGCAAGTTTGTGCCTCATACCCGCGCCAATTGCCACGCCCTAAATTTTGCCAAATTCCCCCATAGACGCATAAAATTGGGTTGCAGGTAATCAATAAGTAATCAAAATGCAGGAAAGGATGCTAGCTCTTACCTGGAACTGACATATTCGAGATTGGTCTGTCGGATTGCCCACTATTGTCGACGCAAAATCACAGTGTAAAAAGGGCAACTATTGCTCCACAAGAGGTAAAAGTGAAAAGTAATTATTTCTTACCATTTTTGGCATTTTATAACTTTTCAAACCCTAATTAGGTTTTAAGACATTTTATTATTATTATTTCACTATGTTATTTATAGAAATGGGTTTAATGTGCGTCTCTTGTGCAGCAATAGGTTTTTTAACGTAACGGCGATGAAGTAACGAGTTGTATTTTATACTTTTTCGAACTCGGTAAAAGAACGAAAAAGTCACTGCTGGAGTCATCTTTCAGCTCTTTTCTGACTCTCTAAAACTGAAAAGATTGTCGAGACTCTTGTCATTTGAAATCGTTAAATGGCTGTGAAACGATATCTACCCAATATACATTTACCCCTTTTTCGGGTTGGGATAGATTATTTACGAAAAATGAATACCTTATCCTATCGCGACTAAGAGGTTCTCTCGGATATTGTTTTCTACCTTTTCGGATCTGAGGAACTATTTACGAAAAGGGACCTACTAGAGTTTTCTTTTCTGCTTCTTTTCAAACTCTCTAAACATTAAAATATGTCGAGTTCTTCCTTTGTCAAACTCATTAAACTCTGATGACATCGGAAATCGTCATCATGACGTACCCGAGTTCCTCCTTCCCAGGGCTTGTAAAATGTACTAGGATGGATTTTTCTGAAGGACAAACTTACATCACAAGCATATGCTATCCCCTTCAAGCTTGTTTTCCAAAAATAATTGGGGTACTCACCAAAAATGGTGGGGGGAAATGGAACCAGTTCTTAGTTGTGTCGGTAGTAGGTCGCTCTTGAACATGACACTCATTTGCATTCGTGTCAGGTTGGGAACATCTCATTTCGTCATTTTTGCCTCCATGGGTTTGGGTAATATCTTTTTACCTCTCATCTGCTCTTTTCCATGTCATCGTGACCTTAGATCCCTTGGTGTCAAATACTGCCAAATCCAGAGTCATGCCACTGATATGTTCAAGAGAAGTTTTCCTTTGCAGTTTTCAACCTCCCTCTGTTCCTTTGTTTAGTCTCGATTCACTATCATCATGTTCCTCTGTCTCGTGTCGATGATGTGGGAAACATTATGGCCCTCCTTCAACCGGGTCACCTCCTGTCGACTTCATCTCATTATCTAGGAAGTTTATCTAGAGACTCCCTTCCGGTACCTTGGAGCTTGCATGCCTCGATGGCAGGTTCTTCGCATTCGACGATAGGTCCACATCGTTGGCCTTCAATCAAGCGATTATGCGGGTGTTCGATGCCAAATCATTGTTCACATTCCGTGGATTGTACCTATTGTACCTTGAGAGCCATTGTCATTATTAGTGGTTTTTCTCGTGCCTGTTAACAACTTTCATCATTGGCTGGTAATCATGTGACTTTCTTGCATGTTCGACTTCAGCTCACATATTCGCATGCTTGAATTTGTACTTGTTTGAGTCGAGATGGAGCGCAAGACCCTGGGTTTTGTCTGAAAAGATCCAGGCTAAGGGATATTGTGATTTATCATGATTTATCACATGACTCTTTTGATTGGATGGTTGCGACCATACCTGAGTCTATTTATTGATCCTTACTGCTGGATGGCTTCGTCCATACCTCGGATCTCAGTTTTTATGTACTCCATTATGGATGGCTGTGCCCCTGCCACATGTTCATGTATCAGAGATATCAGTCGTATTTGTAATTGCAGGTCTTCCGACAACGGTGTTTGGTTCGAACGCGTTCTCATAAAGCATTTCACCCCTCCCTATCTCTTGGGCCTCATGCTTTATGGGGCATCTTTTACACAGCATTTTGTCACTGTCCCTGCAATCCCCATCCCGCACATTGGAGGATCATTTCTGTGACTAATAAGAAGTGTCATGCCTTGCAAAGACCATCATTGCATCCCTTCCCATGAGGACATCATTCCTTCTGTTGACAATTTCCTGAGCGGACCATCAGAAACACATGTTTTTGGGTTGGCGCTGGTAGACCATTATGCCCTTGCGCCAATGAGGAAGATTAACGCTAGGCCCTGCGCCCATTGACACTCTGTCCCAGTGAGCTACCCACATCAAACTTTTTTTGAAATGTTTTTTAAATATAGAGGTGAAGTTTCCATGCTAACAACTTCGTGGGCGAGTCAGCCTGGGTGGTTCGACTGAATAACTACGAACATCCTCCTTTAGCCTCTTGTTTCCACCTTTTTGGGAAACCTATGAAAGGACGAGGCCTCCCTTCCACCATTGTAGGGATCCCAACCTCCTCCTCTCCCATTGATACACTGGCTGAACAATTATAGCTGAATGGCTGAAGAGAATTACTGAACATTTTGCTAGGGAGATAGAATATAGAAAGAGACCTTTGTCGAGAGAGAGCTTAGGCTTGTGTCCTCCCCTCGTCCCAATTCCTCGACGATCCTTCGAGATGCGCTTCGACTGAACCCGCTGAAGGAGGTTGCGACGTCAAGGCTCCGGTTGTAATCTCTTTCTTCTATTTATATATACATGACTATTGTCTGGTTCCCATCTTGCGTTAATATGGTCTATTTTACGCAATGTGTTTAGTCTTCCTTGACTAACTAGTTAGCTACGAATGCAATTATTGTCTTGTATGTTGCTCTTGTCTTTGATCTTTGTGCAGGAATATGAGTGGCCATGTAAGTGGAGATGATTTGAGAGAAACCCTCATCAATTTTTCTTTAGGGAACCATCTTAATCAAAAATTGAATTTATCTGCTTGTGAGAATCCATGACACTCATGACCAAGTATTCAAATTTATATGTGTGATTGTACACAAAAAATTAAACCAACAAAGAATAATATCTGAAGTAAGAAGTGGTAGGAAAATGGTTAAACTGGAATTTAATAGATTCGGCCAAAAATGAGGGTATGTCAAGGACAAGATCTGGTTGCATCATTGTGTTCAGGAGCCCTATGGAAGCCTTGACAACATTAGTTGTTTCTTCTTCTAAAAAAACTAGGGAAGTAGTAATCAGAATGGGTTGTACTACCTCTGAAAAAAATAGAAACAGGGAACCTGTCAGCAATGGGGATGGATTGATTTCCAAGTGCTAGAATTATTTGGAGGAACGTTTTTTGTGCTCCATATGAGAGCCCATTGTACGTCTAAAAGAGAGTAATTTTTGTAAACCTCTAAGGGTTGGAAGAATTTGGGGACAAGAGGGCATTTTGGATCAATTCTAATGTGACTTCCATAATTTTCTCTCCAAATGAGGATACAAAGTAATTATTCTCTTTGATATAACCAGTTGCGAGCCAAGAGATGAACTTAGGGGAATGGTATGTTGTGGGGGCGACCTGGTGATACAATCTCGAATCCAGTACCTGGAATGGCACTTCGCTCCTCAAATATCTGCCATATAAGTCAAAACATAGGTTTGACATGTGGTAAGAGCAGGACGAGTCACGAATTTCAGCCTTTATGTCCATAAAAGGTTCAGTGTGGCAAGAGGGTTTCGTTTCCCAATATTTAGGTGTTTTTGGCGTCGGCTTATTCATTTTAATCATAAGGTAAATGATTAAGAAATGAGTATTGTGGATTACCTGGTGACTAGAAAATTTTTGGCATGGAGGCATTGAATATTCCCTGTACTTAGCTATTAGGTTGTAAAAATTTGAGCACCAGAGAGCGAAAGGGGGACACTGTTGATGAAAAAAAAAAATTAAACAACAATGGCTAGCATGGGAAGGCTTGATAAGTAGGGAGAGCGATGGATTAATGCGTGGATGGGATGATGGTGTGGGGAGTTTTGGGAAAGACACATGGAAACACCTGATTTTATGGGAAGAGGATGGAATAATTCCCTTGGCCCCGCAAAAATCATACTCACTTGTTGATGTCGCTACTGTGTTGGTGCATTAGTGGCGGGTGCAGTCTCCCTACTCTAGTAGGGTGAACGAACAAGGTCGGGGGTGAGGCCTGACCCCCCTCCCAGAACCAATCCTATCCATTGATTGGCTATTTCCGCTTGCTAAATTTGACTTTCTGAGGTTTAGCATTAGCTTATCCGATGCGCTAGTTTACCCCCCCAAGTGTCTTCCGGGAGCTGACGTCCTTAAAGCAGACGACAATATTCCAGCCAATAACTTGTCAATTATTTTTCTCATTAAATGCAGAGGTAGACCCTCCCTTTCCATTAAATTCTAACTTTTCATGTTTTCCCCATGCTCTCTTCCTCCAAGATGCCATTATCGAGTGGACCTCGCCCACCCAATGTCATCTTGGTGCTTCACTCATGTGTTGTTCATAAACCTTTCCGGGATGTTGTTGTCGGGTTGACCTCGCTTGCTCAAATTCAACCTAAATCTTCTCTTTTGTATCATTTAAAGGTGCTTCTAGGGTAATCCTATTGTGGCGTCATCCTCGGGATGACGTCATCCTATTCCTCCTCTCTTGGAACTCAACTTTGTTCTCTTCTAACATTGCGTTGGGAAACTCTGTCGCGGTAAGCCCACTGGGTGGGTTCCACCTGTGACCAATAAAGATGTTTCCTGCATCTAATGTGATAGCAATGTTTTCCCAGAGCTTCACATAGAGGCTCTTCTAGCCTTTCCACTAAGTTTGGTACCTAAGCCAACTTTGGCTACATGCCAAAGGATCCTCCAATTGTTTTTCAACTCTATAATCACTTTTAATCCCCTTTTCCATTCTTTTGTCTACCCTTATCTGCACACAATAATGAATCACCTGTTATATGAAGAAAATTAATGAAGGGGGATGAAGGGGTACAACATCGGCTCCAAATGGGGACAGTTCCTTAAAAACAAGGTATTGAGAACCTAAAGATTAGTGCCTTAAACTTTGGCATGGATTCAAACTAATTCAGACATAGAAAAGCAAAATGAAAATAAAATCACCACTATAATATTTACAATGGCTCACTTATATTTACAATGGAAGGGAAATAAACTCTCTAATGTTGGAAGTAATGTTTCAAGTATTTCCCACTTACAAATAGCTCAAACACTTCACTATCAAGATTTTCCAGTGGAAATATGTTGTTCCCTTTGACTTCATCTATCTTAAAAGTCCCAAACCACAGGGAATCAAATTTCCTATGCTTTCCATTTTCTTGTCTTCTGATATCCCATCTAGCATAAGGCCACCCAGCTGAAAAATCTTGGCCCTCGCCTTCCTTTCAAAGAGAGCCTTCATCTTATCCTGATATTTGATCAAAATTTAAGTTATTTTCCCCCTGATTTCTTAAAATTCCACCAACTAATTTATTCTCCCAGTTAAAGGTTTTGAATCCTCCTTTGCATCCTATAGGGGTTTGGCCACCGGCATAGCCAATCGGGAAAAAAACTGTAGCAATCCCATATAATTCAAATCAAATGGGGATTTCCCAGTTGATTTCTTATTAGTGACTCTATTAGCCCATAAAGCAAACTTAAGTTGAGAGTCCCAGATCTTCTGATTTTGTGTTATGGTCTTTTTGAGGATTCTTACTAAATTTTTGTTGGATGATTCTACTAATCCATTTCCTTGTGGGTAGTAAGTAGTAGAATTTCCCATAACAATATTATAATCTTGGCAGAAACTAATGAATTTGGCCAATTTAAATGCTTGTGCATTATCAGTGACAATTTTTCTTGGAAAACCAAATCTAGCTAGAATGTTCTCCTCCATAAATTGAATATTGAATAATCAATGCATTAGTTGCATTCCTGGCAAGCATGGCCTCTACCCACTTTGTCAAGTATTTTTTTGTTGTGAGTATCCATTTGTGCTTCCCACTAGATGATGGATAGATCTACCCAACCAAATATATCCCCTACTGTGTAAATGGTTCATCCACAAAAACAAGGATCAAAGGGAGGGGTGCTAGCTTCTGTCTTTCAGCACAAATTTGGAATTTTCTACATTCCCTCACATGTGCATGGACATCAGCGAATAACTTGGGCCAATAGAAACCAACCTTTAGAATTTTATGGATTGTTACTTCCAAGATATAATGTCCTCCACAAACATAGTTATGAAACTCATATATTACCTTGGGAATTTCTTCTTCCAACAAACATAATAGTAATACTTTGACAAGGTCCTTCCAATACAACTGACCATTGGAAATGAAAAACTTTTGTGCTTGTAACCTTAGAGCTCTGCATTTTATTTTGTCAAATTTAGGTGGGCATTCCATAAATAGAAAATAATGAACAACAAATTAATACCACTCTGAGGCTAAGTATTTCATTTGATTTTTTGTGTTTCACTGTTGATATCTTCCTGTTTTCCTTGTTTCCTTTCTTATGCCTCATCAACTAGTAGGTTTATACCTAGATCTTGACACTTAGCTTCGCACAAAATGTTGTCCAATCCCTGCCTCTTGATGAATTTGGTAGGCTTGATATCCATGTCATTCTTTTGGATCTTGGCAATCCATTTTCCTCTCTTTCCTTTGTTGTCCCTTTGTGTGAGGATGTATTTCAAATCAGTTGTAGGGACATAAGCAATTATCCTACATTACAGAATATAAATTCAGAAAACTTCCAGATCATTAACCAATGCGTAGGAATTTTTTTCCAAAATGTTTTATTTTAGTTATGCATCCCTTAATACCTGACTAGAGAATGCAATTGGTCATTCCTTCTCTTCCTCATTCTTATGCAATAAGACAATTTCAATTGTGTTAGGAGATGCAAAAGAAAAACTGAGGAATGATCTTTGATAATTAGTACTAGCTAAGAATGGGGCATCCGCAAAGGCCCTTTTGATCTAGGAGAATGATTCGATGGCTTTAGTAGTCTACATGACTTCCTTGTCTTTCTTCAGCATATCATTGATATCTTTTACAATCTCAACATATTTGGGTACAAACCTTATCAAGAAATTAATTCTACTCAAGAAAACCTATATCTCCTTTTTATTTCTTGGTAATGGGATATTTTCTATTACCTCCACCCTCTTTGGGTCAATCTTCATTCCTTCCTTTGCCACTATGTGACCCAACGACTTACCTTTTCTCAAAGAAAATTGTGATTTCTTGGGATTCAAATGCAAGCCATGCGTCCTACACTTTTCGAAGGTGAGTGGTAAGTGTTGGATATGTTCCTCATCTGATTTCGAAAATATAGTTATGTCATCTAGGTAAATTACCCCGAATTTTTCCTTCTTCCCAACAAACGTTATATCCATCGCTCTTTGAAAAGTATCTCCAGCATTTGTGAGACCAAAAGGCATCCTAGCATACATAAATGTTCCCAAAGATGTATTAGAATTTGTTTTATTTTGATCCCCAGGGTGTACATAAATATGGTTATATGAAGATAACCCATCCATCATAGATAACCTATATGATCCCACCACTTTCTAAAGAATGTAATCCATTTTGGGAAAGGGGTAGTTGTATTCATAGAAGCCTTAATCAAGTTTCTGAAGTCAACACATAATCTAATATCCTTGTTTTTTTCCCTGATAGGGACTAAATTTTCCACCCAATCTAAATATCTCATAAGCACGATAATTTTTGTCTTGTAGTAACTTCTTAACTTTCCTTTCAATTGATGGGAGTAGTAAGGGATTTATTTTTCGGAGCTTCTGCCTGCAGGGTTTCATTCTAGTATTTAAAGGTATTTTGTGTTGTATGATAATGGGATCAAAAGTCTTCAAATCATCATAGGTGTTATAGTCCATTTTGTCACGTATGGTCAGTCGGTCTATAAACTAGATCAATCAACATCATTTTACCCCTTGACATCATCATGGTAGAAATCCCTATGCATGACACTTTCATATCCCATATTTTTTTCCTTAAAACACCTTGTTTTAGTCATTTTAAGGACCAACGCTCCCTGGCCTCCTACTAGATAGCGTTCACCTACAGGTTGCTTTATTGTGGCCTGTGTTGATCACCTATAGGTTTCTCCCCTTTTCACCTGCTTTGGTTCTAGAAATTCGAGAAAAAAGAGAGAAATTTTGGAAGCCTCTTTTTCCAGAAGCTTCCAGAATTTGTTACAATCATTTACCTCGGATAAAATTTTCATATCCTATCCTATCCTATCTTACCTTGGATTTTCCTTCCCTTATCCTTTGACCTTTTTATCTCTTAGAGAAACCCTGGTTGTTAGGGAAAAACTCTAAGGTAACCTAGAATCTCTTTTAGGATGAAAGTTGGCCCTTTAACCTGGAGAGGGATCAGGTTACCTTAGAGTTTTTCCTAACAACCAGGGTTTCTCCAAGAGATAACATTTTGGTGTCATTATCGGGGAGAGAAAGGCATATTTTCCCCAAATTATTTAATTGTTTAAGGTCAGATATCTTAGGGCAAACAGATATTTATGATATCAGTTTGGTTGCAAGATGTTTTCTATCGAAACTCCATTTTCAAAGGAATTCAAGAATCAAAATTAGAGATTCAAGGTTCAAAGGATCTGGCTGCAAGACAAATGGAACTGGCTATTGAAGATCACCCAATCACACTTCACATGCGAAGGAAGGTTTAACTTAGTAAACCTCTATCACTTTGACTTTCTTACACATTTGGCTGGTCAGGTTAGGATGAACACTTGTTTCTATTTGTTAAAGAGTCTTGGGCATATGGAAGCTTGTTTTAGAGCGAGAACAAACCCTTTTTTGTGGAGGTAAATCCCCTCGCAGATAGAGGCGATCCCTACTAGCCCCGGATCGGGTCTAGCAACAATCGTAACACGCTATGGTGCAGGGTCCCTAATTGCGATAAACCAACTTGCGAAGAAGGCTTACCTCGAATCCAACGCCGTTGTTTGTAGAGAAGGTAGCGCTCCCGTTCCTTTGCTCCAGCAGATCACAATCTCACGCTCGCCGCGATCGAACACTCGCACACGCAAGAAACACAACAAACACAAGCGTAAAATCCAATATATACAATTATGCGTCGATCAGGAGAGGACACAACTCATGATCATAATGAACAAAACGAGTGGAACCATAACCAATAGTCGCTTATCATTACTTCATACAAAGGAAAATACAACCGACTCTGACGTTTAAATTCTCCTTCGACGGGTCGTCGACGAATACGTCTCAAAGAAAATCTTGTCAAGGATGGGGACAAGCCTTTCTCTTCAATCGTCAATCTCCTTGCTATTGATTTGACACTATGAGGACTATTGCAGCATTATTTAGGCTATGAAGGCTCTTGGAGATTAGCTTGCAAAGGAAAATGGCAAGCTTATATAGATGGAGGAAGGGGAGTTGGGATCCCCTACAATCATGGGATTGGCCCTATCCTCAAGGAAGCTTCCATGAGAGGTGGAAAACTACTTCCTCTACATGGAAATTGAAGCCAACCTCCCAACTCAAATTAGAGACCATTTTAGGAATTGGTTGGGTCAATCTTCGCCATTTATTTTTAAAAAACACTCTTTATTAAGCTCCGGCGAGGGTGCGACTCGAGACAAAGTGCCAATTGGCGCGCCCTCTTTGGAGGATTTTCCCCCCTTGGCGCGAGGGTCGAACCGTGTACCGCGCTAATGCAAAAAAGGCTATTTTTAGGGTTTTTTCACAAGGAGTTGTCTTCGTAGCAATGAAAGTACATGTTCGAGGGGAATGCCATGAAAGTGTTTTCAAGTTATGTTACTACTCACGAGTCACTGAATAAGCCCTCCAATGTGTGGACGAGGGAATTGCAGGACGGTGACAAATTGTTGTGTAACAGATGCCCCCTAAAGCATGAAGCCCGAAAGAGAGAGGGGTGAAATGCTTTATGAGAACGTGTCCAACTGAAACACCGCCGTCGGAAAACCTACGTAGAGAAGCTACAACTGATGTCTCGTATACATGATATATATGTGGTATGGGCGCAGCCATCCATAACAGAGTATACAATAATCCGATTCAAGGTATGGGCGCAGCCATCCGATGATGGATCGATAAATAGACTCGGGTATGGTCGTGCACCATCCAATAAGTGAGTTATGTAACTAATCATATTAATCGACAAAATCGCACCTGGATTATAACGATGACGAGAATCCAGGTCTTACGCTCCATCTCAACCCGAACAAAGTACAAGTTCAAGCATGCGAATATGTGAGCTGAAGTTGAACATGTAAGAACATCGTCTAATTACCACCAATGATGGAAGCCGTTACGTACGCGAGAGTGTACCATCATTAATGACAATGGTCCTCAAGGTACCCAGTACAATATACGGCATGCAAATCAATGAGCTGACGTCGAACACCGTAGAATCACTCGATCGGAGGTCAATGATGAAAACCTCACGTCGAACTCCCGAAGAACCCGCCATTGAGGCATGCGGTGCTCCAAGGTACTAGAAGGGAGTCTCGCGGATCGGCCTTCCCTGGATAATGAGTCAAGTCGACGAAGTGACCTTGATCGAAGGTGGGCCATAGTGTTTCCCACATCATCGACATGAGACAAAGGAACATAATGTCTTTTGTGAAACAGAGATTAGATGAGAATCGGAGGAAGGTTGAAATTTGCAGAGTCAACTTCTCTTGAACATATAAATGGCATGATGAATGGATTTGGCAATATTTGACATCAAAAGATCAAAGGTCATGATGACGAGGCAAAGAGAAGATGAGAGGTCAAAAGGGATTACCCAAACCCACGGAGGCAAGTGAAAAATGAGATGAGATGTCTCCAACCCGACACGTAATGCGTACAAGTGCCATGTTCAAGAGCGACATACGCACGACACGACAATGATGTTGGTTCCATTTTCCCCACCATTTCAAGCGAGTACCTCTTTATTTTTACACAAGCTTGAAGAGGATACCATATGCTTGCTATATAAGTCCATCATAGTACATTTAACGAGCCCTAGGAAGGAGGAACTCGAATATTGTCATTACGATCGAATCCAATGTCATCCGGGTTTAACGAGTCGACAAAGGAAGAACTCGGCGTCTTTTTCATGTTTAGAGAGTTTTAAAAGACAACGGAAAAGTAAACTCCAACGATCCCTTTTCGTAAATAGTTCCTCATACCCGAAAAGGTAGAAAACAATATCTCAGAAAACCTCCTAGTCGTAATAGGCTAGGGTATTCTTTTTCGTAAATAATTCTATCCCAACCGAAAAAGGGGTAAACGTATATCTGGGTAGATGTCTTTTTCGTGGCCACTTTAACGAGATTGAAATGACAAGGGACTCGGCAATCTTTTCATGTTTAGAGAGTTAGAAAAGAGTTTGAAAGATGACTCCAAAATGACTTTTTTCGTGTTTTTACCGAGTCCGAAAAAGTATAAAATACAACTCGTATCACTACCCAAGTCACGTAAAAACTCGTCGTCGTACATAAAAGCAAGTGTAAAATCCATTTTCGACAAAATATATCAAAATATTCGAAAAATGACATTTAAAACCTAATTTTTGACTTAAAAAAGTTATAAATAGGCTCGAAATGGTAAAACAAATTTACTTTTTACTTTTTTACCTTACTTGAGAGTAACAGTGGTCCGTTTGTGTGCAAACTTCCGACAGCGATTGCGACCGATCCAGGACACTATTCGCATCCTCGTTCATTTCGTGTAGAGACGCTCCCTTAAGCTCCATTTTAATCCATTTTTTATGAGTTTCCATTGTACAGATCGATCTCCGGAGGAGACATTTTAAAATTTTAGGGTCTCAGCGATCGACGCGGTATCTGGGCACGAACCCGCGCCAATGGCACGACTTATATTTCGCTTTAAATTTCCAAACAAGTGAGCCATCCATATGGATTTTTCAAGCATGATAGAGATCTAACAAGGGTTTTTGATCATGTTGATGCAGGGTAACCAAGCACAATGGTTATTGAATGGAAGGAGAGGGAACATGGGGAGGAAGATGAAATGGCTATGGAAAACGAAGCATGTATGAATGCAACGAAGAACTGTGGACTCAAAAAATTCTTTCTTACTCCATGTTTACGAGCTCAACTCGTAGCTGCTACATGATTTAGTCGACATATGGGACGAAAATGAGGAAGTATTTAAACTCAGGGACCAAGTGTTGGAACTTGAGGTTTCCGATGTGTATTTCATCACCGGCCGTCACGCAGAGGCTCAAGTACTCATTTTGACTGCAAAGACCTTTCGGAGAAAAAATGGAACAAGTATCGATGAGAGTGTGCCCGGGGCACGAACCTGGGATTGGGAAGCGGGATGGTGGATATCCACACTGTCTCCGCGATCTAGCACTTAGAGTAGTGCTACACACCATTACGCTGGGCTGCGGGGATCACGGGCACCGCATGAGGCAACCAAAGCTCAACTCATACTAGCCTCCCGAGTGTATGAACCCCACATTTTTTCGATTGGGCTATTGCAGATGACGAGCAATATCAAGAGGCAGCTAACAAGATGCAAGCAAGCCAAACTAAAGCAGATCAGCTACGGTTCCATTTTGGTGTCGTTCATCCTGAACGACTACCTATTTTCCGGGCCAAGGGGCCATAGTTGTTGAGCCGGTACCAAGAGAGCCGAGGATTTCTCACTGGGCGACACTTATGCCTAGGTCGGGAGGAGGCCAACGTATGTCTTGGAGGCGAATTCTCTAGGTGGTTACGGCGACAATTGATCGTGGTCGAAGATTAACTCTAGTCGGGATCGATTTCACCGTAGATCCCGATCTTCCACTCCCGGAGGGGGAGGATTGGGACGAGGAGTTGGGTATGATACTCTTTTTTTTGATTTTTTATGTATTTATGATTTTTTTGGTAATACATGTCCATTCTAATAATGATTTATGTGTATGCAGACGTCGACTCGAGAGGCCCGCGAGCATGTCGCCCATTACGCGGAGAACCCATGTCGAACATGACCCTCGAGTCGAGGGTGGTGAAGGAGGTGAACCGATTCGAACACCGGAGGGCATCGCCCGGGGATCTCTCGACTACGCATGGCTAACAGATGTTCCGCTAGCATGCCAACGACATACTCGTGGGGGTGCTCGCCGCCTCCACCGACTACTCGAGACGCTTAGTACGCGCGGTGACTTGTTACCACGAGCACCATGCGGATTAGACATTAGGGCTTTTCATATGCATATTTTTTGAGAGACATGTTGTCTCCTAGTCGTATTAAGACGAACATGTATATTTTTTTATTTTATGTGATGCACACTATGCAAACATTTACACACACACACACACACACACATATATATACCTACTGATGGATCTCTTTACATGTGATGATGTTTTTGTTTATAAATTGTGCAAATGTCTATCTAAAACCATATTAGCCATCGCATCCGTTAATGTATTCATATGTCCTGGGTATGTGTTGATATGTGATATAATCAAAATTTCTCTCAGAGACGAATACTTGCGATCTGTACGTAAAAATGGATGGGTTTTCTAAACCGAATAATGACCATTAAGTCGTAATACTACAAGTCGTGAGTCTAGATACACAAGTAATTCACGATCGCCGAGGTCCACTGACCCCTCGGTTAATAATTCCAATACAACACTATATTCCATGTAATTATTTGTAGCAGACTCGGACACACACCTTGCAAAGGTTGACCAACTCACCAAGAGGATCATAGATTACTCAAAGGCTGCCGAGGACAGATTCTTGGCATCGCGGGAGGCACCATCCGCGAAACCCACAAACGGAGTAATAGATATTTGCACAATCGTGAAGACTCGATCAGCGAAAGATTCTTAAATCGCACACCACACCACACATGCACACAAATGAATATACACACCTATGTACACACACCACACCAAAAAATAACTTCAAGCGTAGGTACAACCCATTTCTAGGTCAGCGCTAGCATAACTCCTTCGTAATCAATGAGCTCATAAGCCCCATTTTTCAATACTCGTTTACTATGTAGGGCCCATGCCACATCGGTTGGAATTTCCCCGCTCCAAGTTTGTCGTGCGCTTGGTCACATAGGAGGACAAGGTCCCCTTCGACAAAGGAACGTGGAGAGACTAATTTGATCAAAGTGAGCTTTGACCCGCTTCTTTTGTGCCTCAATGACTAAAGCGACCAAGCGTGCGGGTTTTCATCCGAGTCGCTCCAAATACAAGAGACGCTCTTCTTCGTGGGAGAAGTATCGGGCAAAAGTTCCACAACCAACTTTAAGGAAGGAATTTCACACCAACCCAAGAGTTGCTTCCAGCACCATACACCAATTGGAATGGTGTGAATCCGGTCGCACTCTTTACCGACGTCCAGTAGGCCCATAGAGCTGAGAAAAATTGGAGGTGCCAATTGGACTTATGAATACCAATTGTTCGTTGAAGCATTGTGACCAAAACTTTGTTCACGACCTCAACCGGCCATTTGCTCGTAATATGGCGTTGAGCTATCATGTCGTAAGCTCAATCTTGATGTCACTCGACCATCATATAATCTCGAAAGTGAGTGCCATGATTGGTTACAATGGTCTGAGGGACCCCGAAACGTGCAATAATGTGGTTGAAAATAAATCGCAGACTATCTTACCATCGTACGGCTAGTGTAGGCATCGCCTCGGCCCACTTAGTAAAGTAGTCGACAACGATGATTATATATGCATGCCCTCCCCGACGAATGAGGGTTACACGATCATAAAATCTACACCCCATTTTGCAAAAGAGGCCGACGGTAATGATAGGGTGCAGAGGGGAGGGTGGCGCGCGCATCTTGCGTCGAAAAACCCGGCACGCATGACATTTACTGATCGCAACGATATAGTCTTTGAAGATTGACGCCGTAGCAACCTACACGCAATCTTTCGGGTGGTGGCATATCCGATATGTGACCGCCACAAACACCATCTGTGATAGTCATTCAAGACTCTTTCGGCCTCTTCAGAGTGTCAAGCACCTGCGTGAGCACCGAATCTACTCCAACCCAAGATAATGTATCTCCTATAATGCGGTAGAGGTTGAGACCGATGCCAACCCAACGTTGGGAATATTTGGTCAACTCGGAGCGGAACGTTGACGTTTGAAGATACATAATAATATCGCCATACCATGGGTCACGGTGCCTGATAAGGAAGAGGGTTTCGTCCGGGATATGATCTTCGAGTGAGATGGGGTGGAGTCTCGTTTTGAGAGGAGCAAATGAGATCCGTAACCAATGAGATTTGGTCGACTTAGCATAGTAGTAAACTCTAGGTCGACTCTGAAAGGATAACGATCCATTTGGATTATTTTCCCCTAGTAATTGTCGAGATAGAATATACGTCATGGTAGTTGCAAATCCGAAACCACTACTACAGATGCACAGCAGATGTAGTAAGCGTAAACGTTGCACGACTTGCACTATGGCTAATGCCAACTTCTCGACATGAGCGTAACGTGTTTCGTGTCAAGAAGGTTCCGTGATAAAATAACAAAGCAAGCGTGTTCATTTCCATCATCGTCATCTCCGCACCAAAACCATAGCTATGGTGCTAAACGCGGCGGCCAAATATAAAGTGAAATCACTATGATATTTTGGAGGACGAAGCACGTGAGCATTAACAAGTAACGTCTTAAGCTTCTCAAAGGATCGTTGAGCAATGTCGTCCCAATGAAAGGGAACGTTTGCTTTAAAAGACGCGTGAATCCTTTAGCCACTTTAACGTAGTTCGCAGTAAAGTGTTGTAGGAAATTAGCTTTTCTCGCGCACTCGCAATTGGTGTAACGAAGAGGGTGATGGGAGATTGACAATAGCCTCGAATTTTAGAGGGTCGAGGCGAATCCCATCCTTGGAGACTATGAACCCCAAGAGACGGCTGAATCCACGCAAAAGACGCATTTATGAGGGTTAAGGTCGGATATTATAGCGTCGACAACGAAGGAAAATCTGGCGCAGGTGTTCTGGTGGTCCTCCCGTCGAGCCGAGTGAAAGTCGGCGGATCGTCCAGTACACGGCCGAACGATATGGCGTATGTGCGTGGAATGCGTAAGACATAGCTACGTCGAAAGTAGCTCCAGCGTTCTTCAAGTCGAACGGGAGCTTTTTATAAGCAAAGGTACCCCACGACAGATGAATGCAATTTTGTGTTGATCGGTAGGTAAAATATTTATCCGATTATACCCAGCAGTCGCTCCATCAAGGAATAAATCTCACTCCCGACGACATTCGATCAATGATTTTATCTATGAAGGGAGTAGGGTAGTTGTCCTTAGGACGTGCGCGATTAATGTCATGGTAATCAACACAGACCCTTATAGTACCCTTTTTTTTATCTACGTGGACAATATTTGAGACCCCATTCCGTGAGGGGGAATCTGCAAATGAAGCCCGCATTCGTAAGTTTTTCAACTTCTACTTTAATGGCGCATGCCCTTGCGAGGATGCACCGGGCGTAGACGTTGGGGCATGGGTTTCGCACCCGGGATAGGTAGGAATATCGTGCACTACTATGCTCGGAATCAATCCCGTGCATTTCCTCATAGGATCAAGCGAACACGTCTCCGAATCTCACTGAAAAGATCGAGATAAACTCGTATCTCATCTGGGAGAACAAGTTACTCCCACATGTATGTTTTCAACTATCCCTCGGTTTAACTGAGATGTCGATTGGAGTGGTTTGAGTAATGTTGCTCGTGTTTCCCTCCGACAAGACCTCGTGTGTCAATATGGGAATCTGAGAGGTGAGTGGGAACTCCGAGATGAAAACGCTCTCAGACAATCCGACATTACCCCCTGTGTCGGGCATAAAGGAGGAACGATGATGTGCATCGCTCCAAGGCAACTCCTCAAGAGACATTGTTTCAACAATGGCTTCGTTAGAAGGGAATATCTCTTTAAGAGGATCGGCGAGTCGGCCATCACCGAGCTAGGGGGGATTGAGAATAGATATCTAAAGCCATGCTCGAGGGAGCATGTTGAGGAGGAGGAGGATCGGATGCGACGACGATTTCGTAGTAATTAATCTCTACCAGCGTTAAGGGCATCGATTCTCCAAAATCGTGTCACTTGTTCGAGCGAAGGGATGATCCATGGGTCGTCGACCTAGAGACCATATTAACTTGAACAATGTGCGGTGGTGGTGCGGAAAAAATACCCATGAGGACGGGGTCCTTGAAGAGACCTAGTCCTACACTCGTCTGGGGATTTGGGATCTTATACATGTAAGGAACGTTGTTCTCGGAGGTGGAGGTGAAGAAAGACGACTAATCCACGATAACGATTTTTCCCTCATGAGGGAACCCTAAGAAGTCGGAAGAGGGTGGACTGCACACATAACATGGCGTGATTCCAAAGCCGCGGCCAAGAAGCGAGGGTTGTAGTTAAGCTTGGCGTCAACTACTTCTACTTCTACGTTGACCGTCTTCCCCCTGTAACGTAATCGAAAAACTCTTGAGAACACCCGTGGGCTTGGATTCCCAACTATCGAATGCCTCTAAGGCATTGGGAGACGATGAAAGAGCCGGGAGAGCCAATGGCCTTCTAGAAGGCGGACTGACATGACACAGTAGAAGCACTCTTCATCCACAACGGCCCTATGGATATTAAGACCGTTGATCCCGACTTGAATAACAAGAGCGATTTGATGTGGAAGTCGAGGGGTAAAATTTTCTAAGTCGAAGGTGAGAAGATTAGAATCAGTGAGATCAATTCCACCGATTGCGGTACAACAAAGCTTCGTCTGCAAAGTGAAACTTTGAAGGAATTCCAATGCAAACATAGCGAAGGCGCTGAGCCAAATCCTCAACAATATCGTAGTGCTCGAGCGGCACTGGACATTTGGATTGTAGGAAGACCTTCGTAGAACACCTTTAGAAGGTGGCCTCACAACGAGTTCGATAGTAGGCTTCTAAATTTCAAAGGACCGGAGACAAGTGGGGAGGTGGGCCATCCACAACTTCTTCATACCGCTCGATGCGATCCGACGATAATCCTTCGAACGCGTAGCAATGGACACGGGTAAAGGCACCGTTCATCATAAAGACCGGAACCCAAATGGTGCAGATGGTGAAGGTTGTTCAACCCTCTGAGTCCGTCGAGATGGGAACGTTTCTTTAAGAACCGCTCGGAGTCCCTTTGGAGCCTTTGAGAAGTTGACTAATTTTAGATCGTCGGGGACAATCTTTGGTATAATGCTCTCCCTCACAAAATAAGGCGTGGGTACTTCGGTTTACGTTGAGAACCATTCTCGCACGAGGTTTGGAAGAGTCCGGCTTTGGGGCGTCGAGTTTGGATTTTCCTTTGCCCTTATTTTTTTTCCTTTGGAGGCTTTTTTCCATAGGATTATCCTGAACGGCGTTGACCTCTGCAGCTTTTTCCCGAATCCGGGAGGGGCGGGAAGAGCAGAATTATTGGAAGAATTAGACTTCGCTTCCCATTCGAAGATTTTTCGAGAATTTTGAGACACGGAACCAATAACACCATCCACCGCTGGGGTAGGTGGAGCTTTAGAGGTTCCGGGTGTGGAGCATCATCAAAATATCATAAAGTGTGCCGGGACCCGAGAGTATACCAAATCAAGACACCGGGCACGTGCAATGGCTTGTTCTTCGCATCACACATGCCCCCATAGCAATATCTTGGGCGATTTTTTTTAACAAAGGACGTGGTGAACCAATGGGTTAGTAGTCGATCGTATATCAAACTTGATCGATCTATGACGACGTATAAACTTGATCGGTATATGTGGGTGGCTTTATCTTGCTTCAACGAAGTCGGAGATGCGTCCTAGCTTCATAGCGAACCGGTAACCGAAAGTGAGTTAGAAAAGCCATTGCTAAAGTATTGAAATCTTGAAAGATGCCACGGTAATTCAATATACCACCTAGCGACAGCGCCGAAAGAAGTGCGCTGGAAAAGACGTAGGCGAATTGAATCATCTACCTAAGAGTTGGACGAACACCAAAGATGGTAAGTCATTACATGAGCTTGGGGGTCTTCTCCAGCTTTACCCTCAAATTTTAAGGGCTGTCTGGGTACCTTGGGTCGTGAACTTAGGGGCCAATAAGGATTGTGAAGAATCGGATCATTAGTTAATTTAGAAACATCCGGTAATTCCAAGGTAGCCAAGAACGACAATTGCGTATTGAACGGCATGCCGTGCCCTCGATAAGGACCGTGCCTATACTCCACATCGGTTGAGTATATCCTTGCCCCCCATGAGTTCGTCCCATAGCATTTTGACCGTAGGGGGTATAGGAGCGTATAACTCGACTCCGATTGGGTTGTGTAACCAGTGTACGACGGGCTTGATAATCGCAGTATGGAGCTTGATTATATGTTGGCTCCCGTTTGGGCGGCCTCGTGGATTTGGTCGTTGAGAATAGGTGTAGCGTGTTGTTGAGTGTAATAATTAGAACCTCTGGCTGGTTATAATTTGGCTCAGTATTGACCATGAGAATAGTAACTACCTTGAGGTTGAGTGGGTCAGCGATAGGTGGGGGCCCCTCTAGCCTAATAATTAGGACGCAGCAGTCGATTCGTACTGCTGCATTGAATAAATCGGCTCTTAGGGCGGGGTTGACAGAATCGTGCAGTCGGCTCAGTTGGACAGTCGACTCGCTGAACGGGGTCGCCCTCGTTGAACAAAGTTGACCCTGGATAAACAGGTTGTGCTTGGGCTGTACGATGTCGACCTAGTCGTTGTGGAACACCGGGTTGTACCTGATGAGCTGTTGGCTCGTGGTGGAATGGAGCCAGGTGGTGGTCGGTAAACTGCTTTGACTGCAACAGGGACCATAAGATGATCCTCGGGCTGATGTGCAGCATTTGGAGCAACAAGATACCGAGGTTGCATGGGTTGGGAAGGTTGGACTTGCCCCCCTCAGACCGTACTACCAACCCGGGTCGGTACCCCCGACTGACCTATGAGTCCTGGAGGTTGCCCCGTGTTGACTCCGGGAAGAGGTTGCACGAGTTGACTTGAAGGGTTGTAATCATCGTCTCTCGGGACCATATAATGGCCCTTGTCGTCCGGCAGGTAACCTTGCGGGTCATAAGGATAGCTCAGCTGGCTCGAAGGTTGGCCTTGAAGAGGTTGTCCTTGCGGGGTATAAGGTTGCCCACTGGTTATACGGTAAACCCCGAGCATTAAGTTGAGCCTCAAGAGCGGGTAAACGTAAAGGATTCCGTACTCATCGTCATCGATATGGAAAAATGTACACGGGCATACCATCCCGTGCATAATGCGAAAAAATACGAGCGGTTGGGATCTTGAGAGGATTGCCCAACCGCGGGGTTCGATTGTTGTAGGGACAATCGATACTCCCTCGAGGAGAGATGTTCTCAGCATAAAGCGGATGCTATATAGACATCTTCGGGAAGTGATGTGGTCCTTACTGACCGTAGTGGTAACAACAGGTGTAGACGCGACCACACAAACAAGTGGGCTCTGACGGGTACGAAAGTGACTCGAGGGGATGACGTGACGGGTGTCCGAGGAGACATCCCCAATGAAGGAACAACCGGCCTCATAGAAGGAGTTGATACCCCCATAGAGGTAGTGGCGGCGATAATCGACCTAAGGATCTATACCCTCGTCGGTAGTGAGGGACCCGAGCGAAGAAATAACGAGATGATTCGTGGTTGTCTTCTAGGAATAACTTCGAGTTACTTCGAGAATAGCTGGTAATCTTCACCAAACGTGGGGATTTCATCGCTAGTGAATGACTGGATTCACTCATATTTGAACCTGCTGCTAGATCCCGATTACATACGGCAAGGACTAGGAGGAATACGACGGCTAAAAAAAGGCGAACCCGATGTAAGAGGAGGGAAATGTTCCCCTACTCAAATCCGGACCAGAGGGTCGGATAAGGGCCAATTGAACTCATCGGTCCTCCAAAGGGAAGCTCGTACAGAACTGTCCCTCGTCGGGAAACTCTGGAGATGATGGGTACATTGTAGCTCGGGCAGAGAGATTGCGAGACCTCCGATGAATCGTTCGTATATGGACTACCGGTGACGAAATCGAAGGTTACGCCACCCTGTGGCAGTGACTTGAAAAAAAGGAAAAGATCAAACACAACACACGTGACTAAAAAAGAACCAAGGCACACAATCAAACGGCCAACAAGAAAAATCTAACAGGGCGTGTGATCGCGGGTGATTTATTTTACGACATTGAAACTTAGAAACTTCACCGTTTCATGTTTTTAAGAGTCAAGAAATGGGTCGAAAGATGACTCTATCTCTTTCGCTTTTGACGCAAGCGTGAAAGGACAAGCGCTTGGTGATATTTTCAAATTTAAGGAGTCGAGATAAGATCAAAATGACTGCTCGAGAATGCTAGGCAAAGGGTGTACCAAATAACCGTGAACTCGCAATATACACCTTGTTTTCAAAATGAAAGAGAAATCAACCAAGGACTTAACGTACATGCAGGGAAATCTCCCCGAATCGTCGTGTCCGGTGTATCACGGGTATAGGGCGGTAGACCTCGCACTTCCCTATGGATAAAGGATAGAAACCTAGTGGGGTCTCCCTTTATATACGCGACTGCACGGGAGCACAAGTCCGTACTAGTGTTGTCTAAGGCCAAGAGGCGAACGACAACTACTAGGTCTAAAGACACCGAACACATCTCTAGCCTAGACCTCTAAATATTTCGTTAATGTTTCAATGTCGCCTTAGTGTAAATTGAATGAATTTTAATGTTTATCTTCAATTATGTTTCGATTTTCGATGCCCCTAACGAATGTAATGTCTCAAAATCTTCTAAATGCACACTACATGCCACAAGATATCATTTCATTCGATGAAAGCTAATTATGAGAGAGTTAAGAGCTTTTCATACAATAACAAAATGACCGAGACAACAACCAATGATATCTCTAATGTAGCTAATGGAAACTAAAAGCTTTTTCTTTCAAAGTTACTAATCACTAATAACACCGAAAATATTTAATTCACACTCACTAATCCAAAGCAAAAGAGATTTTTTTTTGTATTTTCAATGTTTAAGAGCAAAAAAATGCACTAAAAAAAATGAAAACTAATGAGACAAGCAACTTGAGAAGCAAAAGCAAAAGAGAAAAACAATCAAATTTCACTCAATGCAAGCACACAATCGGATCTCAAATCGACAAAAAAGTCCCTCAAATCAAAGGACACCCAAAGACTCAAATGAACCATGTAATCTAGGCCCAAAAGCGAGACAAAGCGGAATTCAAGTGAAGAAGAAACCAATCACTCAAACAACACAATAAAATGATTGACAACTACCAAACGAATGCAGAGAAGCAATCACAAGGTTGATCGAGACGAGATAGAAACCACAAACTCCCAAGGGAGGCTCGATGCACAATAGCACCCTAGATGCCCTAGGGCTAAAATGTAAAATCAATAGAAATGGGCAAACAACCAAAGGATGAAGGTCACGATCGGTCAAGCAAGGCTCCGAACACTCAAGCAATCGAAAAAATAAGACCAAACACCCGGATCGGTCTCGGAAGGCTCAAAACACAAGAAACCCTAGCACCTTATAGGATTGGCGCGATCGTAGTAAGTTTGAAACCAGCGCCAGAATAGAATTAGCGTGAGTAATACATCGACAACATGCGCTAGTGCGACGCGTCACACCGAAAAGCGCGCAGTCGAGTTTACTAAGGAAAAAATGAAAAAGAGCAATCCAAGAAGCGGGACCAGTGATGGTAAAGCTAAACAAAAAGCCAAACGCACGAGAAGAGCCAGCCAAAAGAGCCGATCAAGCAAGTAAAGTCAAGGATGGACCAAAAAAGACAAGACAATACTCCAAGTGTTCGACTAGTGAAACTAGACCGGAGATTGGCTGCATAGCATTCATCTCACTTTTCGCTAATGCAAAGCAAGAGCGTTTCGAAGGCTATCCCGGCTAGCTTCGAGCTCCGTCCGTATTTTATAAAGCAAACAACAATCTAACTTCCCAGCGGAGTTACCAATTTGTTGTGGAGGTAAATCCCTCTACTGGATAGAGGCGATCCCTACTAGCTCGGATCGGGTCTAGCAACAATCGTAACACGCTATGGTGTGGGTCCCTAATTACGATAAACCAACTTGCGAAGAAGGCTTACCTCGAATCCAACGTTGTTGTTTGTAGAGAAGGTAGCGCTCTCGTTCCTTTTCTTCGACAGATCACAATCCTCACGCTCGTCGCGATCGAACACCCGCACACGCAAGAAACACAACAAACACAAGCGTAAAATCCAATATATACAATTATGCATCGATCGGAGAGGACACAACTCATGATCATAATTAACAAAACGAGTGGAACCATAACCAATAGTCAGCTATCATTAATTCATACAAAGGAAAATACAACTTGGCTCGACGCCGATTCTCCTTCGACGGGTCGTCAGTGGAATACGTCTCGGTAAAGCTTGTCAAGGATGGGGACAAGCCTCTCTCTTCAATCGTCAATCTCCTTGCTATTGATTTTACACTATGAGGGCTATTGCGGCATTCTTTAGGGCTATGAAGGTTTCTTTGGAGATTAGCTTGCAAAGGAAAATGGCAAGCTTATATAGATGGAGGAAGGGGAGTTGGGATCCCTACAATCATGGGATTGGCCCTATCCTCAAAGGAAGCTTCCATGAGAGGTGGAAAACTACTTCCTCTACATGGAAATTCGAGCCAACCTCCCAACTCAAATTAGAGACCAGTTTAGGAATTGGTTAGGGGTCAATATTCCGCCATTTATTTTTTAAAAACACTCCCTTATTAAGCCTAGTGCGGGTGCGGCTCGAGACAGTAGCGCCAATCAGCGCGCCCTCTTTGGAGGATTTGCCCCTCTTGGCGCGAGGGGCTGAACTGTGCACTGTGCCAATGCAAAAAAAGGCTATTTTTAGGGTTTTTCACAAGGAGTTGTCTTCGGGGCAATGAAAGTACATGTTCGGGGAATGCCATGAAAGTGTTTTCAAGTTATGTTCATCGCTCACGAGTCACTGAATAAGCCCTCTAATGTGCGGGACTGGGAATTGCGAGGACGGTGACAAATTGTCATGTAACACCCTTCCCCCCCCATTTTGTCTACCACAAATCCCTCATTAAGTTTCTAATTGAAAACAAGTTGGCCGAGGTATGGAGAAATTGGAGTCACTTCCTATTATGGGGATTTTTTCAACATCAACCCCCTAAGGCCTTAAGAGGAAGGAAGAAAATTGTAAAATAGGGGAAAAGGACTAAACAAATAGCCCATGTTGAGCCAAATCCTAGCGAAGAAGACGTAGAGGTCCCTTCTACATCCTTTGGCCCAAAAATCCCCAAGTTCTACCAAAGAAAAAGTGTCAGTTTGAGAAAATTATCCCTTGCATCCCCTGTTGTATTACCTTCTACTATCAATTATCCCCAGACCATGAGTTCACCTATTGAAGCCTCCCCTGCAGACTCAATTGTGCCAGAAATCATTAAAGGAAAATAGGTTGAAGTTGAGACCCAAGTTGAAGAAACACCTTCTGAAACCCTTAAAGGAGGTATATAGCCCCATATAAGGACAACAAATAAGTTAAGGTTTAAAATATATCTAAGGAGCAATCTAGAGTTGGCTAAGGAGGTAATTGAAGTTGATAATGTGTCATTGAAGGACCTTATCATTAACAGAAAGAAGATTGTGAGCTCTAAAAAGAGTAGAGACAAATAAACTAAGGGAAAAGGTACAATGGAGATAAGGAAAAGTAAGAAATAGAGGTTGGAGAAGGTGGATGTGCTTCTAAAAGCATCCAACACCCTTAGCTAGGAGGCTTGGGGTTATTTTTGAAAGTTTTGGCTATGCACATGGGAACAACAATTTTGGTTTTAATCGTTGACTGTCTGTCTAATAGCGTTTTACATATAGAAGAAAAAACCGCTGACATCCCCGTTGTCAGCGATTTTGAAAGGAATCGACGACATCTCTGTTGTCAAATAATTTTGGCAAAAGAAATGTTGACATTCCAACTGTCAGCGAATTCAAAAAAAAAAGGGTAGTAAGGAAATGTTGATAGTCAGACAATCAACGAAATCTTCAGCACATGAAACTGAAAATTTGACAACTGCAGTATTAGCTAATTTCCCTAGGAAGCCCGAGAGGATAGGAGCACTAATATAAAAGCAGTTTTTGGTGAAGGATTGAACCTATCTTTCAAAGGGACCTGTTTGCTAGCGAGGACTCAATTCTATCAGTCAAGGAATTGTTTCTATTTTCAAGGAATATATTCTGAATATATTTTTCTTAGCCTATATTTTAGCATATTTTCCAGCAGATATTTTATTTTAGAAAAAAAATAATGTATTTAGAGATATTTTCCACATACATGAATTTAGAATATTATGATATTTTTGGATTATTGTAATTAAGTTTGAAACTATAATCCTATGATCAATTGATGTAATGTCTATAAAAACAATTTATGAAGAATGGAAAAGGGATGGTTTTTATTGTGAACATTAACATTCTGGTGTATTTGAGTAGACCATAAATATATTACAGTTTGATGAGAATTTGCAGAAAATTCATGTGTTGTTTTTATATCTCTATTATAGAATATTCTTCATGTCTGGAAAACTTAGTCTCTTAGATTGGGATTCATTCATGCTCCTTTCTCATATTTCTCATTCATTAGTAGTAGTTGCTTCTGTCATCTATAATTATGTTTTCTTTTCAGTTTTCTTCTTCTAAATCTCTCAAATTATCTAGGGAGTTATTATTGCCTTTCTTTTTTAGTCCTTCTCGTTAGATCTATAGAATCATCTAATAAAAATTGACTCCATGCCCACTGGTGTGTTTTATATACAACCCAACCAAATTTCATCACTTCTCAGAAAAATCTATCCATAGAGCTTAAAGTGTAAACCTACTACTATAGTGACCTAGAGTAGTTGTGTTTTAGGGGGAGATCCCTCTCCAAGTTGAAGGCCCATATTTCAACCTAAAAGAGGTTTGATGTTACCTTAGAGTTTTTCCCTAACATCGAGGGTTTCTCTAAGGGATAACAGATCCAATCCTCCCATCAAGAGTTGATCTCAAACCTTAGATTGGTATTTGGATAAGAACTCCCAACTTACTCCCCTCACTTATATATTTTTGGCCATCCACAAGCTAGGGATTGGCTTTTAGAGATAGAATTCTACCCTCATGATGTTATTGTAAAGAGTTAACATTCCATGCATTAGGGTGATTAGAGGTACACTTTGTGACAAAGAAGGAAAAAGTCATCCTGGAGGATCTTTTCTACAAGATCGACTTCTATTTATGGTTGTAACTCCTTCCATTTATATTAATTCAAATGGTTATTTGTTTTCCTATATATGGTATTATGATTTCATATATTTAGATGCCATGTTGATCCATTGAATGAAGTATTTAGATGATGCTACATAGATTCCGTATATATTTTTCTTGTGTTTTCATATTCTACAAGTTCTAATTTTGGCGACAAGAGCTAGGATTGGAGCATTCAAGCCAAGAAAGGAGTGAAGCATATGTCGTACTATAGGTAGGATTCAACCCATCATCTATTTACTTTAAGGAAAACAATATCTACTTTGTCCTTCTATTGTTCTAGACTAAGCCACCCAGTCTAGGGAAGACACTTTTGTCTGCAATCGTATATTCCATATAACAAATTAGCGACTCCACTGGGGATGGGTATATTCCTTTGGTTGTTTATTTGTATTTAGTGCTTATTTAACTTCTTCTTCAACACTTCACTATCATTTTTAGTCAAGAAAATACCTAGGAAGACCTTTCGTTGAGTCTTAATTGCAAAATGTGTGCCATAACTCCCTTATTCTTCACCAACGCTCCCTTTGGTCTAGGGACAGAGCATTGCACCTCTGTAAAGCCCTCTCTATGACTAAATTGAAAGTCATTGGTGCCTCTTTTGCATCTTTGTTGGACCTTGTTCTTACATGAATTTTCCTTTGTCTTGATTTTCTCTTTGATTAGCCTACTTCCAGTTTCCCTTCCTTGAGTCTTGAGTGTATTTTGGTCCCTCTAAAACCTCCATTTGGTTTGCATCTATGTTTGATTTCCTTTGATAAGTATCTCTTAAGATTTTTCTTTATTGTTATCTTCTGGTTGCTTGCAAACTGATTTTGTTTGGTCATTGGTTCTAGCCCTCATTCTGAAAAGTTATTTGAATCAGTGATTAAACATTGCATCTTATTTCTCTTCATTTTTGAAAATTAAGAGACTTGGAAAGAAAAATATTTGCATTGGAATTTAGGGTTTTGTGTGTACATTGAAATTAGAACAGTTGCATTGGAAATGGATTGCATTTTGCACATTTGTTTGTTGCACACTCTTTGTCTCTTCCCTTCCTTAGATAGATTTTCATTGAATGAGAAAGATTCCATTTCCTCGTGCTAGTTTACATTTTAGGATATTTAGGTGATATTCACGGTGAGCCCCAAAACTGAAACTTAATAAAATATAAACAGTAAAATTTATTGAATCAACCTAAGGAGCATTTGTCACATTAACACAAATATTTAGTGGTCTAGGCTAGAGATATGTTATGGCATCGATAAACATAGGAGTTGTTGTTTTCCAACGTGGCATCCTGGGGGTGAAATATCATTCCACATACGTGAGTGTATAAGATCGTTCTCCACGTGCCTTTTGGTATATTGGAAAGTACTCCACGCACCTAAAGTATATGGGAACGCTCTCATCGAACGGTTACAAATTAGACAACACTACTATGGACTACACTCCCACGTACCGTCGAGTATATTTTGGGAGTCCCTTATAGGTTGCTATCCTTGCCATAGGTAACCAAGTCGGTCGCCTTGTATATCGTGATACACCCAACACAACATTCAAGGAGATTGGTTGTCGTACGTTAAGTCATTGGTTCACCAAGGTGTATATTTCATTTCATGGTTGCTTGGTAATCCTTTATGCCTAGATTACCCTCTTTTTAATTTATTTTTGTGTTAATTTCTAAAATTTATTAATCCAACATGGAAGAATAAAATCTCCCAACTCGTCGTTCGCATAGAATGCAAAATAAACCTCCTCTTCCACCCTGAGGATACTCCTGGTCATCATCATAAGCATATGAAGATGAAAAGTACCGAATATGCAACTTCGAGAACCACTTTTGTTCCACCTTCTAAAATTGATCCACCAAAATCATGTCCCTTTAAGTTTCGAGCCGGAGATTACATCTACTCTTGTCGGTGAATCTAACACAATCGAAACAGAAGTCCCTGAAACCTTGTTGTGTGAGGTTATTGAACCTGAATTTCTTGAGCCAGACACTTTAATTCCTGAGGTTTTCGAACCTGAGGAGCCTCAACCATCTTCACTTGTTACTCCAGGTCCTTCCCTTTCTCTTCCTTTGTCTTAGAGAGAACCTCCACCTGTATATCTCGGACCCAACAGTAAACCTCTTCCATACGAAATTGTGAGTATTGAAGAGATCCCATAAGAAGATCATGATTCATCTACTCATATTCATTGGCAGGGAGTCTGATTTTATCAGATTGATCCTCTTCTTCCTCTTTAGACTCCAACACAAACTCCTTTTCCAAATTATTTTCACTCACCCGCGGATCTCTCGCGGAAATATTCATCGGGATTGTTAATCATGAATAGATCTTATCTGACCTCTCAGTTTGTATCTACCATTATTATTGAGACATCAAATGTTGCTTTCTCATATATGTTTGAAAAATCACCATAAACACATCTACATGGTGGCTCGTCTGTCCCACCTGGTCACTAGCCTTTATCTGGTACCTTTTCTGGTGCAACTTCCAGTCCTTGGACCTCTCCCATGTCATCCAATTCGAGAATTCCATATGGTACTTCTCTTATGAATGCCACACATTCTTCTCCTCCTCATCCACCTACACCTACGATTGAGCAGTAGGTTGGCCCTTATGTTAGTGGGAAAGGTTATCTTGAACAACCTAAATCTCCTTATGTTGGGTACCCTCCATCTGGATCACAGTTTCCTCCATCATCCCCTCCACCTTTGGTAGGGGGGCAACCTATTTTTGGTATACCTCAAATTGGTAATCAACCTTATTATATTCCTTCTTATCCTGGAATGGTTTCCAATGCTTAGAAACCTACTTTTCTTGTCCAACCTGGTTCGTTTTGGGACCGATTGTTGAATCCTCAACCTGTTCCATCTTCGTCTCAAATTCCTATCCATCCCTCTGTACCTCAATAAGATCAAATACATTTGAGCCAACCTTTACAGGTTGTTGTTTCATCACAACCTATTATGTCGGTATCTAGTACCACCCAGGTCCCACTTACCCAACCTTCACAAGGTGCCTTACAGTCTCAACTTCTTAGACAAGATACTCCTCAAATTTTGATAGGACAAAATGTGTATAGTATGGTGTAGTCCCAACTGAACCCATCTTATGCCAAGATGATGAAAAATTCTGCTGGCCAACAGTATAGACCCTATCAGGGTATTCCTCAAGTTCCTTTTCAAGCAAGTGCATCCAAACATAACCATTTCAGCCTTTTCAAGGTTATCCTAGAGATGGTCAGCAAGGTTACGCGTATGTTGGTTACTAGATTCCCTCTTTTTTGGTGCCTAGGTTCCTTATTATCATAACCATCCTTATCCGGGGACATAAGTACCTATTTCCCAGGTGATTCCTTCTTATCCAGGCTATCCTTCACTCAATTTCAAATGGCAGATGCCTTTTGTGGAAACTCTTGAATTTTCAGATTTAACTCAGCTTACCAACGTTCCCATAGCTCACTTGCCTTGGTGGCTGATAATTCACATCAAATTTCCCTCTGATATCCAAAACTTCATTGGGAATCCTGGAGAAGACTCGTCGACACATGTCATGATGTATCATATGTGGTGTTCTTCAAACTCCCTTAATGATTATTCCATACGATTATGTCTTTTCCAACATGCTCTTATAAGTATTGTAGCTAAATGGTACATTGAGTTACCTAGAGCTTTGTTTCAGTATTCCATTTCCTTAGCTACAACCTTCCTCATGCATTTCTAGTTACCCATCTAGTATGAAACTAGAACAAAAATTCTCACCAACTTTAAACAATCTAAAGCAACTCACATTTTAGATCACATTCATGAGTTGCGGCGTCATCGTCGGTTGGTTAAGACCTTTGTTCCAGATCAATTGTTGGTGGAATGGTTCATTAAAAAGTTGTTGCCATATATCATAGAGGATGTAGCCAAAGGTGGAGTCATGAATGAATAGCAACTAATTGATCATGCTCAATATTTGGACCTCATCTATACCCAATATGACATGCTCTATGAAAATATACGAGATTTTTCTGAGACCTTCAAACATTGTTCCTTACACTACTGGTAAAGAATCTCATGCTATTTTAAAGAATCTTCAACTACAATTTTAACTCTACCAACTTTGGTGTACTCATCTTGTAAGGTGATTTTGATGTTGGAGTTTCCCTTGGCACCAACTCAATAGAAAAGTCTACTTTCCTGTGCAGTGACAACTCTGAAATATCTAATGGAAACACATCTTGAAACTGTTGCAAAACTGGATACTTGTTCAAAACATCTACATCCTCAAGTTTCGTACCTTTTTCGCTAGATATATGAATTGCAAACAATACACACCCTTTCCTACTACTGCACTTGGCCTGCATGGTTGTCACCATCCTAACTGATGTGGCTTTCTTCTTTTCGTGCAAGACTCTTGGTTCCCCATTATCATCCAAGCATTCAATGGATTTGTCATAGAAATCTACCTTGGTCTTGTGAAAATATAACCAATCCATACCCAATAGAATACTGTATGATCCCAAAGGAAATATGTTCAAGTTCTTTTTTGTAGGCATACTATATAACTCAAATGCACAAGCTCTTACCCAATGGTGAATTATTTTCTTCATACGTGTAGCCAGCTGCACTAACCAAGATTCTTCATGAATTTCATTACTCAAACCACACTTATCCACCAAGTCAGGATTGATATAATTATTGTTAGATCCGGGGTCAATCAAAATAGAAACAACTTGATCACAAAGCTTACCATCCATATAAATGATAGAAGCCTGATGATCTGCTTGCATGTTGTCCATAACTGCATAAATATGAGGAATGACATTCCCAACATCTCCCACTGTTTGTGCCTCCTGCACACTGTATATCTATGGCCTTCCACCTTGATGTTGTGGACAATCTCTCCTATGATGATATTTGCCACAAGTACAACAATGTATAGGCTTATTCTGCCCCTCGGCTCGAAATCCCTATCCTATGCCAGATGTATTGAACTTCTTTGGTGGGGCAACATTCTCCTTGTTACCTATGTATTGAGGCCTTGCTTGCTTCTTGTCCCATTTTCCTTGTTCTTAACATTACCTCTCCAATCTGGTTTAGTTTTTGATCTCTGCTTCGATTGTTCATAACAATGCTTGAGTTTTTGGATGGCCTCCTCTAATGATCTAGGCTCATTGAACTCAGTCCTATCTCTGAATGCAATCGAAAACCCACTAACAAAACCCCGGAATCTTGGCCTTCTCCTCCTTGAGGTAAGGCACATATCTCAGTAACTCTAAGAAGCTGCTAGTATACTCCTCATATGTCATATAACCCATCTTCAACTCATAAAACTCATTTTCCCTGTCATTTTAGTATCTTTCTTATAGATACTTCTTCTAGAATTGCCTCTCGAACTCACTCCAAGCTAACTCCTCATAATTATCTCAGACATTTTTCATGCCTTCGCACCAAATGTCTGCTCTACCTCTAAATGTATATATCCTAGCTTTCATATTTTCCGAGTAACCATGCAATCTGAAAAAATTCTTCATCCCAAGCAACCATGCCTCTGCATCCTATGGTTTCTTCATCTCTCTGCCAAATGTAGGTGGTTTTTTTCTTTTTAAACTCATCCAGAAAATATCCCCTATCACTCTTCCTTTAAGGATGATACCGATGATGATCATGTTGCTTATCTGAACCAAACTAGAATGATACTTGTGCTCACCACTCCTCCTATTCGAAATGTCCAACAACCTACCATCTTTCACTGTATAAGCTCTCTCTAAACTGTGCCTACCAGGAGACCTACTGCCATATGCCCCATTAGTTTTTTCCTCTTGCCCATAACTGATCCTAAGTGGCCCCTGCTTCTGCAACTCTCACAAACTTGTAAGGATGGCTACATTAATATTTGCTTTCTTTTCTTGTGCCTGTATAAGTCTGTCATTATCTACCTTACAACTCCTTATTTCTTCCTTTATACTTCTCAATGTATCTTCCAAATCAAGTGAATTCCCAATGTAATTTTTCTCATATGACTCACATGGAGAATCTTGGTAGTCTACCATTCTGCTATTCATATTTGAATTCTTCCTATAATGTGCAATATGTCAGACAAACTAATTCATAAATAAATCAACGTACCTTAGTGTAATTCGGGGAGGATACTTCCTGCAAGATCTATCAATTAGTGTAATACATGTATATATATAATCATGACAACATATAAACATATAATGTATAGGCATGTAAACACATAAATTCTATTCTAGTTGGAGTCCAGTCATCCATGCATGACCATACCAAATGCACACCAATGCAAGCTTGACCATACATAACCACAAGCATGGACCATACACGAGCATATGCAACATTTAACCCAGCATGACCGACCGATGCATGTTCAACATATAGCATCACACAAGCAAGCATACTCAGACACTACACAAGCATAACTAATATGTGACCTAGCATACACAAGCAATGCATATTCAACATGTAACAATATGTAAGCTAATGTGCACGTACATTACAGAAACGTGAGCAACACACAATCAATCATACATTCGTGACAACATATTGACAACGACACCATAAGCACTTCCATGGTGACACCACTGCCACCATGACCAACTCAACACATATGCATCAACCACACAAACCATAGGTATGAGAAACACATAAGAAATCAACAAAGAATCATCGCCAACACACCACCCATCGGTCCAAGAGTTGAAACATGCTCTGATACCACTCTGTAACATCCTCTTCCCACATCTACCCAAGTAACTGGCCAACCAGGGTAAACATGTGACGAGAGGCTACTAATATGAGATTCAACCTCCTAGATGAATTTGATGAAGTGGAACCGAAAAAAAAACATAAAAAACAAACCTTACACTGCATCATTGACATCCCTGGGAGGTAACCCAACCTTCTAGAGCCCTGTTCCCTGAGGGGGAACTGATTTCTAACCCTCTTGAGCCTTATGCACAGGCATATAAGGGCAAGGGAGCAGCTAGCAACCTATAGCCGCAGGCTAGCCTTGGAAAGGTAGCGGCTAGGGCCCCAAACAGTCAACGAGGTTGGGGTATAAGGAGTTAGGGTTCGATCTGGTTGAACCTTTTCAAGATCAACCTCACAATGGCAGAAGAAAATAAAGACAAGTGAGCAGGAGATCCTATCAAAATATTGCTCGAGGAGGCCCTCGAGAAACAAAGGAACACGATGATGGATAACTTTTCCTAGATCCTTCAATGACTACACACCGAAAACGCACCTTCATCCAACAACCACTCTGGAGGCACCACTCCTTTTAAGGTACAAGTAAACTTTGACATTCCCATATTTGAGGGCCAAGCACTGGTGGGAAACTTATTGTGAGAAAAAGGATGAGAGGGAAACCTCCTTGCTCTCGGCTGCACCCACTTGGATTTTTTTTTTTTAGACGCCATCAAGGAAAAATATTATCCCAAGGGGAGCTACGAGGACACGTACATACAATGTACTACGATGTGACAATAAAGGGATCAAGATGTGCATAGATGACTAATATGTTCCGTACCTTGCACACAAATTTAGGTATCAAAGATTCAGAGAAACATTTGGTGCTGAAGTACCGTAGTTGTCTCCATAGATACATTCAGGAGGAAATGGAGTTCCTCGACATCTCTTCGCTTTGTGCAAAAAATTGATATGCTGCCAAGATTGAGTAGAAATTCAAACAGAAGAAATGAGATTGTGGATCTATGAATCAAAAGCAAGGGAAAGGCGTCCCCAAACTGCAGAATAAAGGAAAAATCCAAGGCGGGGTAGCCCAGGACAACCTGCCAAAGCCGCAAGCGAAGAACAACACTGCAAAGCCAAAGAAGGACATGGGAAAATGGTGTGAGTTCCATGAGAGCTCCACTCACAACCCAAGTGAGTGTCAGGCCAAGTAGTCACTGGTGGCTGAGCTAAAGGCTTTTGAATCAAATGCATGTTCTGACTCTGAGTCAGAACCCGACAAGTGGAATGACAAAGGGAAGTAAATTATCGATGTAGAGCCCAATGCCACTATTGCCACCACCAAGATCTAGAAGGAGGAACCCGAAGATCCAAAGGAGGGGGAGCTCCTCTTCCATTTCCATATGTGGGTGAAGGGTTCCACCCTACATTTCATTGTCGACAACGGGAACCGAAAGAGCCCCATTTGAGCAGAGGTTGTGAAGCTGTTGGGCCTGCCGACCACAACACACCCACAACCATACACCATTAGGTGGCTTCACCAAGGACGGGATCTCTGCGTCAGCCAACAGTGTCGCCTCCCTTACAACATCAAGCCCTTCATGGATGAGGTATGATGTGATATTTCTCCTCTTGATGTTTGTGATTTATTATTAGGCCAACCATACTTGTGGAAGCAACATGTTGTGTATGAGTCTAGGCCTCATATTGTTAGTGTTACTTTGGCCAATAATTTGTACAGGATATCGGAGGTAGCACCACCTACCGCCATCTCTTTGATCACTGCAAAACAATGAAGTAATCTCATTTCCAAAGTTAGGAAATTTGTTTTCCTGATGATCTGCCCTCAGGGAAAGAAGAAGACTGTAGCCATGACCTCTAGATAGGGCTCTTCTGCACGGCAACGACAAATGGACAAGGTCGTGGAGGAGTACGGGGACATCTTCACCTCACCCGCAGGGGTACCTCTGCATTGCCAAGTTAAGCACTCCATTGATCTAACCCCAGACATGCCACTACCAGACCGATCTATAGGCGCTCTGTTTTGGAGAACGATGAAATCAAGAGGCATATTTAGGAGCTGTTGCAGAAAGGTCACATACAACCAAGTTCATTGCCCTGTGGGAGCCCGATCGTGTTGGTGCAGAAGAAGGATGGGACGTGGAGACTCTGTATTGACTATTGGGCGTTGAACAAGATCACTGTCCTGAATAGATATATGATCTCGCGGATTGATGACATTTTGGACCAACTCAATGGGGTCAAATATTTCAGTAAGATTGACTTGAAGTCCAGGTATCACTAGGTACCAATTGAACTTTCGGATGTGTGGAAGACTACCTTCAAAGCCAAGGAGGGCCTTTTTGAATGACTGGTCATGCCTTTCGGGTTGAAAAATGCTCCTGCAACCTTCATGAGGTTGATGGATGACATCTTGTGACCATTCACCAACTCGTTCGTGGAGGTGTATTTGGATGACATCCTGATCTTCAGCTAGAGTTGGGAAGAGCACCTCCACCACATTCGACAGGTCCTCCAAACACTGTGGCAACACAAGTTGTGTGCCAATTTGGAGAAATGCACTTTTGGCATGACCCAGGTTCAATATTTGGGATACATTATTGATGAGCAGGGGATGCATGTGGACCCAGCCAAGATCCAGGTCATTTGTGATTGGACAGCCCCAACCACTCTAACAGAGCTCCACAACTTTCTAGGTCTTGCCAATTTCTACCGCAGGTTCGTGTTAGGGTTCTCTCATATCACTTGGCCTTTTATTCAAGTCACTAAGGGAGGAGCGAAAGTAAAATTCTTTTTGTCTGGATCTCAACAAAAGGCATCCACAAAGTTGAAGCATCGCCTCTGCTCTCCACCAGTGCTCACATTACCATACTTGCAGCAACCATTTGAGATCGAGATAGATGCCTCTGAATATGCTATTGGGGCGGTACTTACTCAGCAAGGGCATCCAGTGGCATATCACAGTGAGACACTTTTAGACACAGTCCAAAAGTATCTTATATATGATAAAGCAATGTATTCCATTGTGCAGGCCTATCGACAATGAAAGCTTTACATTTTTTCAATGGAAACGGTCATCCACACATATCACCGACCCCTTCAGTTCATACAGACATAAGGGAAGTTGCAGAACGATCTCCATCAGAAATGGTCCACATACCTGCAATAGTTCCATTTGAACATCAAGTACAAGAAGTGCAACACCAATAACATTGCAGATTGCCTCATCTAATTGTCGATCATGGTGTAACCACTGTGCTCGAATCTTGTGGGCACAAAACTTTGGGTTGGTCGCATCTTTACAAAAGTGATCCAGAATTCGACAACACATACCAGACGCTCCTCGAGGATAAGCAAGTTCCAAATTTTCACCTCCAGGGTGCACTGTTATGCCAATTGGGACACCTTTGTGTTCCTTCAAGAGAGCGTGCCAAAATGATTTGGGAAGTGCACTACAGTCGAGTCACTAGGCATTTCAGGATTGAGAAAACAGTGGCAGTAATACATAAGTATTTCTATTGGTCTGTTACACAGTAATTTGTCACCGTCCCTACCATTCCCCATCCCGCACATTGGAGGGCACATTCTGTGACCTGTGAGCAATGTCATGCCTTGAAACCATTATCATTGCATTCCTCTAAACACGAGCTTCAATTGCCCTGAAGACATCTCCTTGCAAAAAACCATAAAAACATCCCTTTTTGCATTGGCGCGAGTAGCCAGTTCATCACTCGCGCCAATGAGGAAAATCCTACAAAGAGGACGCGCCAACTGGCGATCTGTTCCAGAGTCGCAGTCGCGCCAGCCAATTTAAGGAGTGTTTTTTAAAATAAGAAGGCAGAAGTTTCATCCTAACAAATTCCTGGACTGATTTCTATCTTGAGTTGGGAGGTTTGGCTCCGAGAGTTCCATGGAAGGGAGTGGTTTGCCACCTCTCATGGAAGCTTCCTTGATGATAGGGCCAATCCCACAATTATAGGGATCCCAACTCCCCTTCCTCCTTCTATAAAAGCTTGCCCATTGCCATTGCAAGCTAGGCTTGAAGTGCCTAAGCTTTGAATCTCCAAATTCCCAAGAGCCTTCATGCTGCAAGAGCCCTCATTCTTCCCTTAAGGCCGACTCAAGCAAGGAGACTATCGTCGAGAGACTCTAGAGAGGCTTGTCCCTTCCCTGGCGAGCTTTGCGAGACGTGAACGACTGGAGACCCTTCCGAAGGAGACCGCAACGTCAGAACATTGGTTGTAATCTCTTTCGATTGTTTATTAATGAATGACTACTGGTTATGGTTCCACTCTGTTTTTCACTTATGATAATGATGAGTTATATCCTTTCTGACTGATATATAGTTGCGTATTCTGGATTTTATGCTTGTATTTGTGTTGTTTCTTGCATGTGCAGGTGTCCATTCACGGAGATCGTGGGGATCGTGATCTGCCGAGGCTGAGGAACGGGAACGTTGTCTCTTCTACGGATCATAACATTAGACTCCAGGTAGGCCTCCATCGTTGGCTTATTTATTCGCAATTAGGAACTTGCGCTGTAGCATTTGATGATTGTTGCTAGACCCCTACTGGGCTAGTAGGGATCACCTCTGTCCGCAGAGGGGATTGAGAAAAAAGTGGCAGTAATACATAAGTATTTCTATTGGTCGAACCTTTGACATGATGTTGGGAAGTACATCAGATCCTGCACTTCCTGCACCATTTCCAAACCGACCATCAAGAAACAAGGGCTATATACTCTGCTGCCTACCCCTAGTCGACCTTAGGAATCCATATCCATGGATTACATGTCAGGACTTCCTTCTACCAAGCATGGCAATGACTGCGTTTTTGTGGTCATTGACATATTCTCTAAAATGGCCATTATGGTGGTCTGTAAGAAGAATATCACAATAGAATCCACTACTAAACTCTTCTTTGAATGAGTGTGGGCATACTTTGGGATCCCACAGTCCATTATCTTATATCGGGACAATAGGTTCCTCAGTACATTTTGGTCAACTCTTTGGTCGACGTTGGACACCAAGCTCACTAAGTCCACAACTTTCCACCCCCAAACAAAGGTCGTCAACAAGATGATCGTGCACATTCTGTGGATGTACAACTCGAAGCATCCACACACATGGGATGAAAGCCTCCCCTATGTCCAACACATCTATAACCAGGCTCTCCACAGCTTAACTGGCCACAGCCCTTTCAAGTGGGCTTGGGATTCCAGCCATTATGTTCCGTTGATGTGGCCATACCATTTGCAGCTACTTAGGAAGATTCATCTCATGTTTAATCCAAAGCCGACAAGGTGGACATCTTCATTGAGCACATCCGCCAACAGGTCCATGACATATTGGAAAAATCCAATGCTAAGTACAAGCAACGACATGACCAACATCAAGTGCCACACAAGTTGCAGGTGGGCAAAAAAAGTTTGGCTACAATTGTAGAAGGAACAACTCGTTGGGCCCCATCGCAAGCTTCGCCCGCTACGATATGGGCCATACACCATCACCAAGGTGGTAGGGGACAATGACTTCAAGTTCAATATTCCACCATTCCTTAGTCCGCACCTAGTGTTCAGTGTGGATCTCCTTTTGTAGAAATTATACAAAATAAATGTATGTCCTGGATTATCCTGATCTAACAATAATATGCTACTGTTAAATACAACATCGCTTCTACAAATCTTTGCGGGATTTGAAACACAAACGCCAATTACAATATCATGAAGAAATATCAATCACACACAACACAACTAATTTACCAGGGAAAGGTTATAGCTAAAAACCCCACTATCCTCTATTGTATATTATATCATGGATCATGAAACAATTACATACAAAGTTCTAATCTAAGAGCTCTTAGTACATGAACTAATTGTCTCACACTGTCATACAAAAATTGACAAGTTCCTTAGCTAATTTACTGTCTCCAGACAACCTGCCTCCATTGCACAATCCCTGCCGATTGTAATCCCTGAATGAATGCAATCTTGCCTGCCTTGACTGCGCAATCCTCATGGGCACATCCAATGTGTGTGTGGTTTCATGTGTGCAACCAAATAATGTCACAACTGATAATTTGCTTCCCTTTCACCTAGAACTCAATTGGGTCTCCACTGGATCTAACATGCATGCAGTTAATAATAGTAAATCTTCAGTTGCATGTGAGACCACTGATTGTGAATTAAGTAAAAATTAATTCACTTGATCTCTCACTAGTGTATCTTCAGTTACAACTAGCACAATTGAGTTTAACTCACTTAGTTGAGTTAAACAACTTTACAACTTGCATAATTGCACTTCCAACTCTATTACAACTTCGAATCACTCAGTTACAACAAAGTCAACCTGCATGTCCCACCAACCAACCACTTAACTCGAAATTCCTTTAGCTAACTGATTTTCCACTTCAGTTAACTATTTCCAAGTGCTCATTGAGAATAGATTATAGTTTATTGTCCAACTAATATTAAGGGATAATAACAGTAGACATGCATCTATAAATAGGCATGCATCTATAAATAGACATGCATTCTATAAATAGAATTTGCACATACATATATAAATAGACATACACCTAAAAATAGCCTGAGGCTCCATCCTAGTGTAGGTGCTTCATTTTCACTAGGATCTTCTTGTTGAATCTCAACACCTTTGGACTTACTTTCCACCATTGTTGGACACATTTGACGTTGCAGAAAAACTCACACAACTGCATGGAGCAAGCCACAATTGATCAGATCATGGAAATACATATCAAGAACACCTTCCAATAAAGGATCTAGATATATTGAGTTGTCAAAGTAGGCCAACTCCTGCACCAAGGCAAGTGGCTCACCAGGCACTGAGTTCAGCAAAAGTTTCCTCATCTCATGGAGGAACTCAACACAATGGGGACCATTGATTCCTAAGGGGGGAGGACTGATCTAGGTGGATATTGGTGGCCACCTGCCTATTCTACTTGGACCCCCACCATTATTTCTTTCAGTTTTTTTAGTTTCCTTAATTGTAGCACAATTTACTAGTTTTGGCAGTTTTTCGGGTCGTGAACTTCTGGAGTCGTTTTGAGGCCCTGAACGACGTTTTTTGGGAAAATCGAGACTAATATGCGGCTTTGATTGATTTTTTTTCACATGAAATTTGTATTCCTCACATATATATTTCTAATGAGGTATTGTGTGCGTCAAACGGAGATTGTATGCCAAAGTTACGTCCCCGAGAAGTTGATGTACAAATTTACCCAAACAAGGTCCATAGTTTTGGCACTTCATCTCCTAGGGTTAGGTTTTTGGATGTTTAGGATTTTCCATTGTTTCTAAAAAATAAAGAGGCCTTCGAGCCTCATTGTAACACAATTCAGAGGCATGTAGCCACCACATCTCTTCTCAGAGATAAGCTACCATCACCAGAGCTAGTTTATTTTCGATGTAAGCATTTTTTAGTATTCGATATTAATGAAATTACGTGTTATTCCTGATGCATATCCGATTTTATGTTTATTCTGTATTTTATTGCATTCCTGCAAAAGTCTGGATCAACCATAGATTGGCTGAGCCAAGTCTCACTTTAGCTAATCACCCTTGTGCCATATTCCAAGCATGATTGTGGGACTTTATCAAACACATCAATCAACACCAAACCAGGGCTCCAAATACCAAACCGTCTCAACCCCAAACCAGTGATTCCACCTCACGGCCGAACATCACTAACCATAATGGATTGGTCTCTATCCAATTTATCCATGGCTCCAGAGTGTTTGTTCCAAACAGGGCTTCCATTACTAGTAACTCAACCCTAATTTTTACAGGTCTTCCAGAGTGTTTGTCCAAACAGGGCTTCTAGGACTAGCAACTCAACCCACCTAAGGCTTCCAGAGTGTTTGTCCGACCAAAGCTTCCAGGACTAGTAACTCAACCCACAGTTGTTCGCTGGGCTTCCAGAGTGTTTGTCCAACCAAGGCTTCGAGGAACTAATAACTCAACGCATACGTAAAGGAGTCATGAGAATCAATCATAAAACAATCAATGGAAATAAACCCATAATACCATGGTTCTCCAGGAAATGGCAAGGCTAGGAAAATCCACATGAAAACACCATGGATGCCAAAACTAGTGAGGAAAACACACATGCAACTCGGTATCTGCAATCAAATCCCGCTGTAGCTGCTAATCCCGATGTCCACCTATGATTTCCTGCTCTTCCTTTTCCTTCTTGCTCCAAATCACCAAGTATCCACACTCTCCAGGAGTGCTCCAAGAAAACTCTAAGTATCCAAGAGTATGAGAGAGAGAAAGAGAATAATGAGATAGCTCCAAAATGCACTGCAAAAGGTACCAACTGATCCTCATAAATTTTTTTATAGAAGAGGCCATTATTTTCTTCATTTTCCTCCTCACATGCAACCTGTGAACTTTCATCTCCCTTTTCTCCTAATTTCCCTTGTTTTCATAAATAAATGTACCAAAAATACTTTTTGCCTCTTTAATGCCTTAGCCATAGCCTTTGCCAATTCCCTTAGCCATAATAAACCAAATGAGCACCCCTTGAGATTTTTTTCCTAACATTCAACTTGAAATAAGTGTCACATTAACCGTGGTTATTATTTTAACTTTATTACATAGAATTTTCACTAGGGCTGTTACAAGCACCCACAACCCCATGGCTATTTAGGAAATGACAAGGCAAGGCTGAAACCACTTTCAATCCATGCAAATCTCATGCCAACGACAATAAAATAACCAAAGAATCCCACGCAAGTCCCATGCATCCAGAAACCAACAAGGAAATCATACATGCAACCTATTACCTACAAAGAACTCCAACTGTAGTTGTTGATCCAACTTTGTTTTATGTTGTCATCCATTTCCTTGCCTGCTCTTTGCTTGCTTTCTCCAAGTCCAAGTGAATGCTAAAATGCTCCAAGAATTCTCTAAGTGTGCAAGAGTGTAAGGGTATGGAGTAAGAGAGCCAAAAGCTAAGCTGACAAAAGTCGTGAACTGATTCTTTGATGTCTTTTTATCGTTGATGTCTAGTCTCTTCCTTTCCTTTTTCCCTTTTCTTCATTTTCTCTCTATTTTCCCTTGCATGCATATTTGTGTCTCTTCATCTCCCTTTTCTCCTATTTTCCTCTTTTTCCTTAATTAATTGCCAATTATTTCCTCTTTGCCTTTGCCAATTTCCATAGCCATTAATAACCCACAAGTGATGCTCACTATAATGTTTGCCCAAGATTCAACTTGGAATACATGTCTCTTGACCTTGGTCTTATTTTATTTACATGGAAAATCAACCAAGGTTTGTTACATTCTTCCTCCCTTTCAACTTTGATGTTGCCTCCTAGAATTCCTTAGGGTCAAGATTTCTCTCTTAAGAGGTTTTTTAGTTCAACAAGCAATCTCTTATCACTCAACCAATGCCCATGCTCATATGAGGTTTGCGATGAAAGGGGATGTGTTCGTAGTATATAACATGTATCCATGAGCATCTAGATATGAGTATAGGATGTACATGTCACAATTTTAGTTACCACTAAGCCTTCCCAAATCTCCTCGGTTTAGAAATCTAAGGAGGATAAATTTTTATTTAATTCGTACATGAACCTTTGAGAAGTATTCTCTAGTTGGGTTAAAATGCTCCACCGGCTATCCTACACACAATCCATAAGAGTTGGAAGCTTTCCCAAACTTAAAAATCTACTATATCCTCCATATTTAATAATGAGAAAGCCTTTTATGCAAAGTTTCAAGTCCATGGAGCGCTTCACTATTCATTTAGTGTTCAACCATCATTGCAATAGTGCTTTTGATGGCCAAAAAGCTAAAAATTGATAAACGACTGCTACAACTTTCATATATTGAATATATCCACATACCATAACAAAGGAAATATTTGAGCATGGGTTTTCCACCACCTATAGATAAGCACTAAGGTACTCGAAAGTTGATCACAAGTCTTCCCTACCATCCTTAATCTAGCGACAAAGGAACTTTTTGTTCTCGACAAAGCTTACCTATATGATTTTTATGTAGGGGAGGTCACTCCCCCTCAGGTTAAGAAGCCACAAGCCCTCAACCTCGTAACTACTTGCATTATTCTTCTTCCTTCAAATATTTTCTCTCCTAAATCTCTCCCTACATTTATTTCCTAAAGGAGAAATCTAGAAATTAAAATTCAAAAAATATATATCTATAACAACTAGAAACCTTTTTACTAAAAATTTACAATGAGACCACTTCTATAAAAATATTAGGAAACACTCTCTACATTTAAGATGTTTTTGTTATCATTGCCAATGAAATGCCATGGAGAATATTGCAATATTGAATCACATTTACATTATTCCCTAGTTGAATCACATTTACATTTATTATTCCCTACTTGCAATATTGAGTATATCTTTCATTTTTTTTCCATAATGTACTTTTTATTAATTTGTTCATATTTGCTAATGTTATTCTAGATATATTTTATTAAATGTTTTTTTTTTCAAATATATATATATATATATATATATATTTTATTTTTATAATGAAAAGACTTATTTTTCATTTAATATCGACTACACAATTATAACAATGTACAATAATGAAGAACATAACTAAAAGGTGGTGTATATACATACAATTCTATAATTATATGATCTTACTTCTTCATATTTCATATTGTTTGTGATATTTGAGTTATAACGATATAAATATTTTGATACATTGAAATTTGTTTACAATATAAAGACTTCAATATTCCATGGTCTCTACGTTAATGAAAATGTATATAGAGGTAGTGACTCTCCTAGTAACATAATGGTTGAGTATATTATAGGGATGATATGTTTAGTTGTTTGACATTCTCCTCTCTCCTATGTTTGGTGTGTGTATATGGGGTGGGGATGCATAATAACAATCCTATACACCTATTTATACTGCCTTCGAATCATGCCTATGATTATAAAACTTTTTATTTTCTTATCTTGTATTGGTGTGAAGCTTGGTCATAGCAACATAAAGGTCCCAATATACCATGATCCTTATGCCAATGAGGATGCACAAAGAGGTTGTGGTCCTCCTACTAACATAATGATTTGTTGATCATGGTGCTAATATGCTCGCTTGCTCAACCCTTCCTTCCCTCATTTTAGGGTGTATTGGAATGGTTTCTATGACTACAAAATATCCTCTCCTCCTATCTCATCAACATAAAGGCTCCATATGCACTAATAATAAGGACATTTACAAAGATAGTAACTTTCCCCTCCTTCATCTACACAACTTGTTACTTTGAGAATAATAATAATTATATATGCTCATTTATAATGTTATGCAATTAATTTTATAACTATAAAATCTATTATTTTCTTACATGCTCATAGTGTTACAAATTTATTTTTATAACTATAAAATCTACTAATCTACTTTTCTCTTATCCCACATTATCATGAGATTTATTATGCAACCAATTAAAAACTTCAATATACCACAATCCTTATATTAACGACATAAAATTAATAAATATCTTACTACTATAATAATTTTTTCACTATAAAATTGATATATACATGCTTTCTTGATCTTCTTCTCCATCCTTGATTTATTTTTGAAAATAATAAATAATGTTAAATTCTTTTTATAACTACAAAATCTTATCTGCCTCATCTGCCACTATCTTATCTGCCTCAGCTGCCACTTTCCCACGTTGCTTGTAGAGGTTGCTTTATAACAACACAAAGAGCCCAATCTGCCATGATTCTTATGACAGATAATTCCCTTTTTTTCCTCGGTGATAACCACACGTAACCGAAATATCAAATTGCAGGTAGCATGATAGTTAGCGCATTGACCTCTTCTTTAAGAGGTGCACTATGGCACTTTTCCATTATATATTGCCTCGAGGAATATGAGCGGCTGTTACGGTGGAGTCGTGGAATTCGGTCCATGTCGATGACGAGGGTCCATGTAGTCTTATATAATAATGATGTGGGCGCCCTGACATCAACGGGTGAGACCGAGGCCATGTGACCGATCGGTCCCGCAGTCCGCATCCTTTAAAAGGGGGCAAACGTATTTATATACACTCTTAATTCCCATATATTATTCCCTTCCCTTGTATATCTCATATCCTTTCAAATGCCCGCACACTCATATACTGCGTTTGCTCTTCTGCCTCCGCTCCCTCACACTCCCAGGATTCAATCAACCAAACAATAACCTATCGTCTCTTCTCACTCAGCACATTCACAAACCCTAAAAGCCCTAATCCGCTTGAAGAAGCCAATCCTGAACCGTCACTGCCACTGCACTGGAAGGGTTACGAGAAATTTTTAGTCTCTGCTTCTGCTTCAGATGTCGACCTCCGCCGTCTATGGGAGCGTGGTGGACGATGTCGTGAGAAAATTGCGAGATCAATTCCGGAGTGAAGGCGTTGAAGACAATGTTCTTACTGAACTCCAAGAGGTGGGTCTGTCTGATTTTATATATATATATATATATTTTTTTTTTTTTTCTTCTGTATTTTTTCAATTAATGTTGCATATTAATCTTGTCAAATTCGGCAACATATAAGCCAGGGCTCTACGCCCACATCCTTTTTTGGAGTCTTTATATGCTTTGGCCTCTCCCCTGGCTTTCTTTAATTTCGTTGCCCCGGATTCTGAAATTTATCTTAAAACAATGACATTAAGCGAACCCTAGACCAACATGTTGTCAGTTTGCAAATACTAGCCAGTGATCCGAAGCTCGTTTCTCAATTCAGTTCATGAATTTAACCAGTTCGATGGTACGCAACTATCGGACTTTCATTGACTGGTCCGCACATAATTTTATATTGCAAGAAATTTCCATGTTGCAAGATTTCAAAAAATATTATAATGATAGTCAAGTAGGATGTAACAATATGCAGGTCAATATATATCAGGTTGGCGCTTTAGTATTCACAATTAGGTATATGTCTATCATCTCTTGGGGTGGCAGCTTATGCGCTTAATTTAGCTACGAAGTTGTGAGTCGATAATGCCTTACATATTTCTTTGTTGAAGAAGGTTGAAGTTCCTATTAGTCTATAACCGAGTTAGTAACCCTCGATAAGGAGGGTGAAGTCATTCTCCAGTCAAGAGTGGATCTTATAATTTTCCTTACCAGTTGGAAATGACTTCCTGCTGTAGATGTTCTTGGGAACCTGAAGACTTTGTCAGTGAGCATGCTACGATTAGCACGTTTTGAAGGTAAAACATGTTAGCTGAGAGGGGAGGTGGAGGACCTACTGTGGTGTGGTCTGTCACAATTCCTTTATGATCAGTCTAAGTGTAGCTCTAAATACGATTGATTCAATCTGGGTATAAGTTTAACTATAGCGCTCTTAAAAATACTCACCTTGGTTTTCCTGTACACTGTTATCAAAACTATTGCTTCCATATCTTTTTTTGGATTTCTTGAGATAATCTTCTGTTTTATGGTCCTTCTTCTTAGCTATTCTTGGCTTGCAAGTTTTTTGGATTCACACCTGAAGATCTTTTTGTTTTGATTTGTTTATTCAACCCCCTCCCCCCTTCTAAACATTCTAGCATATGAAAGTGGAGTTGTTTTCTCCTACTCTCTGTAATTTTGTACGATTGCATGGCGGTATGGGTTGCTACCTGATCAAATAAGCACCTTAAATAACCTATCCCACAACCTCTTTGTGGATTGAGAGGTGAAAAAGTGGTTATGGTATTTATTGTTATAATGGCAATTGAATTACCCACCTTGTCTTGTGAATCCTCTTATATATTTCTTTGGTGACTATATATCCCTAAACCATTAACCATTTTAATGTAGATGTCTTGGGCCAAACTTTATTATTACATATATCATGTTCCATAATTTGTTTCTGACTATTTGGAATATGATGCCCCTTTTTCACAATACTTTCCCTTTCTTTTTGCTGGGGATGGGGAGATAATTCCATGAGCAATTTTTGGATTCATAATAGGTTTCTATGTTGATTTATTCCCCTTTCCCATATAGACATTCTAGCATAATAAAGTGGGGTTGTTTTCATATGTAAACCAATTGTACGGATTGCTACATGAGCAAATGATCTACGTAGGTTATGATTATACACTTCGTGATATATTACCTCAGACAGCCTATTTTACAACCTTTTTGTGGATTGAGAGGTGAAAGGTGGTGATGATCTTCAATGTTCATTGTTATATTGGTCATTGAATTACTTACATTGGCTTGCGAATCCTTCTCCCTTATAGACCTTTTTGGTGGTTATACATCCTTAAACAATTAGCCATTTTAATACAGAGTCCTGGGTCAAATTTTATCATTCTGTATCACGTTCCATAATCTGTTTCTGACATTTTGTATGTTAGTTCTTAGTTACCATACCCCTCCTTCATAACGACTGTTGAATTTCTTGAGATAATCATCTGTTTTATGGTTCTTCTTCTCAGCTATTCTTGTTTTGCAATTTTTTGGATTCGTACTTAGCTAACCCCTCAATTATGACTCTTGTATTTCTTGAGATAATTATCTGTTTTATGGTTGTTCTTCTAAGGTATTCTTGTTTTGTCATTTTTTTGGATTCATTTTTTGGACAATTTTATTGTTTTGCTTTGTCTCTTCAGCCCCCTATCTAGACATTCTGGTATATGAAAGAAGTGCTGTTTTCTCACACACTCCTAAATTTGTACAATCGTATGGTGTTATGGGTTATTACATTATCAAATGATATACTTAGGTTGAGAGTATCCACTTTGTGATGTGTTAACTTAAATAGTCTCTTCCACAACCTCTTTGTGGATTGAGAGGCAAAAAGGTGGTCATGATCTTCATTGTTATCTTGACAATTGAATTACCTACCTTGTCTGGTGAATCCTCTTCCTTTATGCACCTCTTTGGTGATTTTACACCTCCATTTCCATTTCAATATAGAGGTCTTCAGCCATATTTTATTTTTCCATATAATGTTCCATAGTTTGTTTCTGACTATTTGCATGCTAGTCCTTAGTAGAGTATCATACCCTTCCTTCACGGTACTTCCCTTTTCTTGTTGGTGTAGGGTGGCAGAGTAGTTCAATGAACAATTTTTGGATTCTTGATAGGTTTTTATTTTTGTTTATTCGCCCCCCTCCCCCACAAGCTAGACATTCTAGCATATGAAAGTGGCACTGTTTTCTTATACTCTCATAAATTTGTACATTTGTATGCTGGTATGGGTTGCTACATGATCAAATGATCTACTGAGGTTGACAAGACCCACCTTTTGGTATATTACCTTAAATAGCCTTTTCCACATCCTCCTCGTGGGTTGAGAGGTGTGAAGTTGATGATGATCTTCACTGTTCTCTCGGCGATTAAATTACCTACCTTGGCTGTGAGTCCTCTTCCTTTATAACCCTCTTTGGCGATTATACACCCCTACACCATTAGCCATTTTAATAGAGATCTTGGGCCAAATTGGATTATCCATCTCAAGTTCCATAATTTGTTTCTCACCATTTGAATGTTAGTGCTTAGTAGAATATCATACCCCTTCACAATACTTTCCCTTTCTTCCCGTTGGGGGGCAAGGAAGTAATTCCATGGGCAATTTTTGGATTCATAACAGTTTTTTTTTTTTTTTTTTTTTTTTCTTCTTGTTTTGTTCTGTTTATTCCACCCCCTTGGGTCTAGACATTCTAGAATACGGTTGTTTTCTAATACAATGTAAATTGTACAACTGTGTGGTGGTATGGGTTGCTACATGATTGATCTACTTAGTTTGGGAATATCCACTGTGTGATATATTATCTTGAATAGCCTTATTACGCATCCTCTTGGTGGATTGAGAGGTGAAAAGATGCCGATGATCTGCATTGTTATCTTGGTGATTGAATTACCCACCTTGTCTTGTGAATCATCTCTTCTTCTTATACACTTCTTTGGTGATTATTTACCCCTAAATCGTTAGCATTCTAATACAGAGATTATGGTCCAAATTTTATTATTCCATATGTTCTATGTTCTATAATTTATTAATTTGTTTCTGACTATTTGCATGTTAGTCCTTAGTAGAATATCATCATCCTCTACAATATTTTACTTCTCTTCATGTTGGGAGGCAGGGTAGTAATTATATGAGCAATTTTTGGAGGCGCAAACTCACCCTTTCTTCTTGCTGGGGAGGAATAATTCCATGATTTAGCTTGTCCCCCATTTTGAACTTCTAAAGAGTTGTACTGTTCAACTAATTATTTGCACTTAAATATATTTTCCCATATATTTATCATTGACTGGTTCCTTTTGGCAAGTGCAGTTCTATTAGTATAATATCTGTAATCTTGACTTGTGACCTTTGAGGGTCTTTCTCAGGGTTATTAATGTATAGTTGTAAAACACTTAGTGGGTGGCTGTGATCACATTTGTTGTTAGTGGGTGACCCTAAGGTGGGTGATCTTAAGTGGTCCTGCCTATTAGGGTTAGGGCTCAATAAGCAGGTGTAACACCTGTATTTAATTTTTTCTGAACTTCTTATCTCTTTTGTAAATCATAGTGTATTCATTCATTAACATACAACTGCATATTTGAGACTCAATACAAGGTTACCCACTTAAATCTTTGATGTTGGGTTTTCTCATGTGCTTTGTGTAGAGTCTCTTGTTGATCCCTCATGACTGCTAATTTCAACAAGACTCCCTCCATTTGTGAGTTGATCATCATGTCAGGTCAAATATTTTAATTTGAGGAATTGAGCCTTGAGTTGATTTTAATTGTGCAAAAGCACTAAAGGATCTTCACTTCTAATGTCATATTTAAGGGATCTAATCTGCCAAGAGATGCTTCTTCAACTTCCTGTTTTGACCATTCTTAGAGAGTTTTGTTGAAATCTTTTGAAGTTATCTGGTACTCTTCTTATAGTTTCTACTGTTAGGCACACATGGATTGGCAATAATTGCAATGCTGAATTAAGTAGCTATAAGCTTACCTTTTTTTCGAAAAGAAATTGTAATTTCATTATAATAAATAAAATTGCACTCATCACATGCTTCTCAGCATGTCTTAGTCTTTTCATTGGAGTCCCAATAAGAAGCATACGATGATACAAAATATTTATATACATATAATCTCTCATCAATCGCAACCTGAATATATAGGCCTGTCAGAGACTTTCCCAAAAAGCAACATACATTCTCATAACTAACCTGAGTATCAGTCCCGTAAACTGATCACTTGTTTCCGATGTTCACGCATCGAGCTTCTACAACATCTTACAAAAAATTATTTCACATCTGAAATTCATAAAACAGTCTTTATGGACCCAGTTACTCCAGAAAATTCAAGAAAGAAGATGATCATATTCCTAGGACTGTCCATCATCAGATTGTCAAATATTCCAATTAGCAGCATCCAGCAGAAGATCAGCTTTGGATAATCCATATGCCAATTCATTTTGTTCGTCATAAACATGATGAAAGCTAGTAGTAACATTTTCGATTTGTTCAGCTATATTCTTACCTCACCATCATTGCTAAACCATCTAGAATCTTGACCATTGATAGAGTTCTATTGAATTCCTTTTCAGTTATCTAGTATTCCTCTTATAGCTGCTACTGTTAAGCGCATATGGCAATAATTTCACTGTTACACTTTAGTAGCTATAATCTTACCTTACCATCATTCCTAAACCATTTATGTGTAAATGGGATATTAGCCTTGCCTTCATTAGTGGAAACCTTAAATATTTAGTTGGGATTTTATCTCTAAAATTTTAAGAGGCTAACTATCAGAGATCCATCCTCAACCTGGATCTATTAAGCACTGAGAGGGATAAAAAAATTGAGGTGAAAACCTCTCATTTCCCTAAAAAATATGGGGCCAACATATATGCCAGTTTATTATTATTGTTGTTCATGGTTTCTTTCTTTCCTTTCTTTTTAATAGTTGGCATCTGACACCGTTTTTTTTCATTTTCTTTTATTAATGTGACACACATTATACATGTCCTCCTGCCAGGCTGTAGAAGCACCTTGCTTTGCTCGATGCGATGAGTAATTTTGCAATACTTCTCTAATTGCTTAGCCTTTCTGATGAAAATCTTACTTGAATTCTAGGGAAGGTATTAAAGAAGACTTTTCATTATTGACTTCTTCCTCAGATGCCCATAGGCAATAATATAATGCTTCTAAATTGTATATCCTCTTTGGTTGATGCTTGTCGTACTTGAAGAGTGTTGGCTACAACTTATAGATGAGTTAAAGTGTCTACTTCTGCATCGATTTGGGTTGTCTTGAATCTTTGGGTATTCCCTGAAAGAGACAGTCACTCGGAGTATGTATTTATTGTATATTCTTATGCATTTTTACTCCCAGGAAAAAAAATCTTTATATTTGAAAAAAATTCTTTATATTTGAAAAAAATCTCTGTACATTTCTTCTTCTCTTTGAAGCTTCCTTATTTTAGTTTATTGGATACATGGTCAAACTTAATTGTACTTCCAAAACTTTACACTCGAAGGACTACTGTCAACAGTTCAGCATAACTCAACCAGTTGATAACAATGGTTGACAGACAGTGCTCTATTCTTTACCTTCTTGTGAGAAAATGTATTGTAGTAAACTGCCCCTTATATCTGTTGGTAGCATAAACATTATACAACGTTCCAAATTTTGGGTACACAGGTGCAAACGCTTGCGGGGATGCATCTTGAGGAGATGTGGAGAGAAACCCAATATTTCAGAGGACATCACACTTGATTTCTGGGCAAATTTGAAAAATAAATGAGATTTGTTATGCATAATTCATCATATATGTATACAATTAAAATAGCCACATCCATGATCCAATTGGAAATTACGGAGTAAATTGGTATCCGAAATAGGAGAATCTTATTCCCCTCATTAGTTTCAATTTGCAAATTAGACTGTGCATTATCACGTGTAGCCATTTTAGTCAAAATTCTGATCTGTGAGACAGATGAGAGATGTGACCAGAAGTAAAGAACCATTTTTTAGCAGATTAGTATGTGAGAGAAATTGGGTTTGATGGACATACTGTTTGCAAGTCTGAATACCCATCCTTGTTCCATAGGCCTTAATAATTCAAATACATTATGCTTAATGTATGTTGTCTATTTAACCTTAACATGCAAAATTTAAAGAATGGTATGAATCTAATATGATAATGCAACCTAGAAAGATATAACTCCAAATGGATAAGAAGAAAAACTATGCAGTTTATGAGCTTCTTGATTGTACATATGGCATAAATCATTCTTACATTAATGTTTTTATAGTAGATTGTTTGAATGGCACGTGTAGTATGTTAACGATCAGACATTGGTAAACTGATTGTGGGACATTATTTAAGATCTTTAAGGGGTTCTCAGAAAATGGACTGTTTGATGCATATGCATGTACTAAAAGAGCTTGGAAAAGCTGTGGATGAATTTGCACACTACTGATAATTATATTATCTGTATTTTGCTAGCTATGGGAATTAAAAATTATGCAAAGTGGAGCCGTACAAGGTCCAATAGAAAGGGCAGCTAACCCTCCTAGAGGAGCAAATGTTCCTACACCAGTTCATGATCTCAATGTGCCATATGAGCCGACAGAGGAATATGAAACACCTACTGCAGAGATGCTTTTTCCTCCTGTAAGTGTTTATTTGTGTGGATCAGTTTCATCTATTTATTTCCATAGCTGGTTCATGTTCTACTAGTATAGAACATTACTTCTGTTGCATTGTTGTATTTTTTCAATGGTTTGAGAAATTTACGTGCTCAAATAGGTGGAAAGCTATTTAAAAGGCCTACTGGCAAAATAAGCAGAGTGTAACATTAAACTTGATTGGCTAGTTGAGCTGTAATTGTTAGATATAAATTTTTTGTTAACTCTTTTGCTGTCTCTGACAGACACCTTTGCCGACCCCTATCCAGACTCCATTGTCAGGAATTCCAGAGCCAGTCATGTATCAGTACATGCCACAAGGTCCAAGTGACTTTACTAGTATGCCTGACTCAGGGTTGGGAGGGGATATAAAAATGGGAAGGCCTGCAGTCTATATGGTAAGTGTTTGTATATAATGGATGAAAGATTAGGACAGATTTTCATCATTGTTCAATAAAAGAGAAAAATATGCCATCCAGCATGGGCTTTGTCTTCATGCACCGATTTATACATGTGCAAATAGAGGCTACATGATTTCCTTGTCCAGGTATCTGGTTCTTGCAGGGCTTTTGGTTGATGTGTGAAATGTATTGTTTGAGTTATTTTGCTTAATCACCTTGACAATTCCGTATATGGATTCTTTACTTGTCATTGTATATATAAGTTTTATGCAGAACTTGATTTATGTATAAGTTTTTGTGAACCTTGATTTGATGTTGTTTATGTATTTTTTATATAACTGCAGCAACAGCCTTCTGCTTGGATGAATCAACGGCCACTTGGTGTTGATGTCAATATAGGTATAATAAGCACAGGTGTTGGTATAATAGACATGGTCTGCTGCTTTTGTTTAAGCATATGCATACGAAAATGCAAATTAAGCAGATACCTGGTATTTTCTATCCAAATGTTTTTGGATGCACCTTGATGTTTATTGTGGGCCACTGCAGCTTATGAAGAAGGGAGGGATGAGGATGAAGCAGGGATTACTCAGCCTCCAATGACAAAGGTTATTTGTTGTCCCTTAAGAATCTGTGAGCTTGGAGGGCCACAGTAACATATATATCTTATAAAGATACATCGCCTTAGCTTAATTTTCCAGTGCCTATGTTAATAATAATGGTTGCCCTTGATTTTTGTTTACTTGCTTTACTGCCATGTGCACCTAGAAACTACTATATCATTCAACATAATTGCTCAAGTTAGTTGTTATTCATCCAACATAATTGCTCAAGTTAGTTGTTATTCTCAGTGGCATCTGTATTTTCCTTTCTTTTTATCCTCATTTTAGTGATTCGTACCACGAATGAAGTGTGCGCCTTTTTGTCAAATCCTTTCTCTAATAAAAGTAGTTTTTAAAAGATAATGTTTTCTTCAGAAATGGTTGCTATAACTTAAGTAACCTGGTTTGTGTTTGAACTCAACGATAATAAAATTGAAAACATTTGCCATCAAGTTTAAGAATTATATCTATATAAATTATATATTTTAAATATCAAATAAAGTTAAAATTATGTTAGATCTAAGACTTTTGTGATCCATAATGTAGATAAATATCTTTCGGATTAATCACATCATTAGGATTTGGTTGTCGTTTCAAACCATCTAATGTGGTTCATCCTTACGACAAGGTGAAGAAGGGAACCAATCTCATTGAATAAATAGTAAGGATGCGTCATTGCCCGGTGATAGCTGATAAAACTAGCCGTTATTTGACTTGGTTAGTTAGTAAGTTATAATATTAAAAGTTTTTAAGTTATTAAGAAATATTATTAAAGAATAACTTAAATTTTTTTTATAATTTAATAAAAAAGATGAATTATAGTTAATATAATTATTATTAAAGTTAAAATTATTAATAATAAGTTATTAAAGAGTAACATTTTTGTTCCAGGGGAAAAGTCATGTAATTTTATTATATATAACAAAATTACCAAAGTAGATGCTGATAAGCATTCCAGAAGTTGATTTAGCCAGATTATACATGACTGATTTAGTAATATTTCTTACATCAGCTTAAAACCAGGGTTCATGAAGATATTCTGTGGAGTGATCTTGGAGATTTTCCAAGTTATTTTTTCCAATGCTAGTCCAGCTTGGGATAATTGGTCAGCTTCTTTGTTCCTGCTTCTGTAAACATGTTCAAAGGTGATGTGAGAGAATGCTGTAATGTTGCGTTTGATGTCTTGATGTTTTGAAATCCCTATAGATTTGAAGGTGGGAAATGTCTTTTTTCCAAGCCAATGGTAGAATAAGCACGAGGGCCAATAATTCACAGAGATTTTTCTGTTTCATTTTCTATGCCAGCAGAAAGGAGATCATATGATCTTCCGATAGGTGTAGATACCTCTAGCTCCTTCCCAAATTGGGATCACTTGAAATGCTCCATCAAAATATAGTGAGAGTGGGCTTTGAAGTTAGATGTTCCAATGTTTAAGCTCCATCTTTTAAGAGCCTTCTCATGAATTGAAGAGCCATTCCATGTGTTTTTCATCCTTATGATAGTCTGCTTCACTGCATACCTCTTCTGTGCAATTACAAGGCAAGATCTAGTGGAAGTTTGTTTTTGAGTCTATCTTACGAAGGAAACATTTGCTAGACTTTTAAAAAGCATCTCTTAAGGGCTTTGTTGCTCAAGAGGAGCCACATGAAAAATATTGGTTTTGTTGGGCATTTGAACTTCCAAAGCTTTTTCCAATTTCTGGCTTCTAGTTTCTTGTAGGATTTGGGGACCAAATAAATTGATCCTCTTCTTTAGTTAAGTTTGCAAAGGAGCATTGGAGCTTTTTAGTATAGTTCTCCCAAGTGACTACATCTTTTTTTTGGTCATTGTGCGGTCTCGTGTACAATGCTTTGAGTTTGAGGTTGTCAAATGTCCTATTCATCATCGAGACTCGCGAGAACCTTCTTCGGTCTCTCTTGGACATCATTGGATACCATTGGTTCTCAACATGCAAACAAGAGATAAGGAGATTTGATTACATCAAAAGGTGATTTCTATAGCTTAGTGCGAGGAAGATTGGGTGATTCATTTTGTGCTCAACATGGAGTTGGCACGTGGCATTTGTAAAAGATATTAATCAGTGTTATAGGAGTCTTTGATCACACGCGAGTACTCACGATTCCGACTTTGATCTTCAACCAAACAAGCCGGTCTGAATCTTGGCAAGTCAAACTCGTGTTGACCTAGTTTTACTCATGCTCAATGCGAGTTTGACTCCCAATTTCGATGATTTATAGAAGACTCGATGAGCCACTCAAATTCTTAGTTTAAAAGTCTGTAAGGTTTTTTGTGGTTTCGCTTTCACTTCTTCTTGCCGCCCACCGTGCTTGAGTTTGCTTTCATTTCTTCTTGCCGCTTGCTTATCTAGAGACGTCGTGGATCAAATGACGCCATTGTCACGTATTTCCCTCACTGTGTGTACTTTTGCTTCGTTAATCTGGAACCCTTTCTCTAATTCGTCATGGTCACGATGGGTTTTGCTGGTTGGCTTAGTGTGAGGAAGATGTGTGATTCATTTTGTGCTCAACAGGGAGTTGGCAAGTGGCATTTGTAAAAGATATTAATTAGTGTTATAGGAGTCTCTGATCACTCGCGAGTACTAATGATTCCAACACTGATCTTCAGCCAAACGAGCCAATCTGAATCTCGACGAGTCAAACTTGTGTTGACCTAGTTTTACTCACGCTCAACGCGAGTTTGACTTGCAATTTCGATGATTTGTAGAAGACTTGACGAGCCACTCAGATTCTTAGGTTAAAAGTCTGTAATGTTTTATTTTGTGGTTTTGCTTTCACTTCTTGCCGCCCACCGTGCTTGAGTTTGCTTTCATTTCTTCTTGCCACTAGCTTATCCAGAGACGTGGATCAAACAATGCCATTGTCACATTCTTCCCTCACTGCCCACACTTTTGCTTTGTTAATCTAGAACCCTTTCTGTAATTCGTCAAGGTCACGATGGGTTTTGCTGGTCGGCTTCATGTATTAGGCAACGACTTTAACATTGGTCGGCTCCCTCGTCTTACTAGACTACGCTGCTTTCTGGTTTTTCCACCACACCGCCCTTCCCCCACCCAAAAAGTCACCTAAGTGAACTACGGGTCTGCTTACCAAACACAAACTACTTGCCTTAGTGCTCATGTCAGTAGCTATTGACTTGGCTGGTATACTTACATATTTGTGGTTGCTCCCCCATGGTCGAACAATGTTCTTTTCCTTTAAAAATATCATTTTGAATAAAAGAATCTAGTTTTAGTATGCTAAAGTTCTATATTGTTTTGAATAAAAGAAAATTGTTGCAGAATGTTGGAACTTTACAAGGACCTATAATAATGAAACAATTCCTTAAATTCATTTGTTGTCGTTGAGTGTATAAGTGATCTACCAATGGGTATAATGCACTAGCAATCCAATCATGCTACTGTAACCCCAAGTTAGATTTTAGCAGGTCCATGGAAGTTCCTCATCTTGTTTGAATCTCTTTGTACTTGTTTTTTGAATGTTTTCCAATACTAAATATATTTTATACTTGATATATACACATTTTCCTCACGATTTTTTGGACATCTATTGACATTATGCATTGTTTGGACATGGCTTTATTGAATATCAATGAAAAATGTTTTTTTTTTGAAATTCAATATATGTGTATATCTTTATTTATTGTATTCACCGATTTTTTCCCGATCTGATTAAAACTCTTTGCTCTTTTGCCTTGCTAATTTATTGCTGATTCTGAGTCTCGTAACATTGATAGTAATAAGAAGACATTACTTCAGAGTTCTGATTCTCACTTGTTCCTCCATCAGTTAGAACTAGTTAAACTGACATCAACTCAGATAAATTGAGTTAATTAATTACAACTCAAAATAAACTCAACCATGGCTCCTATAAAGTAGGAACCACTCTACATGACTCAAGTTAGACCCTCAACAAGAATTAACTGAACCAATTAAGTCATACTAACTTAGTTAACTCGTACAAGTTGTCATGAGATGTGGAATTACAATTTTATTCTAATTTAATTCAATGGAAAATTAAATTAGAATCTTTCTTGATGCCATTTTCAACAAGCAAGAAGCAGTTCATTGTGGTATTTATCTGGTCAAAGCCAGCGGAGGTTTTTTTTGAGACTGGTCAAGTCTTGGGTAGCAGGATTCCTGAAGAACTCCTGGGACAGCGAGCTATCCTAAAGCGTATGATGATCCTACTCTCAGGACACATGACTAAATGAATTATTCCTAGTTCATGTTGGATTGTTTTGGGGTTGAGAATTAACCGTCTGTGGCAGAGTGAAGCTTGGGTAATCAAGCAAGGGTTTGGTCGGAACAACCTGCCATGAAAAGCTATGGTCGAGGTAGGGTTCCATCTGTGGTTCCTATATCCTAGCTCATCAAGGATTACACTGATTGTCTCAAAACTGCATTTTGGGGGGTGTGAAGCAAGACGGACCAGCGGAGCCTTTTCAGTGACAGAGTGGGACTTGTCACAGCTTTGGTAGCTGTGGAAGAGTTAAAAAAAGAATCCCGTGATAGTCTGTAGCCATAGGAAGTTTTTTGGTAATTATAGAAGAGATGGGAGAGCACAGGTTATCTTCCTACATGTGCGCTGAGTAACAGATGATCATTGAGTGTCTAGTGGACCTATGTGGTAAGAAAGTTGTGAAGGCAGCCCTTGAGCACGAAGGTTTTCCAGACGGTTTGGATGGCAGAATGTCAACTGGGCAGCTTACCTTACAAGGAGATTGGGAAGTGCGATAGTTGTAATAGCGACTCATCCCCACTGTTGCTGCCTTTGAGGATAGCATCGCCACAGTTAATACACTAGGTTATGGCATCTCACAGAGAGAGTACTCAGGCTTCTATTGCTGTGAGCTCAGAACAATACGTTAAATAGTAGAGTTATGTAGTAAAACTTGTGTTGGATAGCATAGCACAGAGGAATTGGAAAATTGGTGAACTGGTTTAGTGAATATCTGAACTGCAAACCGGGTAAATTGCTGTTTTGGGCAGTTCGCCCTTAACTTACTGTGTTGCTAAAAATCCTTTGCTGTGAGAGATATTAATTGCTATCGAAAATCCTGATGTTATTCAATGATACCTACTGTTGGATGAATTAATGAGGGTGTGCTACTGTTATGAAATCTTTTCTAACTTATCGAGGAGAAACCTAGCCAAGCTAGAAACCTCAAGGGCAAAAATTCCCCTAGAATACCACAGTGGGCCACATCCAGGTTCATGTTTTGCACCTGACAATTTGCAGGTATAGATTACTGAGACTAGTGAGCGATAAAATGATGTGAGTTTGTGATTATTGGATATATCATCTATTATAAGAAAAAGTATCTCCACCCTTATCATTTGCCACGAGGCTTGAAACTCAACTATCTAATGGGAGTTTATGTCCAAATAGGTTTGCTTTCTGGATTAAGGGGTGGGGGGAGGAATTGACTTTAGATGGCAACAATCCAATCATAGTCAGACATTGTGAGCAGGAAACTGGAAGTGGTGTTTGAGTGTCTTAGTTTGACCATTGAAAGGAAATGTGGGCTATGCGACCCCTACAGGTGTTAATATCCTATTAATAGGCAGATCTTTCATGACAATTGACTAAGCAGAAAGGACTTTTAGGCCTCAGCAGATGTTTGCATCTGCTCTGGAGCGTAAACAATGAAGTCTTATTTTGATTTTAGTCTCCATAGCTTGTTAATTGGACATAAAGAAGACACTTTGGGCATAGGGTATAGACACTTATAACCATTATATGGTGTATACTTGGTGAGGCTCTTAGATATATTCCGTTTCTAATCTTGCCGCCATGACTAGGGGGCTTGTAGGATGAGCTTGATGGAAAAGTTTTGTTTTTATAATAACGGAGAAACTCCTATATTTCAGACACAACACAGGGGATGAAGATGTGCAGGACATGTAAACCCTTGAAGAAAATTATATAAAATTAAAAACAAACTAATAATTCTATATCATGGTTAATAATCACAGATAAAACATGATGCTATGTGGGTCTAATTTTGCTAGTGTTCCACAGGGATGCGTTCCCCAAAAGTGGGGCATCTGGAATACTCCCCTGGGCTTCTAGGATGAGCTTGATGGAGGAGTTTTGTTTCTGGAATGGTTGGAAGAATCCTATATTTCAGGCACAACACAGCGGATGGTGTACAGGACATGTAGACCCCTCAAGAAAACTGTATAAACAATAAGGACAAACTAATAATTTTATATCATGATTAATCATCACAAATAAAATATGAGACTACATGTGTCTGATTTTGTTTTAAGATAGGGGATAGAGCTTTGAATAGTTTGCGACCTTGGTAATTTATGGTAATATTAGATTATACTTTTTCTTACCTTTTCTATCCTTTTATTTGAATTTTTTGTTAAATTTTGGGTACCAAGGAACAAGGTTGCTGGGAATCATCCCCCCTATCCCGCTCCCAAAACGCGCTCCCAAAAATGCTTCCTGAGGGGAGCGTTTTTTGGAGCGCGTTTCCGAGCCTGAATAAACGCTCCTTGTTTTCTTGGGAGCTTTTCAGGGTGTGCTCGGGAGCGAATGCTCCCCGAGTGCTCCCTCCATTAAAAAAACGATTCAGGAGTGTTTTTTAAATGGAGGGAGCGGTCGGGGAGTGTTCACTCCTGAACGCTCCCTGGCGTGGAAAAATAAAACCAACGGCGAATTTTCCAAATTTTTTTTGGGAGGGAGAGAGAGCAAGGAGCTTGAAGAGAGCAACAAGGAGGATTGAAGGAGTCAGGACTCAGGACAAAGAGGTAGGACTTGTAATCTAGTTTTTTATTTTCTATATTATTGCATTTTTAAGTTGTTCAAAAATGAAAACTTGAATTGTTTTCTCAATGTTGCATTTTAGTGTGTTGAAAAGTGAAAAATTGAGTTGTTTTTTTTTCTATGTTGCATTTCCTATTCCCATTTGTCATTCCCCCATTTTTTTTTTTGCAGGCTAGAAACTTGAAACTTAAAACATCATGGCTATATGGCTAGGGATTTTCTTCATGTTGGTTCCTTTCTTTGTAATAATGGTGTTGGAGAGTAGAATAAAGAGGCCCATTAGAGAAGAGGAGGATGAAGAAGTGGGTTATAGTGGAATTGATGAAAATCCTGAAGAGGAGGAGTATGTTGAGGAGGAAAGGGAGAGTGGGGAAAAGGAGGCCACAGAGACCCCAACTAAACAAGACCCAAGTGAAACACCATTGTGGAAATATGTTTAGAGGCAGGAAGGAGGGAAAGGTGGTGGAACCACTAAATTTCTTTGCCCCCATTGCAATAAAGAATACACAGGTTCATACACCCGTGCCAAAAGGCACCTTTGTGGGAAAATGCCAGGGGATGGAGAGAAAAATCTAGGAATCAAAATTTGTGTAAGTGTGCCAGCAACAGAGAGAGAAATACATAAAGGAAGAGGAGGCTGCCCTACATAGATCTAAAAGATCTAGGGGTTTCATTGATTCTTATGCACCATTAAGTCCATCACATCATGGACAAAGAAGTCCATCAACTTCCACCCATGGCAGTGGATATGGAGGCACACCTGGACCAAACATCTCCTTAAGGCGTAGAACCATATTTGATTTCCTTGACGAAGGGTCTAGGAATGATGAGGATTCAAAAATTTTCTGGTTTCTCTATGCATGTGGGGTACCATTCAATGTTCTTCGCTCACCTTATTGGCATGAAATGGTTTCTGCCATTAATGATGCCCCCAAAGGATACAGGAGCCCTGGGTATGACAAGGCCAGAACCGTGGGACTTGATCATGAAAAAGCTAAAATAAGTAATTCTTTGATTAGAATGACAAATTCTTGGAATGAGCATGGGGTGTCCATTGTATCTGATGGATGGACCAATGTAAAAGGAAAGCCATTGATAAGTGTTCTGGCTGTGTCTGTTAGTGGTGCAATATTCCTTTCAACATATGATTATTCAGACAAATTCAAGACCGGCATTAACATTGTAGAACCATTACTTGAAACAATTGAAAGTATTGGGCCATACAATGTCATCCAAGTCATCACTGATAATGCTGCTAACTGTAAGGCAGCAGGAGCAATTATTGAAGATAAATACCCCAACATATTTTGGTCTGGGTGTTTGGTTCACACAATGAACCTTTTGATGCATGATATCATTAAAAACAAACAACCTCAATACAAATGGCTTGGTTATTTGTTTAAGAGAGGTAAAAAAATTATAAAATTTATTAAAATCATAGCAATACCCATGGGATTTTTCGTACTCACTCAAAATCGGAGTTGTTGAAGATAGGAAAGACTAGATTTACTAGCTATTACCTCACCTTCAGGTGCCTTTTGAAGGTAAGAGAGTCATTGGTAGCCATGGTATCAAGTCCACACTGACAGGTATTAAAGAACAGGGCAACAACAATAGTTGACAGGCAAGGTTTTGAACATGTGGAGGAGACCGCCCTTGATCCTTTGTTTTGGGCATGTGTGAGTGAAATGAATGCACCTTAGTCCACGAAAGGAAAATGATCCCAACTTGTATGCAATGATTCACGACTGTGTGTGTGCACGGTGGAATAAACTTAATGTTTCACTACATGCCTTGGCATATATCCTCATGCCAAAATACTACTCTCCATCTTCGTTGGGCCAATCTACACCTGGAGGTGGGGTTAGGATCAAACCTCACACAGATCCAGAGGTACAAGAAGGATACATGAACGCATTAGACAAGTTGGTCCCCGACAAGGAGGAGTGTGCTAGATTGTGCCTTGAATTAGGCAGAGACTTTAGTTGCATTGGTAACTTTGGTTCTTTCCATGCAATGGAAGACAGAGACAAATTTGATGCTCTCACATGGTGGGAAGCATATGGCGGCATGGGACTTTTGCCAAAGTTGGCAAAAAAAGTTCCCTCACAAGTTGTAAATACTTCTTCTGCAGAGAGGTGTTGGAGCATCTACAGCTTCATACATAATGTGAGAAGAAACAGGCTGAATGAAAGCCGAGCAGAAAGCTTGGTTTATGTGCATTACAACTTGAGGTTGTTCAGTGATTACTATGATTGGGCATATGAGGATCAATGATATAAAGTTTGGGACAACAACCCAGAGGATGATAATTTGGAGAACGACACTGTACATATGGAAGAATTGGAAGCAGAACTTTTGAGGGATGATGATGAAACAATAGTAGCCATGCCAGTGCCACACACAGGGCCAGTCCCACCATCTAGTATCAGTGCGGGTACCAGCGCCAGTGCTCGATTTCCAACTATTGTTCCTTTGCAGATTCAACCTCCTACATCCTCACGTTGCCCTTTGGCTTCTAGTTATGGTCGTTGTACTCCTGAGAGTACTAGAAGACCACCATTGCCTCGTGGTTCTCACAAATTAGACGTTTCTTGTGGGCGTGGCAAATGGCCATATCTAGATTCTGTTTACTAGTCTTTTCTATTTTCTAGTAGTTTTTAACTTTTATAATTGTTGAACAATTGAAACTTGACTCTTCATATTTATTATGATAATTTTTGTAAACAATATATGACAATTTAAGTTTGAAGTTTGAATTTGAAAGGTGAAACTTTGAAGTTGGCATTTATAAGATTATAAGTCATTATGAATTATGAATATGATGCTTCATGAAAGTTCATTCCGTTTCATTTTATAACATTTCATTTCATGTCAAATATTATTTGTTGTAATGGTTATTGGTTACAATTAGCTTACAAGTACAACTATGGTGATCAATGAATCAATGATGATAAATGTTATATATCAATGATGATGAATGTTATATATTGAATTTTGAAATCAATGAATCAATGATGATAAATGATATATATCAATGATGATAAATGTTATATATTGAAATTTGAAAGCTTGAAACTTTAAGATTGATGATTCATGAGACTCAAGAGTCAATATGTTGTATGTTTCCAACTTGTGGGCGTGGTTGATGAAGATTATAACTTCTAGATGATTGATGTTATATGGTTCAATCTATGGTTTTAGGTTTTTTATGTCTATTCATCATTCTACATGCTTTTGTTGACATATATGCATCAAAATATAAAAAAAATATAAAAAAAATATATATTTAAAAAAAACGCTCCCCGAAAAGCTCTGGACCAGGAGCTTTTGAAAATGCTGCTCCCGCTCCCACTCCCCGCTTTTGCTCCCGCTCCCAAGTAACCATGCAAAGAACAAGTGGTTCCCCATGGCTTTGATCTTTTGCCTAGGGAAAAGTGTCCACTCTATTGTACTTCTTCTCTTAAAAGTGACTTTATAAGTGGTAAAGTCAGTCTAATTTAAAAGTGACTTTATAAGTGATAAAGTTACTTTCTAATTTAAAAGTGACTTTATTAAAGTCAATGAAAAATTAGAAAGTGAAAAAGTGACTATGGAAATAAAACGCTAAGTGGGTCTTTATTTAAGGGGGTGAGTGATTAAATAGAAAAAGTGAAAATAATGCACATTTATTTTCAGCCCTTGATCTAAAGCTTTCTCAGCCATTGGATCTAGGGATCACCCAAAAGTCACTTAGGTTAGCGTAAAAGGAGAGAAGAAGAAAAGAACACATTATTCTTTCACGAGCATTTGAGAGAAAGCAAGAGAGAGCAAAGGAGAAATTTCTGAGCATGGAGGAAGTGAAGAACAACAGCAGGAGTTTGGCACGCATCCCAAGACAATAGATCCGTACAGGAGGAGTTTGGCATGCATCCCAAAATAGTAGAATCGTACAACTAAAGTTTGGCGTGCATTCCAAGGAGGGTAACGGAACAGATTTCGAGGAGAAACAACAGCAGGTTGAAGGCACGAAAATCGAGGCAGTTGGGCACGATTTTCGAGAAGAGGACCTGTTGTACATTTCTGTACAGTCCGTACAGGCCATATGCTTGATCTGGGGACATTTCCTGAGGCTGGCCGTATAGCATTTATTGCTATAATTTTTCTGTCTAAACTGGTTTTCTATTGGCACGATTTTTGAGGAGTTTTGCATGGAAATCGAGATAAGTCTGTATTTTGTAAATGCTGGAATATTTCCTATGTATTTCATTTTCTCTGTAAAAGTTTTCAGAAATAAAGAAGAGCTTTTAGATTGGTTTTCCCCAAAAGTTGTAGGGGGTTTTTCCAGGGTCACATTGACTAAAAATCATCGTGTTATTTTCTGTGTATGGATTTTATAATTTTTCTATGCATTTTCCAGCAGCAGTAAAATCTCCAAATTTATATTTTCAAAATTTCATTTCTAGATTTTAATGTTTTAATCATGCTTGGATTAACATTAAATGCATGGAGTGATATGGGTAAACTGTTAATTGAAGTGGAGATTGAAATTTTACATTTTTAACATCAACATTAACTGTTTCAGGATGTTTGAGAGTGATTCCAACCTCATTGGAATTCATACTGAGAAAGTAGAATTTCATATCCTAGTCAGAATTTAATAAACTTTTTCAGAGATTTTAGTATTGGCAGGATTATAGCATTTCCATTAGATTCACAATGATTTACATTGTTATTGTTGGAATTATATCGTAATTATTTTTATTTTTACAATTTTAAAGATGGGGACCCCTATGCTAGGGATCTTGATGCCCCCTGCCCCTTGAATTTCCTCAAAATTTGGCGTGCTCCCACATGTCCACCATGTGCATCTCCCTGTGGCCCTTGCATTCCCCCCATCCTGGAAACTTGGTGGAACATTGGATTTTGCCTCACAGAGGGCTAAATAAGTCTTAATAGAGCTCTAATTTGAGATGCAAAATTTTATTTCTATACAGAAAACTATGTAAAAAGTAAGAACAAACCAATAATTTTATATCATGATTAATCATCACAAATAAAACATGATACTACATGGGTCTGATTGTCTGATTTTGTCCTAAGATAGGGAATAGAGCTTTTAAGAGTTTGTGACCTTGGTAATTTGAATTTTTAACATCAACATTAACTGTTACAGGATGTCTGAGAGTGATTCCAACCTCACTGGACTTCATATGAAGGATATGCGCATGTCTGCCATGTGCTTCTACCTGCCGTTCCCACATTCCTCTATCCTGGAAACTTGGGTGGAACATTGGATTTTGCCTCACAGAGGACAGATTCAGATTTGAGGTGCATATATTTATTTCTTCACAGAAACATTGACGGGGTAGGCTTTGAAGATGCATGGATTTGATTTCCAACTATAGAGGTTTTATTTATAACTGCAGGATTCTGATATTATGTGGCAGGAGTTTGGTTCTATGTTGAAGTGGTCTGACCTGGCAGTTCAGACGGGTGACTCGAGTTACACTGGACTGAGCCCATTTTTGTATGGTAGATGTTTGTCTGGATATCCCATTGTTATTCACTATGGACAGTATGTTTAACACTAAGTTGCGTAACCATTTTTTAGAAGACAGACTGATGTTAGAAGGCTTATGTGCATGCCCAACAAACCATAATATGGATTGGTTCAAGCTCAATATACTCTTTGAGGGCAGTTTTAAAGGCCTCTCATAAGGGGAAGAAAATAAATCGAATCAATACTATTTTAAAAGACATTCCCTCAGATTTTCCCCCACACCCTGGTAAGGGATGCCTTAGCAAATCCCCAATGGGAGGTCAAGGGATGTCTTGATATCCCTAGTGTTTAGATATCGCAGTGTTATTCACTATGGACAGTATGTTTAACACTAAGTTGCATAAGTCCATAATCTGAAGGTAGACGATGTTAGATTTTTTGGGGACTAGACTCAGTGCACACACACACCAAATCTGGTAAGAAGTATCAAAATAACTAATTAACTGAAACACACTGATGTACCTAAACATAAACCAGTTTTGCCCAATCAACAATTCTTCATTAAATTCGTCTTAGAAACTATTTGGGCTCCCTAACTAGGATTATGGCTCTTGACGAAATTATATATGTACTAAGTCACAGGACACATCCCTTAGGGTCTCTTGTCCCGTATTTCACGTGTTGGACACGAAATGTGTCGAAAACGTTCTTTTTGGTGTCCTCTGATCGAGACACGTGTTTTGGATGTGGCGAAAACGTGCCCTAACATTTTTGGCTCTTAGGACACGTGTCCCATGAAAAGTCACATTTAAAACCCGTGACATGGTTTATGTTTTGGGTTTTTTTTTGTCATTGTTCGCCGCCAAAGTCAAGTTTGCTCACTGTTGAAATCGAATTTGCTGTTTAGTTTGAGGAATTCCGTCAGATTCGATTGCAGTGCTCACAACCTCACGTTGCGAGCATAGTTCCCAACTTCACATTGAGAGCGCAATTCACAAGTTCTAAATTTCTAGTTTTATTTTATCAATCATGATATTTCTAAATTTCTAGTTAGTAGTTTCTTATGTGCTTGACCAATTGTTAATAATATGAACATTGAACTGTGAACCTCCTTTATTTAGTTAATTAATAAACTAACTAGTAAATACTAAATACTAAATAGATATCATCATCGTTCATATATGTAGATGTTCTAATTTCTAGAAAATATGGATCAGGCACTATATTTCAATATTATATATATATATATAACGTGTCCCTCGTGTCCTATTTCCGGGGTCATCGTGTCTCGTGTCGAATACTCATATTTATGTGTCCTTTGTATCTTGTGTCCTTGTGTCATGTGACTAAATAGATATCATCATCGTTCATATATGTAGATGTTCTAATTTCTAGAAAATATGGATCAGGCACTATATTTCAATATTATATATATATATATAACGTGTCCCTCGTGTCCTATTTCCGGGGTCATCGTGTCTCGTGTCGAATACTCATATTTATGTGTCCTTTGTATCTCGTGTCCTTGTGTCATGTGACTTAGCATTTATAACAATTACCCTGGATCTGATCCAACATATCAAACCCTATATTCGTCATTGATTTCATTGATCTGGATCTTCTTTGCTACTTTGTGCTATTTCCTCAGACCCAACACAACTGAGTATCTAACTCACAATAAACTTGCAATGTTACTTATGCAGAAGTTTTGTTTACTTGATAAAATCTCTCTCAATGTTTCGTGCTCCTGCACATCCTTCTGCCCTGCTTGGCTCGCTCGGCCTACTTGGTCCCCTTGGTTGGCTCGAGCTGCTTGGGCTACTTGGCTCTCTTGTCAAGCCACGAGAATGGGTCACTGTCTGTTATACTTTTCCGAAGGGTACAATACAATGGATATATACTATGGGTTATTATAATCTATACCATGGGTATATTGGTGCAAAGCCCTATCACTTAACCCAATTGCCCCACACGTGAGAATACCCAAGATGCTATCCCACACGTGAGAATACCCAAGATGCTACTCAAAACATTAAGACTCCCTCTTAGCGAAGTGGCTTTGCCTTTGAACTTGGAACACATTTCCATCTTTGATTTGCTACGACAACTACTCCATATGACATAAAAGCAACTCACACTGTATGACAGGGACCGTTCTTCAAAGACATCTTACTCCTAAAAGCCTCTCGCTCCCATGTATCCTGCATGGTCATCTTGTACCATGGCACAATCTTGGAAGACTACTCCCTCCCATTTGCATGGGCATCTTGTACCATGCCTTTTGAACCTGAGGGTTGTCTTCCTTTGAGGTGCTGTCTTCCTCTAAGCTTGTTGACTCCCTTTGAAGACAAACTCCTTCCCAAGCCTGCTCACTTCCTCTGAAGCTTTACTCCTTCTGACTCCAGACTGCAGGCATTCTCGACCCTCAAGAGTCTGCATGACCTTCACTCCAAGTTTCTCACTTGGATCTCCAATGGCTATCTCAACCCTCTAACCATCTCGGTCCTACTTTCTCGGCCTTTCTCCTATCACAAGAAGACTTAGACCTATGCAAAAGTATTTTCTCGAGCTACAAACTATAACACTCCCTCTTAGCGAGGAAGGTACTTTTGTAAGAACCACTTGGAGCTGGCTTACACTCTGGTTATTTGCACAGGGGAACTCATAAACCAACAATTAGATCATGCGCAATAACACAAGTTTTTCCCAATCAACAATTCTTCATTAAATTCTTCTCTGAACCTACTTGGGCTCTCTTATTGGGATAATGACCCTCGAGGAAATTAGTACCAAAGATGAAAAAATCGCGATCGGGATATTATCGCCGAGGGGAAAAAATCGGGAAAAAATCGGCACATACAAAAATATTCACTTTTTTTCAATTTTTTTAATATTTAAAGCATCTACAGCATAAAATAAATGCATTGACACATAAATATGAAAAAAAAACTAATATATAAGATTTGTAATATCATGTCTAGTGCTACATCACACATAAAATTGAATCCTGTCCTGAATACTAAGTCCTGTGTCTCAAGAGTCAACTCAACCTCAAAATATCAATAAAAATATAATAATGTATCTCATATCATGAGTCATAATGTCAACAGTCATATACAAAGGAATGTCAATGCACCATATAACCTATGGTCCTATACTATTGATTTCCTCTGCCCCTCTTTCGAGAAAATACAACAACTTTGCCTTTCTCTCTAGATGAAGAAGCTGGCGGGATTGGCAATGGGCTCTGTCGTGCTCTAGAAGTAACAAATGAAGCACCAGAATGGGAACCTGAACCACTAGGAGCTAAAGGAGGCAGACCACGTCCTCTACCGGTAGTAGTGGTAGGTGGTGTCACCTCCTCCTCCTGCTCCTCCTGCTCCTCCTCCTGCTGCTGCTCCTCCTCGTCATCCTCCGAGTCCAATCAGGGGCTGACTCCATGACAGGCCTCTCAGCATCAACCCTCCATTCAACAGTGGTGTCAATCGCATCTAAAGAGATGGCCTCCATATCAGGGGTCCTCTCAAGTTGTCTCACCCACAATCTAAGATTGTAGTAGACGTAAACCATGTCATTGAGCCGCTGACCCTCCAACCTGTACAAGGGTCATAAATTAATAAATTAAATATTTAAAAAAAAATATTTAATGAATTCAAAAAATCAGTTGGAAATTGGAATAGGTTAAGTTTTTTACCTGTTGCGCTTTTTGGTGTGTATTTTTTCAAATATACTCCAGTTGCGCTCGCATCCTGAAGCGCTACATGTTTGGCCGAGTATTCTAATGGCAAGTTTTTGGAGTTTTGGTAATCTGCCACCGTAGCTCCTCCACCATGCATCTACAAGTTACAAGTTACAACAAATAAGATAAACTTATAAAGTTACAAACATAAGCAAATTTTTAAAATAATGAAAATCTTACCTGGCATTTTAGTAGTCCTATCCTGGACAGCCATGTCGAAGCTCAAGGTGCCACCTGCCATTCTATATACCTCCATCTCTTTGGATATCTCTGCACGTTCTGATGGATTTGGCACCATCTTCTGAACACAAGTGAAAAAGCCATCCATGACCTCAACATCAAATCGAAAACCACATGAATAAGCAAATGCGGGGTTCAGGAAGAGCCCTGCAGCATGAATGGGACGATGGAGTGTGTTGTTCCATCGATCATCAATCACTTCCCATAAAAGAAGTTGTCTCTGAAACCCATCATCACACTTATCATCATAATAGCTGCGAACAGCTTCTTTGGCCCTATCCATGGCCTCATACAAGTAGTCCATTGCGGGCTTCTCTCCATCCACCAATCTAAGAACCTTTACCAAAGGTTCACTAATGCTGCACACCTCTTCCACTCCAGCCCAGAAATCTTCCTGATATGACACCAACCTGCAGAGGGCCTGTCCCTCTGATTTGCGGCTGATAGTCAAAGCACGCCACTCATCTGAAAGAAACATTCTCTTCAAATCCCACTTAGAATTCAAGAGGGATTGAAGAGAGATGAAAGTAGTGGCAAATCGTGTAATAGCAGGCCGCACCAACTCCTTGTTGGTGAATGTCCTCATCAAATGAAGCACAAATCCATGGTTATATATAAATTTTGTGATTCTCTTTGATGATTCTGCAATATCTTTGACAAAATCAAGCTTTCCGATGTCCTCCAACATCAAATCAAGGCAATGTGCAGCACAAGGTGTCCAAAATATGCTCGGATACCTCTCCATAAGCATCTTGCCAGCAGAAACATAGTTTGCAGCATTTTCCGTTATGATTTGGACAACATTTTGGGGCCCAACCTCCATAATGAACACATCTAATAAATCACATAATAATCTTGCATCTTTGACATGTGCAGATGCATCAACAGATTTCATAAACATTGTCCCCTTGGGACAACTGACCAAGAAGTTATAAGGGTCCTACCCCTTTGATCAGTCCAACCATCTGACATCACAATGCATCCTGTGACTTCCCATGATGCCCTTAACTCTTCCAATCTCTTGGTGCAGTCAGCTTTCTCATTTTGTAGAATGCGCCCTTTAAGGTCATGGTATGTAGGGGCTTTGTATCCTGGGCCAACAACATCGATTGCATCAATCGTAGCCTGATAAAATGGATTGTTCCTGGCAACATTGAAAGGAATATCACTCCAAAGAAACAGTTTGCCCAACAACTTATCAACTTCTTCCTTCTCCTTTATTTTAATAAGGGAGGAGATAGATGGCTGTGCCTCGGGAGTGGTTCTAGGAACAAAAAATGAGGAGGCAGCTACGGGGCTGCCTGTAGAAGAGGCTAATGCTGAAGAGCCACTACCACTCTCACGGTCAACTCCAAACCCTGATATTTGACTTTTCAGAGCCGATTTGCTGAGTTTAGTGGTTTCTATTTTTCCCAATGAGTTCATGGCTCTTTTGATTATTTCTGCATTGGTGTTTCTGCAAGGGCCTACTTCATGCCTAGGAATTTGTGCTAGGTGGTATTTCAACTGTATATCCCCCCTGCCATGTGTTGACCACATAATTTGCAAGTCAAGTTTAATCGGTCAAACCCGTGATCAGGTTCACCAAATTCCCATAAAGGATCTAATTTCCTTGGCATGTTGGAAACTTTGAACTTTGAATGTTGAAATTTGAACCTAGGGCACAAGAAAAATTGCCAGTTAAAAAATAAAATAAAAAAATTACAATTTTACATACAACATTTTGATTTTTTTCACAAAAAAAACCCTCAATTCAATGCAAAAATAATGGGAAAAAATACATGTTGAAAGTTGAAACACAAGCAAAAATAATGGAAGAAACTTAAGAGCACAAGAAGAAATATAAAAAACAAAATTTAACAAACAATTTTTTGCATTTTTGACCAAAATAAACCCTCTCCTCTCAATAAAACAAAAACAAAAAAAACACAACCAAATGCAATCACAAATGATGAAAAATACATGGGTAATAGAAACCCATGGAAGAACAAGAAAAAAACAAAAAAAAAATGGTCAAATTTGATGCCCATACCTGGAAAAACGTTTTGCTGGAAACACTTGGTCCAAATTCGATTTTTGTTCGCTTGGCTTGCAAGAAATTCTTCACTTTTGTCCAATCTTGGGCTTGTAGATCACGTATCTACCTCCTTGGCTCTCCTCCTTCACTCCTTAGCTCTCATAACCCAAGCTGTCCAAGTAAAAATGAAAAACGAAAAACCCAAAATCGCATTATTAATTCGCTGTTTGAGGAAGCCACGATTTTTATTGTTCGACTCGTGATTTTTTCGTAAAAATCGCGATTTTATCGCGATAACGATTTTTTCAAAAAATCGTCGAAATTATCGCCGATAAAATCGGCAGCCCGAAAAACTCTCGATTTTTTCAAAAAATATAAAATCGCGATTTTTTCATCTTTGGAAATTACATATACAACAATTACCCTAGATCTGATCCAGCGGATCATGCCCTATATTTGTCCTCAATCTGGTTAATCCGTATCTTCTTTGTTGCTTCGTGCTCTTTCCTTGGACTAGACACAACTGTGTAACTCACTCACAACAAACGTGCAATATTACTCATGCAGATCTCTTGCTTACTAGAGAAACTCTTTCTCAATGTCTCGTGTTTGTGCACGTCTTTGTGCCCTGCTCGGCCCTCTCGGTTATCTCGGCCTGCTTGGCCCTCTCAGTCCGCTTGGCTCTCTTGCCAAGCCACAAAAATGAATCACTTACCTTTGTACTTATACTTTTCTAAAGGTGCAATACCATGGGTCTATAACATCGGTTATCAGAATACCATGGGTCATCAAAGTACCATGGTTCTATGTGGGCAAAGCCCTATCACTGAGCTACTGAAAACATCAATAGAGGATCCTTTGGAGTGCATCTTCAAGTTGACCCTTTTTATTTATTTTTGTTTATTTTTCTGACTTTATTGATGTTTTGAAGTTTCTGTCTCAGAAGAGCTATACAGTCTTTCTTTTATTTCAAGTGATTGCTTTTGCCTTTAAAATCACCAGACCTATTTGTAGCTGTCAATTAAGCAAGGATTTTTTTTCTCTGGATAAAAATGTATTTCACAATGGGAGTTTTTTACATATCATTGTTATTTACTTTACCTTCTTGTGCTTATGCATTAACCCTCAACATCTCTTTATGCTTTTTAAGTTTGTGATGTGTACAATTTTATGGGTTTCCACTATTGTATGCATAGTGGATGTATTCTATCTCCACAATTTTTCCTACTTCCAATAAACTTTTGATTGGATCTGTTGCAGTATTTGTTTCTATAGCTGTCAATGTGTATAAAGATAATATGTGTACTTAAAGATAGGCTTATTACTAATCTTTTTAACCATTCAAGACTGTTGTATACTTTTTCATTCTTTTAAGAATTCTTTTCTCAAGAGTGATATTTTCATTATGTCAGTTTGGGAAGCACAGCTCTAAACATTATGTTGAATGGATACAGGACTTTTTCACATTGTCTACTGGGAAGCGAAAGCGAGAGGAATTTCCTTCAAGTTATCTGCCTGGTGGCTATATTCCACAACAGGATGGAACAGGGGACTTTACATTGGAGTTTTCCCGTTCAAAAGAGGTGTTTTTTTCGAAAATAATTACGCTAGCTATTATAACTTGATCGAAGTAATTTATTTTATTGGGTGCCATTATAGTTTCTCTGATTAGGTTCAAGTTACATGCATGTATTCACATCAAATGTTATTTGACATGCAATTTTATCTTTCCTTTTCACTATAGTCTATGCCCCTTTGTCATGCATGACAGAGGGTTCAAGTATATTTCTGTTTCAGAGCCCCTATGCAATTGTTTAGACTCCTTGTACTCTAGCTGGCAAAATAGTACTGCCTATATGCTAATGACAATCATAACACAACATCAATGCATGCTATTAAAAGGTTATAGATGCAGACAGAAGTGCAGGGATTTAACACTCTAAATATGCCGCAACCAGTACCAAATATAGCTATGAAATCAAATTAAAAAATGGCATGTTCAACAACATAAGTAGAAACTACAGTTTAGTATTAGAAACGACTAAGTTGCCAAGAGAGCCTTTTGGATCACATCAACTTGAGGTCAACGTCACTTTTGATTTGGCTTGGGTTGGCCCAATTGGGGCACACCAGCCATAAATTGGGATTCAGTTTTACCTTTTCTTTTTCTTGCCAATTTATAGGTAGATTTTTTATTTTTCTAGTCTAATTGATTCTTTTCGTTCTTGTGAAAATAACGAAAAGTTGACTCAGAGAAGAGAAGAGCTTCTGATTTGAGAAATTAAGAAAATCAAATATAGGGTAAATTTGTAATGAATAGAGTTCGTATACACGTCAAATAGTCCAAGATATTTGGAATACAGTGAAAGAGTCAATTCTGGAATTAGAATATATTGTATAAATGTATGAATGAAGAATATGGCTGGTTACAAATGAGGGCCCTGCTTATATACTAGGCAAGGTGCCCTTTAGTCATGTCCTCTAGGACATGTCCTTTCAATAAGTAATTATTATTTAATTAATCATTTTTATGATTATTCTTTAAATAATCATTATTATGATTATTTATATTATTTATATATATTATATTAACAAAATTTTGGAATAGAAGAATATTTTTTGGTGATGAAATCTGACGATGCTCAACATAATTTATAAATAATAAGATGTTCAAAGTTCATATATGTAAATTTTTGTAGATGTTCTATGCTTGATGCAACTTTACTTTTATTACAGCAAAATGCTAATAGAACATATCAGTGGATCTTATAGAAGACAAACTAGAAACAGAAAAATGTGATGGTGCGTTACGGCGGTCAACAGGATGCTTCAACCAGCAAAGTCTCCTTGATCAGCCAACCCAGAATGTGTCACAACAACCCTCAAATCAGCGACCGAGTCAACCCAAGTCAACTCCAGAAAAGTCAACGCTGTCCAGAAAAGTCAACGCAGGGCAGCAACATAAAAGTCAATGCAGCAACAAGTTTGGTCAACCTTTTGACCTCGATTTTTGTGCCAATGTGTACGGCCTCCCAAAATCGAAGTCTCCAACAATTTTCAGCCCTTTCGGACCATGCGTTGACCAAAGTCAACGCTGGTCAAACCTCCTAGAAAACCCTAGCTGCAGAATTTTCGTCCTTCTTCTTGGTCGTACGGATTTGTCCTTCTTCCCACGTGTGCGCTGAAATTGTCCTCCAAGGAGCTCGTACTAAATCAGATGAGAGAAGAAGATGTGTGTTGAGTTGTTGTGAAATGCTCTCCAACTTTGCCTGTATTTATATCCATCATTGAGGTGTGTGACAAATCTGCTGGTGGTGCAAAACCTTAAGGCCGACCTGCACATATAATTTATTATAAATAATAAATTCAAAATAAATATTCTGCTCATCGGACTAAGATATATTTTATATGGATTTTACACCTCTTTGAAAGAGGAATCCAACAAAAATATTAGCATCTTAATCTGAGCATCACAACATGGAGTTTGGACCTAGTTGTCCAATTTTAACACTCCCTCTCAACTAGGGAGAACTCCATCCATCAGTGCAATCAAACATCGTGCGTCATCCCGCCATAACTTGCTTTGCTGGCCTCTTTATTTCAGAACAGAAGTGGGTCAGTCACAAAGACATCATCCCTCGGCTGACAAATTCAACCCAGAGGTTCGAAACCTCTATCAGACTCACAAAGAGTCTCCAACCAACCCAAAGTTGGTTCATCTGACCCGAAGTCGCGCAGGTCCCGATTCTCACTAAACTCGATCTCGCATCAAGTGGTTGGACCGTGCCATCCTAGATAGAGAGTACGGCAACTTCCGGCGTCCATCGCATTTGCTACTAGTCTCTAGCTTTTCCCACCTCATTGGCCAAATGAGAGGTACTTCCATGAGCCCTCGAAATTCACATTATGAGTGCTTATAGCTCCGAGAAGCTATCCCCAAAGCCCCCCATAGCTCCCAAAGCTCCCCATAGCTCCCAAAGCTCATCGTCCAACAAGACCCACATCATAGGGTCGTTCCACGATACCAAGACTCTCATGGAAGGTTAGGAACTTGACCTTCCCCAGGGGCTTTGTGAGAATATCCGTGACCTGCTCATCAGTTCCTTGACCTTCCCCAGGGGCTTAGTGAGAATATCCGCGACCTCCTCATCAGTTCCTATATGATCGAGCCTTACGGCGCCTCGCTGTACCATATCCCGGATAAAGTGGTACCTGATATCAATATGCTTGGATCGGTCGTGGAACACAGGATTCTCAGTCATACGAATCCCACTCTGATTATCACAGAGTATCACAATGGTATCTAGCACATGTCCAAACAGCTCACTAAAGAGCTTCCGCAACCAAACTGCTTCACAACAGGCCATACTAGCAGCAATGTATTCGGCCTCCGCGGTGCTCAAAGCCACCGACTTTTGCTTCCTGCTCATCCATGAGATCGAAGCAGAACCAAGATTGAAGCAGCATCCCGATGTGCTCTTACGATCCACCACACTGCCAGCCCAATCGGCATCAGTATATCCACGGAGTGTCACACTCCCGGCAGTGTATCTCAACCCATGGTTTATCGTGCCCCGAAGATATCTTAGAAGATTCTTGGCACCAACCCAGTGAAAATGATGAGGCTCAACCATCTGTTGACTCAAAGTGTTCACTGCAAAACATATATCCGGTCGGGTGTTCACTAAGAAAATCAAAGCTCCTATGAGTTGACGATACTCAGTAGGATTGGCCAAGATAGGCCCAGCAGGCTGCCACTCAACTTCTTGAAGTTGAGTTCCATCGGTGTTGACACGGACTTGCAGTCCACCATACCAAATCTCTTTAGAAGTTTCACAATGTATTTTCCTTGAGAAAGGAAAATCTCTCCAGGTCTTTGCCAAACCTCCAGGCCTAGGAAGTAGTGCATCAGTCCTATTTCCTTCATCTTGAACTCAGCAGCGAGCTCCCTCTTACATTGATGAATGAGAGGGTCAGCACCTGTCAGGAAGAGGTCATCCACATACAACACTAGAATGAGAGGCTTCCCCTGTACAACCTTGAAGTAAAGGTTCGGATCAACATTACTTCGAGTGAAGCCCAGCTTCATCAAGTAACTATCCATCCTCTCGTACCAAGCTTTGGGTGCTTGCTTTAACCCATAGAGGGCTTTCTTCAACCTGCAGACATGAGTGTCTCGATTTTGAACTTCAAATCCCAGAGGTTGTTCCACATACACCTCTTCCTTTATTGCACCATGCAGAAAAGCGGTCTTGACATCCATCCGATGAAGACTCCATCCTTGCGTAGCAGCAAGGGCTATGATTGATCGAATGGTGGTATATCGTGCCACAGGTGCAAATATGTCATCATAGTCTATTCCTTCCTTTTGAGAGAAGCCACGGGCAACAAATCTTGCCTTGAACTTTTCAGCACTCCCATCAGATCCATGTTTGATCCTGTAGAGCCATTTTGCGTGACAACTGATTTGTCCTTCGGTCTCGGGACCACATCCCAGACATCATTCTTCATTATGGACTCATATTCTTCGTGCATAGCATCCTTCCAAACTTGATGCTTTACGGCTTCCTCAAAAGATCCAGGTTCAGATTGTACAATAGTACTCATGGCAACTAGATACCCTTGGTATCTACACGGCTTCTTGCTTTCTCGGAATGTCCCCCTTGGGGCAGCATGACCCTCAGCATCTTCGAGGGTGTCCCCGAGCCATGATGGTCTCTTTCCCAGTGAAGGAGATGGATCGATAGGGTCCATTGGTCCTTCAATATCAGGCATTGTCTCATCCTGCGGTTCTTCTTGATTTCCAGGCCTTTCTTCATGATTTTCTCCAGATCTTGGAAGATCTACTACTTTCTTCAAGGAAGCATCTTCGTCAAAAGTGACATCATGGCTTATCTCTACTTCCCTTTGACCAGGTACATAGACTCTATAGGCCTTAGAAGTCTCACTGTAGCCCACAAACATTCCTTTCTTCCCAGTAGCATCCAGCTTACTTCTCTTTTCTTTCTGCACATGAAAATAGACAGGACATCCAAAAATTCTAAAATGTGAGACATCAGGTTTCTTACCAGAGAAAACCTCTTCGGGAGTTTTGGAGTCCAGAGCGGAATGAGGGCATCGGTTTTGAATGTACACAGCAGTATTTGCAGCTTCTCCCCACAGAAACTTCGGTAGACCCTGGTCACATAGCATGGCATGGGCAACTTCCACAATAGTCCTATTCTTGCGTTCAGCAACACCATTCTGCTCAGGAGTACATGCAGTGGTAGTCTCCCTCTTAATGCCAGCTTCTCTGCAAAAGTCTTTGAACTCATTTGACTCATATTCAGTGCCATTGTCGGTCCTCAAAATCTTGATCTTCTTTCCGGTCATATTTTCCACCAAGGCTTTGAAGGTACGTAACCACATGAAAGCCTCATCCTTCTTCTTCAAGAAGTATATCCAGGTTTTGCGAGAGAAGTCATCAGTGAATGTCATGTAGTAAGAACATCCTCCCAGGGATGTCACGGGCAACATACCAGATAGATTAGAATGGACCAGTTGCAAAATATCAGATGTCTTTGTGACACTTGAGGGGAAAGGTCCCCTTGTATGCTTTCCTTCGGCACAACCCTTACATACACCTTCATGATTATTTCCAAAGTCGGGCATCCCTGTCACCACCTTCCTTGCTTCGAGAAGGGCCTTGTAATGAAGGTGTCCAAATCTTCGGTGCCATAGTTCGGTTTGTCGGATAGTATCACAAGTCATTGCTCCCAGCGGACTTCCTCCAACCTGGTAGAGTGTACCAACTCTAAAACCAATTGAGATAGCTTCCTTGAAGCTCTTCTTCCACATGAGCACCTTTCCATCAAAGAATGTTACATTGAACCCTTTGTCTTCCATGGCTGATACAGACACAAGGTTCTTCTTCAATTTTGGTACATAGAGTACATCTTGCAAATGTAGGACTTGTCCTTGAGACAAGTGGAGGGTCACAGTCCCTGTCCCTTTCACGGGATACGTGGCATTATCTCCAAGGATAATTTCTAGATTGGTATCCCTCTCAACCATGTCAGAGAGTGCTTCCTTGAAACCAGTGATGTGTCTTGAGGCACCACTATCTATTAGCCAGACATCCATAGTGTCGGGCGGAGATGTAGCAGAGAGAGCAGATACAAGAATATACTCATTTCTTTTATCAACAGCATTAGACTCCTCATACCTGGAGTTTCTAGACCTTTTAGAAGGTTGATTGTTTCCACCAGAGGGAGCCTTCCTCTTTCCTTTAGATTTGTCGTTTCTTCGATTCCCATTCCTTCGGTTGTTGTTGTTATCATCACTATCGGGAGAATCCTTCTTGAAGGGACATTCTCTAGCATAGTGACCAGGCCTATGACAAGTGAAACACCCTTCTTTTCTTGGGCCCTTGTTCTTCCTTTGTCCTTAGGACCACTAGAGTTCTTCTTTCGAGAATGAGCACCATAGGCAGCGTTTCTGTCATTTTCGAATTCCTTTATCCTTGTTTCTTCTTGCATACATCTAGACAGAAGCTTGTCAAAGTTAGGAATGGTATTATTATTGAGAATGGTAGTAGTGAATACTTGCCATTCATATGGGAGTCCTCCAAGTGCGGTGAGAACCATCTCACGATCAGCTATTGTCTCCCCAATAGCCAGCAGATTGTTCCTTGTTTCGGTCAACTTCAGCAAGAATGTTTGAACAGACTCATCCCGACCCTTCTTCATATTCTTCAATTTATTCTTGAGGAATAGCACTTGGTTCACATTGTTTACTTTGAACATCAGGATCAATTTATCATACATCTCCTTGGAAGTGCCTAGCTCAGATATATAGGCAACCAGACTTTTATGTATGGATTCCCTGATCATCAGCTTTGCTTTGATCTCCCCCTTCTTATACTTGTTTTTAGCAGCAGCAGGAGGTTCTTGTATCTTACCTAGTACATGATCCATGAGATCATGGTCTTCCAATTTGAGATCTAATACCAATTTGAGATCTAATATCATCTTCCAGGCATGGAAGTCATCCCTTCCAGTCAGCTTGTCATTCTCCTTGAATTCAAAACTTGTGGAACCCATTTCCTCCGATGGTGATTGCTAAAGATAGGGCTTGTCTTCACCTCGGCTCCGATACCATGTAAATTTTTGTAGATGTTCTATGCTTGAAGCAACTTTACTTTTCTTACAGCAATCACACAAATAGTTAAGTAAAATGCTGATAGAACATATCAGTGGATCTTATAGAAGACAAACCAGAAACAGAAAAATGTGATGGTGCGTTACGGCGGTCAACAGGATGCTTCAACCAGCAAAGTCTCCTTGATCAGCCAACCCAGAATGTGTCACAGCAATCCTCAAATCAGTCACCCAGTCAACTCAAGTCAACTCCAGAAAAGTCAACGAAGGGCAGGGACATAAAAGTCAACGCAGCTCCAACTTCGGTCAACCTTTTGACCTCGGTTCTTGTGCCAATGTGTACGGCCTCACAAAATCGAAGTCTCCAATAAATTTCAGCCTCTTTGGACCATGCGTTGACCAAAGTCAACGCTGGTCAAACTTCCTAGGAAACCCTAACTGTAGCAAACTGCGTCCTTCTTCTTGGCTGTACAAACTCGTCCTTTTTCCCACGTGTGAGTTGAATTCGTCCTCCAAGGAGCTCGTACTAAATCAGAGAAGAGAAGAAGATGTGTGATGAGTTGTTGTAGAAATGCTCCAACTTTACTGTGTTATATCCATCATTGAGGTGTGTGACACATCTGCTGGGGGTGCAAAGCCTTAGGGCCGACCTGCACATATAATTTATTATAAATAATAAATTCAAAATAAATGTTCTGCTCATCGAATTAAGATATATTTTATATGGATTTTACACCTCTCTGAAAGAGGAATCCAACAAAAATATTAGCATTTTAATCTGAGCATCACAACATGGAGTTTGGACCCAGTTGTCCAATTTTAACAATATATGATACAACCTATGTTGCACTGGCTGTGGGGATGGGGGTACAAGGGGACGAGTTTCCTGAACGGCTAGAGCGAACCCCCAAATTTTTCAGGGGACGACAAGTGCGACAACTAATTTTAATATTTATTAAAAAATTAAAATTAAAATAAAATTTAGTAATTCAACATAAACATGAATGCAAAATTAAAATATAAAAATTAGAACTATTACTAATTTTGAAATTCAAATTACAAAATAAAATATTAAAGTCTAATACGATTTAATCATCATTGTGCATCACAAAAAACAAATCTCGTCATCATTGCCCATTGTCAAGAACTTAAGAAGTGTTGAGAATATGGAGGGCAGTTATTAATTTAAATTCTCTTCTTGATAATGACTTGTGAGCTTACTTTTCTTATTATGTATTCTCTTCTAAGCTTATTATGTCTTTCATCAAGTCAATTACCAAAACACACGAGACACAAATATAGGCTCTTCAAACCAGGGCCAAATCCTCTCCTTCTTGGAGAGGAAAACCTGCAAGGAATTCTTTTTATAGACTTTCAATTGACAAGTACCATGACCATGATTCAGACACTTGACCTATATATGATTTCAAGACCTTGTCACTGCTTTCTTCTTGACTTCCTTTTTGTTAAAATTGGACAACTAGGTCCAAACTCTGGATTGTGATGCTCAGATTACGATCCCAATATTTTTTATTGGATTCCTCTTTCTGAGAGGTGTAAGATTGATCTAAAGATCATCTCGATCAGATGAGCAGAACATGTACTTTGGATTTATTCCAGTTATGTGCTAGGTCGAGCTGGAATATAATATAGACTTAAGTGTCTTAAAGGACGTGTCACACACCCCCAAAGATGCCTATATATTGGAGAGACGTGGAGTTCATTATACACACATTGTGTGGAGGATTTTCTTCTCTCTTGATGGCGATGGAGCTACGTTCTTGGTGCTGTGTATTTGTGGAGTGTTATTTGTTTGGGTTGTTCTGGGGTTATGTGTGACACGCTTGGCTAAATGACCTATTGGAGACTTTGCTGGTAGAAGCATCCTGTTGATCGCCGTAATGCCACCATTCATTATCTCTGTTTTGGCTTGTCTTCCATCGATCTATTAGTATGTTCTATCTGCTTCAGTTTTGTGTGCCCTAATCTGAAATGACATAGAACAAGTTCTAAACTTAACATGGTATCGAAACTCGGTTAAGACAAAGCCCAAGTTATGTTAAAAGCAATCACCGATCTATTAGATCCATTGTGTGTTGCACTTGCTTGGTGGAGAGATGTACTTTCTGATCTAGGCTGAAGCAAGGAAATTTGGACCAGCGTGGGCCTGTTTTGTTGAAAATTAAGGAGCACCAAATTGAGGACAACTGCACAAGATGGGGTATGTTTGAAGGCTCGTTTAAGGTGGAACAACCCTCAAAATAGGCTACCGCAATATGATTGAAGGGATGTTAGGGAGCAACAACAAATCTAAGTTACGCCGCAGGCCTAACCTCTCCAAAACAAAACAGCGTAGGGGGGTTGAGGGCTCCCTCTTGCCCAGAACAACAACCCACTCGGAGGCCATCTTACCTTGCTTTACCGTAGCCCTAATTGAGTTCTGATGAGGGCAGTGGGTCTGAAGATGTCAAAATTTGGATATGCTGATAGAATGCTAGCATTGTAGAAGGGAGCCGCTGTCACCACAAGAAGGACAGTCCATGTCTTGACAACCATACAGGAGGGCCAAGGAAAGGGTTACCTCTGTCTAGGCCGCAGCAAGAAAGGCTATAACAGCGAGGAGGAAAGTGCTTTGTAAGGCATCTTTGAGGATTGTTATGAAGGTCTAGTTGCCGAGATAGAAGGTCGAGGCATAGGATCACTTTTAGAATTGTTTTGAGGGTTGTTTGATGGGTGGATAACCCTCATAAAAGGCTGATGCAGGTCTGTGTATACCTGTAGGATGCCGCTATTATTTAGGAGGGCATCTCAGTGTAAAAGGGCTTGTATCTTCCCTAAAGGAGCAGTGTGGAGGGGCAGCCTACCATTGAAGGGCAGCCACAGCTAAGAGGAGCATTACGGGTCAGATTCGAGGGCTGTTAGGGACTATGATGTGTGCCCTAACCAGTTACAAATAAAACAACAGTTTGACGTCTGTCCTAGAGGTAAGTTTGGATCTGCCTTATCTTGTTTGAGTGCATATTTTATGTTCTGATAGGGACAAAAGGGGTAGCTAAAGCTATGATAGCTTGTGGAACACTGTTTGGAAAAGGTTAGAAAAGTTCCTCCATCTCAGCCGCTGTCATCACTAGGAGGCCGCATAACTCTTTGATTGCATGTTCAATACAATGATGTATTGGAGGGCTAGACAGCGTGGAGTAAGAGGAAATCAAGAGGACTTTCCTGGGCAAGAAAATCGTCATGTCTAGGCCGCAGGCTTGTAGGTGGCATTTTGAGGGTCAAAACAACCCTATCATGAAATATAGGCATCTCCTCACATTACAAAGTCACCATGGATGCAAGGGAAGGAGGTTGCATCATTTGAGGTGTGTTTTGGGCAAGAAGGTTGGGTTGGTGTGGAGCCCTAACCTGTGACTAAATCTTTGCCCATGAACAAACCAGCGTAAAGTTCTTTAAAGACTGTCTCATACCCAGAACATCAGCCCATTCATAAGGCACCTTGCCTTGCCTAGGCTGCAGTTTCAGAAGGCTGTCCAATGACTGGTTAGTGGATGGTGCAACCTGCAAAATGCCCTAACAGAAAATTACAACAGTATACAAAAAAATTCAGTAAAGCCTTTGAATTTCTAAGCATCTCCTTTGGACAGTCCCTGCAAAATAATTATCATATTTAGTCTTCTGATTTGTTTGATAAAATTGTCACTTCTGCAATTGATCTCTTGGCTACGTGTATCCATCAGGGCCTGCATATTATTGATCATCATCAACAAAAATTCATCTCTATGGAAGTCATCTATAAGATTTTCATTCAAAACTCTTGATGTGAAGGCTCCGGTCACAGTTTATATGTTGTGCACTATGATTAGAAATCAAGATGAGGTATGTTCATCGATGATGAACAATAATGATTGATGTGCACTTATGACTGTGCTAGATTTGCATAACAGAAAGGTATCACATAAGGTATGGACTGACATGAAGGGTAAATTCTGTGTTTGAAACATCTGTATGATTGGTTCCTAGATCTGTGCAATCTAGGAGACAAATTGCAGAACTAAGATCTGAAGACTTGAAGCCCTAGATTAGTCAACTATTAACTGTAGTTGGGCAAATCTGAAAATAAGAAGCAGTGCAGGATGAGATGCCAAATGTAGTAGATGAAGCCCTCAAGTGCAGAATTATGAGAGAAGGAATCATGATTACATTCCTAGTTCTGTGGGTTGCAGTAAAGAAAATCTTAGAGGGCTGGTTGAGGAAGCTACAACAGATCTCCACAGAACATCAGGTAATCGCTGTAAGCTTGAAATCTTCAGTACTGTTAATGATGAAGAAAACAATGATGCAAGCACAGAAGGTATTTCTGTAACATCCATTTTGAGGAGCTAAATCTGTGAGTCTATGTCACTATCATTATGACAATGACATAGACAGACACCCATGTTTACAAGATTCATAATAACAGTAAGCTTGTGACAGTATCAGTCTTACATTACAAGCTTTATGATAAACTTGAAGTGTGAACTGAGAAGTTTTTGCAGCCTTCAGTCACGTTGTTGGAGTCTTGAACCACGATCAACAAATCCTATTTGGATGGCTTGCTTTGACTGTGGGAGAATAAGACCCCTTTTCCAAGTTGGTGTCTGGGATGCCCTCATTTAAAATAGATGTCTTCTCTCAAGAAAGAAGCTGGCATTAAGAGGGAGAATACATTTGTATATGCTCCTGAGCTAATATCATTGCTGAACGAAAGAAGATCCTCATGGCTCAAAGACATATGGCTTCAGAGGGGTAAATTCTGGAAGAAAACCGCGAAGCCATATAAATACCAGGGGTATCTTGCTGCCATGAGTACAATATGAACTTGGATCATTTGAAGAAACTGTAAAGCATCGAATTCTGCAAGGATGCAAGGGTGATGTCTAGGATATGGTTCCTAGACCATAGGTCAAAGCTGTTGTCACCTCGATACAAGGTCAAGCATGGATCTGATGGGAAAATGTGTTGCCTGAGACTTCTCTAGGAAGGCACTAATTATTATTGCACCTATAATCTATTATTACCCTTACTGCTACATAAGGACGGAATCTTCATCAGATGGATGTAAAGACTGCCTTTTGGCATGGTGAGATAAAGGAAGAGGTGTATGTAGAGTAACCTCTGGGGTTCGAAGTCCAGGATCGGGACACCCATGTCTGCAGGTTGAAAAAAACCCTTTATAGGCTGAAGCAAGCACCCAGAGCTTGGTACGAGAGGATAGATAGCTACCTGATGAAGCCAGACTTCACTCGTAGTAATGCTGATCTAAACCTTTACTTCAAGGTTGATAGAGAGAAGCCTCTCATTCTGGTGCGGTATATGGACGACCTCTTCTTGACAGATGCTGACCCTCTCATTCATTAGTGCAAGAGGGAGCTCGCTGCTAAATTCGAGATGAAGGACATAAGACTGATGCCTAGGCCTGGAGGTCTGGCAGAGACCTGGTAAGATTTTCCTTCCTCAAGGAAAATACATTATGAAGCTTTTGGTATGGTGGACAGCAAGTCCGTGTCAACACCGATGGAACTCAACTTTAAGAAGTTGAGTGGCAACGCTGCTGGGCCCGTGTTAGCAAATCCTACTGAGTATCGTCAACTTGTAGGGGCTCTGATGTTCTTAGTGAACACACGTCCGGAGATATGTTGTGCAGTGAACACTTTGAGACAACACATGGTTGATCATAACATTCACTGGGTTAGTGCCACAAAACTCTTGAGATATCTCTGTGGCACGATAAACCATGGGATGAGATACACTGCGGGGAGCATGACACTCCTTGGACATACTGATGCTGATTGGGCTGGCAGTGTGGTGGATTGTAAGAGCACATCTGAATGCTACTTCACAAGTAGATCTGCTTCGGGCAGGAAAAGGAAGTCGGTAGCCTTGAGCAACGCTGAGGTCAAATACATTGCAGCATGTATGGCCCGTTGTGAAGTCACTTGGTTGCGAAATCTCTTCAGTGAGCTGTTCGAGCATGTGCTAGATGCCACTGTTATCCTTTGTAATAACCAGAGGGAGATTAATTTGTCATAGAATCCCGGGTTCCACGATTGATCCAAGCATGTTGATGGCTGGTACCACTTTACTCGGGATATGGTATAGCGAGGTGCCATAACGCTCGATCATATAGGAACTGATGAGTAGGTCGCGGATATTCTCACAATGCCCTTGGGGAAGGTTATGTTCCTAACCTTCCATGAGAATCTTGGAATCATGGAACGACCCTATTCTGAGGGTCTTGTTGGACGATGAGCTCTGGGAGCTCCAAGGGGGTTTTTGGGGATAGATTTGGTGCTATAAGCAACCACAGGGCTAGGCTTGCCGAACCTAGTTGGTGTGCTTTTACCCCACCGTGATGATATTGAGATGGTTTACCTCTCTCTGATCTGTGCCCTGTATGCATCCTACCCATGGAGTTTCGGACTCATGGGAAGTACCTCTCATTTGGCCAATGAGGTGGGAAATGTGAATAGAGACCATAGCAAGACCGATGGACGCATCAGAAATTGTCGTACTCTCTATGTCTAGGATTGGCACGTGTCCGACCACTTGATCTGGGATCAAGTTTGGCGAGGTTTCGGACCTCCAATTGACTTCGGGTCAATGAAACTAACTTTGGGTTAGTATATGACTCTCTTGAGTCCTAGTGAGGTTTCGGACCTCCAACTGACTTCGGGTCAGGTAAACCAACTTCGAGTTGGTATGAGACTCTTTGTGAGTCCTCTAGAGGTTTCAGAACCTACGGGAATCTGTCGACAGTACCGAGTGTCTTTGGTACGACCCACTTACAATTGCTGAAATAAAGAGGCCAGCAAAGCAAGTTACGGTGGGATGACGCACGATGTTTGGATTGCACTAGTGGACGGAGTTCTCCTTAGTTGAGAGGGAGTGTTAAAATTGGACAACTAGGTCCAAACTCCGGGTTGTGCTGCTCAAATGACGATCCCAATATTTTTATTGGATTCCTCTTTCGGAGAGGTGTAAGATTGATCTAAAGATCATCACGATCGGATGAGCAGAACATGTACTTTGAATTTATTCCACTTATGTGCTAGGTCGGCCTGGAATATAATATAGACTTAAATGTCTTAAAGGACGTGTCACACACCCCCAAAGATGCCTATATATTGGAGAGACTTGGAGTTCATTATACACACATTGTGTGGAGGATTTTCTTCTCTCTTGATGGCGATGGAGCTGCATATTTGTGGAGTGTTATTTGTTTGGGTTGTTTTGGGGTTATGTGTGACACGCTTGACTGAATGACCTATTGGAGACTTTGCTGGTAGAAGCATCCTGCTGATCGCAGTAACGCCACCATTCATTATCTCTGTTTTGGCTTGTCTTCCATCGATCTATTAGTATGTTCTACCTGCTTCAGTGTTGTGTGCCCTAATCTGAAATGACATAGAACATGTTCTAAACTTAACACTTTTGTTAATCCTCCCTTCAACACTGCTCTGTACCAATACTAAGAAACTCAGTTTTTGGTGACTTCCTTTAGTCCTCCTAGAGATTCTTCAACACTTTGTAGTATCTTCTTCTAGTCTCGATCTTCTAGATATACTTCAACACTTTGATCACATTGTCTTATCTTTCGACCTTCCTTTATGGACTGATTTGCACTATAAAGAAAACTCGATCTCTATTTAGCAACACATAACGTAGTATTTATTCCTTCAACAATCTTCCTTTTTGCATTCTATAATACTCCTTTTCAACTTTTATTTGCATTTGCACCGTGCAACACCGACCCTATTCTACTCTTGCACCAAGTAGCATTAGTCTTGAGAAATTGTTCTCGGACTTCTCTGTAATTACAGGAAACATATCACAGATATTTACTTCAGAATTGCAGCATCGCATTACTTAGAAGGTATCTTCGCTTTATTCCCTGTACTTAAGCTCTGTGATCCACACCTTTTAATTGCAGACTTGTCCAAAGTGTGTTATTAAAATGAATTGCAGACCCATACATATATAGTGGCATCCTTTTCATTTTAGGATGACCTTCCAATCTATAAGTAGGCCGACTTTGTCCACTACTTATTTGTTGTTCTTAGGAGATGTTTAACGCTGGTCTTGAGCATCATATGGAGCGGTATCTTCAAGACTTATGTGACAAGGTCTTGAGCATACTTCTTTGACTAGACTCCTCATATACATTTATGACAAGATGACAAATCCCTAAAAGACATCAAGAAGTTTTTTGACTTATAATAAAACTTTGCTCATGAAACCCATGAAGCAAGCATAACAAAAATACATTTTATTATCTTTGTCTTCTTCATTACATAAATACATAATTACATGATCAATATGAAGACCGATCCTAGTTACATTTTCCAACACTCCCTCTTAACTAGGGAGGTATTCATAATGGTACATGGTCACTTTCAATCTGAAGAATCTTGTAAGAAGAATTGGATTGGTAATCGCATCTGTATAACATCATATCAACCAACATTGTCCTAGTGCAAGGCCTTGACTAACAACCCCATATCTCAATGAGACAATGGGCTACAATGTTGGTGAGACACATGACTTATAAATGCAAGGTGTTCCCAGAGTATGACCTTGAGTATGACCTTCTTGGACTATTCTTCTCTTGGGTAGCCAACCTGTTAATTTTGGACAACTATGTCCAAAATCCATGTTGTGATGCTCAGATGAAGATACCAATATTTTTATTGGGTTCCTCTTGCGGAGAGGTGCAAGATCGATCTAAAGATCATCTTGATCCGATGAGCAGGTCGGCTTTAAGGTTTTGTACCCCAGCAAGATGTGTCACACACCTCAATGATGGATATAAATAAGGTCAACGTTGGAGGACATTTCACTCATCTCATCCTCACACCTCTCTCTCTTCTCATCTGATTGGTTCGATTGCTTGGAGTCTCTTCTCTCTCCACACGTGGGAAATCTGGCAGCAACAATTTTCTGAATTCGGTCTAGGGTTCTTGCAGCAAGTTTGACCAGCGTTGACTTTGGTCAACGCAAGCTCAATTTGACCCGAAACTCTCCCAGAACTTCGATATCCCTAATTCGCATTTTTGGCACTATTTTCGAGGCAAGATGTTGACTTTGACTTTTCAGCGTTGACCTAGCTGTTGTTGCTGTTTGCGTTGACCATTGACTGACAATGTTGACTTTTCTGGTGTTGACTTTTGAGTTGACTGTTTGGCTGTCCTGAGGGTTGTTTGACATTGCTGGTTTACTGACCATATTGAGACTTTGCTGGTTGAAGCATCTTGTTGACCGCCGTAACACATCAACACAAATATATATTTCTGGCTTGTTTTTTGTCGATCTACTGGTATGTTCTATCAGCATTTACTTTATTGTTTATGTGATTGCTGTCTGGAATTGAAGAGAAAGTAAAGTTGCATCAAGCATAGAACATCTACATAAATTTACATGGGATTAGAGTTGAGGTGAAGACAAAGCCCTAATTTGTAGCAATCACTGAGGAAGAGGATGGGTTCCTCAAACTACAATGGCTTCAAGGTTGATGACAAATTGACTAGGAATGACGACTTCCATGCTTGGAAGATGACGTTGGATCTTATGTTGGAAGACCAAGATGTCATGGACTATGTGCAGGGTAAAATCCAAGAGCCTCCATCCAATGCAACTGCTGCTGCCAAAACAAAGTATAAGAAGGGAGAGATTAAAGCAAAGCTGATGATCAGGGATCAATTCACAAGAGTCTGGTTGCCTACATCTCTGAGCTGTGCACATCAAAAGAGATGTATGATAATTTGGTCCACATGTTCAAGGCCAACAATGCGAATCAAGTCCTATTCTTCAAGAACCAATTGAAGAATCTAAAGAAAGGCAGGGATGAGTCTCTTCAATCATATTTCTTGAAGCTGACCGAGATCAGGAACAATTTGCTGGCTATTGGGGAGACTATAGCTGATCGAGAGATGGTACTCACCGCATTTGGAGGGATCCCATCCGAATGGCATGTGTTCAACACTACCATTCTCAATAACAATGTGATACCTAACTTTGATGAAGTACTATCGAGATGCATACAAGAAGAGACAAGGATGAAGGAGTATGAAAATGAAGGAAATGCTGCGTACGCTGCTCATTCTAGAAAGAAGAACTTTGGTGGTCCAAGGAACAAAGGAAGAGCAGGGGCCCAAGGAAAGAAGGGCAAGTGTTACACTTGTCATAGGCCAGGTCACTATGTTAGAGAATGCCCTTTCAAGAAGGATTCTACCGATGGTGATGACAACAACAACAATCGGGGGAATGGCAATTAAAGGAACAACAGGTTCAAGGGAAAGAGGAAGGCTCCCTCCGGCGGAAATGGTCAACCTTTCAAAAGGTCGAGAAATTCCAGGCATGAGGAATCAAATAAAAGAAATGAATTCATTCTGGTATCTGCCCTCTCTGTTGCATCTCCACCTGACACTATGGATGTCTGGTTGATAGATTGTGGTGCCTCAAGGCACATCATTGGGTTCAAGGAAGCACTCTCTGATATAGTTGAGAAGGATACTAATATGGAAATTATCCTTGGAGATAATGCCACATATCCCATGAAAGGGACAGAGACTGTGACCCTCCACTTGTCTCAAGGTCAAGTCCTCCGCTTGCAGTATGTACTCTATGTACCTAATTTGAAGAACCTTGTGTCTATATCAGAGATGGAAGACAAAGGTTTCAATGTGGCATTCACTGATGGAAAGGTGCGCATGTGGAAGAAGAGCTTCAAGGAAGCTATCATGATTGGGTTTAGATTTGATACACTCTACTAGGTTGGAGGAAGTCCATTGGGAGCAATGACATGTGATACTATTTGACAGATTGAACTATGGCACCGGAGGTTTGGACACCTTCACTGCAAGGCCGTTCTCAAAGCAAGGAAGGTGGTGATGGGGATGCCCGAGTTCTCAAATAATCATGGTGTATGTCAGGGTTGTGCTGAGGGAAAGCATACAAGGGGACCTTTCCCCTCAAGCGTCACAAAGACATCTAATGTCTTGCAATTAGTACGTTCTGATTTGTCTGGTATGCTGCCCGTGACATCCTTGGGAGGATGCTCTTATTATATGACGTTCATAGATGACTTCTCTCGCAAAACCTGGATATACTTCTTGAAAAAGAAGGATGAGGCTTTCATGTGGTTTCGTACCTTCAAAGCCTTGGTAGAAAATCTGACAGGGAAGAAGATCAAGATATTGAGGACCGATAATGGCACTGAATATGAGACGAATGAGTTCAAGAACTTTTGCAGAGAAGCTGACATCAAGAGGTAGACCACAACTGTCTATACTCTTCAACATAATGGTGTTGCTGAACAAAAGAATAGGACCATTGTGGAAGCTACCCGTGCCATGCTATGTGACCAGGGTCTACCGAAGTTTCTGTGGGGAGAAGCTGCGAACACTGCTGTGTACATACAAAACCGATTCCCGCATTTCGCTTTGAACTCCAAAACTCCCGAAGAGGTTTTCACTGGTAGGAAACTTGACGTCTCACATTTTAGAGTTTTTGGATGTTCTGTTTATTTTCATGTGCTGAAAGAGAAGAGGAGCAAGCTGGAGGCTTCTGGAAAGAAGGGAATGTTTGTGGGTTACAACAAAACTTCGAAAGCCTATAGAGTCTATGTGCCTGGTCAAAGGTAAGTGGAGATATGCCACGATGTCACTTTTGACGAAGATGCTTCCCTGAGCAAAGTAGTCAATCTTGCGAGATCTGAGGAAGATCATGAAGCAAGGCTTGGAAATCAAGATGAACCGAAGGATTGGACGGTGCCTGATGCTGAAAGAGCGATGGACCCGATCGATCCACCTCCTTCACTAGGGAAGAGACCATCATGGCTTAGGGACACTCGAGGATGCCAAGGGACATATGGCCCCAAGGGGGACATTCCGTGAAAGCAAGAAGTCGAGTAAGCAGCCATGAGTACTATTGTACAATCTACACTCGAGGATGCCAAGGGACATATGGCCCCAAGGGGGACATTCCGTGAAAGCAAGAAGTCGAGTAAGCAGCCATGAGTACTATTGTACAATCTGAGCCTGGATCTTTTGAGGACGCCGTAAAGCATCAAGTCTGGAAGGATGCTATGCACGAAGAATATGAGTCCATAATGAAGAATGATGTCTGGGATGTGGTTCCAAGACCGGAGGACATGTAGTTGTCACCTCGAAATGGCTCTACAAGATCAAGCATGGATCTGATGGAAGTGCTGAAAAATTCAAGGCAATATTCATTGCCCCTGGCTTCTCTCAAAAGGAAGGCATAAACTTTGATGACATATTTACACCTGTGGCCTGATATACCACCATTCGATCTATCATATCCCTTGCTGCTACGTAAGGATGGAGTCTTCATCAGATGGATGTGAAGACCACATTTCTGCATGGTGTGATAAAGGAAGAGGTTTATGTATAGCAACCTTTGGGGTTCGAAGTCCAGGATCGGGACACCCATGTCTACAGGTTGAAGAAAGCCCTCTATGGGTTGAAGCAAGCACCTAGAGCTTGGTACGAGAGGATAGATAACTTCTTGATGAAGCTGGGCTTTACTCGTAGTAATGCTGATCCCAACCTTTACTTCAAGGTTGATAGAGAGAAGCGAATCATTTTGGTGTTGTATGTGGACGACCTCTTCCTGACAGGTGCTAACCCTCTCATTCATCAGTGCAAGAGGGAGCTCGCCGCTGAGTTCGAGATGAAGGACCTAGGACTGATGCACTACTTCCTAGGCTTGGAGGTCTGGCAGAGACCTGGCGAGATTTTCCTTTCTCAAGGAAAATACATTGTGAAGCTTCTGGAAATATTTGGTATGGTGGACTGTAAGTCTGCGTCGACATCGATGGAGCTCAACTTTAAGAAGTTGAGTGGCAGCGCTGTTGGGCCAGTGTTAGCAAATCCTACTGAGTATCGTCAACTCATAGGGGCCCTGATGTTCTTAGTGAACACCCGTCTAGATATATGTTTTGCAGTGAACACTTTGAGTCAACAGATGGTCGAGCCTCATCACACTCACTGGGTTGGTGCCAAGAATCTTTTGAGATATCTTCGGGGCACGATAAACCATGGGCTGAGATACACTGCTGGGAGCGTGACACTCCTTGGATATACTGATGCCGATTGGGCTAGTAGTGTATCTAGATACCACCGTGATACTCTGTGATAACCAGAGTGGGATTCGCTTGTTCGAGAATCCCGTGTTCCATGATCGATCCAAGCATATTGATATCAGGTACCACTTTATCTGGGATATGGTACAACGAGGCACCGTAAGGCTTGATCGTATAGGAACTGATGAGCAGGTCGCGGATATTCTCACAAAGCCCCTTGGGAAGGTCAAGCTCCTAACCTTCCGTGAGAGTCTTGGTATCGTGGAACGACACTATGATGAGGGTCTTGTTGGACGATGAGCTCTGGGAGCTCTGTGGGGCTTTGGGGATAACTTCTTGGAGCTATAAGTAACCACATGGCTAGGCTTGCTGAACCTTGTTGGTGTGCTTTTGCCCCACCGTTTTGATGATTGAGTTGGTTTACCTCTCATTATCTGTGCCTCGTATGCATCCTACCCATTGAGTTCAGGGCTCATAGGAAGTACCTCTCATTTGGCTAGTGAGGTGGGAAAAGCTAGAAACTAGTAGCAAAGACTGATGGACGCATCAGAGATTGTCGTACTCTAGGATGGCACGGTCCAACCACTTGATCTGGGATCAGGTCTAGTGAGGTTTCGGACCTCCTACTGACTTCGAGTTGGTATGAGACTGTTTGTGAGTCCTATAGAGGTTTCGAACCTCTGGGCTGAATCTGTCAGTGGGGAATGATGTCTTTGTGACCGACCCACTTTTGTTCTGAAATAAAGAAACCAACAAAGCAAGTTACGGTGGGATGACACACGATTTTTGGATTGCACAGGTGGATGGAGTTCTCCCTAGTTGAGAGGGAGTGTTAATTTTGGACAACTAGGTCCAAACTCCATGTTGTGATGCTTAGATGAAGATACCAATATTTTTATTGGGTTCCTCTTTTGGAGAGGTGCTAGATCGATCTAAAGATCATCTTGATCCGATGGGTAGAACATTTATTTTGAATTTATTTTTAATCTATTCAAAATATGTGCAGGTCGGCTTTAAGGTTTTGTACCCCAGCAAGATGTGTCACACCTCAATGATGGATATAAATAAGGTCGACGTTGGAGGACATTTCACTCATCTCATCCTCACACATCTGTCTCTCCTCATCTAATTGGTTCGATCACTTGGAGTCTCTTCTCTCTCCACATGTGGGAAATTTGGCAGCAACAATTTTCTGAATTCGGTCTAGGGTTTCTGCAGCAAGTTTGACCGGCGTTGGATTTGGTCAAGACAAGGTCAATTTGACCTGAAACTCTCCCAGAACTTCGATTTCCCTAATCCACATTTTTTGGCACTATTTTCGAGGCAAGACGTTGACTTTGACTTTTCAGCATTGACCTTGCTGCTGCTGCTGTTTGCGTTGACTGTTGACGTTGACTTTTCTGGGGTTGACTTTTGAGTTGACTGTTTGGCTGTCCTGAGGGTTGTGTGACATTGCTGGTTAGCTGACCATATTGAGACTTTGCTGGTTGAAGCATCCTATTGACCGCCGTAACGCACCAACACAAATATATATTTCTGGGTTGTCTTCTGTCGATCCACTGGTATGTTCTATCAGCGTTTTACTTTATTGTTTATGTGATTGCTGTCTGGAATTGAAGAGAAAGTAAAGTTGCATCAAGCATAGAACATCTAAAATCATTAAGGGAACAAGTCATTAAAATTTAATTATAAATTCCAAATTAAGGGTCTAGAAATCAAGAACCTTGCAAGACCTATCATCAGTGTAATGTATATCATAATTACATCCAGAATCACTATTATTTACAGAGCACAAAGAGTATTACCATCCCATCTATTTACCTTATAACATTAAGCGTTAAAGATAATTTAACCATTGTAATGTTTATTTCAGGAGTAACAAATGTTATGTACAAAAGTAATAACGTCATAAAATGAAAAAAATTATACATTATAAATGATGTTTATGTTAATGTATTCAGGGAATTAGTTGATTGGTTCCTAAAATGAATAATGGGACTTGCTATGTATATAGACAACACCACTAGTAATTTAGTAGCACATTGATATATCGTCTTAGCTGTCATCTAGTCCCCCCTGCTTGTCTTTTGCATATATTTAACATGGTATTAAAGTCATGATGATTGTGGCATAGGGAAATTTCAAAGATTCATGCCAAGAAAAGGTTAGTCACAAACATGGAGAAAGAGACAGGTTCAAATTGAAGGCAAATTAATTCATCAAGTATAGTGACTGTAAACTATAAAATGAATAATTCATTAAAATTTAATTATAAAATTTCAAATTAAGAGTCTCAAACTTCACCTTGTTGTTTGACTCTTACCTCACCTGCAACCATAGTTTTAAAAACCAAAATTGGTGACTGGACCGGTCCACCTAATAAGTCGGGTTTCAAATCGGAACAGTCGAACCGGGACTGGTCATATCTCAATGAAAGAGTTTTTAAAAAAATACATGAAATAATTAATTTTTAATGAAAAAAACTATTTTTACGATTTAAAACCATGATTCCAAACCAATAGAGACAAAAAATGCGAACTTTGCTCATCTATATACCATGTAAAGGTGAATATCTCAAAATGGCACCGAGTCCAATACATATCATCCACAAATACATAAGTAATGAGGCTCTAAATGGCCTATAAAGTCCAAAAACAATGCTACAAGCTATGGGCCCATTGGCCTACTACGAGACTACAAGTCTACTTTTGCATATCAATGATCAACATGAGCTACATATCAGTGATCAAGTTCATCACCACTACTAGACACAGGATCATCAACAGGAGCTACATAAACATCATCTGGATCAGAGTCTGAGGGTGCCTTTGTCTCATTTGCACCTTAGTTGTAGCACTTCCACCAATAACAATAGAAGTGGACCTAATGGAAGCACGAGTTGGTCGAGCTGCATGACTAGTGCCTTCCATTGGTTGTTTGCCTTTGCTTGATGCGGCTACTAATTCTAGTTCTGTAGAATTTTGTAGATGTTCTATGCTTGATGCAACTTTACTTTTATCGACAACAATTACATGAATTTACAAGTAAAATGCAGATAGAACATACCAGTGATCCTTTAGAAGACAAGTCAGAAACAGATAAAGGTGATGGTGCGTTACGACGGTCAACAAGATGCTTCAACCAATAAGGACTTCACGGTCAACCAACCCAGCATGTGTCACAACAGTCCTCAAAACAGTCACACGGTCAACTCATAAATCAACCTCAGAAAAGTCAACGCTGCCTTGAAAAGTCAATGCAGGGCAGCAACACTAAAAGTCAACGCAGCTCAACTTTTGGTCAACCTTTGACCTTGATTTTTGTGCCAAAGAGTACGGCCTCCTTAGATCGAAGTCTCCTCCAAAATTCAGCCCAATTGGACCATGCGTTGACCAAAGTCAACATTGGTCAAACTTTCCCAAAAACCCTAACTGCAGATTTCTGGCTGCAGTAAATTTCGTCCTCCTTGCTGCGGTAAACTTCGTCCTTCTTGTTGCGGTAAACTTCGTCCTTCTTGTTGCGGTAAACTTCATCCTTCTTGCTCCTTAGATGCTCGTATAAGAGGAGGAGATGTGTGTTGAGATGAGTGGAAAAAATGCTCCAACGTTGACACTATAAATACCAATCATGAGAGGTGTGTGACACATCTGCTGGGGGTAAAAACCTTAAGGCCGACCTGCACTTAAATTTATTATAAATAATAAATAAAAAATAAATGTTCTGCTCATCAGATTAAAATCAATTTTAGATCGATTTTACATCTCTCTGAAAGAGGAATCCAATACAAATATTGGAATCTTCATCTGAGCATCACAAGATGTAGTTTGGACCTAGTTGTCCAAATTTAACACTCCCTCTCAACTAGGGAGAACTCCATCCATCAGTGCAATCAAACATCGTGTGTCATCCCGCCGTAACCTGCTTTGTTGGCCTCTTTATTTCAGAACAGAAGTGGGTTAGTCACAAATACATCATTCTCGGCTGATAGATTCAGCCCAGAGGTCAAAACCTCTATCAGACTCACATAGAGTCTCCAACCAACCCGAAGTTGGTTCATCTGAACCGAAGTTAGGTGGAGGTCCGAGACGTCACTAGACTTGATCCCAGATCAAGTGGTTGGACCGTGCCATCCTAGATAGAGAGTACGACAATCTCTGATGCGTCCATCAGTCTTTGCTACTAGTCTCTAGCTTTTCCCACTTCATTGGCCAAATGAGAGGTACTTCCCATGAGCCCTGAACTCAATCGGTAGGATGCATACGGGGCACAGATAATGAGAGGTGAATCAACTCAATAATCATAACGGTGGGGTCCAAGCATGCCAACAAGGTTTGGCAAGCCTAGCTTTGTGGTTGCTCATAGCTCCGAGAAGCTGTCCTTAAAGCCCCCCATAGCTCCTCGAGCTCATCGTCCAACAAGACCCACATCATAGGGTCGTTCCATGATACCAAGTCTCTCACGAAAGGTTAGGAACTTGACCTTCCCCAGGGGCTTAGTGAGAATATCCGCGACTTGCTCATCAGTTCTTATATGATCGAGCCTTACGGCGTCTCGCTGTACCATATCCCGGATGAAATGGTACCTGATATCAATATGATTGGATCGGTCGTGGAACATAGGATTCTCGGTCAAGCGAATCCTACTCTGATTATCACAGAGTATCACCGTGGTATCTAGCACATGCTCGAACAACTCACTGAAGAGCCTTCGCAACTAGACTGCTTCACAACAGGCCATACTTGCTGCAATGTATTCGGCGTCTGCGGTGCTTAAAGCCACCGACTTCTGCTTCCTGCTCATCCATGAGATCGAAGCAGAACCAAGGTTGAACAGCATCCCGATGTGCTCTTACGATCCACCACACTGCCAGCCCAATCGGCATCAGTATAACCAAGGAGTGTCACGCACCCGACAGTGTATCTCAGCGCATGGTTTATTGTGCCCCGAAGATATCTCAGAAGATTCTTGGCACCAACCCAGTGAAAGTGATGATTCTCAACCATCTGTTGACTCAAGGTGTTCACTGCAAAACATATATCCAGACGAGTGTTCACTAAGAACATCAGGGCCCCTACGAGTTGACGATACTCAGTAGGATTTGTCAATACGGGCCCAGCAGCGCTGCCACTGAACTTCTTAAAGTTGAGTTCCATCGGTGTTTGACATGGACTTACAGTCCACCATTCCAGATCTTTCCAGAAGCTTCACAATATATTTTCCCTGAGAAAGGAAATTCTCGCCAGGTCTCTGCCAGACCTCCAGGCCTAGGAAATAATGCATCAGTCCTAGGTCCTTCATCTCGAACTCAACAGTGAGCTCCCTCTTGCATTAATGAACGAGAGGGTTAGCACCTGTCAGGAAGAGGTCGTCCACATACAGCACGAGAATGAGAGGCTTCCCCTGGACAACCTTGAAGTAAAGGTTCGGATCAACATTACTTCGAGTGAAGCCCAGCTTCATCAAGTAGCTATCTATCCTCTCGTACCAAGCTCTGGGTGATTGCTTCAACCCATAGAAGGCTTTCTTCAACCTACAGACATGGGTGTCCCGATCCTGGACTTCAAACCCCAGAGGTTGTTCTACATACACTTCTTCCTTTATTGCACCATGCAGAAAAGTGGTCTTGACATCCATCTGATGAAGACTCCATCCTTGCATAGCAGTAAGGGCTATGATTGATCGAATGGTGGTATATCGTGCCACAGGTACAAATATGTCATCATAGTCTATTCCTTCCTTTTGAGAGAAGCCACGAACAACAAATCTTGCCTTGAACTTTTCAGCACTTCCATCAGATCCACGCTTGATATTGTAGAGCCATTTTGCGGTGACAACTATTTTGTCCTTCGGTCTTGGAACCACATCCCAGACATCATTCTTCATTATGGACTTATATTCTTCGTGCATAACATCCTTCCAGACTTGATGCTTTACGACTTCCTCAAAAGATCCAGGTTCAGATTATACAATAGTACTCATGGCAGCCAGATACCTTTGGTATCTACATGGCTTCTTGCTTTCTCGGAATGTCCCCCTCGGGGCAGTATGTCCCTCAGCATCTTTGAGAGTGTCCCTGAGCCATGATGGTCTCTTTCTCAGTGAAGGAGATGGATCGATTGGGTCCATTGGTCCTTTAGCATCAGGCATTGTCTCATCCTGCGGTTCTTCTTGATTTCCAGGCCTTGCTTCATGATTTTCCTCAGATCTCAAAAGATCTACTACTTTCTTCAGGGAAGCATCTTCGTCAAAAGTGACATCATGGCATATCTCTACTTCCCTTTGATCAGGTACATAGACTCTATAGGCCTTAGAAGTTTTGCTGTAGCCCACAAATATTCCTTTCCCCTCAAGTGTCACAAAGACATCTGATATTTTACAACTGGTCCATTATGATCTATCTGGTATGCTACCCGTGACATCCCTGGGAGGATGTTCTTACTATATGACATTCACTGATGACTTCTCCCGCAAAACCTAGATATACTTCTTGAAGAAGAAGGATGAGGCTTTCATGTGGTTCCGTACCTTCAAAGCTTTGGTGGAAAATATGACAGGGAAGAAGATCTCGAAGTCTCCAACAATTTTCAGCCCTTTTGGACCATGCATTGACCAAAGTCAACGCTGGTCAAACTTCCTTGAAAACCCTAGCTGCAGAAAATTCGTCCTTCCTCTTGGCCGTACAGATTCGTCCTTCTTCCCACGTGTGAGCTGAAATTGTCCTCCCAGGAGCTCGTACTAAATTAGATGAGAGAAGAAGATGTGTGTTGAGTTGTTGTGAAATGCTCTCCAACTTTGGCTGTATTTATATCCATCATTGAGGTGTGTGACACATCTGCTGGGGGTGCAAAACCTTAAGGCCGACCTGCACATATAATTTATTATAAATAATAAATTCAAAATAAATGTTCTGCTCATCGGATTAAGAGATATTTTATATGGATTTTACACCTCTCTGAAAGAGGAATCCAACAAAAATATTAGCATCTTAATCTGAGCATCACAACATGGAGTTTGGACCTAGTTGTCCAATTTTAACATGAGGACTTCCCCAAACGCCCAATTTTAAATCCGAGAGATTTCTGCACACTTAAAGTTAAATTGTTAAGTCAATAGAGAAATAAGATAAAAATAAAATTTTCAAGAATTAGAGATACTTGCTAATTCAATCCAATTAAAATTCTTATCCTAAATCCAGTAACCTAAGCAAGATACCTGTGCAATAAATTACTCTACAAGAGCTATTAATTAACAATTCATTAAAATAATTACCAGCAGAATATTAAGAATAAGATTACCATAAAATGCCGAAGTGGAACGCCACCATCAGGTAAAACTCCAACGAATTCATTTGTATTATTCCAGAAAGTAGTACAAGAGAGCTTCAAGAGCTAGTACATGATCTAAAGATCGAATGATAGAAAACACTCACACTGACCTCTAATTTATATATAAATTCTCCAACGGCTAGTTAACTTGATCCTCGTCAAAGTAATCTCGACAGTAAAAAAAAATTGATCATCTTTTAGTTTCGTCCATTGAAATTATTAATTTTTGAGGAATTTCGAAATTTTCATTTAATTTATTTTTAATTAATTCAAAAATAATAATTTTGAGTTAATTACCTCAAAAAATTGACTGACTTAACTACCAAGGCCCAAGAGTCCAAAATTTCTCATAATTTTCAATATTCCCTTGGCCCGGGACCTTTAAAAATTTATTTTTTAGAGACCATGAATTTTGCCTTTGAAGAATTTAAATTTACTTGGGACATAAAATTAATTAAATTTCTGGCTTGGGATTTTTAATTTAATTTGGCTAGAAAATTTGATTAATTGATTCATGAAGGGATTAATTATTTTTCCAACCCTTTTTACGTAAGATTAATACATTAAACCCATGGGGGGAACGTCCGTTCGTAATAGACCCTCAATAATCTATTCAATTATGCGACTCAAAGTATGATCTAGTAGACCTAGCAATCTGTAATAAAATGATCTAGCCAATTAGTTAGGATCATTCCCAAATTAATTTTACAAGGACTTGATAAAACCACTAGGACTCACTTAGTATCTTGACGACAAAATCCATCCTAGTTTTGGGGTTTAGGTTGGAGGGGAAAAACTCTGCCGATCATTTGTGTCTAGAGACACAGATGAATCAGTGAGACGAAAAACCTCCTAGGATAGAAATCGTCACCAAAAGACTAGTCTTACCTAGGTTGTTACATACATGATGGTCTTACTAAGATCATTTACATTATAAATATGCAGAATGAGTTTACATATTTTACAAAACTGTCGACTGAATGATGAAATCTGAAAGGCACGAACACTTAAACATGATGGATCCCTTTTGCGAAAAAATGGGTGTACTGCTATGTGGTCGTTGACACAAAGTGGTCAACCTCTGGCTCTACTCGGGGACACGTTGCTTCATCGGAGGAATGTGAGAATCCAGAATCTGCATCCAAGCAATGCACAGGACTATATAAGTGGTGTCCATCCAGAATTCATCATATAACATTACACATGAAAATAGAAGCTCTTCATTTATTGATTATTCTACTAACATGAAAATTTAATCTAACTACAAAATGAAAATGTTGAAATAACTAGGTGTAGGGTTAGAGATACAATACAAAGGATGCCCTGTAGCATCAAATGTGTTCAATATAGTGCATACTGAGCATTTGCCTGCTTTCAAGCAAGTTTGCGTGTTGCTTCTCAGATGTGCCATGCGTGATCTTGCATAAGGTAGGACTTTGTCTTATCGAAAAATTGAGCTGCTCGTGGCCATCAGATGCATCAAACCACTTCCTTATTCTTTTTCTTTTTCGCTTCAAGCTTTTCTTCATGGCAAGCCGTATTGATGATGATGTGGAACATTGTGCTTGAGAACATTGAGACAAAGTATTCAAGATATGTGTGACATGCCTCTCTTCATTTTGCATCTGCTCTGTCAAGAGTGATGGATTAAATTTACATGTACTAACCTGATTCCCTTAAGTTTTCCTTTTTTCTGGGTCGCCTTCAATCAACCACTTTTCAATGAAAGAAATGGTCTCCTCATAATAGGATGGAGCTTGCATCAACAAACTGGGAGGCCTATGATCTGTTGACAATTCAGACTTGGGTTGGAAATTCTTAATATGTGATCATTCCATTTTTTCCAACTCATTCTGAATAATAATCATCTGATTAGAATGCTTAACCTTTATAGTACTAATTTCCTTCGCATGACTCTTTTCAACAGTCAACAACCTGTGCTGAAGAGACATTTGACCAGTTTCCGTGTCTTTTATCATTTTATCATTATTCGTTTTCATGGCCATGAAACAATTTTGCATATAGTTCATCTCTTTCTCATGATTTGCTTCCATGGTGATCAAATGATTCTGCATGGTGGCCATCTGATTAGAGTGATTAAATTCCATGATCGTCTTTTCCTCAATATGTTTTTCTTCCATGGCAGCCATTTGATTGGAGTGATTGAATTCCATGATTGTTATCTTTTCCTTTAAGGTTAACAACTTGTTATGTATAGAATCAATTTCCCTGGTATGATCAACTGTTAATCTTGCTTGGTTAAGTTCCATATCTTTAATAAGCTGAGCTTGATTAACCTCTGTATTCTTGATTATTTGAGCTTGATTCGATTATATATCCTTAACCACCTGAATCAATTCCTTAACAAGATGCTTATTGTTGTCAACACTGATTTCACAACTTGTTTCTTCTTCACCACTATCATGGATTTGTGTTGTCTTGGTACAAGTGAATTCATCCTGAGAATTGTCTTGAAATCTTCTGTTGATAGTTGAGTTCTCTACAAGATCACTTACATTCTTTTGCATAAAATTGGGAGCACAAGGTGAGTCACCTTGTTTCATATATTTATCTTTAAAAGCATTGACGATGTACTGTAAAAAATAAAAAGACTCCTCAGGACAATTTCGAAACCAATCCATAGCATCACCTTTTAAGGAATAGTCAAAGAGACTTATCTTGACATCTTCATGATTATATTGTGAAGGAAGACAATATCTATTTATTATACGAGTAACCATCAAGAGATGCTTTCGAGTAGTGGCTGAATCACCACCCGAGAACAAAGCCATTTTACGAATGGCCTCTTTTGGCATGTCATGAAGAGCATCACCCATGATAACTTGCTTAAATGGAACAACCAAACGGATGTTAGAGAAAGAGATCCTTGTTCAAGAAAAGTCAAAAGGTCCATAAGAAGCGAGCTTCTTAGTAGAAATTCTTGTAATAAATGAAACCAGTGGAGTCATCACTTGAACATGAATTTGATTCTAAAATCAAAAAGTTAGTCAAGAGAAGCATATGGATACTAGGGAGGGATTCTTGTCTAGGAGTAAATGGATGAATAAGTGGAGTCGCCACCCAAACAAGAAACCAACCGAAATGTCCAAGTGCTAATGGTGCGAAAGATACGGTGCTGAAAAGATGAAGAGATGAAATGGCGCCAAAAAATGTTATGTCATGTGATAGGCTAATGAATGGTGAAAAAGATTAGAAGATTAGAAGATTAGAAAATGTCGTTGAAGTGTCGAAAACAAGATTTTCCCCAACAACGACGCCAGAAAATGTTGTCACACAAAATGTCTAGGCACCGCGACAACGACTCAGATCCGGTGCTATCACCCTAATCCCCAATCTCTTTGTTTAAGCTGTCTCCCTATAGCAGACTAAGGGGGGTAGACCCTATGGAAATGGAATGAAGAACTAGTTGTGAACCAACCAGTTCGGAGACATAGTTAAACGACCAAATACTTGTATTAGATCTAACAAGATTAAAGGATTTGATTAGATTTGAATGATTGATACTAGTGCCTTATGGAGTCAACTATATCGCTAAGGAAATTAGAACCAAGTACTTGATGAGAAACTACTGTTTGGACTGGAAAGCATTTGTTTTATGACCTTTCTTTTTATCTTCCTTCTTAGTTTTCTTGTATGGCCTTGTTTTGATGGAAGCTACATTGAAACTTTTGGTGGCCACTACAATGCCATGTCCTTTTGTTGAGGTTCTTTTCCTTCTTTGATATGCATGTTTGACTCTTTGAATATGTTCTATGATCGCTTGTAAGTCCTGTTACTTGCAAGCATCCACAATATATTGTAGATCTCCGTGCCAACTCCATATCTGCATTTTTAAGGTCTTCAGGATCTTTTGTGTCCATGATTGTTTCTATTTCACTTTGTGGGATATTCTCTTGTGTGTCTTGGATTCTTCGTTTTTTTCTTTCATCTTTGCTCATCCTCTGAGTTGACAGTTGTTGGGGGAGAATAGGTGGTAGGGTTTGAATTGGGCCAGGGTGTTTCCTGGTTGGAAGGCTTCGGGATGTGAAGGGATTCATTTTGGTGGGGATTTGAGTTGGATTGGGACGCTATTGCATGTGAGTCGATTATTGACGGTTGGGTGATTCCACCTAGCCATCGACATCTCTGTTTCATTCTGAGACGAATTTTGGGGGTAGGTTGAGACTCGAGAGGGCAATCGTTAAAGGATCGTCGTGCTCGCAATATTTGTGGCAACAAAAAGGGATTTGTTCGTAATCTAGAGGTTGGATCTAGGTCTTGTCATTATGGTAGAGGCAGGTAAGGACCAATATATCCATGTATGTGTGCATAGGCAATATAGCGATCGAGTTTGGTGGCTTCAGTTATTTTAGCAAAGGATCCAATGGCATTCCCAATGCCTTCCAATGTTTCCTGGCGCCAATATTCCATTGGTAAAGAGGAAAGACTAATCCAAATAGGCGCAAAGCTGAAGTGCTCTTGTTTAGGGTTAAAGTGTTCGGTCCAATAGCGATAATATAAGCTTGCGGACCGGAATGAGTATGGGCCCTCCTCAAAGACTCTTTCGGTCGGAATGATTTTCAAAGATGGCAGTGAAACAAACCTTTGGAACCCAATTTAAGGTCTATCTTGCCCTTGGTTTTCTAGTGAGCATTGATCTATAATATTAGGGCCTCTTCTGAGGGGCATAAGCCTAGGAATCTGCCAATGATTGCATGTTCTCCCAGTTATTGGATAAAATCATCGATTTTTGAAGATTTAGTTTCATACTTGGGCATGTTTGCTGCTTGGGGGAGACATTGACCCGACCTCCATGGTGTTGAGGATTTCTCACTAGTTGTCTTTGTTGGCTTATGTGTGGAGGTATTCTCCTTTCCTTTTGTTGCCTGGTGACTTTGAAGACTGAGCGTTGTCAGTGTCAGTTGCAAGTTTTTCAGGAGAGCATTCCAAGGTTCGCTGAGGAGGTCCAATTAGGGGTTGCTTGGGGCATGAATTTTTTGCTAAGTTCTGCAGTAGTATCTGCTTGAAAGACGGGGGCTGCAACCGCCCTGAGGAGGTGGCAATGGGAGGTATCACAGTTCTGATTGAAGGGAAACCCTAGCGCGGATGCGTGGATATATTTTATTTGAGTTTTAACATGCGGATGACAAATAGAGGCTTTTTGGTTGCATGGAGATGACATCAGGTAATTAGGAGTAAACAGTAGTTTACATCTGTGTTCTGCCATAGTTTGGTTGCTTGTTAGAGAATATTTGTCATGGCCTCACTTGTTCTTCATTGGCGCCTTAGTGACCAAGTTGCAATTAATGGTGGTGTCTGCCTCTACTTACTCATAAATAGACCCTCCCTGCCCTGGAAACAATGCAATGTCTCGTCTTTGGTTAGCCCTTTAGAACTATGGTGAGAGCCATTGTAGTATGAATCTGATTGTTGACTGTCCCTCCTCCTGGTGGCACCTAACTACTTGTACAAGGTGCAGTGCCTTTATGCCTTATTAGGCTATGATGGTATTTGAGCTCCATGATCACCTCATTTGCTTGGTTCTCAATCTGCATGGTGCATTTATGGACAATAATAAAACAGTTAGTGAAAAATATACTTTTGGAGACTAAAGAAATGACATTACTCTCTAGAACAAGTGTCTTGATTCTTTAGAATTGCATGCAGACTAAAATTAAAATAGAAAATTTAATTATATCCTAGAAGGGCCTCAAATCATTCTATCAAACTTGTTCTTTTGTGGGTGCAGGATTGGACAACCCATTGTCATATGGCTTTGGCCTTTGAACAATGCCAAAATAAATGTGTAGAGGATTACTCATTGGTGCAAAATGACATTCTAAGGGCGATACACCAAGATTGGCTAGCTTATATCCCAAATATAGGCTTTGGAGTACCTGAGATTGAGGGAAGATTACCTTTATTAGGATCAACTGTGGCCGACTGATTTGTGGCATTTCTGTTATCCAAGTATAAGTATTGGCATTTAGATTCCATTTCTTATTTAATGTTATTGTTGGCATTTAAGTTCTCTATTTTTCATCCAGGGGTGTTTTCAAGTTAAGGGTTTGACCCATTTGCAAACCAATGTCTCTGCCATTGCCTATTTGAGGATACACCTAACTTGAAGCAAAGATTATCTGGAACTAACCCTTTGATTCTGAAAGTGACTACCTTGTTGAGGTTGGATAACTCTATCCTGGTTCAAAGTGCTTGCTAATTGGTCCACATCCTTTAGGAAGTCATTCCCATTCCACCTCAGATGTGTTTTGTAGCATTCCCATTTTCTCCTCTAATAGTGTTTGCGTTGTCAGTAGGTCTGAAACTGCTAGCCTTTTTCCATCTTTGTTTTACTTTGCATGGCTCTTTCTAATATATTGGCTTTGACCAGGGTCTTTTAACTCTTTTTCCCTTTAATGTATTTGACAATTCATTTGGTGCAAAGTGTTGCTCCTTGATCTAATATCTATAGTCCCCAAGGCTCCTAATTTTTTTGGCGTGGGACAAATGCTGCAATTGTCTATGTAAAATTATATTAACTTCTACCTTGAACCATAGGAAGTTCTATAACAATTCTGTTAAACTTGTAATATGCTTTGTTGGAAAGGAGATCAAACAAGGAGCAGTAAACATGTTTTTCTGTTAAAACTTTTGTCTCAAATTCTCAATATATGAAATTTAGTGGTCAAGGACACTGTTTTTGTTACCTAGTATTATATCTTTAATTCCACTCTGCGAATATTGTGTAGTCAGAGGTGAGCAAACAATATCATGAACCCAAACTCCAAGGAATATAAAGATTTGCCTTAGCTTGTCCAAGGCCATTTGTAAGCTGCCATACAAGTTGAAGTATGCACATTAATTTGATGGAAGCACTAGTATTTCCTTTAAATGGTGTTAGCCTTGGAGACTTTATTAACTATTTTTATACATGGCATAAATTTATGGATTATAACTTATTCTCCTACCAGTGTAAACAATAATTCCTTTCCAAGTTGTTTTCAACTAATTGTTGGGCATTTTTTGTAGGGAGTAGGATTCTATAAATTACCCTTATCACACATTTTTGATATTTCCTTATCTTATGGACCTTAAGAGTCCAAACAATATAGCCAAATGGTGGTTCATTAATTGTTGGGCATTTTTTGTTTTGTGGGAAATATGATACCATTAGTTATCTGTTTGCCTTGTTTTTTAAATATTAGGTGGCTGAGTGCATCCATGGAAAGATTGAATTTGAAAGTGTAAGTGATAATGGGCAGTTTAATAGACCTAGAGAGCCCAAACTTTTAATTGTACTTCATGTTGATGCTTTTGAAAATATGTTTTTTTCGAAATTTAAGGAAATATTAAATAGTGGGCCAAAGCCTATTTTTATTAAGCAGTGAGTTATGGCCTGTGGCTGTAGCTCATTTCATCCCTTTTTGAACTACAAGAACATTGTCTCTGGTTGATTGCTTCTGAGTTCCTTGGTTTGGGTATTAGCTTTTGGCTCAAGGGGGTTATCCTTAAGTTCAATGATCAAGGTTTGATGTCAATCAGTGAGGATTGATTGGACCAAAGTGTTTGTCTGGAACATTGTTGAAGTAATACTCTAGTTGATTTACACGTGATGGTTCCAAACTAGGGTTTAAGACTTTAAGTCATGTTATGATGTGTGAATTTGTGTTGTTTGACGTGTTCCAAGAATCTGAATCTTGTAGATGTTTTAGTGAAATAGCATGTGAATGAATTAAACATGAAGTGAATGCTTAAAAATAAGATCTTGGAAATAAATTGCAGCAAAGAAAAATGATGCAAAATGCAGAATTTTTTAATGCTCAACTTAAAACAGAAATTTCAGAATTAACTCGTTAATGCTGGAGGCTGAAAAATGCTAGTAATGTGCAGTTTTCACTGTTCAGACCTTAAACTAAAACAGAAATAAATTAAGTTTCCAGGATGTTTAGTTGAGAAATTTGCCTAAGTATGATGTGAGAATATGACTTTTTAGGCAAAATTCAAGCGCTGAAATAAAATTTCCAAATACGGAAAACAACCAAAACTATTGAGAATGCAATCAGAAATTTAAAGTTGTTGTTTCCAGCACACAAAGGTATAAAAATGAGAAAGTTTAGGGTTTAAGATTGAGGTCCTAGGTCAAATAAAGTCAAATTGTCTGAACTAAGCTAAGTGCTGGAATGTACAAGGCTTAAAACAAAAGTTTAAAATATAAATTTCTGTGACCTTTGACAACTGAAGGTCAACCTTGGTAAAACCAAGGCTCTGATCTTCAATGATTTGAAAATCTCTATTGCAGACCATTATTTTTACTACTGCGGGACAGAGATTGTGATCACCACATCTTACACCTACTTGGGGGTAAAATTCACAGGGCCCAAATTTTGTAGGCAACAGGCGCTCCATCCTCAGCTTAGTAAAGGTTCTGGCTCGCTAGACCTCATGGAGTGACAGTGCTTCTAGGCACAGTTCCAACTTCCAAGACATCTCATCCAAGCTCCACCTCATGGAGGCCATTATCAAACCCATGGTCCTCTATCGTTCCAAGATTTTGGGACCCAGTTTACTAAAGCCAGATTGGGCCACGATGGAGAGTCCAAATCATGCTTATACAACGTATCATCTGCTTCCCTGTGGCCTGTGTGGAAACCACAACAGGCTACTCCTTCAGCCCTGATATAGTGCTTACCAGACCTTGGTATGCTCTTTTCTCCTTGCTGTTGCCAGCAAGCCCTTTGCTGTCCATCACAGGCCTTCAGCCTCAATTCTCTTTGCTGCGGGTAGGGCAACAAGCCCTACCAAAATCCTCGGCCTGTCCCTTTCTTCCCTTTCTGTTGTTGTTTCCTTCCTGTGACAGAAACACGGCTTGACCTAACCCTTCCTTATCTGTGGCTTGTGCCAAAATACCAACAAACTTTGTGCCAAAATATCAACAACCTTTATCCACCTGCCTGCGGATCCTTTCCTTAGGCCTGTGGTGTCTTTGTCTCTTCTGCAGCCCTTCACATAGGCTTGCTGCTTCCTGTGAATAGCATCGTGGCCTTCATACAGGCCTGCAGCTAGACCAACCAGCCATCAAACTAGGACTCGATGTCCTCTTTCTAGTGTGTGGCTAGGTCTTCCCTCATCTTAGATGCCTTAGAAAATGTATGCTTGAAACAGAATCTATGAAATTGAAAGTTTAAAAATTAAGTGGATGAGAGAGGGAGAAACTAGTGCTACTTATCCTTGGGCCAATAGAGTCTATTCTAATTCTATGAGGAGGGCTCAACTTATTATAGGCTTGCAGATTCTAAGTGTTGCTCTTGAGCATCCCAAACTAGTGCTACTTATCCTTGGGCCAATAGAGTCTATTCTAATTCTATGAGGAGGGCTCAACTTATTATAGGCTTGCAGATTCTAAGTGTTGCTCTCGAGCATCCCACAAAATTTCCTACTGATGAGCATGCCACAAAATTTCCTACCAGGTTAATTAAAAGGAACTAAATATGCAAGGACATCTCTGAGAGATGTGATAATTCTTGAATTAAATAAAGTGTTATTTCCCTATGAGTCTCTAGGCTAGTTACTACATTACTTTGGAAGACAACTAAATTAGAAGTATTTAAAGTAATAAATAAAATAACTATGGTAAAGAGATCACACCTAATTATTCATACTTGAAAGAAGGCTTCACTCAATGCCTTTAACCAATCCTTTGCATGCATAGAAGTTGCTCTAATCCACCAAAAATATTCACCAAAACGCCTCACACAACAGTAGGAAAGGCATGTACTCCAAAGCTATGCTTGAAGAACAAGATAAATTACAACAACAATTACAAATGAGGGGAGCCTCTTACTTATAGAGTTCTAGGCTTAACCACATCAAATAAAATGTTCATATCTCGATGATCATGCTTGATGAGTTAAACATTTAAAATAATATTACAAATCCTTTTAATTGGTCATCAAATAATAATATTTCTCATGTAAGAGTCAAAAACCGTAGGGTGCATCCCTAAAAGAGAGGATCTCCAACCAGTGATAAAATCATCCTAAATAGAAGTGTGCCCCTGGAATGTGTGCCAAGTAGTTGTAACTACCACCCAAAATAGAAATAATGGTCTTCAACAATTGTGACCCCCAAGGGATGTCAAAATATCTATCCACAATGAAATGTCTCAAAATAGGAAGTGGTTAGCCAAGTGAGGCTTGTTATCTCTTGGATTTTCTCTAGAGGAAAAGTCCTAATTTCTCAATTTCTCCAAGGGGAAAACCTACGGAAACAATTAAGAAAGTTGCCCACTATCACCTCGGTAGTCTTGTCCCTCACTTTATCTATGGTTTCCTATCTAGGGTGGATCCCCTATATCTAATCTTAAGCCTATTGTTTAAGTGCAGGTGAGTGAAGGTGGTTAGAATTAGATTTATATAAATGAGGTTGATCAAAGGATACTTGGGAGGGCTTTTGAATGATTAATGATTTAAAGATCAGAATACCAAATGTTGAAGTATTTCAAAAAGATGTTTATAATTATTTTATATGCTTCAAAGATTAATTCGTTAGAGTTATGCAAGTGTTTATTAAACATAGAGAATTTTTGGGCATGCGAATAAAGTAAATGGATTTTCGACATGCTTGAACACTCGACTCAATATCTCATAACACCAACCAAGAAGGATAGACTATACCTTTGGCCATACTACTGATCACCACGGTACGACAAAGTAATCTTTCCAAGTGCTGTTCTTGGTGCACCGTAACTCTTTGATGGTTGAATTGTTGGCTTTAGGATGCCTATGGGACCTCCAATATACCTAAGGGTATGTGGAAGTAATGTCCGTGTTCAGGGGTTGTCTAATGCAATACTACTCAAAGAGGTGTAACAATAGGGGTTATTGGGACTTCCAACAAGGTGACAACAAAGCTCAAGCCTCCTGAAATCTTGAGTAACCTGTGTTTGTGGTTCCCCAACTACAATTTTATATGCTAAATGACATCCCCTTGTTATTTATAAATGTCGGAGCACATCTATAGCCTAAAACTTTCTAAGGGTCGTGACCATGGTATTTCCCTTAATTTTCACAATTGGTTAGTTTCATCAAACATGAAACAAGGTCACATCACATCAGTACATAGAAGATGTCACTCAACAAGCTTTGTTATATATGATTTACATACAAATTTACCAGTTGAACTGGAAAGAAGTACAAGACTCCCCAAGGGTTTTACCAGCAAAGTTGGAAGGAAGCAAATGCTCCCTGAATGAGTTTGGGCTCCCATACCAGGGACAATGACCCAACTACAATTTACTCCTCATCACGCTATTGCACTTCACTGCCAATGCTGTCCACTGGTGCCATTGTTGTCCACTGCTGCTACTCCAAACTTGCCTGCTGCCACTGCTATCCATTGCTGTCACTGGTATCCATTGCTATCACTTCTGCTGCTACTGTTTCTGCTATCGCTATCTACTGTTGCTGCTATTGCTGCTGCTACCACTGTCCATTCTCACTGTCACTGCCTAGTCATCAATCTCAGCTGCAAACGCCTGCAACATACACACTCACTTTCTGCTCATTCAACATATAAGTCAACATGCTGGCAAACCCTAAATGTTTGACTCAATTCATTATCACTGCATACTTCAGTGTTGCTGCCATCTCTGTCATCTCATCACCGTAGAAACAATCCAGGTTATAGATCAAGATCACTGTCACATATTAAGGACACTGTCATATACATAGAGCACAACATATCTGAGAGCACAACATTGTCGTCCATCTTCGTGGCTAGGTCAATGCTGCTAGGATGCTGCTTGCAATTAACCTCTGGAAGGTCTGCTACACTGCTTCAGAAGGTCAGGTTTTGCCATGGATCATACTACACATCACTGTCACAACATCATCAAGATATACACCACTGTTATATCATTGTAACATCCATATAAAGTCACATCTTTGTGGCCAGGTCAATGCCGCTAGGATGCTGCTTGCAATTAACCTCTGGAAGGTCTGCTACACTGCTTCAGAAGGTCAGGTTTTGCCATGGATCATACCGCACATGACTGTCACAACATCATCAAGACATACACCACTGTTATATCATTGTAACATCCATATAAAGTCACAAGGTCACTGTTGTCAACAAGACAATGTTATTGCTGTCATGAAAGTTACTACTGTCATCAAGATCACTATTGTCATCAATGTTGCTGCTGTCATCAACAGAATGTCATCAAGGTTTCACTACTGTTATACAAGAAGGTGACTGTTACATATTCTGTTATGAAGGCATTGTCATGAAGGCACTGTCATATTTTACTGCATTGTCTCAATAGCTTGTCCAATACTATCCATTTCTAACAATAGTACCAAGATCAATTTTTGTCATATACTACAGAGATTACAACAGTTAAGGCCATTCTCTGTCTTCTACAAATACATAAAAGATCCCAGCAAGTATGCTCAACAACGTCTCACACATGGCAGTCAAGTATTATTCTAGACACAGCCAGTGAGGAAACAAGTAACTGTTACTAATAGACCTTTGCCCAAAATTTCTCTCATTCCTTGGACAGCTTCCGTTGCATCAGAAAAGATTCAAATCATATAATCCATGCTGAAGATGGCTTAAGGATTTAGCTTTAGAAATGTTTGTCTCCATGTGCTCCAAGGGATAACTGAAAGTGAGTTGATGCTCAAATATGATTTACAACACTTGTAATAGAGGTATTGTCACAACTACTGCCATAGAGTCATACACTGCCATGTCATTGTTGCATATTACTATAGTGTAGAGACCCAGTCACTACCATATCAAAGTCACTACATATGGATTACTGTCATGCTCCAGGGTCATAAAAGTCACTAAACCAAGAACACTATCATCATTCATGTAAATCAATCTCACATACTGTTATATACATTATGCAGCCTCACTGTTATCACAGTTGTATAGATCACTGTTTTACGTTTACTGTCAATACATCATAATGCAGGACACAGGATGCGAGCCACAGAGTTACAACTACAGTAATGCGGGCCACAGGATGTGAGTTACAGAGCTACATAATAATCAAGTCTGTCAAGGGTTACTGGCCATAGAGTCACAGGTTGCACATTGATACACAGACTGCAGAGAAGGAGAACAACAAAGAGTTAGTCTCACAAGCCCGTGAAGGTAATCAGATCACAGGGTATGTGTTTTAGAGGCTCGAAAGTTACACAAGGATCATGGCATGAATGCTTAGTGTTACCTCAATAAAGGCTGCAAAATTTGCAACTGATAGGTCACAATTAGGGCGCAAAATTTGTGAACATAAACCGCGGATGATGGTCAACAAGACAATATGGCCGCAAGGAGTTCAAGGAGAGGGGCCGAAGCACTACAATTGCTCCAAAGAACTGCACCCACAACATGATTGTAGGCCAATCTGTATGCCCTCACTAGTGCGTATTCCCTTGACAAATGGTGCTTAAGCTTCAAGGAAAAATTCATGATGTCGATCTACAGAGATACCTGCACACAACCTTAATCCTCAATGAATCCCATCAATGCCCCCACATCAGTGCGAAACCCTTCTCAACCCAGGAAATATAAACTAAAAATCTGCCCTTGTAAAGGAGCGAATTCCACTTCTTGGCCACAAAGATCTTAGAGCTTGAATATGTGTTTTTATACATTTTATGGAGGGGGAGATAGATTACTTGTATAGTATTTGGATAGGAGGCATTGAGGACACCCGACTCAAATTTTTGGAGGGAAATCCAAATTTTAAATTTCGAATGGTGGAGCCATGAAGGCCAACTTTGCATTAAAATTTATCCTATGAAAATCAACTTGCATTTTGGAGCCAACATTACTGTTGATTTGGTCCAAAATAATTGAACCGCAATTAGCTATAAAATATTTAATGCAATGTCCTCTACGCTTGAAAGTAAGTAGCCATTTGTTTAGGGCTTTCGATTAATAAGACATCATGCCACATCAACTTTGGGGCTTTGGACCATTGACTGGGTGCACGATCTTTGACTGAGTATATCTCTCAAATTGTGAGGGCTCTCGTGGCGCTCCATATATCAACAAAATCGACGTGACAAATAGAATCGAATGATGATGGTCTCCAAGTCAAATTCAATAATCTATCACCAAAAACTCCAACAAGTGCAGGGTATGATCATCGTCTAGGGAAACCAAACCCTAGAGCTAGGGTTTCACCATTTCACCATCTCATCCATAAATGCCGACATGCCAAGGACATTAATGGTGATATCTTGCACTCTCTTTGACATCCTGCACCCTCTTTGACATCAGTGACAACATATCAAAAAATAGATCTAGAATGTCTAAAGTTACTTGAAAGCATAAGGAAATAAGAAACCCCCAATGGAATTGGTAGTTAAAAGAAAATCTATATTGATCTCTATTAAGTAAAATGAGGTAGAAAGCTTTCCTTTTATAGAAGGAAGCCTCTAAACTGGCAACTACAATCCATGTGCTCAACGAATACAATGTGCTCAATACTAGTTGTTTCTAACGACCTTATGTCCACATGTGTGAGGTAGACAATGTAAATAAATAATAAAAATAGTGGAGCACTACCTCAACAATGGTCCACACATGTGAACGTCAAACAGTGAAAGTGCATGATAATTTACGTGTGGTAGTTCTTGCAACATTGTAATTTGGTCATTTTTTATTTTTCTATTATGACCCCATTTCAAAATTCTCATGGTCAATCTACTTCCATTAGCACTGATCTAGTAGAAATTTGGGCACTCTATCAAAAGATAATTTCCTTTGAAGTTGGTAAAATAATTACTCGTGAGAAATGGTCAAATCACATCCTAGAAGTGCAATAGTAATAATGGTGACTAGTTGTGTTCACACTCATGGATGTGATACACTAGTTCACAAATACAACAAATAAGCTCTCATGTATGAACATGGATACAATAATTTGGAATCCCCTCACGCATGTGCTTATAATACATATACAATGAGTAATGGATACCCAAATAATTTGTTAATTTGCCTTGAACCTAACACTTGGTACTTTATTAACCTAGCTTTTTATAGATCTACATAGTAAATGCACAACTAGGTTCTTAACACAATTACACTATGGAAGCTAAATATAAAAACCAATCTCAATTAGTGTTTTAAAACTTGGACCCGGGTTTCAAAACGGCCAAGGGTCGGCTCTGACTCGATATCGACTTGGTCGGTTCGGTTTCAATGACTCGGTCTTTGTAAAAAATACATTAAATATGAATTTTTTATAAAAAAACATAATTTTAAAGATTTTCATTCATGTTTCCAAACACAAAGCATTACAATTGATAGACAAAAGACAACATATGATCAAAGTAGGCTCATGAATATATCCATTATATCAAAATTGCACCAAGTGCACTGTCCAATACATGATGATGATATAGAGATCAAAACAAAAAACATAACCAAGGAGGCTCTAAATGGCCTCTACAACAAAACATGAATAATCACTACTGCTAGACATCTGACAAGGCAATATCCTCTGCCTCAAACTTTGAACTAGAGGGGGAAACCGCTTGCTCCTTCTCCTCTGAATCAACATCCTCAACTAGAATTATAGCACGTTGAGCCTGAGATAGACGAGTTATGCGCCTCCGTCGTGGCTGACTAGAGGAAGTGCCTGCAGCTGCAACTGGAGGACTTGGGACTGGGCCTGCTACTAGTGGATCTGCATTGAGCAGAGGCTCTACCTGTGTATCGAAGTCCATCCCCACACCAATATCCTCATTAGAGTCAAACTCTGGTGGACAAGACTCCACTACCCAATTTAACCTTAGATCAATATCCTCCAACACAATGGGATCTGAATCAGGTCTTTTGTTCAGCAATTGGTTGCATCTTAGTCGGAGGTTGTACAGGACATACACTAGATCATTTAATTGTTTTTGCTCCAAACGGTTTCTCTTCTTTGTGTGAATCCTCTCAAAGACAGACCAATTGCGCTCACACCCAGAAGCACCGCAAGTTTGACTCAAAATGCAGATTGCAAACCTCTGCAATTCAGGGCAATGGCTACCAAATGCCTCCCACCATTGTGCTACAAAAAACATAGTTGTGTAATGAGTTTTAGTTAGTTCAACAAAATATATCCAACTTTGAAATTATAAACAATTATACAAAATAATAAAATATGAATTTGAAAATTGAAATTCTTTGTTTACCTGGCTCATTTGATTCCCTTGCAATCCTTGCAAGGTTCTTGCTAAAGGTACCTATGGCTTGGCTGAACACAGTGATCTGATTGTGTATCTACAACTGGTCACTCTCTGTGGGGATCATGCCATCAATGCAGTCAATCAATCCATCTCTAACCTCCCCAGTCAAAGCTCTTGCTCCCTGAGCTTTATAATGATACATTGGGTTCAGAAAATACCCAGCTGCATGTATAGGGCGATGGAGTTGATTGTTCCATCTTTGATCAATGATTGTTGAAATGGGCCCATACTTACCCACTCTATCCTTGTATGCTGCCCTTATTTGCTCCTTTGCTTGATCCATAGCCTCATAAATGAAGCTCATAGCCAATTTTTCCCCATCCACCAACCGCAACACCTTAACTAGTGGCTCAGCAATTTTCACAATATCTGCTGCCTTTTTCCAAAATATTTCTTCATTAACTTTATTTTTCACATCTTTGCCATCCTGTTTGCAAGCCCACTGACATTCATTCCATTCATCACTAGAAAACAACTTTTGCAAGTTTCTATGTTGGGAAAGCATAGATTGCAATTTCAAAAAATGTGTTTCAAATCTAGTAATGGCAGGCCTAATAATTTCCTTGCCCACTGTGTGTTTCCTCATCAGGTTCAGAATCCATGAGTGATTGTAAATATATTTTGTGATGCTTTTGGCATGCTCTATAGTGTTCTTGATCCAATCTATTTTACCAATATCCTCAACAATGAGGTCTATGCAATGTGCAACACATGGGGTCCAAAAGATGGTTGGGTGTTTTTCCTCTAACAATTTACCAGCAAGAACATAGTTAGAGGCATTATCTGTGATGATTTGAACAACACATGCCACCCCCACCTCTTCAACAACCTCATTCAAAAGCTGAAACAACAAATGTCCATCTTTCACCCTATCAGATGCATCAACTAATCTTAGAAACATGGTTCCCCGTGGGCAAAAGACAAGAAATTTTATGATGGTATGGTTCCTCTAATCAGTCCATCCATCTGACATGATGGTACATCCTGTATGTGGCCATAAGTTTTTGAATTCTTTCAAATAATCATCAATGGACACAATATCTTTTTGCAAAATAAATCCTCTTATCTCATGCATAGTAGGGCCTTTGAAGCACTTTCCAGCAGCATATATGGCATCAAACATTGTTCATAATATGGTGAACGAGAAGCATTGAAGGGAATATCAACATCATACCACCATCTAGCAATGTAATCACAAGCAATTTCTCTCAATTCTTTTTTCCAATGTTGATCTAAAGTGGGCTGCACTTGACCTCTACTTGTAGGACTAGGACCATGTGCACTATCAGAGGGAGAAGAGGGTGTGAAAAAACTTTTGATAGTACCCTTATTTCTCATTGTACCCTTACCCTTTTCAGAAATAGACTCCATAGAAGGAGGAACACAACGAAATGGGTTTGATGCATCATGTGTTGTATATTTCTCTTCCTCCCAATTTCAGCCTCTTTCTTTTTGCCTAGCTTTGTCTTCCTCAAACTTTTGAAATTGATCTCTCAACTCCTTCCTAATTTCCCCAATTTCTTCTATTGGTGCTTCAGATGGAGTAATTTGGCCTCTTAGATCAGCCAAATGTAGTTTCAGTCTATGAATGCCCCCTCCACCCCCCTTAATTTTTCTCTTACAAAATTTGCAATGCATTTGACCATCAACCATTTTAGCATATGCCCAAGCAACGTTTTCATTCTAGGGGCCATTTGGACTGAGTTTTTGACTTGGAAAGAAAATGTTTAAATCTGGAGGAAAAAAAGAAAAAAGAAAAAAAGAAAAAAAAAAGATAAGAAAGGAAAAAAACTAAACTATTCATTCTATGTACATTTCTTTCACAAAAAACTATGTTTACCATTTTCAGATTTGCAAAAAAAATTAAAACAAGCAAAGGTAAATTTTAGAAGGGAAAAAAATGCCTCTAGGCCTTAGCCTCCTCAATACAGGTCCAACAAACCAACTCCTCACTGCTGCTCCAAAGCTTGCCCAATAAGCTTCTCACTGCTGCTCCAAAGCTTGCCCAAAAGACTTCTCAAATCTTCTCCAAAACCAACTCTTCAACTGTTCACAAATTCCTCATAAATACTCACTCAAATGCAATGAGATAGATGTGAGGAAATGAGAGGGGTTGGGTAGCTTTAATAGGATTGGGAGGGGTTAGAAGCTTGCATAAAATCTTAACAACAAAGAAAAATTTAATTTCAAGTCCAATTTGGAGGCAAAAAGGCGCCCTCGGTCGGCTTGGACTGACTCGGTTGAGCTGGCCAATTTGTGACCGAACCGGCCGAGTCAGTGTACGACTCGGCTAGTTTGGTCACAAACTGGCCTTCGGATCGGTTTTTCTATCGAGTCGGTCCAGCCGAGGGTTTGGCTCAGTTGACTCGATTAATTCCGAGTCGGTCCGACAAATTTTTGAAACTATAATCTCAATCACATGTGACACATATAGATTTTTCCCAATCAAATCAATTCTTGATTAATAACTCAATCAAATCTACTTGGTCTCCCATCTTGGGATAATGGCCCAACCAAGAAGTTATAATTTCAACATACCTCAGATCTGATCCAGCCGGATAGGTCTTAGATTTGTCCTTGATTTCCTTGGCTGATTTCGATCTCCTATGTTGCACTTCTACACCTTCCTCAGATCTAGCACACTAGAATGGAAGTCTTTATCCACTTTGTTTTTTTTCCACGATACTGGTGTCTAGTTTAGAATCTTACAATCTCTGATGCTAGCAATCCAGGTATCACAACAAACTACTTTGCATAGCGGAACAATATACAAAAGTAAATCTACTAGTGCACAAAATATAGACAAATTTTTACAATTTTCAACAACCCACCTTCGTTATATTAATCAAACTGATAATACAACTGTTTAGGGCTCCCATACTAGGGATAATGACCCTCATACATCCACTAGTATAAGAATACAAGAACAAAATACACTGACGATCTAGGTGATGTAGTCAATGATCACAACTCCTCTTGTCGTACCGTGAACACACTACTGGTCCTTTGCTTTCGTTTTGCAACACTACCTCTATCAATGGTCTTAGTCCTTTAGGTAATTGAACTCGACTCTCCAATCTTCCCTCTAGGAACTTCTTCCCACTATTGTCTTCTTGGGTTGCTCTAATGAAGACAAACACAGGGTAGGAGGGTTGGCACCTATTACTATCAAACATCCTTCGTCGCACAATGAACTTGGGATATACAAAACTGCTCCTCTCGCTGATCATAACTTGAGCTCTTCTCTTCTTTGCCTCTTTTAACAACTACCCTAATCCTTCAAGGCGCTGTACTTAGGGCACATTGAAAACACTTTCTCGCTGCCCTCCAATAATCCACAAGTGTCCAAAACCAATTTGTCCTATCTGGACAACTCATCCACTAATATCAAACCAACATGAAACACATCAACATATACCTTATCCTCATTGTTCTGGGTTTGCTCCTTTGTAGATTTCGACTTGGTTAGGGCTAATTACCAGTCCACTTTAGCCCTCTTCCATTGCTCTAAAACCCTCCTAACAGTTGCAGCCTACCTCCCTTTTGGTGTTGCTCCTATAGAATGGGTTCTGGGCTAATTACCAGCGCACTGTTCAGACATACGATCGTCCTTCACACTGAGGTATGGGGCTCGAACCTTCTCCAGTCTTCTGTATAGATCTGCGACCCCTCTTTTAGAGGTCTGCCCACACAAAGAACACTCCAAAAACAACCCAAAATTTCCCTCTCTTACTCGACCCTGCTACTGGATGTTTGTGGCCCTCAAACGGTCACAAAAGAACCCAAAACAATCTTTTCTTCTTTCACTTGAGAAGCTCCTATCCTACGACCAAGTCTAGATATGACTCCTTATGATTAGATGCACTTTGGATGTGTTTGAATGTCCTCCATTTCACTTTTATTTATATGCTACACTGTGGCTCCAACAAATTGGCCTGAGGCACACTAATACACCAAGCTGACCTGACTTATGTGCCACAAAACCCACTAGCAACATAAATAAATTTATATCTCCATTTCTACGACTCAGATTTGAGTGCTTGAAGTTGCCCCTTGCTCCTCTAGGGGTCCTCTATAACCTCCAAGCATCAAATCACTCAAACACCATGTGGTTTCACACCCATAAGCTTGGGTGCAAAGCCCACACCTTGCGTTCTCAGTCCACAAATCACTTTTGTGGTGCTCCTTCCTCCAAACCTCGAACCCTAGGGCTTGGAGTACCTCCTAAGCTACAAATCTCAACACACTCACCATTCAGATGTCTCTCTCAATGTCTTGATGTGCTGTATGGTGTGTCTTTTTCCTTTCCTTAACATTGCCTTTACAACAATACATGAGTTAAATCCCTAACCCTAATCTCCAAAGTGATTGATGGCTGAGATTTGATCTTGCCTCACTTGAGATATATGATTAAGATTAAAACATAATGACTAAAATAAATACTTTACTTTTCCTAAGTTTCTTTAGCTCAATAGGCAACACAATTAACCATGTGATTTTTCTAATTTAAACTTAGGTTAAGTTACAATAGCAACTTACTCAATACTTGAGCAAGTGTGCTAATGAGACTTTGAGCGACGTTAGCATGCATGGACCAGTTCTGCAAGGGAGCCCCCTGCTCTCGCTCCGGAAGCCCACTCCAGAGAGAAATGCTGAGGGAGTGACCTGTAGGGGCACGTTGCTGAATCACTCTCGTTTGGGAGCAATTTTCGGAAGCCCGCACAAGTGAATTTTTTTCGCCCCCTAGCTTTTCTTCACAATTTTTTTTCACTATATTGTTCAACACCCTTGTAAAAGTATGCGACAAAGCTAATGAGAAGGAAAATGGTTGGAACGACAAATTTTGCATGCTCCCATTGTAAAAAAACCTACATTAGTTCATATACTTGTGTAAGAAAGCATCTCTACAAGATTATGCCATGTGATGAAAATAAGACTGTACAAGTCAAAACTTGTGATCAAGTGCTAGCAAAAGATAAGAATAGATATAGAATAATACCCAACCACAATACAATTCTCTCATACAAACAGAGGGTTGCCTTCTAGGGAAAAAGCCCCTAAATTAACGTAATTTCTATCGTCAGATCTTTCGCCTAATGAACGGTCCAGATTGACTACAAAATTACAATATTTTACAAGCCCCCCCCAGAATCCCTCTGCAACACTAGTGGGGGAGAATGACCCCGCCACACTCCCTAGTCAGGGACTGGGCTCCAAACATGATTGAAACAAGGCTTGTGAATTAGGAAGATAATCAGGCTCCATACCCGACATGGTGAGAATCAAGATGATGTAACTTGTGGAGCTGTGGTTGATGAAGATTATAACTATTAGATGATTGATGTTATATGGTTTAATCCACGTTTTTATGCTTTTTATAACTAATTCATCATTCTACATGCTTTTGTTGACATATATATATATATATATATATATATATATATATATATATATATATATATATATATATATATATATATATATATATATGTTGTTCTGGATTCACTCTCGACCCGAAAGCTTCTGAAAATTGTCGCTCCTGCTCCCGCTTCCGCTTCTGTTTCCAAGCAGTCTTGGCATGGACACTTATGCCAGTGAAAAAGTACCTGCTCTAGCTACAAACATCAACACTCTTTCTTAGTGAGCGATGTACTTTTGCTACTTGGCTTTGATCTTGGAATTACATCCACTTCCATGGCTACTCCCTTTGAATTGGAAGACTTCCTTGCCACCTAGTTTGGAATCATCCTCGAAGATTTGCTTCCTTTGGACTTGTTCCTAGAAGCCTCCTGGTTTTGAACATCATGTATGGTCATATCATACCAAGAGACCTTCTTGACAGACTTGTAAGGATCTACTGGCTACTCCTTCCCACATGAACTTGAAGGTTGATTCCCTTTGAGTTGCACAACTTTAGGAGCTACTCGGTCCTTGTTCTTTGCCATTGCTCGAATATGCTACTTCTTTAGCCTATACATGTTACTCTTCCTAACTCCAATGAGGTGGCTCTTGTTAGAGTTAAATCCCATGGGTTTGATCAATGCTTGTCTGTCCTGGAATGCTACACAAAACCCTTTCTTGTTTATCATAGGCACTAAGAGCAAACTCCACTTGAGTTCTGGCACCCACAACATGTCCTTCACTTTCAATATGCCTCCGGACTCAACTTGGAATATCATTGTTCCAACTCCCTTCAATGTATGTTTGGTATTGATACAAAACTTCACATGCAAACTCAGTTAGGTTGTTGAACATCTCTCGTGCTACTGTCATATGTTGTGTGGCTCCATTATCTAGTTGCCATGCACCAACTGGTAAGGTGCCTGAGGAAATACAGGAAACAAGTTAGAATTCAGTTTCAAACTTCCTACTAAACTCTTCCACCTGAGCTTATGTTGATGCAGCAATAGTTGATTGCGTACCCTTTTTTCCCTTCTTCCTCTTTGGGCATTGTGAAGCATGGTGTCCCGTCTTATGATATGAAAGGCACTTGACCTTAGTCAAGTACTTTATTTTCGGTTGTGAGGTTCATTCCTCACTCTTACTGCTTGAACCTTTTCCTTTGCTCTTCATTGAACAACTGGCAAGTGCAAGGATCTCATCATCACTCTTGTGCTGGCATCTTGATAGAGATTCCTTTTGAATCTCTTCTTGGATGAAATCATCCCACTATGTATCCCAATCAGGTGGTTTCTATTGTGACACGATGCTCTTGATAAAAGGAACCCATAGCGTTGGTGAAGCTATTCAAGGTCGCCCTTACCATCTCTTCATTTGTCACGACTTCCCCAACTATGGCTAGGTCATCATGAACTTGTGTGATCTTGGTGAGATAAGAAGTCATTGTTTATGATTTGGCTCTGGTATAACTTTGTCAGAGCCTCACACATATCTTGTTTGTTGTATTCTTCTCAGATAGGTGGTGAATCAAATGATCCTTCAAAGCATCCAAGATACTCATGGATTTCACATCCTTTTGATTGTGGATGGCTAGATTTGCAACATTTGTAGGCAGAGTGAGTTTGCTGTTAGCAAACTCCCATATTTTATTCGCCATGAGAATCAGTGAAATCCTCGCCTTCTAGGGATTGAAGTTATAGGCACCTTGCAACTTGTCCCAAACTTCAAACCAGTTGTGGCCATGTCCAAATAAAAAACTAAACTAAAAGGTTTTGCCTGGTCCTTTAGGCACCCAAATTTGCTGTCACACTCTTGATTCGTATGGTCATCCTTTGAGGGTTGACCTCTGTTGCCTTCTCGTGCCCTTGGTTGGGTGGTCTACTTGTTGATTTGGATCTCCTATGCTGTAGTTATGCACCTTCCTTGCACCAAACACAATAGAATAAAAGTCCTCTACTCACCTTTAATAAGCCTCTCTCAAAGACTTGTGCTGCTGTATGGTGTGTCTTTCCGCCCTTGTTAGTCTTGCTTACCTAAACTGAACCTCTAAAGTGATTGACAATTGAGATTAGATCTCGACTTGCTTGAGATCAATGGTTGAGATTAAAACATAATCACTAAAGTGAATACTTTAGTTTTCCTAAGTGACTTAGGCCAAGTTGTAATACCAACTTATTCAATACTTGAGTGTTGATTTGTGGTAGCATTGGATGTGCTCTAAGTCTCAAATTTTGTGGAGAGGCTTAGACACATGTTTCCAGATAACCCATAAATCGTTTTAAGAAATTCCACCAGGAGACAATTTTACTTGATAAATTAATTATTTTTAATAAGACCCTAAGTCTAAACTTAGGAAATTAAAATAATTAATGGGTATTAATCTAACTGTGGGTTTAACTTCTAGAAAAGGACGAGGATCAAGTCAAAATGATCTTAGCCATTGATTAGCTTCTAATTTGGGCCGTTGAATGTCAACTAGAAGATTATTTTAGGAAGCTTGAGGGTCATTTGGAAAACACAGCGGAGCAGATACTCAGTGGCCCAAGCAAATTAATTTTCTCAGTGGCTGAAGTTCGATAAGAGAGATCGATTCTGAGGGAGAGTTGCAGTGGGAGAGGACAGAGAGGGTATCAGTATTGGTCAAGAGTGCAAGGGGAGGTGACACAGTGCAGAGAAGGGACACTGCAAAAGCAGCAGAGGGGCGGCGCAGAGCAGGGACGCAGAACTACGCAGTTCTCACGCAGAGCTGATGCAGGAGGGCCAGCATGGCCTCTTAGAGATCAAATTTTCATTAAAAATTTGTGAGAAAATTTCTCCAGTGTTATCACAAAGATTTCCCTTCATTACTGTTGATTGCTATTTGTACAAGAAACTTTTGTTGAAGAAGTGTAATAAAACCCTCATCTGCTACACCAGTTTTCCCGCATTGGGTTTTTCTGGGGACAATTGTCCAAAAATAATTGTGTCACTCTTGTGCTTGTATTCTTTATATTTTGCTTAGTATTTTATTTGTGAAGGCTGCAGTAGAATTTATTTTGATATTTACTGAAGTAATTTCCGTAAATAACTTATCGCTGAATAATAATTAGAAGAATTAATGTCAGATACTGCTGTAGGATTTCGTTTTAGAAATTTTCACATGGTATCAAAGCTTTATTGGGCAAGGGCACATAGGAATCTGCGTTGAAGGGAAGCCGTGGTGCTGAATTGACAACAAATTGAACCCCAGAGGGATTACACAATTTTCTGCAGAGGCTGCCAGAGAAAAGAAATAACACGATGGAAGATCATGACATCTTAGAGTTATCTTCCAGATTGGAAGAGGAATTTTCTTGTTTATCGACTTCTGCATCAACTGATGATTGGTACATTAATAGTGGGGCTTCAACTCATATGACTGGAGTTCGAGAATATTTTTCGAGCTATCAAGAAGAACAAATGAACTTCCAGATTACTATGTGAAACAAAATGAAGTGTACCCCAGTAGGAAGAGGGACCATAACATTTCAGACAGAAGCATGAGATAACCTCCGAGCCACGGATGTCCCACATGTGCCAGGATTGGGAATGATTTTACTTTTAGTGTCCCAGTTGCAGGACAAGGGGTATGATATGTACTTCATTGGAAGGAAAGTATACTTCAATCATCCAAGATGGAAGAAAAAAGGCTCAGGTTGGAACTCGAAGCAATAGACTATATAGGTTGTAGCTTGTGTCTGCATTGGCTCTTGTAGGCAACGATCTCAATGGGGAAAAGGACCTAAATGAGCTATGACATAAACGAATGGGGCATCTACACCATGGAGCTCTGAGAATACTCAGAGAAACTGTTATGGGAGTTATAGTCTTAAGTACCAAGCACGATGCTGTATGCAGAGGAGGCGTACTAGGGAAGTACGCTAAAGCAACATATTCTAGAAGCGGCAATAGGGCTCCAAGTGTATTAGGGCTTATAAGGGACTGCAAGAAGAACTTTGAAGCTGAATTCGACATGAAGGATTTGGGGTTGATGCATTACTTTCTATGGTTGGAGGTATGGCAGAAGAATGGAGAAATCTTCCTAGAACAAGGAAGATATGCCTTAGAAATTTTGAAGAGATTCATGATGCAAGATTGTCGGACCATGGCAACACCCATGATAACCAATTGGAAGAAGATAGATGCATCAGGAGACAAGGAAGTGGACCCCACTTTGTACAGGCAGCTCATTGGGTCACTTATGTATCTAGTCAACACCAGGCCAAACATCTACTTTGCTGCCAACACCCTCATTCAGTTCATGGTAGAACTGAAGAGGGTACACTTGGTAGCAACAAGGCACATTCTCAGATATGTGCGGGGAACAGTCGGATATGGGTTGAAATACACTTGCGAAGATGATGTCAGATTGAGCGGTTTCGTCGACACAAATTGGGCAGGCAGTTCAGTAGATCGAAAGAGTACCATAGGGTATTGCTTCATCATCAGATCAGGGATGACCTCTGGGTGCAGTAGGAAGCAGAAATTTGTAGCACTGAGCTCAACAAAGGCAAAATATATGGCAACAAGCACAACTACGTGCAAAGGCATATGGCTTAGAAAATTGCTAATTAATTTGTTCCTAAGAAAGATGGAAGTGACCAGTATCTACTGTGATAATCGAAGTTGTATCAAACTCTCTGAGAATTCAGTATTTCATGATGAGTCAAAGCACATTGACATCAGGTGTCATTTTATTAGAGACTGTGTTCAGCGAGGGGCAGTACAGTTGCAGTACGTCCCCACATGGAATCAGGTGGCAAACATACTCCAAGTTTGTTCACTTCAGGGAGCAGATGGGTATGTTTGAGAATCCGTTTCAGTAGCAGAAACATGTGATATCTCAGCCACAGATGCAACGTTTGAGAGGGAGTTGCAGTACGGATGCAATGTTGATCATGGCAGGATTAGCAACAATACAGTTGCAACAACAACCCAAGGGTTGATGGGTAGCATGTCAGAGATCAACAATGCAGAGGGAGATGCTTTAGAGTCGGAGTAGTGTGCAACATGGCATATTTGCTAGAGCACATTCCTCGCTAAGTGGGAGTGTTGATTCGTGGTAGCATCAGATGTGCTCTAAGTCTCAAATTTTGTGGAGAGGCTTAGACACATGTATTCCAGATAACCCAAAATCGTTTTGGGAAATTCCACCTGGAGACAGTTTTACTTGATAAATTAATTATTTTTAATGACCCCCTAAGTCTAAACTTAGGAAATTAAAATAATTAATGTTTATTAATCTAACTGTGGGTGTAACTTCTAGAAAAAGACGAGGATCAATTCAAAAAGATCTTAGCCATTGATTAGCTCCTAATCTGGGCCGTTGAATGTCAACTAGAAGATTATTTAAGGAAGCTTGAGGGTCATTTGGAAAACACACCAGAGAAGATACTCAATTGCCCAAGCGAATCGATTTTCTTAGTGGCTGAAGTTCGGCAAGAGAAATCAATTCAGAGGGAGAGTTGCAGGTGGAGAGGACATAGAGGGTATTCACATCAGTCACGAGTGCAAGGGAAGGTGACACAGTGCAGAGAAGGGACAACGCGGAAGTAGCAGAGGGACATCGCATAAGCAAGGACGCAGAACTGCGCAATCCTCACGTAGAGCTGACGCAGTGGTGATAGAGGAGGGCCAGCGAGGCGTCTCGGAGATCAGATATCCGTCAAATTTTTTTGAGAAAATCTCTAGTGTTATCACAAATATTTCCCTTCATTACTGTTGATTGCTATTTGTACAAGAAACTTTTGCTAAAGAAGAATAATAGAACCCTCATCTGCTGCATTGGTTTTCCTGCATTGTGTTTTTCCGGGGACAATTATCCAAAATTAATTGTGTCACTCTTGTGCTTGTATTTCTTTATATTTTGCTCAATATTTTATTTGTGAAGGCCGTAGTAGAATTTATTTTGATATTTGCTAGTGTAATTTTCGTAAATAACTTATTCCTGAATAATAAGTAGAAGAAATAATATTAGATATTGCAGTAGGATGTCGTTTTAGAAATTTTCACAGAGTAATTGTCCTTAGTAGATTTTGGGCAATTTCTGCATACCTAGACACCTGGGATTGTGTAGAAGTACTTTCCTGAGCTATAAATGTCAACAATAATGAGTGTATATGAATGTTGATGTAGACCTTTGGTGATGATTTAGCATCCATGTTAGTTGATGCGAATCCCAATGCATAGGCACACATCTCAAGAAACTTTGACACATACACCAATGTGATCAAATATAGCTGTATATAGGTACATTGATCCCATTGCATTGTGCATGCACCCAAAGGCATGGTATATGTATCCCAATGCATTGATTCCAACCTTTACTGACACATGTAGCTTCAACTAGTTTTTAGTCACTAACATAGATAAGATAGTTTAGAAAAAATAACATAAGCAAATTTACCAATTTACTTAGAAATAGCGTTGCACTAGTCTTGATATTATCAGGATTATCTCGATAATATCGCCAAACCAACCTCGACGATAATATTGTTAGTAATTATTGCAATAATTTGGGCTTTTGAAATTATCACGATAATTTAGGTAATTATCGCGATAATTTTGAATTTATCGCCTTGTTTTTGTCAATTTCAACTTATTACCAATTTATTTCTCTTTTGACCCTAAATTTTTAAAACTTAGAAGTGAGCTAGGGGATTGAGTTGTGAGGATACAATGACTATTTCCATCAAGCAAACAAGGGGAAATCTATTGTTTTCATTTCCCATGGTTCGTAGTTAATGGTAATATTAAATTCTTAAAGTAAAAGTGATCTTTCATTTTCATCCTTTTACTTAAATTTTTAACATTACTATTAATTGACTCAAGATGTTTGAGAGTGGTTCTGACCTCATTGGATTTCATATGGAGAAAGTAGAATTTTAGATTCCACTCAAAATCCAACAGACTTAACAATTTTTAAGATTTTCAGATTGGCGGGATTGCAACATTTTTACAACATTCTTTGATTTACGAGGGTATGGAAGTAACATTTAATCAAGATCACCAAGCCCTCTATGTATCTCGATGTTGGTAGCATTGACCGTTGAGCTTCTCCTGAGCATAGTAAAAATGTACACTTAACTCAATTATTCATGACACTAGTAAAAATGTACACTTCACTCAAGCAAAACCATTGATTAGGATGTTAACCATCTTATTTTAATGCTCAGAGGGTGATCTTGATGAGGGGGAAACAAGGGAAATCCGTTGTTATAATTGCCATGATTCATCTTATGATATCCATTTATTTTTTCTTTGATAAGATTTTGTATCATTCTATTAGATCTAATGACTCAGGACAAATATCGTATTTCAATATTGATGTTCGATTTATCATTAGAAATCTTATACATCTTATATATCGATTTTATTTTCATATTTATGCAGAGGTGTTTGTTTGATGTTGTTGTTTTAGAAATTAAAAAATTGAGAAAAAACGGTTAATTTTGTAGTTTTTAAAAATTTCCCGATAATTTCTGATATTTTCCTCGATATTGCCGATAATTTAAATTTTGGACTCCCGTTGATAAATTGCCGATAACGATAAATGTAACATTACTTAGAACCAACCAAGGGGCGTAAATGGAACTACATTACATGTGTCTATGGGCTAGGACATAGGGTATTTCCTAATTCCTCTTGGTTAGAGTAGGTAAATGATGTTAAATTGTGGTAAGGGGATATAAGGAAGCTTTTTTTACTTTGGCCTACACAAATTTCCCCTTTTTTTTTTTCTAAGTCCTGTTTGCTTTAGATAGGCAATGTGCTCTTAGTACTTTAAAGGTGCATGGAGGGGGCAAAATGAAGTAGTTTATTCTTTATTTGTTTTGCTATTCATCTCTTTAACCTTTTATTTTGACTTGACTTAATTAAGGTTTGCATTTCTTTTCTATCTTTTCTTTTCTTGACCCTTTTATTGACATTTGATAAATTAACCATGAGTTGGGGGATATTCATTTTTTTTATAGATGAGATAATGCAAAGGAAATTGATAAGGTGTTCTTTATGGGGTGATGTGACTATACTGCCCACCTTAATGCATGGTTAGATGTTTTTTTTTTCCTTGGTTTATTTATTTAATATTTGTCTGAGGAAGTTTTTTTTTTTTTTTTTTCAGAGGAAAAAACCGTAAGTTCATTTATAGAATTAAACAAAATTAAATTTTGTATATACACAAACAAAGTGTGTATTCATAAGAGATCTTACCCAGATCCATGTGGTGGCCAAAAGAAAAAAAGCAGACCGCTCAATATAAATGTACATCTTTATTGCATTTGACCCCAGGGGTCCTAACAAAGAAATCTCATCAGGAGCAAAGTAAAACAACTCATATGCAGTCTAAGAAAATGACAGGGCAATCAACCTTATAGGCTTTAGCATCATTGTCAAAAAATGACATCAGCATGAAAAATATGAAGATAGAAACATAGTGGAGATATAGCCACTGAATCTGTGAGCCAAAGTCATCTATCAATGGATGATGAAAAAGTCTGTAATGTTCATCATTTAAAACCTCCTCAATGGACCAAAGCTGCCAATCCAGCTGAAGGCTTTCCTTAGAAAGTTTGTTAGCCTCCCTGTTTCGTTCTTTGTAAATTTGAGTGCAAGAAAAAGATACATAAGAAAGCTTGATCCTCTGTAAATCCTTCAATATGTGAGAAATGTGCAAACAATGACTGTTGTATCCCATTTACCCAAATTATGACTAACAAGGAATCACCGAACAATTGGAATCGATCACAACCCCTTCTCGCGAGCAAAAGGCAATAAAGAGCAGCAAGATAGAAACTTGGCCATAATGTTTGTTCCCCAGGCTGAATTTGAAATAATGCTGGTCATATAAATAAAGAATAAAACCACCACCACAAGTGAGATTTCCCTCCCGTTCAACCCCATCAAAAAAATCCCCATGGTTGAGTTTTGTCAGGCTCCTCTGGAATCACAATTCTGTTCTGTTGAAAATAAGGGTACCAAGGAGGTGTTTCCTAGTGCATTTATGCTTTTGGCCTAGGAAGACACATCTATGATTTTTTGTCTTGCGACAATATGAGTTTTATTAATGTCATGGAACAAAGTTACTTTTTATGGGTTATGTACTGTGTACTTGTGTTATAAAATGACTTAATGTGAAAAGTACAAAGTGCACTTTCTAATATTAAAGTGTCTTTATGAGAGAAAAAAATGAACATGGTACAAAACATTAAAAGGTGTCATGGAGGTTCAATAATTGGGGGGACCACATGAGGGAGGGGGCAAGAGAGGGAATGATCTCCACCCTTTGATCTAATGAGCTGAGATTTAATCCCATCCATTAGATCTAAGGGGTAGGGTTCTCTTCCATTGAGATGACAAAAAGGGAAAAATGAGGCTCATTTATTCTCATGAGATTTGAAGAGAGGAGAGCTAGGAGCAAGGAGGAGGATGAGATTTCAGAGAAGGAGAAGGAAACGTACAACTAGCAGACAAGCTTGAGTTTCCAACTAAAACAAGAAGCACACATCCCGAGATTCTTGCGCAAAGGTTTCGGGCCGAGTTTCCAGGATACAGAGGCCGGGATTCAAGCTAAGGCCTGCGCTGATTTGTCGAATAGCTAAGAGGGAGTCTCAGCGTATTTCCTGTGGTGAAAAGGAGCTGTTGAAACTTTTTATTTTCTGCCATAGTTCCAGTCTTGTGCCGAGAATCAAGGAGGTCTGTCCCTACAAACATTTAGTGGATAGATAACATGATTTCCCGGGCCAAAAAGGTGTGAATCCCAAGGCTGCTAGGAGAGGGCTGTGGCACAAATTTCTGGGAAAATCTCCGGTCAGTTTGACACCATTTTCTAGGTACTGTAAGGGTGACATCAAGCACATATTTCAAGGCAAATCACAGACTAAGTTTATGATTGTGTGTGGCATGATTTTCTGTGCAAATCTGGGCAGTGACGTCAACAAGCAAAGGGAGATAAATTTGTTTCATCTCTGCTATGTAATTATTTCCAAAGAGCAATTAAAATACTCCTTAGAACTGGTTTTCCCCTTGTGGGTTTTTCCAGAGTTATTAGACCAAAATCCCTGTGTAAAAGTTTTGTGGTGTGCTTGCATTTAAATTTCTTGTATCAATTGTTGAAGTGAAAAAGAGTAGAGTAGTCTCTTGTTTTTAAGTTGAATGCAAAGCTAACATTTACATAAGCTATATGTCATGTTGGGGTTTGGGCATTCAACCTAATGCAAAATCTTGGAACTAGGTTGGGGCTACATATATTCAAAATTTTCTACATGGTATCAGAGCCTTTGGGAGTTTAGATATGAAATTCTCATCAGTTGATAGAAGAGACCAGCAAGCGGTCTTCTGACATATCAGTGAACAATAGTCATAAAACCTCAGATAGGAACCCAAAAAATTGTTGGTTGAGGGGGAGAAGGTTGTCTAGTAACAAATTTGCTTGTTTGTGTTGGTTGTGAGGGTCATGACAATTGGTTTGAGGGTGGAGGACAGATTGAGTGGGGCTGAAAATTTGCCCCATGGAAGGAGAGGATGATGCTTTTACTTGAAGAAGTTGAAGTGTGGGACAATGTGGAGAGTTTTGTACAAGCTCCTACTGATGCAACTTAGTTGGTGGACATCCACAAGAAGAATGTGATGGCTAGGAGAATCATCCTTGAAGCATTCAAAGATGACCTATTCCCTCGTGTGATAGGAATGAATTTTGTCTATGAGATGTGGGATTCACTTGTCACATTACACCATAGTTCCATTGAGAACATGAAGATGGTGTTGATGCAAAAGCTAAGAGACACCAAGATGACCAAGATCAACAATGTGACCTCATACCTCACCGAGATCACACTGGTGAGAGATGAGTTGGCTGTCGTGGGAGAGGCTATCCCTGAGGACCAGTTGGTCAGGATTGCACTAGATGGTTTCAATTAGAAGTGGGATGGATTCATACATGGCATTGTTGCCAGAGAGCATTTTCTAGACTGGAGGAAGATGTGGGATGATTTTATCCAGGAGGAGAACATGAAGAGTGCAAAGATGAGCAGTGAACGTGGTTGGGGAGATGAGGAAGAGAATGTTTCCCTTGTAGAAAAGCCATGAAGGGGTCTTGTAGTGGAGCAAACCAGGAGAAGGGGAAGCAGAAGGCAAAGGAGGAGGAAATGAGCCCAGTGAAATGCTTTGCTTGTGGTAAGATGGGTCACTATGATGTTCAATGTCCCAACAAGAAGGGCAAGAAGAAGGGAGTTGCAGCTTCAATTGAGGTGGATGACACCTCCAGATTTGACACAGAGTTTGCCTTAGTGATGAGTCTAGCCACTCGTGTCAAATCTTTTGGTGTGTGGTTTGTAGACAATGGAGCTTCCTGCCATATGAATAGAGTGAGAGAGCACCTTAGTAGTCTTATAAAGGGTGATATTGTCTTGGAGGTTGTGCTTGGAGATAACTCTAAGGTCATAGTAGCAGGAGTGGGGCCAATATCATTTCAGAGGGAGTCATTACTTCCTCAGAAAGTGACATATGTGCTCTATGTTCTAGTGTTGAAGAAGAACTTGATTTCATTCTCCAATATTGAGGATAGGGGGCATGTAGTGTTTTTTTGAGGAGGACAGGTGCTCACATATCCCAAGGGATCTAGTATCGAGTTTGTTGTTAGAGTGATTGGAGTTCGGAGTGGGAGGATATACAAATGTTTCATCCTACTAGAGCCTTGGTGGTGCAGACTAGCAGCAGTGAGCTGTGCGAGATATGGCACAGGAGGATGGCCCACTTGCACCATGGAGCATTCATGATGCTGAGGGAGATGGTTACTGGTTTACTTGAGTTCAACACAGAGCATCATGATGTGTGCAGGGGATGTGCTTTGGGAAAGTGCACTAAGACACCTTTCCCGAGCATTGATAACAAAGCTGCAGGTATCCTAGACTTGGTAGACTTTGATGTTTGTGGTCCTATGTCTCATGTATCATTGAGAGGTTGTGAGTACTATGTGACCTTCATTGATGACCACTCTAGGAAGGCCTGGATTTACTTTTTGAAGACCAAGGATGAGGTCTTTAAGAGGATCCAAGAGTTAAGGCTCTTGTGGAGAACCAAATGGGGTAGAGGATCAAGGTGTTGAGATCAGATAATGGGGGTGAGTATACCTCAAAGGAGATGAAGAAGTTTTGCATGAGTGCAGACATCAAGAGGGAGTATATAGTGCCTTATAACCCCCAACAGAATGGGGTGGCAAAGAGGAAGAACAACACCATAGTTGGTGCAACTAGAGCTATGTTGCATGATCAGAGACTACCTTTCTTCTTATGGGCCGAGGCATGTAACACTGCAGTGTATTTACAAAACAGGAGCTCGCATAGAGTCTTACGGAGTAAGACTCCCGAGGAGGCTTTTTTTTGGAAGAAGCCTGGGATTAGGCACATTAGGATCGTTGGGTGCCTTACATATTCACATGTTCGTGAGGAGAAGAGGACGAAGCTGGAACCCACTGCAAAGAAGGGTATGTTTGTGGGTTACAGTGAGATCAACGAAGCTTTCCATATATACATTCTTGAGTTGAGGAAGGTTGTCATGAGGCGTGATGTGAGATTTGAGGAGGGGGCTTTGCAGAGGTCTCGGGAGGTTGATTAGGTAGAGTAGCAGGCTCTCCTCAACAGGGGGGCACACCACAGGTATCAGGATCCTCAGGTGGTACACTAGGGTCACGAGGACTTCAAGGGTGACATGTTCACAGAGTCCAGTATCAATTGGTGCAGGATCTCAGAGTCAAGGTTCACCACATACCATAGGTGGACCTTCCTCGTTAGGAGGAGAGTCTCCAGTTTAGGATTTTCCCATACCAGTTGAGGAGGCTACTACAGGGAAGAGGAAGCCAAAATGGCTTTGTGAGATCTTGAAGGAAGCCCAGGATGTAGTGGGGAAACCCAAGTGGTCTGTGAGGGAGAGTAGACCACCAGAGAATGTAGTGGTTTAAATTTCAAAATTTAATTCACATTTCAATGTCTCATGAGAATGACATGATTGGATCATTCACCAATCGACCTTGAAGAGATAGATTTGCAAACTACAAATGCAGCAGATTGGGTCCATTTAGATGAGGCTCCTCTTTTAAGCCTACATGACCTAGAGAAATTTGAGAGTCAAGCAAGCGAAGGAGTGGGAGGAATCGCTTCTAGTTCTCACTCTTAGTTACTGATTTTTTACTGATTAGTATGCAGTTTTTTGTAAACTTTTAGAAACAAATGCTTCTGGTTCTATGTAGTCGTTGGTTAGGAGTCAGGACTCAATACTTTGGACCGTGTTTGGGCTCATAACATATATGAGATACTTGGGACATCTATTGATAATATGCCTTGTTTGTATATGCCTTTATTGAATATCAATGATTTTTTTTTAATTCAATATATGTGTATATTTTTATTTATTGAATTCACCGATTTTTTCCCGATTTTTCCTGATCCGATTAAAGCTCTTCGCTCTTTTGCCTCGTCGTTTTATTGCCAATTTTGAGTCTGGTAACATTGACACCAACCACTCGATCCATAGAGGAGTGCTTATTATGAAAGATTTCTTTATTTTTTGCAAGACAGGCACCCCAAAAGCAGAGGCAATGCCTTACAAGATTTGTTATCCTTGTTTTGGACCCAAGACCTCCACTTCTCCGCAAAAGTGGGACCTTGCCAATCACATCCCTGACCAAATGCAACACTACACAAATACCATATATGACAAGAAAAAGGGCACTCAGCAAAACAATGCTCAATGGATTCAAAATTCGACTTATGAAGGGATCACCAACGAGGGCTGATCTAATGATGTCTTTGTAGCAGAACCCAAGTAGAGACTTTTTTTTGCAAGAATGCACCACATGAATAACCGAGATTTTGCCAAACAATTCACCTTCCAAACTCCTCAACACTACCAATCTCCAACCTCCTTTGCTATAACCATATTCAGGTGAAGGTACCCCATCTTGGGAATATAAATGCCTAATGGAGAACGAGCCCACACCAACTCAGCGATATTCTCGGAAAGTCTGATATGAGCCATAGCCAAAGCATCAATAGAACCCCTCAATGGAATGCCTAATTAATCTGCATGTCTTCGACTATAAGCTGACGTTAGCTCCATATAGAGGTCCGTCAGGGCTGTTGATATGGGCAAGTCTTATATGAAAAACCTGAAATCTAATTTCTTTTCATAAAGAGACAAAATTTGCCTAATAATTTTGTAGCAGATTAGGAACAAAAATAACACTTCCATACAATATAAAAACAATTTTTTTAGGGAACCCAATTGGGAAAACCCTCTGTTTGATTGAAACTTTTATTGATAGAGGAATGGGCAATAGATCTCTTACAATACAATATTGTTTCACTAGAAACCAATTTGGTTTTCTCTGCTTGTACTAAGCTGAAACACCTTGCAAGACCTGATCTGCTTCCTAAATCAGGGTTGTGGGGGAGAGACTTCCTCCCCTTCGTCTTGCTCCCAGAGCGTGCTCCGAGCGGGAGCTAATTGGGAGCGACTCAAGTGTGTGCTCCCGAAATTCGCTCCCGCACAAAAAAAATCGCTTGTTTTTTTTCCAATTTTTTTGTCTTACAGATATTCCAAACACAATTATTTTTTCAAAGAAACAAGAGTTTTTGAGTAGGGCAACCTAATTTTCAAGCTTATGTGCCTAGTATTGATATGCAATTCATGGCAATGTTAAATTCTTAAAGTTAAAGGATGAAAATGGAAGATAAAGGAGAATCCTTTATCTTTCATTTTCATCTTTTTACTTAAATTTTTATCATTACCATGAAATGACTTCGGATGTTTGAGAGTGGTTCCGACCTCATTGGATTTCATATGGAGAAAGTAGAATTTTAGATCTCACTCAAAATCCAACAGACTTATCAGTTTTTCAAGATTTTAGGATTGGGGGGATTCCCATTGGATTTTGTCATGAACTAGGGTATGGGACTCATTTTTAATTAAGAGCACCAAGCCCCCTTTGTACCTTGATGTTAGTGACATTGGTTGTCGAAATCCTCTATCATGACCCTACTAAAAATGTACCCGCCACTCAAACAAAATCTTGACTTGACGTGGTACATTTTTTTTAATCTTAATTGCTTAGAGGGTGATATTAATGACAAATATCCCAAAATAGACAATGGTTTTGATGATATGTAGTTATTTGTTGTAGCATGATCTAGAGGCCATCTAGAGCCTATTTGTTGATGTATTTTTGGTTTAGAGATGGATTGCACTCAATGCTATTTTGGTTCGTATGCACCCTTACATGCTATATAAATGAGAACTTGTAACTTGTGAACGTGGTTGATGAAGATTATAACTTCTAGATGATTGATGTTATATGGTTTAATCCATGTTTTTATGCTTTTTATATTTAATTCTTCATTTTATGTTAGGTCTCTATATTACTAGTATAGTCTCTTATTGTTGTTAGTGTAACCCCCTTATTGTTATTATTGTACTCCTATAACTCCCATATTGTTATTATTGTGCCCTTAAATTATTATTGTTAGGTCGGCTAGGATTACATTGTGGCCCCACTAGGATTACATTGTGGCCCCATGGACTTCTATATATAGAAAGGAGGTTTTGTAATTTATATCATCCAAGAATTGTTCATTCATGTAATGTATTTGAGGTTGCCCCCTCGAAGTGGCTTATTTCTAAGGTGTTGTTATCTCTTTTCTTCTATTTTTGGAGCTGGTTTCACAACATTTGGTATTAGAGCTTTGGATTCTGGGGTTTCGCTGTTCCAAACAGGTTATCGTGGCATTTTCGCTATAACTTTTTTTCTACGAAGGTTCAGAAGTTGAAATTTTTAGAGTGCGAAGCCGAAATCCTGAGGAACATCGTCGCAAAATTTCAGAGCTTGGTTCGCAATATTTTCGAAGACATGATCTGTGGAAGTTAGGGCTTTTTGCAGGCTCCCGAATTTAACCTAAACAGGTCATCGTGGCATTTTCGCTATATATATTTTTCTGCAAGGTTTCAAAAGTTGAAATTTTCACAGAGCGAAGCTGAAATCCTGAAGAACCTCCTGTAAAAATTTCAGATCTTGGTTCGTAATATTTTTGGAGATATGATCTGTGGAAGTTACGATTTTTTCAGGCTTCTGAATTTCATCTCAAAGAGGTGACCGTGGAAAAAGCTTCATAGCTCTTTCTATGAGCATCGGATTGGAATGCTGTAAAAAGTGGTCGCAAGTACACAGACTGTAGTTTGCTGTCTATCAATTTCAGAGCCAAAGGAGGAAACAATGACACGTGGAAAGTCATACAAGTTCGCTCTACTGAACCAGTCCATAATTGGGTCATTGTGGGAGATTAGACATAACTTTGTCTTGAAGAATCCAAATCAGATCAGACTTGTGGCATTTGAAAGAAGGCCGAATTTCAGATATTGAGGATCCGCAATTATAGAGATAATTCAATTTCAATATCGAGCTCCTCAAAAGCAAGTAAAATGTGTGTATTTTTTTTTTTTTTTTTTTGTTATATGTTCTCCGAATTGCATAAGTCTTGTTTGAAGAATCAAGTTGAATTGATTCCAAGGGCATATTGTAGAATAGATATCAGTATTGGATTCTAAAATGGCCCCTAAAAAGAATCCAACACCCATTAAGCTTTTAGAAGTCTTTACTATGACTCATGAAGACGAAGAATGACAACATGACATATCAAAATTACAAGAGCAAGTGCAACAAATTTCGCTCTCGCAAAGAGCAACAAAAAATGAAATGGAAGTTTTGAAGAAATGCGTGGAAACTAAGATGGATGGTTTGAAGAAAGGCATGGAAGCTATGATGAATGGTTTGGAAGCTAAGATGGATGGCATAGAAGTGGGCATGGAAGCTATAAGATGGATGACATGGAAGCTAAGATCGATGAAAAAATGAAAGACAACATGGAAAACATGAAGAATGATCTAAAAGTAGACATAGAAGGTTTGGCAAAGTTGATACAAGAAATTTTTCCTAATGGTGAGAAGATAGTAGAGAAAACTCATGATGAGAACAAAATAAATGTTAATCGTGATTTCATAAACTCTAATGTTGGAGGGAAGAACCACCATATTCCAAAAATGGATATGAGGAAGTTTGATGGAAAGGATCCTGTAACATGGATACTACTGATGGAACAATATTTTGATCTCAATAATGTGCAAAACACACAAAAAGTATGTATTGCAACTTTACATTTAGAACAAAATACATTTGTATGGTATCGATGGCTTTGCTCCCGTAAAAAAATTGTCACTTGGTCAATTTTTACGGAGGAAATGATAGCACATTATGAGGATACAAAAAGCAACACCTTCTTTAGCCAATTGATAAATCTCAAACAAAAGGGTTCAGTGGGGGCACATTGGGGACTTCCAAAAATTGAATATAAGGGTAGCTGATATTTCAGAGGAACACATGATTGATCTCTTCACAGGTACTTTAAAGGATAACATCCAACATGAAGTTCCCGTTTTGGAACTTGATTCATTGGAGAAGGCATTTAGGTTGGCCAGAAAAATTGAATGTAAAATTATGGCAACAAGGAAGCCTACCACTCACTTCTATAAAGAGGGAAGTGTTGCTACTCCTAGATTTGCACAACCTACAAGGTGGACACCACAACAATTGGAAGAAAAAAGAGCAAAAGGGCTTTGCTACAGTTGTGATAGCAAATGCACTAAAGGTCATAAATGTGCTGAGAAGAAATTATTTTACATAGATTGTGAAGAGGAAGAAGAAAATGAACAAGAATCTTCAAAAGAAGAGGTTATACACCATGAACCAACCCTAGAAGAGGAAGAAATGAGTCCGACCATATTGTGTAATGCATTGGCAGGAATTACCACTCCTCAAACTCTCAAGATAGAAGGACATATCAAGAAGAAAAAGGTAATAGTGTTGATTGATTCAAGTAGTATCCATAATTTTCTTCATTGTAAGGTAGCCAAGGAATTGAATTGTTTCCTATACCCAGCACCAGAATGTCAAGTGATGGGTGCAACTGGAGGAACTATAAATTGCTTTGCAAAATGCCATAATATCAAACTAACCATGGGGGAATATGTATTGAATAGTCCAATGCTTTCCATACCTATGGGAGGTGCTGATGTTGTACTAGGAGTACAATGGTTACAATCTTTGGGGATGGTAGCTTTTAATTTTCAAGAACTTTTCTTGAATTTTTTTTTTCAGAAGGAAAGGAAGTTGAGTTACGGGGTATTGCAGGGAAGTCAAGAAAGATAATAAGCTCTAATGTCATGACAAAGCTTCTAAAGAATGAACAACGAGGCGTAATTGCACAATTATGCTCACTAGAAGTTCCAACATCAAAATCATCTATTTCTTCAGATCTCCAAAAAGTCTTGGATAATCATTCCAAGGTGTTTGAAACTCCCAAAGGACTTCCACTTATTCGTGATCATGATCATGCTATTCATTTGATTCCAGGAAGTGTTCCTCCAAACATCAAGCCTCACAGATATCCTTATGTCCAAAAGAGTGAAATTGAATGTATGATTGCAAAAATGTTGGCTGGTATAATTCAACCTAGTCAAAGTTCTTTCTTTGCTCCTGTAGGATTGGTACACAAGAAGGATGGATCATGGCGCATGTGTCCGGATTATAGGGAGCTCAATAAGCTCACCATTAAAGATAAATTTCCCATTTCTGTGTTTGATGAATTACATGGAGCAGTTTATTTTACCAAGTTGGATCGTCGTTCAGGATATCATCAAATTAGAATGAAGACTAAAGATATTCCGAAAACAGCATTTCGAACTCATGAGGGTCATTATGAATTTTTGGTCATGCCTTTTGGCCTTACCAATGCACCTTCTACATTTCAAGGGTTGATGAACTCCATTTTCAAACCCACCCTTAGAAAATTTGTGCTAGTATTTTTTGATGATATACTAATCTACAACAGGTCTTGGAAGGATCATGTTCAACATGTTGACAGGGTGCTCAAACTATTGCAGGAGAAACAATTATATGCAAAAACATCCAAATGTTTCTTTGGAGTACAAGAGGTGGAATATCTGGGTCATATTGTATCTCATGAGGGTGTTAAGGTAGACCTTAACAAAATTAAAGCCATTAAGGAATGGAAAGTCCCCACAACCATAAAGCAGTTGCGAGGCTTTATCGGGTTAACCGGGTATTATCACAAGTTTGTTAAGGATTATGGGTGAATAGTAGCACCTCTAACAACATTATTGAAGAAAGATGCATTTTCATGGATTCCTAAAACAACTAAGGCCTTTGAACATCTTAAAGAAGCAATGTGCATAGCACCGGTCTTAGCTATGCCAGATTTTGCAAAAACCTTTATTGTGGAATGTGATGCCTCAGGAAATGGAATTGGTGCTGTTTTAATGCAAGAAGGAAGACCCATTGCTTTTGAAAGTCGTCCAATCAAATGAAAGTATTTACAAAAAGCTATTTATGAGAAGGAAATGCTAGCGATACTGCATGTACTAAAGAAATGGCGAACTTACCTAATGGGAAGACACTTCAAGGTAAAAACTGATCATGATAGTCTTAAACACTTTTTGGAACAAAGACTATCTTCAGAAGAGCAGCAAAAATGGGTCACAAAGATGTTGGGTTATGACTTTGAAATAATCTACAAAAAAGAGAAGCTAAATGTTGTTGCAGATGCACTCTAAATAAAGAATGAAGAGGTGGAAGCATTGCTTTGTGCCATATCTATTATCCAACCAGATTGGATAACCGAAGCAAGAGATGAATGGAAGAAGGACGAAGAAGTGTGGACACTCATTCAAAAGTTGCAGCAAGATCCTAATACATCTGATACATTTACTTGAAAAAATGATTCCTTATGGTACAAAGATCTCTTATATCTTTGTAAGAATTCCCAACTAAAACAAAAGGTTCTTTTGGAATTGCACACTTCTCCTTTAGGAGGACACTCTAGATTTTTAAAAACTTACCACAGGGTGAAGAAAGATTTTTTTTGGGATGGCCTTAAATCTAATATTCAAAAGTTTGTGGCGAAATTTTTGGTTTGCCAGCAGAATAAAGTTGAGACAATTAAGACCTCGGGTCTTCTACAACCTTTATCCATTCCAAGTCAACATTGGGAGGAGATTCCAATGGATTTGATCATAGGTTTACCTAAGTTCGAAGGAAAGAGTGTCATCATGGTGGTAGTTGATAGATTTACCAAGTATGCACACTTTTGTGCATTATCTCATCCATTTAAAGCAAGTACAGTTGCTGCTACATTTATGGACACAATTCAAAAGCTACATGGAAACCCAAAGGTTATTGTGAGCGACAAAGATCCCATTTTTACTGGAAATTTTTAGATGGAGTTATTTTCTTGTTTGGGTACTCAATTAGCTCATAGCTCATCTTATCATCCTCAATCCGATGGTCAAACTGAGATAGTAAATAAATGTTTGGAAGGATATCTTCGTTGTTTTGTGTCTGATAAACAAACACAATGGGTCAAGTGGTTACCTCTCGCTGAATGGTGGTATAACACTTCCTTCCATACTGCAGCAAAAATGACCCCATTTATGGCACTTTATGGATATCGTCCACCATCCATCACATCATCTTTAAGGGAAAATTCGAAGGCTCAAGCAGTGGAACATCACAACGAGCATCAGCAAGAAGTTCTCCAACTCTTAAAGGATAACCTGAATTTGGCACAAAATCGAATGAAACAACAGGCAGATCAACATCGCAGCGAGAGAAGTTTTGATGTAGGAGATTGGGTATTTTTACGGCTACAACCATATAAACAAATGTCCCTCAAGCAAGCTAAGAAGGATAATAAATTATCGCCAAAGTACTATGGTCCTTACAAGGTGTTGCAAAAGATTGGTACTATAGCATACAAATTGGAGCTTCCTGCTTCTTCACGAGTGCATCCAGTTTTCCATGTTTCATGCTTAAAAAAGGTTATAGGTGAAAATCTTCCAATTCAAACAATATTGCCAAAACTTGATGAGGAAGGAAAATTCATATTGGAACACAGGCGATCACGAAACAGAACTGTCAATGACAAATCGATCAATTTCCAGTGTATCTAATCAGTGGAAACACCTTTGAAGATTCTACATGGGAGGATGAAATATTTATACAGAAGCACCCAGAGCTACTCAAGCGTTGAGGACAACGCTTTTTTGAAGGAGAGGGGCATGTTAGGTCCCTATATTACTAGTATAGTACCTTATTGTTATTATTGTACCCCTATAACCCCCATATTGTTATTATTGTGCCCTTAAATTATTATTGTTAGGTGGGCTAGGATTACATTGTGGCCTCATGGACTCCTATATATAGAAAGGAGGTTTTGTAATTTGTATCATCCAAGAATTGTTCATTCATGTAATGTATTGGAGGTTGCCCCCCTCGAAGTGACTTATTTCTAAAGCGTTGATATCTCTTTTCTTCTATTTTTGGAGCTGGTTTCACAACATTCTACATGTTTTTTAAGATATATATGCATCAAAATATATAAAAATATATATTATATAAAAATTCGCTCCATTTGCTCTCGAGCTGGGAGCTTTTGAAAAATGTTGCTCCCTGCTCCCGCTTTCGTCCTTGCTTTTGCTCTTGCTCCCAAGTAACCTTGTTCTAAATAACCTCTACTAGTCTGTGCACAAGCTTCTCTTGCACACTCTTCCTCTCATAAGCTAGCACACACAAACCTATGCTCTCTATTGCGTTGTCTCACCAACTCGTGCTCACAAAACAATTGAATAATTTTGTGCCTTGGTCCTCCTTATAAGCTGTTCGAATAGCCTAAATTTGGCAAGTTTTATCTTAGGAAATCGAGCTAGTGATGATGAGTTAACTGAGTCTAACTGACTCATGCAAGTCGTCCTTCCCCAGTTTAGAACTAGAGACTCACTTGCATTTCTCTCTGTTAGACACACATGGAACGTGAACAAACATGAATAATAAAACAATGAATTACCTTTCCTATTAACATAGATGTACATTTATAATACATTCTTGTGACTGTTGGATTCATCTTCTAATGTCTCTTGGACTCTCTTTGACTGTCCAACTCCCACACCTTAACCCTTAGCGAATTAGGTGTCCAACATTCCCCCCCTTAATCCGAAGGGGTATGTATGAGTCCATGAAGATAGCTGTATTACAAAATGCGCAAAAGATGCATGACAACACTAGGCTAAGTGTGCTCTATGAATTGTTGGTATAAGGTGGTGGTTTAAGGATGGCCATCAACACTGGAATGCTTAGTGCAATTCTTGGAACTCTTCAAAATTTGACACGAAGCTGAAGTCTTCTGCTAGAGAAGTGCTCCTAATGCTTTGAAGAGGGAGACCTTCAACATTGCAAAGAGGTCTGTAACCTGCGTAAAAAAGGGAGAACCTCAAACTGAAAAGGGAGGTCTTAACCTGCAGTGGTTTAAGCATAAAAAAGGGAGAACCTCAAACTGAAAAGGGAGGTCTCAACCTTCGGTGGATTAAGGATGACCACCAATTTTGGAATGCTTAAGGAAGTGTCCCCAGTTCTTTGAAGAGGGAGAACCTCAAACTGAAAGGGGAGCTCTCAACCCCACATAGATGGTTTAAGGCTGACCACCAACCAAAGGCATGCTCAGGCTACAACTCTGAATGTGGTATGCCATGTTGTAGCTCCGGCTCGCTTGAACTTCTGTGTATCTAGCTACAACTTTGAATTAGGCAATAGGTTCAGGTTGTGGCTCAGGCTCGCTTGATGTGGCTTTGAAGCTTGTAGATGACCAACACTTCTCCCCTTGTCAGATACAAGTTGAGATGATGGCAAAAACTCAACTGCAATACTGGTCAATACTATAGAACAAGTTCTGACATATGACTGAAATATCTTCTAGGCTGTTGAAGCACACTGCCAAGAAGCGATCCATCCAAGATGAATATTTGTTCTTGCAGGAGGCTTGTTTTTGAAGCATCTGTTTGAAGAATGAGTGGTTTTATGACATTGCTCACATGGATGAAGATTAAAACAATGATCTTTCATATGGGCAACTCGGTCACAATGTTTGCATTTAACATTTCGTTGTTGTTGTTGTGGAAGAGGAACATAATCTGGAACATTTGAAGGAGAAATGTCATGAAGGAATCCAACACTCTGAAAGTGGATGGGATTTGAGTAATCTGGAATATGAAAGGACACATCCTTGTCATATCCAAGACATTCTATTCTTGTTATGGACAAGCTCTTCCCAAGGTCTGATGATGGGCTTGGGAAGTGCAAACTGAACTTCTGCATCTGCATGCAAATTTGCTCTTGAACTAGGCACTAAATGTGAATCAACCTCAACTTTATATTCTTGCTGCTAATGAGAGTTTGTCTCAATGTTTTGAACAGAAACAGGTTCAGAATGATGACTCCACTGTTGTAATTCTTCTTGCTAAAACTGAGATTCAAGCTCCAAAAAGTCTATTTTTTCCTGTGTATTCTGCAGACAGGTTTTAATATCACAGAGAGTCTTATTGCTGATTTTCACTGTATAATGATTAGTGCAATGTATCAGAGTTTTCAAGAACTCTAATACTAAAGTGATTCAATCCATTTTCCAGTAAATCAATCTCAACTAATGGTAAAATAATGCGGAAAAGATAGACAACAACTTCTCTACGACAGTAAACTTCCGAAAAATTTGGGCAACTCCGTTATATAAATATGTTGGGTAGTAGACAACATAGACTCTAGTACAACAGAGTCAACAATATGTACCAGCACATGTAGACCAAACCAACACGCATATAAACAAATCTTGTATCAAAATGAAGGATATATTTACTATCATGGAGCACATTAGCCAGCTTTGATGCTAAAGCATTGATGAATCAAATCTGTGAGGTTTCCACTGTAAACATGCTTTTGAAGAGCCGCAATATTTTGCCAATTTGATGTTCAAATTTCTCTCCAAGATCCTCGAATCACGCGTTCTTTATGGTATTTAACAAGGTTTAACACCAATTCAACACATAGAGGTCTACGAACTCATTGCATTATCAATTCAACTTATTTATCTGATTGCTAACAATGCTAACGCATCAATATGAATTTGGTAGGTCGGACCAGTGTTATATACGAACCAAGCAACGCCAACACATATAAAGCATAGACTGGAGATTATTAAACGTACCAACAAAACTAAATTGTGAATCAAGGGAATTGAATCAACCCTTGCTCCAAATGAATTGTTCCTCGATATGAAAGGTGGATAGGGTGATGAGTCTACAAATGGAGCATATTTACAATTCCGTCCTGCAAAAAAATCACATATTCGCCAAGTACGACCTCTGTGACGTTGGGGTTGGCACAAAAAAAGGAGTTGAAAATCTCAAAAATACGAGAGGAACTCCACCTTTACGTTCTTCATCATCAACTTTGAACAGACGAAATGGAATTTTGTGCTTCGTGGGTCTTGCATCTGTTGAACTCGTTTCTTGGTTATTGTCACTTAAGATAAGTCGTAGTCATTCCCCTTTTGAATCTGAGGATTCTCTCTTACCCTACGTGGTTCTCATGAACATTCCAGAGGGTGAGAGTGTGAGTGGGTTCGACACAGTGTCCGGCATGAGCGTAGCCAACTAGGTGCCCTTCTGTCGCAATGAACTTACGAGCCTCCTCCCCTTCTTGTATGTGCACGATTTTCTGACCTAGGGTACTGCGCCGTAGTCTTCTTATTCGACCTCACTGTGTTGTTCCTCTCTATCAGCCGCATAAGTGTTAGTGAAAGCTGCTCAATTTGCAAAGATGCATTTCAAAGTGTGGTGGAGATTATTAGTCTGGGATGCATATCTACCACGACACGTGTCTAATCCGATGGCTTCAGATCAAAAATATGTGTCCAGTTTGCTAATGGAAATTGCTTCCCCGTTCTCGTTTTCTCACTTAGTAATTCTAAACTCTCTCTTACTTCCCCCCCAAAAAATGAGAGCACAAAACCATCAACCTTATAGATTTCATCGCTTGTAAGGAATCACACCAAACACATTCAATTTTTCATCTCATCAAATGCCATAGATCACGACCATAATGAACACCTCTTCAACGCTCAACCCAGAGGAGAAATACGAATAGGACGCTTCTCAAAGCACACTTTCTCTTTCTCTCGAGCTCCAACTTGTACTCTGGCATATCGCTTCTAGTTCTAATGCAAGAAATTAAGGCCAAGTAAGATATCTACTATTGACGACAAATACTAGTATTGTTCATGTGATTCAAATTGTTGCAAGATGATCCACTCCACCGATCACCTTACATTCATTTTTTTTCATCAGTGCGTTTTATAGAAAAGGTGAGCAGTCACTAACGGAGCGCGGGAAAAAATAACTAGCAAAGGGACAGGTCTCAACAAGAGAAATAACACATATGTCATAGGTATGGTTCTTTTTAGGTGTCACTAGATGGGGCGTTATTCTAGCTAGTGTTTGGAGAAAAAGAAGGGGAAGTCTAAATAGGTTGTAGCAAGTATTGTGGTAAGAGTGGATGGGGGATCATCACAATTTGAGATTGCCTTCTCCATGGTCTCTATTTTATCTTCCAATAGTATGTCAAGTTGTTGATGTTATGTGGATAGTGGGGCATCAAGACATGAATTATGATAGGAAGCTCTTCAATAGGATTTTGGAGCAAGAGGGAGGTATGTGTGTGTAGTTGGGTGATGATGCTTCATATCCTGTGAAATTCTAGGGCTTCATTTTCTTCTAGATGCCATCAGGTGTTGTTCTCGAGTTGAATGATATTCAACTTGTTCTTGGGTTGAAGAAAAATCTTCTTGTTATTTGTTGGCAGATTACCAATGTTATTTGTTTTAAGGACAATAATGAATTATTAGTGATTGTAGTGAAGCTTATATGAGGACTTTAGCTAGAGGTGGGAGTTAGTGGCCTTTATTGGTTGCTTGTTGATCCTATGGCACTTGTACGTTTCAATGATTAGTTGGATGAGCCTTCTAGCCTTGAGAAGTTATATGCAGAGCATGTATGGTGGGATGCCATGGAGACATGTTCAAAACCTATAGATAGATATAAAATCTTTTGAATTAAAAAGCTTTTAATTTTCTAACTAATTAAATAATTAAAAAACTTTTAATTTTCTAACTAATTAACTAAATAACGGCTAGTTTTAACAGCTACTTCGGGCTATGATGCATCCTTACTATTTATTCATTGAGATTGTTTTCCTTCTTCGCCTTGTCCTGAGGATGAACCACATTAGATGGTTTGAAACGTCGACCAAATCCTAATGATGTGATTAATCCGAAAGATTTTCTATCTATCTACATTATGGATCACAAAAGTCTTAGATCTGATATAAATCATAACTAAACAAACATAACCAAGAGAAGTTGGTGGTGTTTAGAGTCTAGAGATATAATTATAGCATAAAGTGCAATAATTCCCTGAGCCTCTATCCAGTCTGTTCTTGTACTTGCTTCAATGCAAGTTAGGAATTAGTACCATGATACGTCCCTTTCATTGTCATCCATTAAAATCTACGATATCTCATGAGCTAACATAATCATATCAAGTCTTGTATCCCTTTCTATGTTATCTGGAATGAGAAAGAATGTACGGGGTTATGAAACAGTGAGTTTTTGAAATGACCGTGAAAATTTCTAAAATTGGGGAAATGGAGCATGTGTGCATATGACATATGCAGATTCTGTTGTCGCACAGAATGTCTAGGGACCGCGACAAAGGCTCAGATCGGGGGTTGTCAACTTGATCTCCAATCTCTCTATTTAAGCTGTCTCCTTGCAGACTAAGGGGGGTAGACCCTAATGAAATGGAAAGAAAGAGAATTAGTTGGAAACCAACCAATTCGGGAGAGAGTCAAACGACCAAGTACTTGCTTAAGATTTAACGAGATTTAACAAATTCGATTAGATTAAGAGTTTGAAACCAATGCCTTATGGAGTCAATTATCCCGTTATGAAATTAGGATCAAGTAGCTTCAAAGACCTGTAATTTTTAGATTAAAATCTCCAACGGCTAGTTCGCTTGATCCCCGTCAAAGTAATCTCGACCATCGAAAATGATTTGATTATCGACGAAATTATAATTTTTTGAGGAATTTCGAATTTTTTAATTAATTCATTTTTGAGTTAATTACCTCAAAAAATTGACTTTGACTTAACTACCAAGCCTTAAGGGTCCAAAATTTCTCAAAATTTTCAATATTCCCTTGGCTTGGGACCTTTAAAAATTTATTTTTTAGAACCTCATGAATTTTGCCTTTGAAGAATTTAATTTGACCTATGACATAAAATTAATTAAATTTCTGGCTTAGTGTTTTTAATTTAATTTGTCCAGAAAATTTAATTAATTGACTCGTGAGGGGAATAATTATTTTTTCCAACCCTCTAATACTTTAGCCATGGTGTCCAACTGTGAGGGACCATGCACTAAAATATTTTACATCAAGATATCACAATTTGACACATGAAAGGGGAAAACCCATTTGGAATAGATCCTCAAATAGCTACCCAATTCTGCGACTCAAAACATGATCTAGTAGACATATTCCCAATTTTTTCCACAAGATAATTGGAATATTAGAGTTCTTAATTTTCATAATTAACTAAGTAAATAAGAGGGTGGAGGGACCCACAAACCCCATAGATGAATAAAATCCACTTTTGATGCGTGTATGTGGATATTTCAGTCCTAAATCTACATTATGGAGTAATGGAACAACTTCTTAATGTGAAAGGAGTGGAGATCATGTCTCATTAATGAGAAAGATCATGGAGGTTGAAGCAGTGAACTAATATCATGGAAGGAATCAAATGTAAGATCATAGAGCATTCATGATGAGATGATGGAGGAATTAGTGCATTAATGCACACATGATGGAGAGGGTGATCATTACATGCATACATGATGGAGATCATGGAGAGACAACACAGTCAACATGGAGAGCTATGTCCATAGGTACAACGCAGTTATGAGGTGGGCCAAGGCATGGGAAGGTTCACAAACTATATAATGAAGATGAAAGCAACATTAGAGGCAGGCTTTAGATTATTATTGATGTATGATCTGTTTAGATCTGGATTTGTCATTTGACATTCCAAGCATGCTTGAGTTGTTTAGCTAAGTTTGTAGTGTTGTTTAGCACAAGGTGTTTTCGATCGGAAATCCCACCCTTTCCCACGGGGGACTTGTGTGCCTACTCTGGGAAGGTTTTCTATTGAGCTACATTCATCATTAGGCGTTGGTGCCATATTGTTCCTACTTTCTGCAACCCATACATCCTCAGAAATAACACATTTCTGCATTAGGGTTTGAGAGGAGGAGGTTCTCCTTCAATATTTAAGTTGAGGAACCGGTGAAGGATTCATCCTATCACTTTGAGCTTCAAGATCAGCCTTCCAGTGCTTCAAATCTATATCAGGCATCCGGCCATCTATTATTCATCTCCCAGCAGCAACATTTCCATTAGGAATTGCACAGTCCATTCTCGTAGATCCAAGGGAGAAGGGAAGTTGCTAACATTTCAGCTAATAATCTAGTGGAGGACCATTCCTTCACATTGTATTCATTATTTCCATCATTCCGGAGCTGATTTGCATATCTTAGCAGTAGGCTAGAGAGCCTCCATCCTTGACAGCACAGTTTTTGTGAGCAGTTGTGTAACAACAACTGCAATCATCAGAGGAGGATTGAGGAGCTAGATCTTGATCTTCTAGCTTGAGGATCTAGTGAAGGGATCAATGCTTCAAGCATAGATCTGATTTGTACTTCAGTTCAACCATCTTACATTCAGATGTAGCTTCAAATCTGCATAACCCAGCAGACCAGGGATCAAACCCCAAGAGGGTAAATTTGCAATCTCATAGATCTGGAATTTCCTTTCTGGGTTATCTTGGGTTTTCATCATAGAGCCTAGATCTAGAATCTTGGCATCATCACAGCTCCAGGTTTCCATAGATCTTCATTTCCCTATTCTGCTAGCAATCATATGTACAACATCTCCTGAAGGGACAATGCAGTGTTTGCTTCTAGCAGCTCTCTAGTTACACAGTGCTTGTTGTAGCATGCTTTCAGGGTCATTCTAGGCCATCTCTTTGGCTAGAATACCTCATATTTTGTACACTGTTGTAACTGAATCTTCTCTTATGAATAAAATGGCTCATCTGTTCTGTCTATATCTGTGTTGATCATAATTTTACATGTACATTTTTTTTATTTCAAATATTATGTTTGTGTATCAATGCATTATTCCATTTTGGGATATTACATAGACCCAGTAATTTGTATTAAAATAATCTAGCCAATTAGCTAGGATTATTCCGAAATTACTTTTACAAAGACTCGATAGAAAACATTAGGACTCACTTAGTATCTTGACAACAAAATCCGCCCTACCTTTGGGGTGAGGTTGGAGGGGAAAACTCTGTCGATCAATCGTGTCGAGAGACACAAATGAATCAATGAGACAAAAAACCTCCTAGGATAGAAATCGTTACCAAAATACTAGGCTTGCCTAGGTTGTTACATACATGATGGTCTTGCTTAGATCATTTACATCATAAACATGCAGAATGGGTTTACATCATTTATAAAACTCTCCACTGGTGATGAAATTTGAATGGAGTGAACACCTTGAACATGATAAATCCCATTTGCAAAAATGGGGGTGTACTGTTATGGGGTCGTTGACACAGAGTGGTCAACATTTGGGTCTACTTGTGTACACATTGCTTCATTGAAGGAATGTGAGAATCCATAATCTGCATTCAAGCAACACACAAAATTACGTAAGTAGCGTCTATCCAAATATCATCATATAACATTAAACACATGAAAAATAGAAGCTCTTCTATCATTTATTTTTCTACTTAACATGAAAAGTAAATCTAATCTAACTACAAAATGAAATTCGGAAAGAACAAGGTGTAAGGTTAGAAATACAATACAAAGGATGCCCAATGGCATCAGATGTCATCTCTGAAGAACAACTTGAGCATTTGGCCATTCGCAGGTAAGTGAAGTGGTTCATCTTCCAACGTGCTCAAGTGGAATGAGTTGGGTCCAACAATGCCTCGAATAATGTAAGGTCCCAGCCACAAACTGTCGAATTTCTTATGTTTTCCTGGCTTTTCATTCTTTCGATCCCAAAGTAATACCATGTCTCCAACTTGCAAAGATCTAGATTGAGATGATTTATTAAAGCTTTCTTAATATTAGATTGATTTTTACACATATTATCAAAAGCTTTCCTACGAGTTTCATCCAACTCCACAATCTGATCAATTCTATTTTGAACAACATCTTTATCAGTGGAAAAATGTTGACGAAGTTGGTAAGTTGGTAATTTAAGTTGCATAGGCAAAGTCACATCCAAGCCATAAACTAATTCAAAAGGACTTTTACTAGTAGCTTTCTTTTAGATAATTCTATCTGCCCACAAAGCATACTTCATTTTGCTGTCCCAAGATCGCTTATTATCTCCTACTATCTTCTTGATAATGGTTATAAGATTTTTATTACTTGACTCAGCTAGGCCATTACCTTGAGGGTAGTAGTTAGATGAATGAGATAATGCAATGGCATACTTAAAACAAAAAGATGAAAATTCAAACGAACTAAAAGCCTTGGCATTATCGGTAGTGATCTTGACAGGGACACCAAATCTAGTAATGATTTGATTTTCAATAAAGTCCATAATGACCTTTTCATTGGCATTCTTAGCAAGAATGGCCTCAACCCATTTCATAAAATAATCAGTTGCAGTTAAGATCCATAAGGAGCCATTCTTAGAATTTTCATGAAATTTCCCGATGAAATCCAGACCCCAATGTTGAAAAGGTGCCTCAACAACCACAGGTTGTAGGGGAAGGGAAGCTAGCTTCTGCTTCCTAGAGAACAATTGACAGGCTTGGGAACTTCTGACAAATTTATGCACATCTGAAAAAATCGAAGGCCAATAATAACTAGCTCTCAGAATTTTGTGGGCAGTAGTTCTAGCAACATAATGACCACCACAAAATCTTGAATGAAACTCAGAAATCAACTTCTTGTACTCGACTTCATCAACACACCTAAGTATTATGCCCTCAGGATTTCTCCATCCAAGGGCATCCTTCATGAGGCAATAATTAGTGGCTTTTAATCTAAGAGCCCTTCTTTTATGAGCAACTAAATGGTTCGAACATGTAAGATTCAACAAATAATAAATAATGTCCTTGTACCATTCATGTTCTCCTAATCTTTGCAGCTCAGGCGAAGATGCATCGTTAAGACAAATCAAACCAAGAGCTTTCTCATTACCTTCGGTCATAATTTCATAATTTTAGCGTCTAATCTCTAAATCATACTCTTGAATTTTAGTAACCCACCTAGCACGAGTCCTTAGGCAATTAGTTTGAGTTAATATATCTTTAATCACAGAATGTGGGACAAAAGCAATGCTTTTAGAGTAACCCACATAAGTCCTAAAATGCTTAAGAGACTTCATCAAGGCATAGGCTTGCTTTTCCATAGTAGTGTAATTTAATTCAAAATTTTGAAGTGCTCTACTCATGAAAGCAATAGGTTGTTCGTGACCTTCCTTATTCTTTTGTAATAAGACACCAACAATGGTATCTTCATAAGCGAAAGAGAAAATCATGAAATCCTTTGAATAATCGGGACTTGCCAAAACAAGAGCTTTGGCAATAACACCCTTAATTCCCTGAAAAGCCTTTTTGCCATCTTTCCATAAAAAAATCATATCCTTTTTCAGAAGACTTTGAATTGGCTTAGCTATTTCCGCATAATTTGGAATAAATCTTCTAAGAAAATTAGTTTTTCCTAGAAAAGACTGAAGGGATTTAAGATTATGAGGGAGAGGAATCTTTGGAATTGCCTCAACTCTTTCAGGATCAATCTTGATCCCATCTTTGGAAATGATGTGACCAAGAAATTTCTCTTCAATTACTCCAAAAACAGATTTAGCTGGATTCAAGGAAATCCCAAATTCTCTACACTTATCAAAAACTTTCTTGAGATGACCTATGTGACTAATACAATCTTTAGAAAAAATAGTAAGATCATCCTATTAAATTTCAATAATTTTACCAATTAAACCTTTAAAAGCATAACCCATAGCCCTTTGAAAAGTAGCCCCAACATCAGTCAAACGAAAAGGCATTCTAATATATTCGAAAGTACCCCATGTTGTGGTGAATGTAGTTTTGTGACGATCTTCCTTCTTAACCCAAACTTGGTTATATCTAGAAAAACCATCTAGCAATGACATCTTTCCCGAACCCGTTACTCTTTGCAACATAGTCTCCATGTTTGGCAAAAGGTAATTATCCTTTTCACATGCTAGATTAAGGTTTCTAAAATCGACACAAAGTCTAATAGTACCATTTTCCTTCCTAACAATCATCAGGTTGGAACACCTTTTTGAATATCTAGTTTGAGCAATAATACCAGCTGCGGACATCTTTGAAAGCTCTTTCTGAACCAAAGGGGCTAACTTAGGATTTATTTGCCTAAGCTTTTGACGAAAGGGTTTAACATTTTCATCTTTTAAAGGGATAGTATGTTGCATGACACCTTCCCTATATCCTTTTAACTCATCATACAGAAATTTTAAAAAATCCCTCTATATTCATGATGTAAATTGGTCAACTTTTTCCTTTCTTCTACATGAGTACCTTTACCAATTTTGACAATTTTAGGGTCCTCAAAGGTACCAATATTTACATCAATGAATTCACCCGGATCCATTTTATTTTCCTCTTTCATCTTTGTGGCATCATGTCGATCAAAGTGCTGTTCTAAAGGAACAATATTCTTAGGAGTAGGATTTATAATATCATCATGATCATCATATCAAACCTTCCTAGAACTTATCCGAAAATTTTCAAACTCATCCAAATTATTAAGAAAACGAATGACATGCTTCTCATCATTAAAAACTTGCCAATGCTCTGAATTATCTTGAACTGAAGGTCTAAAAATAATTTCCATTTTTATCTTATCCTTGATTAATTCATCAGATAATTGTAAGTAGAAGCAGCCACAACAAGCTCATCCACCAAGCTATTCTTTTCTCTTGGGATATCTTCAAGGTTAATGGCATCAAAGTATTCCATAACATCCCACACAACATTTCGGTAATTCCTTAACCTTTGATTTTTACATGTAAATTTATTCTTAACTTGCATGATAACTAAATCAGGGTCTCCCTTGATACTAAGCAACTTAATTCTTAAAGCTTTTGCCAATTCAAGACCCAACAACAAGGCTTCATACTTAGCTACATTGTTTGTTGCATCGAACTGTAGTCTATAGGAAAATTTGAAAATATGACCAAGGGGAGACTTTAACAAAATTCCAACACCTTTACCATACCTAGATGATGCACCATCAAAATGCATGCACCAAACTTTATCCTTTAGGTCCTCAAACTTCTCATCGACCTTATCATGTAAAGGAACTATGAAATTAGACATCATATCATAATTACCCATGTCAGGTTGTTCCTTAATTATTTTATAATGAGGTTTCTTAGGATCTTCCACATGGAATCTTCTTTCAGGGTCTCTTTTGAGTTTCACAAACCCTTCACCTCTAGGGGAAGGAATCATAGCATAAGACCAATTCCTCTGAATACTTCCTCCTAGATCAGAGACCCATTTTCTAGATAACAACATACCCCAAGCATCTGGAACATCAACTACAACTATTTCCATAACAATCATTATGTCAGGGTAAACAGATAAATGAACATGTAAATCCTTGATTAACCTATGAACTTCAATTTTCTTAGAATCCATGGCACATATGTTGTAGTATGGTCTAGACACTCTTAAATTAAGCTGTTCCATGACCCTATTGGTCATGACACAAGCTGAAGCACCAGAATCTAGCATTCAATTATTCAATTTATAACCATTAACCATCAAAGCAATGAAAAATGGTTGATGCTCCTTATTATCTGACTCCATTTTTTGCAGATATATAGGGGCATCTTGATAAGAAACTTCAAGAGTCTTATTTTGAGTAACATTAACATGCGAAACCTCGACAACATCTAAAAATTTAGCCTTCTAAGTGGGGAGCTTCAATATCTCAGTGACAGGCACCAAGATCTTTGCATTATTCAACCGTCCTCCCAAAATCAAAATTTATCTGATTAGTTGCCCCAAACATTCCACTATTCATAATTCTTTTAACAATGGGACAAGTAACCTCCTCATGAAGAGCATCGCAAGCCCTACAATAAGGCAGAGCTTCATCAACTAGATTAGTAGATTCGAGCGGATTAGGAGGTCTTTGCTCACTAGGCTAACCTTTTTTTTGCCAAGTATTATTACCTCGATTATTATTATTATTATTATTATGATTCCTAGGTTGGGAATTTTGCGCTTGAGCTCCCTCCATTTGGACCAACCTAGACTGCAAAGTGCTTATTTCCTTAGCATGGTCAGAGATTAATTTCGTTTGGTTAAGCTCCATGCTTTCAAGCTTTTGCATTAATTTTTTCATAGGGTCATCATCAGATTCTTGAGCCTCTTTACCTTTAGGTCCTTTCAATTTAGTTGCAGCCCTATCAAAACTAGGAATTTCAGACTTCCCTGATGCCCTTTTGTCCTTTTCGAGCTCTTCTGCTAAAGATTGGCAAGCCTTATAATCAATAGTCTTAGCACGTCTTAGCTCATATGAAGTATCATAATTAAAAGCATCAATGAAAAAATTCAGAAGAGATCCATCAGGAGGCCTATGATTTTGAGATATTTCCTTAAGAATACCATTAAAACTCTTGTTAAATTCTTCAATCGTTTCATTTTCTTTCTTTTTGATGTTGCTGATATCTTTCACCAAATGCCTATCTTCCCTTTTATCACCAAACTTATCCTTAATGTCATCTAGAATTGATTCAAAAGAATCGAATGAATTATTAGGCTTTTCAGTAAACCATTCCATAACATTTTGCTCAAAATTAAGAAAAAGCTTCATCTTTACATCTTGGAAATCGTTATTTATAGCCCCCCATTTATTCCACCAACCAGCGAAAGCGAACAAGTGAGCTTTGACACTAACTGCATTATTTCCCTGAAAAGTAGGTAACCTATCCATACCATGTTTAGGGAAATCATTGGGATAACCCTGAACATTAGCAAAGTTACATGGGGCAAAGATATTCATGATATCTTGCCGAACATGATCACATAAAAGAGAATGGATATCATAGAGAGCTTCCTGCCCGAGATTAACAAGAAGTGTACGAGAAGAGGGCTTGTGTAATTGGACTCTTAGAACCTTTTCAGGATCTGGAGTAGGATTAACGAAGCTACTTGGATGTCTTCTAGTACAAATTCCTGTAGAAAATGGAGAAAATGGAGTCGCCACTGGGACAGGATTCTAACTCAAATACCTGAGATGAAAAAACGAAGAGGGAAAGAGATATGAGTGTCGTAAAGCCAAAGTCCAATAAATTGGTCCTCGACAACGGCGCCAAAAAATGTTGTCGCACAGAATATCTAGGCACTGCGACAATGGCTTAGATTAGGGGCTGTCACCCTGATCCCCAATCTCTCTATTTAAGCTGTCTGCTTGAAGACTAAGGGGGTTAGACCCTAATGAAATGGAAAGAAAGAGAACTAGTTGGAAACCAACCAATTCGGGAGACACAGTGAAACGACTAAGTACTTGCTTAAGATTTAACGAGATTTAACAGATTCAATTAGATTAAGAGTTTGAAACCAATGCTTTATGGAGTCAATTATCCCGTTATGAAATTAGGATCAAGTAGTTGATAGATAACTGCTACTAAAATGGACAACTATCCTGTGATGAAAAAACCAATCCATCACCACAGTACTGAATTATTCAATTAAATGCTCAATTTACCAAACTGGAAGATAAGCCTTTTTCAACAATGCAATTTAACTTTCGATTAAACATAAGCTCATAATTCCAATGCAATTCTAGCTCAAAGAGAACAAAACATTTTCACAATCTTTCAATTGCATGCATTAAAGATATTCGATCTATGAAAGAAAGACATGCAATGTATCATTACTTGAAGAGCTCTCAAAGTTGACTAGGCAATTATTATCAATTCAAGCAATTAAAACCATAGTTAGAGTCAATTAAACGACGATCAATCCAATAGATGCTAAGCATGAAAAAATACTTTGAACCCAGATGTGAGATTTAAGCAATTTAAATTTCGTAAGATATTATCATGAAAGAACTATTGAATTCAAATGCTAAACACTTCAAACAATTTTGAATTAAAATTATCTTCTTAATATTTCCAATCCAGAAATTTAAATTTATCTTATAGTCAAACTTTAGATATTAAAATTTCACCATTGACTATAGAACAATCTAGATTTGCCTAAGACCACTCCCAAGTATTAAAAAGGGCGAAAAAAATCCTAATGCTAAAAGTTAATTTATTTTATTTTATTTTATTTTTTTAATTTTTAAAAATTTTGAAAAAACTTAAAAAAAAACTTTTTTTATTTTTTATTTTTCTCAAAATCTAAAGTTAATAAAAATCATAATTTTTTTTTAAACATCTAAAGATTAAAATTTAAAAAAAAATATTAGAAATGAAGCGTTAATGTTATGTTAAAATTCTAAACTAAACTTAAAAAAACAAAACTAACCTAAAATTAATTTTTTTTGTAATGGAACGTGACTTTGTATTGTGTAGGTAGATGGTTTGTATGCAGGTCAAAGGAGTTGCGTAAGGAAGATGAGCTGCGATGGCAATGTGGAACTCACGCAGGCAGGATGCCAGACATCGTGAGAGGAGCTATGCGGCAGGCAACAAGGGAGCGGATGGAGCTACGGGCTTGCAGAGAGCAGGGACGCAGGAAATGACAGCGAGATGAAGACTAGGTTGTGGATAGGAGAGCGCAGGAATTGATGATGGTCGAAGGAAAAATGTGATGGATGAGATGGCAGCCGCAGGGGTGGAAAAGGCTACGGATCGAGGGCAACGTAAATGCGAGAGGGAGAAAGGGCAACGTGGACGATAAGGAAAAGACAAGGGCAAAGTTTATGGCAGTGGATTGAAGGTTGCGTGAGATGGGAAAGACATAGTGTGGAGATGAAAGAAATGCAGAATGAAAGGGAGCCAACAAGGACGTAGAGGGATATGGCAGCAACAATGAAATTTTGCAAGCACACTGCACAAAACCAAATTTCGAATTTTTCCTTTTATCTAGCAAAATCAGAGAGATTTTTAAATTTTAATTAAAAATGAATACACCTGTAATTATTTAAACTTTGAAGCAAGATCCAGCCTATATCTGCAGCCAAATTTGATCCTGAGACCAGATCTTACTCTCCAGGGCCTAGATCTGGCTCAGATTTAAAAATTTCTTTGAAAATCTCCCAGTGTAACCTGCACAAAACCAGAAAACAGGAACCTAGAAACTCAATATATGCACAAAAAGTAAAAAACCCCAAAAACCCAGTTAGTGAAAAAATTAATGATACTTACAAATCTAAAATGCTATTTTATTGATCCATTAGATCAAAGCCCTCCATGGTCAGATTTAACCATTTTTGCGCAATTTAGAAACAAGAATTTAAATGAGGCACAGGCCTAAGAAAACCCTACAAAAATATTCGGTAAGATAACTTCAGAAATTATGAGACAATGGGCTTTTTCAGATCTTTTGAAATCTAAGAGTTAGCTGAAGATTTCCCCAAACACCAAAATCCTGAATAATGATCTCTGCACACTTCGATTTGAATTTTAGATTAATAGTGATTTAAAAAATAATCATAAGATCATTCAGAAACATAGATACCTGATATTTCTATCAAATCAAAATGAAATTTAAGAAAATTTAGAAATATGCATAAGATACCTGTATGCAGATCAATCCACAAAGGCTATCAACCATCAAATGTCAGTAAAAGTAGCAGAGTTTTAGAAACAATATCACCACATAGATCTAGAAAAGGAACACTAAAGTCTGTAACCTCAAAGTCTTTCTATTTTATTAATCAACAGAAGTTACAAGAGCTTATAAGAGGAAGTGCATGATTCAAAGATCGGATGCAGATGATGGACATAGACCTCTAATTTATAGATTAAAATCTCTAACGGCTAGTTCGCTTGATCCCCGTCAAAGTAATCTCGATCGTCGAAAATGATTTGATTATCTTTTAATCTCGTTCGTCAAAATTATAATTTTTTGAAGAATTTCGAAATTTTCAATTTATTCATTTTTAATTAACTCAAAACTAATATTTTTGAGTTAATTACCTCAAAAATTGTCTTTGACTTAACTACCAAGGCTCAAGGGTCCAAAATTTCTCAAAATTTTCAATATTCCCTTGGCTTGGGACTTTTAAAAATTTATTCTTTAGGGACCCATGAATTTTGCCTTTGAAGAATTTAATTTGGCCTAGAACATAAAATTAATTAAATTTTTGCTTAGGATTTTGAATTTAATTTGGCCAGAAAATTTAATTAATTGACTCATGAGGGGATTAATTATTTTTTCCAACCCTCTAATACTTTAGCCATGGTGTTTAACTGTGAGGGACCATGCACTAAAATATTTTACATCAAGATATTACAATTTGACACATGAAAGGGGAAAACCCATTTGGAATAGACCCTCAAATAACTACCCAATTCTGCGACTCAAAACATGATCTAGTAGACCAAGTAATTTGTAATAAAATAATCTAGCCAATTAGCTATGATTATTCCCAAATTATTTTTACAAAGACTCGATAGAAAACACTAGGACTCACTTAGTATCTTGACGACAAAATCCACCTTAGCTTTGGGGTGAGGGTGGAGGGGAAAACTCCGCCGATCATTCATGTCGAGAAACACAAATGAATTAGTGAGATGAAAACCTCCTAGGATAGAAATCATAAACATGCAGAATGGGTTTACATCATTTATAAAACTGTCAACTGGTGATGAAATCTGAATGGCATGAACACCTCGAACATGATAAATCCCATTTCAAAAATGGGGGTGTACTGCTATGGGGTTGTTGACACAGAGTGGTCAACAAGGTCTATACAACGTTTTTTCTTTAAATAGTTTGGTTGAATTTAATGCATTTGATACCTAACAGTAAGTGACGGAAAGAAAAACAAAATAAAAGATGCAAATGTAGTGATATGGATTTGAGCAGCTGTGCCTAAACAATTTTTTGATGCCCTAGCAAAATATAAATAAAATGAAAAATAAAACGGAGAATGGTTCATTGATCTGTGCGTACCCATCTTTTTTGGTTATGTTTCTGTGATGCTGTAATGTCTAGAAACTAAAAAAAGAAAAATACAGAGGAAATGCTGCTCAAGCTTTTGTTTTTAAATCTATAGTATAGAAAGTGTGTTCTGGAAGCACTTCGTAGGCGTTTCCCTCACATTTCCAGACCATTTCTGCATCAGAATTGTTTGTTGTACACAAATTTGAGCAACTTGTATCATTTTGATGAAATTCTTCCCTTTTCCCCAAAAGATGACTTGTGTGCATGGATTCTAGGTAAAACATATAGAGTCTATTAGGCTTGGCGAGTTCTGTTTGAGTTGGATCTCTTGCCATGAACAATCCATTGGGAGGTCAAGTACTCATCCATTGTTATTGATATAGAACACCAAAACAGCTTCTTGGCCCTTGGTTAGTAGGAAAAGTTTTTAATATTACCAGCCTATTGAACATTATTGGACAAAATCTTTTTTTAGGGATTTAAAATATTTATATGCTAGCCTCATATAGGTACAAACATACTACGTGACAGTAGCAGTGGTCAAATTTGATGGATTCAGGCTTCAAATTCCATCCCTATCCACTCTAGATTGGCCGGGGAATTGTAGTTAAATCTAGGTTAGTTGCTTTTAGAATTGTCTGCTTTGATCTGCTACTATTTCACTGCACTAATCTGAAAAATAATAAACCAGTTGTGTATTTGTATTAATTTTGTGGTAATATACCTGGTGTCCTCGCAGCAATTAGCTTGTATTTAAATAAATATCACTTTGTCTTCAATGGGAAAGTTTTATGCCACCCACAACTCCGGTCCAACAATTGAACCGTCCTTATTGTCTTTTACTTTATTATCTTTAGAATTTCTGTGAATCTATTGACTATTGCTTGGCTTATCAATAGATAGACATGTGTGATAATTGTCTACTCTGGTCAAAGATATTTTTTTGGAGATTAAACAACAGAAATTAGGCAGCCCATTAGCTAATGAAACAACTACTAACGACCATAACTACTGATTGTCATATAGGCCATATACCTTTTGTACAATTCGGAAATTTACTTTTAGGACAATCTTAGTCTTTCTATCCTAAGTAAAACAAACTAAAGTTTTGGGACCATTTACAGTAAATACTCAGAAGAGAGTTACCGACTGTATTGGGTTTGTATTTTACCATTTTATAATGCTGAATGAAGCAGTAAATTTTAACAGATAATTGCAGGATCGGAAAACCTCATCTGAAATAATTTGCCTTTTGTTGAGAAAACACGCTCACCTTTTCTTAATATATGAGACATGTTTTTATTGCTTTATCATGGAAAGGTTCTTTCATGGACAATACAATCACGGATCTGATTATTTTGAACCCACCTTTAGAGTTCTATGTTGTTCAGATCATTGGATTTTCTTTGAAACTCTGCTTTCTCCTGATATGTTGTATACATTTACAAATGTGTTGTGATAAATTTGCATTCTTTACTAAGTTGTTTTTGACTTTTTGTTGTTCTAGGCCACCTGTGAAGCAGATTTGTCAAGCCAAAGTCTCAAGGGAAAAACTGCTAGTTCCATGCTAAGTGCCAAGGAAAGAGACGAGGCTGATCGTGTGATAGAAGCCATTATTAGAGCCAAGCACGATGCTCGGAAAATTCCTCAGCTCGATGGTGTTGATGATGTAATTATCCTTCTATTTTATAGATTCTTCTATAAGCTTATAAGATCCGTTGTCATTTATAATCTTTTTGGTCAAGGTGAAGAAAAGAAAACATATTTACATATTTCTCCATAGGTTTGAGAGGAATTTGATGCATTACTTCTTTCTATTTGTTCTAATGGAAAGGTGGATGCAAATGAGGACTACAATGCACATACAGAACAGGGTAAGTCCAAGCTGCAGTAAGACAATTTCAGCCGGCTTGCAACTTTACTGGTTTTTCTTGTATGCTTAGTATATCGTAAATGTTTCTGTTGTATGGCAGATCCACTAACTGCAAATAATGCTGCAAAGGAAGTTAAAACTGAAGTGAATGAAGATGAAGAACCACCATTAAACGAAGACGATGATGATGAATTTGATGACATTGAACAGGGAGGAGATGAACCAAATACAAATCATTTAGTTCTTGCTCAGTTTGAGAAGGTAATTAGTCTCCTTAATATTCTTAATTATGCTCTATATTTTTATATTTGAATACTGCTTTAAGTTTGTTTATTTTGATCTGGATACATAACATTGTTATTTGATTGTAACAGGTTACAAGAACCAAAAGCAGATGGAAATGTACACTGAAGGATGGCATAATGCATTTGAACAACAAAGACGTTCTTTTTGCCAAGGTAATGCTTTGATCTTTTTCATTAATGTTTATGTTCAAAGTTTGGTAAAGATATGATTAACTGTCAATTATGTGATGGGCACAGGCAACTGGTGAGTTTGAGTTCTAGGGTTTCTCCAAGCATGGAAGTGTTGGAAGGGTGCACGGTGCACATAAATATGTTATTGTGGGTTGCTAAACATGCTTTGCTATCTATGTCAACTGGGTTCACAATTCTTTGAGAATTATTATCAAAACTCAAAAATTAGGAACCTGATATTTTGAGAACATGTTAACGTAGGTGGATTGATACAAGGACAAATTTGTCATGCCACTTTCCCTATTTTATTTACTTTGTTACTGCTTTTAGTTATAGGAGTCCAGGGAATCACTTCCCCAGAGTTCATCTCCATCATTGTATAAATATGTTGGCGGCATAACACATTCCAAAATTTGTTGCTCTGCGATATGGTGAGATGTTCACCGTGTTCAATCAAAGCTCTGATCCTCATCTTTATAGCCCAAACGGCTTTATTGCAGATTTTGTTTCTTATATTGAGCTATTCGTTCAAATTTATTAAGAAAAAGATGAATGATTATACCAGTTTTTTTTCGTACTGTACACATTATACTGAAATACATCACTTGATGAACAAAATATGGCTATATGCATGGAGAGTCAGATTTATTATGTTTGGTGTCGGTACCTTTTTGCAAAGTTGTTTCCTTGTCAATGTTTTCTGCAGAGAAAAAGACATGGATCTATGATAGTTTTCCTTGGTAAAAAATGATGGGATTTATGCCACTGTATGTTTTCTTTATGAATGAATACCTCATATCCTTGGATTGTGCTACACCTAAGTTTCATTGAAATTTCATTCTGGGCATCATTCTAAAACCATTGGTAAGGATGAGGCCGATTTTTGTGATTTGGTTTTATAGAGAATAGGTTTAGGAGGTTTTGGAAGTCTTGTATGCATTGCCATTGATGTTATAAATGAGATGGGGTCTCATGTTTATTAGTAAGCTTGTATTACTATGCGTTGCAATAGAAAAGCTAAGCATTTTTTCTTTAGTATGTTTAATTTTTCTTGTACTCACAGTGGATTCGTCGATTTGAAAGGGCTCCTTTTACGTAAACAGAACATACATTTGTATGTCTTTTCTCTTCTATTCGTGACTTCTAGATTAGAAGAAAACACACATGTATGCACGCTTTTTTATTTTTCTAGTGGACTTGAAAGGGCTCCTTTTACGTAAACAAAACATACATTTGTATGTCTTTTCTCTTCTATTCGTGACTTCTAGATTAGAAGAAAACACACATGTATGCACGCTTTTTAATTTTTCTAGTGGACACAATTGTCATTACATCGAGTAGGTTTAACTCAGGAATGTTCTCGATTAGAAGAGATACTTGTATGCGTGTTTTCCTACTTCGTTGGACACTATTGTTATGCATAGGTTTTTTGAAATGATGCTCAGAGGTAAAAGACTATATTTATCTCTACCATTTCTATAAAGAAATGAACAGTTCAACTCATAGTCATACCTTCTTCCCAAGTAAGTTCTAAAAGGATTGAAAGTATACATGTTTCAACTTAGTTCATGCGAATGTAATCAAATTTAAAAAGTTTTAGAAAAAGTTATATAGAGTCAACGTGATGTTTTAACCCAACATATATAGTGGTATTCTCATCTTTAAAATGATGGTAATGCAAGCTTGATGTACCTCAAGAGTAATGCAAGCTTGATGTACCTGAGAAGTATGGGTAGGAGGAAACTAGCATTAGAAAGATTACCTTAGGCAATATTAGACATCTATTCAGTGTGCCATGGGTTCCAGATGTAACTTATAAATATTGTACATGTATATACAAAGCTCCCAATTTCGTTGTATTTCTTCTTCCTTAGGACCTTGACTCCATAGATGTACAAAATTCCAGTCTTTTAGTGGTCAATCTAAGTTTTGTCTTAAACTTATATCCCCAAAATCCATCTTTGGGTTTGAATACAATATTTCTAACTCTGAATGGAGATATTAATGCAAAATGACATTTGTGCAAAAGTAGAATATATTGATTTCATGCGTCAATATAAGTTATGATAGACATTATATTGTTTTGTTCTATCTATGATTATTATCCATGAAATGTACAGTTCCTTGTGATTAGTAGTTTTGGAGTCAATGGTTGAGGTCACATAGATCGATAGTGGCGAAGATTATCTTTAGGCAATATTAGACTTCAATACATTTAACACCTATTCAAGTGTGCCACGGGCCTTCAATTGTAACTACCAATCCTTGTAAACTTGGTGTATCTAAATCTTGAACTCTGGTATACAAATCTCTCAATTCCATTGTATTTCTTCCCCATTAGATTCCCGGCTCTACATATGTACAAAATTCTAATAATATTCTAGTGGACAAAGTTTTCTGTTAACCTCATCACCTCATCACGAGACTTCAAAATCCATCTTTGGGTTTCAATGTAATCTTTTCGACTTTGGATGGATATTGTAATGCAAAATGAAATTTGTGTAAAAGTAGAGCATATTGATTTCATGTGTTAATGTGAGTTGCAATTTGATGTTATATTGTGACTATCAATGGTTGAGGTTCCTTGTGTTTGACGTGGGAACTCAAATCAATAGTCTCATGGTAATATAGGACTGTATGCTTTTCACTTTGTGAAGTGGTATTAGAGCATGACAATGCATCCTTACATTTATGCAATTGGCATCATGGTAGTCTAACAATTGAACTTGTAGTAGAGATGAAAGTATCAGAAGCATAGAAATACCTAGGAAAAGACACCCATTTCTAGAATTGACACCTCTCAATCAATGAACATCTCTTTTACCAACACCTAAATCGATTATTTTGTTTCGACATTGAATGAAGTAGGACATAACAAAGGAAGTGCAATTAATTCTCTTAGGGTTAACACCCCATTAATATCATATATATTTTGTTCAAACATTGCATGAAGCATCACATAGTCAAAGGAGGCATACTTAATTTGCTTAGATCTTCCAAAGGTTAAGACCCCATTAAAAGAAGATCAAGATTGGTACTTTTGGTTGGTGGGTGTCACTTAATTGATAATGTGATGATAGAAAATAATGTTGCTTTTGAGGAAAGAACATGTTTTTAGAAGCTTTGCATACTTAATGTCATCTCTTGAAGCATTACAATGATCAAAATGAAATGACAACATGTTTTGCAACATAGAGATCGAAGGGTTAAATATCATATCAATAAGTTCCATAACATATTGGTATGACTTTGTGTTTAGGATGTAAAACATATAAGAACATAAAGTTTGTGGTGATTTCAACATTATAATGTCAGAGAAATGTGACTTCTTAACATAAATTCTAAAGAAGAGGTTTACCTTTTTGTTATTATAACTGGGAAAATATCATTGCTAAGAACTATGCTAAAGATGCACTAGGGTTTATTATGCAATGTCGAGATACCTACTAAGTATCAATAATAAACTACAATATAAAACTCATGCTTTAGTCACCTTTGTGTTACACTATTTGGAAACATGACTTTTGTAGAGCTTTGGAGTGTTGATCCGTGGGCTAAAATTTCCTAAAAGGCATTTATTAAAACATCAAAAGATGGAAGCAAAGGTTTTTGTGGATACCTTTTTGGTGAGCACAAAGCATCAATGCTCCTCTTTAGACATGACATTGATGATCCCATAATTACGTGAAATATTTATGTGCCTTTATAGATGATGCAATTGTTCGTGTGTTCTCATGTCATTGTTTTGCCACATGTTCTAATATATTGGTGTATATTCCACATCATAGTATTGACACATCCACCCATCTATTAAAGAAGTTGGTGCTCTTAAGCCATGTTAGAGCAATGTTTCTCCAACCTATTGAATTACTAGCTCTCTAAGGTCACATATGAGCCCAAATATATGGTCGAATAAATTGACGCAATAACTATTATAATAATTGATGCTATAGAGATTCTAAAGCACTAACGTAGAGCTTATGCAAGAACATTAGTGTTATAGATATTCCAAAGATTAATTTTGAATGAAGCCCCCCTTTTAGGGAGTTAGGTTCAATAACTAGAATGCAAACCCACATTAACCACGACCAAGATACAATTCACATTATTCCTCATTCAATTCTTGTTTGGCTTTGTCTTTATGGAATTCTATTGTATTTAAGTAGGGATCTCCTCTTGTATCTAACTCACCTTAAAGGTTCATTGTATCTAACTCACCTTAAACCCCTTCCTTTCTCCGCTGACTTGGTTCTAGAATTCCTTGGACTTTTTATTCATTCTCAAGGATCCCACTTACTATTCCATCTGGCATGGCATGGCCCTTTTTACTTGGTTGGATTAATCATACACAAAGATATACTCAAGCACAATGCACACTTTGACCCTCTGAGAGAGAAGGGAGGAGAAAATGAACTCAAATGAATAATAATTGGCAAGAGGAACAATCCATTAGATAATAGCCACAACAATGGTTAATTGCCAGAGTAGCTAGCGGGAATCCTTAGTAGCTAAGGGTAGAGATGACTTGAGTATTAGATCATGTGTTGGTTGGCTTAGCCATGTGTACGAGAAGGTTTAGATTGGGAGGCCTAGGTAGGCATAACTATCTAGACGTCTTGGGTTTTATCCGGGTGAATAGATATGAAATGTTTATTAGGGATGATAGAAAGATGGGATGAATTCTTTGGGTGACCCATTGATATCCATGCAGTGTTTGGTATCCTTCTAGAGGGTTTTGAGATTTTGGAACTGGGAGGCTCATCAATGTAAACCTACATTGTATAATAATTCCTATGATAATTTTAAATTAAAAAAATAAATTGATGATTAATTTTTGTTTTAATTGTTAAATTGTTAAAACAAACTAAGAATTCGTTAATAATCATAATGTGTGGATGATGAATAAGAAAACAAAATGTAAAAAATGTTAATATTAAAATTTATTTTCAAATGTACCCATCACAATAGTTTGATAGCCTTAACATACACCAGAGGAAATTAACCAAAATACACAATATTTTGAATTTTTTAACATACCTCGGGAGGTACTCTCACATGCCCTTGGTGGGATAAAAATACCCACAAATATGATTGTGTGATTGCTCCCAAGTTGGGGGTTTTGGACCCAAAGTGAGTGGGCTTGAAGGAATTATAATTTAATCTTAAGGTTGTGTTGGGGATTCCTTGAAGGGCATAATGGTTTCCTAAGGGACCTAAGGAAAACTATCAATATGGAGCCAATGGAGAGGCTTGAGACAATAAGCATAAAGGAAAATTCTTCTTGTGTGGTGGAGCTAAAAGTGACTTAGCTGTATACCTACAGAAGCAAGGAAGCAACAAGAGCAAAGGACAACTAGAGGCCAAGTTTTTTGTGTTTTTGGGAAGCCAAAGGAGGCCGTAACCAATGAGGAAAGAGGTAGAGTTTTGTGGCTGTAAAACATGTTGAATTAGGGCCTATTTGGAGACCTGGGAAGGAGGCCACAGGCTTGGTTAGGTTGGCTACATGCAAGTGGAAGGTTGTTTAGGGTTGGGTCGCAGACCAAGAATAGGAGGTCGTAGGGTTGACAGAGGCCTGTGTAAGGCGAAAAAAAGGGTGTCGAGGCCTAGATAAGGCAAGAACAAACCCTCAGGAAGATAGTCGAGGGTAAGATAGGGCAACCAAAATCACAAAGGAGAAGGTTGTAGCCTTGTGTAGAGCTAGCAGAATAGGTCAAGGGAAAAATATGAGCTGGTAGAGGCTAGAATAGAGACTGAGGGCCTAAGGGAGTAGGACAAGGTCTGATAAAAGGAACAACATGGATGTCAAAGGGCTAACAATGCTACAATACAAAAAATAAATGCTACAAGAGAAAGCCAAGGTACGTATATTGTTGTTTGGATGATTTGAGAAGCGCTAGTAAAAACCCTAGTTGCTACAAATAAGTATTTATATTGTTGTATTTGTATTTATGTGGGAAGGAAAGGCTTAGAGGACAAAGCCTCATTCCTAGGTATTTGGTCAAAGGAAAGGTCTGATATTTGACATTGTATTTAGCATTGTATTGGAATATAAATGGCCATTACCCTCAGTACCAAAGCGTTGTGACTTTTCTAATTAATGAAACTGTAATAAACATGTTCAGGCAATAAATATTATGTACTATCATTGATCTAATTGCTTGTCAAGTCTAGCTAAATAATAGACTTGACTTGTGGTGCATGGATTTCTAACATGGTACCAAAGCTACTTTGAAGAGCAGTTATGTTAGAAGTGTGCACATGGATTAACTCTAAGAGGGAGTTGAGTTTTCTTGTTGTTGAAGGAAGGACAATTGGTCAAGATGATTTTTGGTTTGAGGTTTGAGGACTATGCTAACACCTATATCAAGGCACCAATTGATGCAACAACTTTGGCTTTGTATAAACTAGGTGATGCAAAGGCCAAGTTGATCATTTTTTATGGAGTCAGGAATCACTTGATACCTCATCTCACTAGAAAGGACATGGCATGACACTAAGAGAAATGGAATCCATTCATCAAAGGAGTAGTCTCACGAGAGAATATTCTAGATTGGAATTGATTATAAGATGATTTCATTCGTGTGGAACATTGAGACGAGGATCTTCAGCAAAAAAACTAATGCTGAGAACGTTTCCCTTGCTAGTAAATTGAAGAAGGGAAAAGAGAAGTTCATCATTAAGGACTCTAGCAAAGTGAAATTATTTGCATGTGAATAACTCGATCATTATGCAAGCAAGTGTCCACACAAGAAGAAGAAACGAGGGAAAGATAAGAAGCCTTAGATGACGATGGGTACTCCAACTACAATCGATGAGGATGAGTTCGCTAGAGGATTCAATGCGTTTTCTCTTATCTCTCATTTATCAGGGAGCACCATTCGTGAGGGTGCTTGGTTTCTAGATAGCAAAGCATCAAATCATATGGAAGGAACACAATAAGTATTTTAGAGCATGACCAAGTGGGTCTATGATCTAGATGTGATGATTGGTGATAAGATTCAACATGCAATCAAAGGAATTGGGACTGAAAGATTTAGGATGGAGTCATGTGGATTGTTGCAAGTCCATGATGTACTTTGGGTACCAAAGAATAGGTGCAACATGATTTCAGTCTCAACAATTGAGGTAAAGGGTTTTGATCATTCTATTTCATAATGGAAAGGTGATGCTCAAGCCGAGTGGATCTAACTCTAGCATAGGAGTGGTTCCTGGAGTCAGAGTGAATGGTCTGTTCATTCTAAAAGGAAAACCTATTAACTAAGGAAAGAAGAAAGTTTCAAAGAGTTAGAGGGAGTTCTCCGATTCAGAGGGAGAGTCAACAACCCCAAAAGGGTTCATCTTTAGAGAGAAGAAATGAGACTTGCATGTATGACAAAAGGAGCCATGGACTGGCTTAAAGGCCTATTACGAAAAGAAGAGACATGAGGCTTCTAGCAGGAAGAAAGGTTTTGTTATTACAACAAGTTTTTCTTCTAATATGAAAGATGAAGCTTATTATGAATGTTGGAGAGAAATATTGGAAGATAATTGTGTTCCAGTGTGAAAAGCATAGATACTTCCAGGGGATTAAAGTACTCCCCTTGCTAAGAGGGAGTGTTGAGATTGGGTAGCATTGGGAGTACTATCACATGCCCTTGGTGCTAGGAATGTGAAAAAAACCCACAAAGATGGATGTGGGGGATTTGCACTCAAGTTGGGGGTTTTGGACCCAAAGTGAGTGGGCTTGGAACATAAGGGAATTCTAATTTAATGTTAAGGTTGAGTTGAAGGTTCCTTGAAGGACACAAGAGATTCCCAAGGTATCTAAGGACAAATAAAAATAGGGATATGATGGAGATGCTTGAGACAAGAAGAATAGAGGACAATTCTTCACAATTCATCTTGCGTGGTGGAGCGAAAAGTGACTTAGGCACAAAAGTAAGGAAGGAAGGAAGTTGCAAGGAAAAAGGACTGTTGTACGATGATTTTTGTATGTTTTTGGGAACCAAAAGGAGGCCGTAACCAAGGAGGAAAGAGGCCAAGTTCTGTGGTTATAAATGAGGCCGAGTTAGGGTTTGTTTGGAGAGATGGAAAGGAGGCTGCGGGCCTAGGGAGGAGTTGCATGTTAGTGTAAGGTTGTCTAGGGACGAGCCACATATGTAGAACAAGAGCTCGAAGCCTAGGAGTAGGCCACAAGGTTGAAGGAGGCTTGTGTAAGGCCAAAATAACGGTGCCAAGCCCTAGATAAGGAAATAACATACCCTCAGGAAGTTGGCTGAGACTAAGACAATGAAGCAACAATCACAAAGGAGAGAATTGTAGCCCCATGAAAAGTTGATAGAATAGGCCAAGGGCATAATAAGAGTTGGCAAAGGTTGGAATAGGAGATTGAGAGCCTAAGGGTGTAGGCCAAGGTATGATAAAATGAACAATATGGATGGAAAAGGGCTAACAATGCTACAACAAGAGAGCCGAAGGCTAAAGGAGCAAGCAAGGGTATGCATATTGTTGTTTGGATGATTGAAGAAGGGATGATAAAATCCCTAGTTTCTATAACTAAGTATTTAGTGTGTTGTAGGTGTTTTTATGTGGGCATGACAAGTTTAAAGGACAAAGCCTCATCCCTAGGTACTTGGTCAAATGATAGACCTAATATTTGACATTGTATTTGGAATTCTACTGGGATATAAAGGGCCATTATCTTTGGTATGAGAGCCCTGTGACTTCTTATTAATGGAATTGTAAGAAACAAGGGTATGCATACTATTGTTTGGATGATTGAAGAAGGGATGATAAAATCCCTAGTTTCTATAACTAAGTATTTAGTGTGTTGTAGGTGTTTTTATGTGGGCATGACAAGTTTAAAGGACAAAGCCTCATCCCTAGGTACTTGGTAAAATGATAGACCTAATATTTGACATTGTATTTGGAATTGTACTGGGATATAAAGGGCCATTATCTTTGGTACGAGAGCCTTGTGACTTCTTATTAATGGAATTGTAAGAAACAAGTATGGGCAATAAATATTGTGTATTATCATTGATCTAATTGTTGGTATAATTTCCTCTTTGCAATTTTTTTTGAAGTTAGTTACTTTCAATTTGTTTATTAATTTCTAGCTAGGTCATAGACCTGACTTGGGTGCGTGGACTTACAATGCACACATATATACATCCAAGAAAAAGGAAATCTTATATTTGATATTTCCAAGCAGAAATTTGAAATATATAATGTTTTGGGAAGATGGCTCCAAAAAAGGGAGAAAAGCTCTCTACTGCAGGTCCATAAAAGACATGCACTGGAGATATAACATGATCCGGGTTGATCAGCTACCAGATTCACCCATGATATTTTACTTCTGTGATGTATTAGAATTTCATTTTATCAAAGCTTTAATGGACACATATGCAGATATAATTAAGAGGAAAACATTTCAACAATCACACAACAAAACACAAGACATTTAATAACAGAGTTCGTCCAGTGTGGACTACGTCTCCAGGTCTCGATGGTGTTGGCCTTTTCATTTGGTGTTGGAAATGGTGATGATGTACATGGACGCTTTTTTCTTGTCATACAAGAAGATGTGCCCTTGACATGAGTGGCAAAGTCTCTCCACGAGATGTTCTACTACAAGGAACTCTCACTCGTAAAAAACCTCCTACCAGCATGACAACCTCACACATGGTGACCAAGAGTATCCTGCCATCAAGGCAACAAAGGGATCTCAGAACATAAATGACCATCCATGATGAATACATATCACATGACATAAACATCAAGATTCTTCATAATACATCAAGCAGGAATCAACATGACATAAAACATATCACAATAATAATCAATGAAGTACATGGAAACAACACTTCATATACCTCAACTCTAATGCTGGATGAAGAATAGTCTGTTTAGTTGCTGGCTCTGAATGCACCATCAAAGTCATGGTGTCGAATGGTATGAAATCGACTGTCCACACTATGAATTTTGATAGCATCATTCCAATCTATAAAATGGCTGAAAAATCGAGACCTCTGTTGTAGAAATTGACATCACCATCAGATTCCCGTTGTCGAGAGGTGTAAAATCCAGATAAAATTTGTTCAATTTGGACACCGGATAATTCTGGCTCCTTTGAAAATGTGGCTCAGATCATGGTTCCACTACCCTCCTGCATGGCTCAGGGTTCCATCACCTCGAATTGCGTGCCCATATGTACCTGCAATAAAATAATTCTTATGGAAATATGTGCCGAGTTTGCCTCGAATTCCGTGCTCCTCCTTCATTCTGGTTGGCCTCCACCTTCGTCGGGGTCGAATGGAAAAGTGAAGGTTTTATAACTTGTTTGATGAGCGAAGTTAACAAGGAGATGGCTATTGGGCCAATCATAAAATTTAGAAACCATAAGCATGGGGTCGGGGGATCAAATCCCGCCCATGCCAATATTGGTGTGTAATTTTTAAATGGCGCGTTTTAAGTTAAATCATAACCATTGGTGACATTAATTTTGGGTCACATATGGTTTGAACATTTGATTTTTTGTTGGTTTGAAATTATATATGGCATATATTTGTTTTGGCTGTTGTATATAGGGTCGCCGCATGGGGCGGGTTGACCCATGTGGCCGACACGGGTTTGATTCCCGCCGGCCCTCATCACGACCTTCGGGTCATAACGTTACAGTGGCACATTTTGTTTTAAATCAAGGCTTAAGGGTGGGCGAGGTCCGCTCCACGCGGCCCTGACCCGACCCATTCAACCGAACACACACACACACACACACACACACATACGAATGTTACGGAGGGTGTGGCAAGGGTCATGGCCCACTGCCCCATTTTTGTTATTTGATATGTAATATGGTCGTTGGGGGGTGGCGGGGTTGGTGGCCCACCACCCCATTTTAATATACCTTTTTTTTATAACAAATAATGGGCATTTTTGATTTTAACGAAAATAAGGGTCATTGGGCAAACTAACGAGGCCAAAATTTCGCCCATTTTCGGGAGTTGGGTTCCTTGCTAGTTGATGATGAATTTGTGGGACACTTAAACCTGGGCCACTGCCCAACTTTGACCAAAACTTTGACTTGCTCTAACTTCTCCATATGGGCTTGGATTTGAGACCTGTTCACACCGTTGGAATCAGGATGATGAGCACTTCAACTCGAACTTGATTCGAGAGTAATCCAAACACTTTTAATTTTGACCTATCATTAGCCCGCTTGGTCTCCTGAGGGTATGTGGAGCCTCTTGGATCAATCCTCCCCACTGAGGAGCTTTTGGTCCACCAAAAACATGAGCATAATCTGCAGTTGCTTTGTACTTTGTATGCACCACAAGTGTCCTAAAAGGTCACCCTTAATTCTCCTTCACCTTTGTCCTTCGGAGCCATAAGCCATAAGCGATGAGTCGACACATCTTCTGCAAACCCGTAGTACAATATTTTTCAAATTACATGCTTAACTAAGTGACCAATTTATGACCCAAGCATTCCCCACACTTTCCATGAGTTTATAACTATACTCGCTGGTCAAGGGTACATCAAATGGAATCAATACCATAGCTATCAATACAAGGCCAAAATGTCATTGTTGCTTCATAAGTGATGGAAAACACATCATCACTTTTACATTTTAAATTGCAACACGTGATTTACAACTGTGGCCAATACATCTTGAAAAACCATTTCTTAGAACCATGATGAATGTGGTGATTTGCTTGTTGAACATTTCCACTGATTGGTTTCTGCACAGATGCTTTGTCCTTCAGATGCTGCTTTGGATGGAGTCTCCAACACGTGGCTCTTTGATGACCACTTTTGTCGCAATAACCGCAATGAGTCTTCTTTCTCCATACCTACTTTACCTTTTTATTTTCCTGCTGTGGAGAAGAAATTTCACGCCTCATCCTCCTTTGTGCTGCCATTCTTTTCGAACACTTAGAAAAGACATGGTTATGTAATCCACAAAACTACATGTTTTCTGATGCCATGATCTATGTTCATTGTTAGCGACATGTTTGTAATAAAAATGAACACTAGAATATCGAGACTTGTTATACCTTTTTCGGTTGTCTTTGGTGCGATCATGGTGATGAGAGCTTGCCTTAGCTCTTTCACTGTCATGTGCACTGTCATAGGATGATGGTGAAGTGTTCCCATCAATCTCTTTCCCCAATGGTTTCAACCATGCATTGGGAGCTCCTGACACCTTGGAGCACTGTCCTTCAGTGTACCCCAAACCTGCTAATCGAGGTCTCTGCACAACCTCCAATGGTTGAATCATGCCTTGGCCATTAACGCGAAGTCCTCCTCTCTTATATCCCATCTTGATGAGGAGTCGCATGCCAGTTCCTGTAATGGGTATCTCCACATTTCCCACAGAAATGATAGAATGTGAAGATGAAACTGAAGAAAAATCAACATTGTTTACCTCGGATGCCGATTCAGAAATAGGTGATGATGGCTTCTTCAAGCCTTTGTTGCGCTTCAATTCCTCCAAAGCCTCTTCTGAGACTTGCAACTGAAGCTACAATCTCTGCTTCTCTGCTTCCTCTTCTTGGAGAAGCCTCTTTAATTCAACATCCTTTGCTTGAAGGCTCTAGTCGTTGTGCTTCAGTTCTTCTAAGGCTACCTCTGTGGCTTGCAACTGAAGCTGCACTCTCTTCTTGTACTCTTTCTCCTCTCATAGAAGCACTTTCAATTCAACGTTATCTGCTTGAAGGATATAGCTGATCTCCTCATTCGAATGATGAGAATACGGTGAGGGTGAGGAACATTCACTACAAGATGTGGATGAAGCATCGCTTTCTGCTTCTTATTTCTCCCGTATCTCGTAAGTTGCATACATCATGTCCACCATTTTGGACATCCTGAGCATGGTCTCGTACATGTCTTTGCCATCCTCCATTTCTTCACGTTCAA
>CM076581.1:1152180365-1152510657 GCA_034641835.2 Pinus albicaulis
GCTAACAGTGGCTCCACTTGGGGATGGTGTCTTCTTGAAGACATCAAGAATTTAGACTCGATTTCTCTGGGATGCTGACTGGTGTCTGACCCATCACTTGCTCTTGCTTTCATTCTGGACAAAATAATGTCAGTCATGAAAGAGAGATGAATTTCATCAATACAACTTCTACCTACCCCAATCCTACTGATCTAACATTTTTTCTTCATCAGAGTGCACTTGGATTGGCAAACTCTTTACACAACATTTTATTCTTTTGAAAGCAGGAAATCTAATCTACTTCTACTCCTTATTTCTCCCCGAACTCAGATTAAACAGGTGAGCTCAGATATTCCTCTACCTATTCTACTGTTTGTTGGGATTAAACAGTCCAACAAACTTTTATTCACTAAATTCTACAGCGGAAATTTAAAAATAGCCAAGTCAAGATTGAGCTGTTTGACTTGCTATGATCTATGGCATAAAGACAAGCTGCACATAGATTATTATTTGCAGAAAAATTTAAATCAAAACAGAAGGCTTAAGATCTGAAAATTTTCTCATTATGGCCTTCTCTCATATTCACAGCACTGTTTTTTCTTTTCAGTGAGCTATCGTTATGTTTCCTCTGGTTTCAAGTTTTGAGCGAATTAGAACCAGGTCTTTTTCTTTGACTCAGAAATTGGAGTAGTTTTGAGTCATCTTTTTGGAAACTTTGGTTCAGATTTTGAGCTGGTTTGAACCTTAATTTCTACCCTACTCTATCTACTGATAAGCCAAGATTAAAAAATTTGTCAAATCAAATTTGCTACCCTATCAGCAGAAAATTGAAAGCTAATTAGTCAAGATTAAACAGTTTGACCAATTACAAGTGTGTTTCAAGGAGTGGCATTTAAGCTTGCATACTTTCAGATCTATTTTACTTTTTTGGCATGGGGCCTTGCCTTTCTTGTTTTTCATTTCTGCCCTCTTTTCTTTCTTTCTTTGTTTTTGTATTTTTTTGATTTTTCATAACTTTAAATGCAATGGTGGATGAAATATTTACAGCGGAAAAAAGGTAAAAAGGCTTTAAACATGAAATAATTTAAGACAGGTAATGCTTAAGCATCCTGCCATTGACAGGACCCCCAAACAATTCTGTTCCATTCAGTTCTTGTAAGAAGAATGCATTGTTCCCAGCAACTGAACGAATGGAGTAAGGGCCAAGCCATAGATTGTCAAATTTACCATGCTTTCCCTTGTCGTCCCTCTTTGAGTCCCATTTTAAGACTTTGTCCCCAATTTTGAAATTGCTGGCCTTTGTTCTTCTGTCAAATATCTTCTTGATATTATCTTGCTTCTGCAATGCTTTGTTGTACACTTCCTCTCTGGTTTGTTGAAGATGAATGGTTTGATTTATTCTTCTGATTATGTCATTCTCTTCAGTCTGTAACTCTTGAATTAACTTCATAACTGGTACACCAAGGCTGTTAGGAAAAATTGCATCCGTACCATACACAAGCTGGAAGGGTGACATACCAATGGATTTCTTCAAAGTCAATCTGTCAGCCCAAAGTGCATGGATCAGCTTTGTGTGCCAAGACTTCTTGGTGTCTTCCAACAGTTTCTTTATTATGTTCACTAAGCTTTTGTTGGAAGACTCTGCAAGTCCATTACCCTGAGGATAGTAGGCTATGGAGTGTCCCAATGTTATCTGGTATTTATGACAGAATTCCACCATTTTCTTTGACCCAAATGCCGCGGCATTATCTGTGATGATCTTTGTAGGATAGCCAAATCTGGAGAGGATATTGGTTTCTATGAATTTTATGATAACTGAATCATTGGCTCGTCTACAAGGAATGGCTTCTATCCACTTAGTGAAATAGTCTGTGGCAGTAAGGATCCACCTGTGTTGGGCAGAGGATGGTGGGTGGATTTCTCCTATGAAGTCAAGTCCCCACTGTTGAAAAGGGGCTTCAACAGTAATTGGATGTAGAGGAAGGGGTAGTAATTTTCTCTTGCCCTCGAACAATTGGCATTTATGGCAAGTGGTTGTCAGTTTATGTACATCAGGAAAAAGAGTAGGCCAATAAAAACCAGCCCTCAAAATTTTGTTGGCTGTTGACTTCCAGTACAAATGGCCTCCACACTCTCCTTCATGGAATTCCTGCTTAATCTTTTCTGCATCAAACTCAGGCAAACATTTAAGCAATATACCACTAGTATTTTTCCAATAAAGACATTTATCAATAATGCAATAGTTTACAGCTTTTAACTTTAGGAATCTTGCCTTTGTTTTGGATAAACCAGGAGGTGTGTTTAAATTAAGCAAAACATGAACAATATCAGTAGACCAAGGAGAATTCGCAAAATGGTCTTCAACAATGGGAGTTGAGAATTCTTCTTGGTCGTCCAAAGCATTAATCATATTAATATCAAGAACTTCACAATTTGATTCAGCCATTAATTTAGCTAGACCCTGACCTTTGATGAGCTTAGTGGGTTTAATCTCTAAATCATATTCAAGAATAACAGGGATCCACTTACCTCTCTTACCATCTGGATCCTGGGTTAGAATGTCTTTTACAACCGAATTTGGGACAAAGGCAATGATGTGTGAGTGAAGGATGTATACCCTGAAGTCCTTTAAAGCTTTTACCAAAGCAAAAGCCTGTTTTTCCATAATGTTATACCTTAAAGGGGCATCCCTCAATGCCTTGCTAAAGAATGCAATGGGCTGCTCTTGCCCTTGTAGATTTTTCTGTAAATGGACAGCAGCTATAGTATGTTCTGATGCAAATGAGAAGATATAAAAATCCTTTGAAAAATCAGGACTTATGAGAACCGGTGTTTTGGTTAACGCTTGTTTAACCAGTTCAAAGGATGTCTTTTCTTCTGAGGTCCATTTTACCCCTTGCTCCTTCTTCAACATGTTTTTGATATTTCTAAGGAGCTCAACCAAGTTGGGGATGAACCTTCTCAAAAAGTTAATCTTCCCTATGAAAGACTGCAACTCTTTGATATTTCGAGGATGAGAGATTTGCAATATGGCCTCAATCCTCATGGGATCTATCTTTATGCCCTGCTCGGAAATGATATGTCCAAGGAGCTTACCTTCTTGGAGGCCAAATAGAGTCTTCTTGGGGTTCAAAGAAATCCCAAACCTTCTGCACTTCTCAAAAACTTTCCTCAAATGTTCTAAGTGTTCTTCATCTGTTTTTGAAAACACAGTTACATCATCAAGATAGATAATGATGAAGAAGCCTAATTCTTCCGAGAATGCTATGTCCATGGCTCTCTGAAAGTTTGCTCCAGCATTCATTAAACCAAAAGGCATTTTCATATACATGAAAGTGCCCCATGGTGTAGTAAAAGCTGTCTTTAATTGATCATCAGGGTGGACTAGGACTTGATTATACCCTGAATAGCCATCCAGCAAAGAAATTCTTTTAGACCCCACCACCCTTTGCAAAATATGATCCATCTTGGGTAAAGGGTAGTTGTCTTTCAATGAAGCTTTGTTTAAATTCTTGAAGTCTATACAAAGCCTGATTTCTCCAGTCTTTTTCCTAACTGACACCAGATTAGATACCCACTCAGAATATCTAATAGGGACAATAATACCAGCATCATGCATCTTCATGATTTCCTTCTTAACCAATGGCAACTGGACAGGGTTGATTCTGCGCAGTTTTTGTTTGAATGGTTTTTGGTTTTCTTTAAGAGGGATTTTGTGCTGTATTATTTCAGTGTCATAGGATTTAAGATCTTCGTAACTCCATGCAAAAAAATTGGAAAATTCTTTAAACAGCTCTAAGTATTTGAGTTTAATGTGAGCTGGCAAAGTTTTAGACAGTTTGATCAATCTCGGTTTTTCCTCACTGCCTATATTACATTCCTCTACTTCGGTTTCCACAGGTTCCAGTTTCGGTTTGTTGGCCACATCATCAAAATCAAACAGTTCTTCTAGAGGGGCCAAACCCTTGGGCAGACTATCAGTACTAGAATGCAGAGTTTCCATTTCTTCTGTTTCAGGTTTTGAACTTAATTCTGTTTGGTGTCTAGAGATGATAGTCTGAAGGTTTATATCTACCAGCTGTGGAGATGGTTCTTCTTCACCAAGAAAATTTTCTTCACTGCAGTCTGTATCATAGTCTGAACCTGAACTATGGGGTTCAAACTCATTTCTGAATTGCATGAAGTCTTCTATTTGTTTATCTCCATCAAATACCTGCCAATATTTCTTGTTATCTGGGATAGCTGGTCTGAATTTTATCTGAGAGGTGTCATCATACAGTATTGGGCAGGTTCTAGTAGCAAAGGCTAAATTGTGGGCTGCAATATTTCTTTTTCTTGGGACAAAAGATAAAGAGGACTCTTCAAATGTTTTCAAAAGATCAACTACATCGTTCCTGTAGGCCCTAAGTCTTGGGTGATTTGCATTATACTCCCCATTAACTTGCCTAATGATTAATTCAGAATCTCCATAAACATCGATTCTCTTGGCACCTAGTTTCTTCAAAAGATGCAAGCCTAAGAGAAGGGATTCATATTCTGCTATGTTGTTGGAACACTGAAAGTTTAATTTGCATGAGATACATTCTGTATGATTATTTTCAGTGTTAGTGATCCAGACACCTGCACCGGCATTTGTTTTGGTGCATGACCCATCAAAATACATAGTCCAGAGAGGCAGATTTTCAGTTTGGTGAATGGACGTTGTATCGTTTGATTCCCCAAGTTTCTCATCGGGTTGAGGGCTATCTTTCTGACTATCAAGTTTTAAGCTCAAGGGATTGATAACTTGCAGTTCGAGATCTGAGTTTAGTTTGCTAGGATCTTCAGACACAATAGGTTGTTTCGGCAATTTAGCATTGTGTTCCTCCTCTTTTATTTCAACCATGGATTCTATTGAAACAATTTGTTCTGTGAGTGTTTCATTATTGAACATGATAAAATAATCAAGGCTCGTGTTTATAGCATAGAGAGGGGATTTTTGAGGCCGATCCTGACTTGTTACTGTGTACTGCATGTGGGATTCCCTATAAAGCCTCCTAGTTTGATTGAAGACAGGGATAGTTGCATAGGTCATGTCCATTTGCATGGTACCCTGTAACTTAGCCCCCCAAGACCACGATAAAAGCATTCCATACTTTGGGGGGACATCAGCCACAACAACATCCATGACTAAACACTTGGCTGGAATTTGGGCTAAATTAACACAGAGATCTTTAATCAATCCTAGACACTTAACTCTGCTTGAGTCAAAGGAGTATAGATCTTTGTACGGTCTGGTAATTTCAAGACCCAGGCCTTCCATTACAGCTTTTGGCATTAAATTATGGGAAGCACCTGAGTCATGCATAGCATTATGCAGAATTTTGTCATGAATGTTTAGGCTTACATAAAAGGGAGGGACAGGACCTTCTTGGAACTTTCCTTCAATCTTTGGGCCAAAAATAAGCTCTGGTTGGTCATCACTAAGATTGAGAGTATCTTCGTTATCTTCTAAGTTTAAAGCCTTCAAAATTTTAGACCTATATACATGTTGGGCAGCTAACTCAGTCAAAGGAACAGAGATTTTGATCTTTGAGATTTCCTGTTCTAGGCTGAAAAGGTTTTGATTCTTCAAAGCATTGACTTCAGCCTTGTTTACTGCCACTTTATCAGCAATAACAGCTTGCTGATTAGGTTTATCTACAGTTGAAACAGTTGTCTTTCCAGGAGTACTAACTGAGGTGCTAGTACTACTAATGTTGGCACTCTGTTTTTCGATGTTTTGAGTGTCTTTCTCTTTACCATTACCAGAATCAACAGCCACCGTTTTGTCCTTTTGTTTGATTTTTTTAGACTTGGTTGCAGTGTTGTTTTGAGAAGGTTTGTCAGAGGTTTTATTGTTGGGGATTTGTTGATTAGATCTACTTCTGAGTTCATATTCCCTTAGAGGCTCTATGACAGCGTTTTCCATATTTTGACAGTAATTCTGATTATCATCTCTTATGTCATCACAAGGCGTATAAAGACCTTGTTTTTCATCACAATGAACCTCAAAGTCATCATCATCTACCCCAAATAATTTTATATCATCCTCCTCTGTTATTTGATCTGTTTGTTCAACCTCACTTAAAAAGTTCTGATGAAAGGGAGGAATGAGCTACTGATGGTCTTCCTTGGGTCTGTTTGGAGGCTGATTTCTTCTAATTCTGAATCTGGTTTTGGTTTCTGTTTTGAGGAGCGTTTTGATTTAGACTTGCTTGTGCTCTCTCTAGAATGCTCATTTTCTTCATCATTTCTTCCATCATTCTTTCCATCTTTGAGCTTGAAGTAGAAGGGGTGGATTCCTCTCTAAAAGATACTTTGTTTTCAGCTTTGATCCTTGCTCTCTTCTCCATGAGGTTCACCTCCACAGAAAGAGAACCTCTTTGCATATCTTCAAGGGTTGCAAAGACTCTTTCCCTGAGTGAATAAGTCATGTCTGGATCAAACCCTTCGGGGAATTTGTTTAAAGCTGATCCCTGAGGAGGTTTCAGTTCAGGGGAAAGTGCATTATACACACTGTTAAACCTGGTACAATAAGCTTGTACACTTTCCCCTGGGTTCCTATGGAGATTTTTATAGTCGGCAAGGACTTGGAGAGGGTTTTTCCTTACTTCCCATTTGTTTAAGAATGTTTGATGGAAGGCTTGGAGATCGTTAATACTATGGGGGGTTAAACCTTTAAACCATTTTCTCACTTCTCCCCCCAAACTTTGAGCAAACAATCTGATTTTGACAGATTCATTATCAATTTCATTTCTTTCAAAGTAGTCATTCATCTTATCCACATGTTGAGATGCTGTTATGGTATTACTAGCATCATATAACGGAATTTTGGACTAATAATCTTGTGGAAGATTGACTAATGGTACAGGAAGGACTAAGGGAGCATACCATGCTGCCATGATATGTGGTGGGGGTGGATTTACAAGATGAGGTGTGGGTTGAAGTGGAGTGGTTTGAACAGTGGATGAAAGATGAACAGAAGTGGATGGAACAGCAGTAGATCCCTGAGCTGATCTCGGATGAGAGACACCTAGATTATGTATAAAATGTAAATCAGGAGGTGTTGATTCTCTATTCCCAAGAGTCTTACTTGTTTCGAGAGATGAAAGTGTAGGCTCAGAATCTAACTGATCTAAATCCCCAAATGACCTAGTTCTGAATGGGTTTAATAAGTCAATTTGTGATTCACGAAGAGCTGAAAGGTTTTCAGGGACTGAATTAGCTCTTAGGGGTGGTCTGAAAATAGTTGAAGATTGTATCCTAGGAGACTTCCTAAGAATTCTTTCTGGGTTATCAACTATTTCAGGTGGATCTGGGTCAGGATGGGCTCTAGTGTGAATCTTTTTAGGAGCCACAATGTTTATATGTTTAGACCCAACTAAACAAGAGAAGTTCAACCAGATATGACAATCTTTAGACGGTTAACTAATCTGTTTTCTCAATTCGAATCCTACAGTCCTCTAACTGAGTTTGAATGATTTTATAATGATAAGGGTTCTTCCCAGTGGAGTCTTAAGGTCTGTTCAGGATGGTGGAGTCACCAGGTGGAAGGTTCAGAGTGTTTTCAAAGGAGTACACTGTCCACAACAATGTTTGTGAAACATTCCTTCTCAAGGATATCTCAAAACACAACAAACTCTAACCAGAGGTTGACTGGGAGGCCATTCACCAGATATGTCACCCCCAAAAGAGGATGAGATCTAGAGGCTACCTGGCCCTTTCCAGACTCTGTCTAAGAGTAAAGGGTAAAACACATCAAAGACGTATACAAGATATCAAAACTAGTGTTTTACTACCAATCTGAAATGTTTTTGGTATTTTCTGAATTGTTTATATTTGTGGTTTTAGAAGAATATCCTAACTTTGCCTCAAAACTTAGCTACGGTTATGAAACAAAGACAGTCTATCCTTATGGCTAAGCCAGCTGATTTTCCAAGGTTAGATAAAAACTTAAAAGAATCCTAGGATTGACCTAGTTTGTCACTGATTCAATTGACCTTCATCTTAATTACCATTTTCTTGGTAGTGCTTGAAAAGGCTGCTTATGACTCTCAAGGTGTTAGGAAGTTTCTGGGTTTGAGTCCCCAGTGGAGTCGCCATAAATGTTAGTTTCTGGTGGCTCAAGCTGGCTAATAAAGCAAGTGCTCTATGAACCCCAACGCAAGCTTTTTATGAATAGATTTGAAATACATTTAGATGCAAAAGACTCTGACTTTGTCCCCAGTATGGTCGCCAGAAATGTTAGGTCTCTGTAACAAGCAAGATTGGCAAAGTCCGATCACAGAGTTAACATCATTTCAACCAACTTTGGGATTCTAGGACCTAGCCCTCCTGAATCCGGAGAGGGATCTCTCCAATATGTACAAAGATGGATATTGTCTTTGAAGTTTAGGGTGATGGTATTAGGCTAGTTATGAAGGCCAAGGGTTTTGTTTGGTTTTCTTAGATGGTTGAACATAGTTGCTGTCTGAGACTGAAAGATCTATATGCAAATAGGTTCGAAGGTGAGAAGTTGCAAGTGAACAGAATAAGCTTTGATTCTAAAGAAAGATGATGGCAAGTTTTCAATCCATTGGGCTATGGAGTCATAAGAGAATTTAATTGAAACATCCAGGTTCAAGAGTAATCTATGGGGCAAGTCATCTAGGCCTAAGGATCTCTTTGAAGTTTGATTTATGGAATGGGGTGATACAAAAAAGAAAGGGAATTAACAGATGCAGAACAAAGAGCAGCCCAGAATCTGGTAAGTACTTTGAAACTAGCCAGCCTTTGACCAGGAACTTAAGAAAAACATAGAAGCAAACTAGGATCTGGTAAGTGCTTTGAAACTATCCAGCCTTTGATACACTTCTGATAGAACACAAATTAAAAACAAAGGGAAACTTGAAGGCAACCTTTGGAGCATAAACTAGCGGGCAGGGCTCACCTTTCTCCTCATCTTAGTTCTTCTTTACTTAGCTACTTCCAAGATAATCACCAAGATAACACAGGATGGCCCAAGATCTGATAAGTACTTTGAAACTAGTCAGCTTTTGACACATCCTAAGGGAAACAGACAAATAGTTGAGCAAACAAGAAAGGGACTCACGACTAACCTTTGATTTCCTCAATTCATTCCTTACACAACATATATGAAAGTAACATTTAAAAATAACATTAAGCAGTGACGAAAAGATGAGGGAACGCCATCATCTCTGTGCTTAGACTGAATTAATTCATTTCTAAATAACACAATTAGAAGAAAACATTGGGATAAATATTTTTCAGCCAGAGAAGGTCACTGATGTACAGCAAACTCTAACACTGTTTAAATTGTTCTTTACAGTGGAAAATGAAACAAATTGAAAATAGAAATAAAATGACAAGTTACAGTGAGAATAACATCACCATCAGCATAGACCAGGATCCCATAAATCAGCTTGCATTGATTGCTTCAAACCGGTTACAATCTTCAAATCCAATGTTTTAATTCACCTCTCCTCACAACCTAACCTATCTGTTACAAGCAGAGCTCCAAGGGCCCATGAAACCACTATTTACAGTCAAGAGTTTTTCACTCAGAAACAGCTACAACGCTTCAGCAATTACATTGACAACCAACTAATACAACCCCTCACTCATCTTCTTCTGGATTATTTATAGAAGGATGAGGAGGTGAGATCTGATCAAAAGATCTCAAATTCAATTAATGCAGAATTAATGTCTTCCTGACCCTGTGAGGCTCGATGAAGAAATTCTACAGGTGTTACATTGCATTAATGTGTTTACACTTGAGAAGTAAGCTCGAAGGGAGATTTTGTTGACCTTTGAGGCTCTGTGTACTGTTAGGGTTACTTCTGCAAACATTCTGTCATTAAATCTGGTGCAGTAATAACTTCTTTGGTTGTTCCGAGGCATAATATATGATCTTGTTCAATAAATTCATCCTCTGATTGAGCATTCTGAGCCAATAGGTGGCACTGTGGTGGTTGAGGAATCAATTTGCCTCAAAGTATGGCGGTGGAGGCAATTGTCCGATGAACACCTTTAGGTTTTGCTTTAATCCGTGAGCGAAGCCGGGGATTAGGCTTCTGATAACCGTTCTTAGCCGTAATCCCCGTCAATTTATTCATAAAACTGCTGCTCTGGTTCACTCCATCTTCAAAATCTGATACTCTTTCTCTGCTCTGATATCGACGGCATTCTTCAAGCTTTACTGGGATGTGCGGCAACCAAGGCTCATGAAACCTTGTTGATATCATTATTTTTCACTGTATGATCGATTCCCTGGATTAATCGGAAGGACTGGAGTCGTCACCCTCATCCTTTAGATTTTCATAGAACACGAAGAAAAACCTTAAAAACCTGCAAAATACAAGAAAAATGAGGAAATCTTGCGTTATATGGATAGACTGCATTGGAGGGCGTGCGAGAAAATGGAGCGATCAGAGCCGTTGATCGTATTGCGATCGACGGTTGGGAGCAATTTGAACAGTCAACGGGGAAAAAGGTGGACTGTACAATGGAATCGAGAGAGTGAATGTAAGCCGTCGATCTACAGAGATCGACGGCGGGGATTGACCTTTGAACGCGCCAGGGAAGATTTAACGGGCGGGCAGGAGAGGCGATCAACGATCGTCGGATGGGTGATCCCAGATCCGACGGCGGAGGTGAATCCCGCTGCGGGGCCATTGTACGAGGATTAACGTGCAGGCAAGGCGGAAGGACGGCGGTTTTGGGGATGAGGTGGAGGACACGCGTCGGCCAGCGTGTGGAATCGCTGGCCGACGGTATAAATCCACCCCTGGACGAAAGGTGGTGCGGGCTAAAACCGATGGAACTGGAAAACAGCACGGCGAAGGGGGGTCCACCAGACGAGGGGTATTCTGCTCCGTTGATCTGTGGGGAAAATCGACGGCTGGGAGGAATCGGAGCAGAGGAACACATGGATTGATATTTCACGCCCGAACCTTATAAAGATGGGTCTTTCGAAGGTTTTAAAGGGAAAAAGGGCGGAGCGGGACCACGCCTTGGTTTAGCGCCTTTGGACTTGAGCGGCCGGTCGTGGCTTTCGGGCATGTGGAGGAATAAACGGAAAGGGGCTTAGCCTGAGGGGCTAAAACCTAACGCATAGAAACGTATGTTTTTCTATGGTTTTTAACTGATTTTTGCAAAAGGAGAAAGGTTCCGATAGGTCAAAAAGTGGGTTTTTAACCTTAGGAAATGAGATTATTGGAGAGGTAAGGAATATAACAGGGTTTGGTGGGGTTTTTATGGATGAAAGGAGACTTGAAGAAATGGAGGAAAGATGGAAGAAGGGGAGAGGGAAAAGGAGGAGGATGCAGCAATATTTGACTAGGATCTTCAGGGAATATCAGAGGCAGAGAGGAGGAAGAGTATGCAGAACCAACCAGTAGTTTAGAATCTTACCAACAGACTTCAAGTACCAACAATTTTAGGCCTGAATTTGTTTCTTGAAGGCTGCAAGGAATATTTAGCCACCAGCTGATATAATTGAAAAAATATAGGTGGCTAACAGTGATGGTATTAGGCTAGTTATGAAGGCCAAGGGTTTTGTTTGGTTTTCTCAGATGGTTGAACATAGTTGTTGTCTGAGACGGAAAGATCTATATGCAAATAGGTTCGAAGGTGAGAAGTTGCAAGTGAACAGAATAAGCTTTGATTCTAAAGAAAGATGATGGCAAGTTTTCAATCCATTGGGCTATGGAGTCATAAGATAATTTAATTGAAACATCCAGGTTCAAGAGTAATCTATGGGGCAATTCATCTAGGCCTAAGGATCTATTTGAAGTTTGATTTATGGAATGGGGTGATACAAAAAAGAAAGGGAATTAACAGATGCAGAACAAAGAGCAGCCCAGGATCTGGTAAGTACTTTGAAACTAGCCAGCCTTTGACCAGGCACTTAAGAAAAACATAGAAGCAAACTAGGATCTGGTAAGTGCTTTGAAACTATCCAGCCTTTGATACACTTCTGATAGAACACAAATTAAAAACAAAAGGAAACTTGAAGGCAACCTTTGGAGCAGAAACTAGCGGGCAGGGCTCACCTTTCTCCTCATCTTAGTTCTTCTTTACTTAGCTACTTCCAAGACAATCACCAAGATAACACAGGATGGCCCAAGATCTGATAAGTACTTTGAAACTAGTCAGCTTTTGACACATCCTAAGGGAAACAGACAAATAGTTGAGCAAACAAGAAAGGGACTCAGGGCTAACCTTTGATTTCCTCAATTCATTCCTTACACAACATATATGAAAGTAACATTTAAAAATAACATTCAGCAGTGATGAAAAGATGAGGGAACGCCAGCATCTCTGTGCTTAGACTGAATTAAATCATTTCTAAATAACACAATTAGAAGAAAACATTGGGATAAAGATTTTTCAGCCAGAGAAGGTCACTGATGTACAACAAACTCTAACACTGTTTAAACTGTTCTTTATAGTGGAAAATGGAAACAAATTGAAAACAGAAATAAAATGACAAGTTACAGTGAGAATAACATCACCATCAGCATAGACCAGGATCCCATAAATCAGCTTGTATTGATTGCTTCAAACTGGTTACAATCTTCAAATCCAATGTTTTAATTCACCTCTCCTCACAACCTAACCTATCTGTTACAAGAAGAACTCCAAGGGCCCATGAAACCACTATTTACAGTCAAGAGTTTTTCACTCAGAAACATCTACAACGCTTCAGCAATTACATTGACAACCAACTAATCCAACCCCTCACTCATCTTCTTCTGGAGTATTTATAGAAGGATGAGGAGGTGAGATCTGATCAAAAGATCTCAAATTCAATTAATGCAGAATTAATGTCTTCCTGACCCCGTAAGGCTCGATGAAGAAATTATACAGGTGTTACATTGCATTAATGTGTTTACACTTGAGAAGTAAGCTCGAAGGGAGATTTTGTTGACCTTTGAGGCTCTGCGTACTGTTAGGGTTACTTCTGCAAACATTCTGTCATTAAATCTGGTGCAGTAATAACTTCTTTGGTTGTTCCGAGGCATAATATCTGATCTTGTTCAATAAATTCATCCTCTGATTGATCATTCTGAGGCAATAGGTGGCACTGCGGTGGTTGAGGAATCAATTTGCCTCAAAGTATGGCGGTGGAGGCAACGTCTGATGAACACTTTTAGGTTTTGCTTTAATCCGTGTTCTGAGCCGGGGATTAGGCTTTTGATAACCGTCTTAGCCGTAATCCCCGCCAATTTATTCATAAAACTGCTGCTCTGGTTCATTCTATCTTCAAAATCTGATACTCTTTCTCTGCTCTGACATCGATGGCATTCTTCGAGCTTTACAGGGATGTGCGGCAACCAAAGCTCATGAAACTTTGTTGACATCATTGTTCTTCTCCGTATGATCGATTCCCTGGATTAATCGAAAGGACTGGAGTCGTCACCCCCATCCCTTAGATATTCATAGAACACGAAGAAAAAACCTTAAAAACCTGCAAAAAACAAGAAAAATGAGGAAATCCTGCGTTATATGGATAGACTGCATCGGAGGGCGTGCGGGAAAAAGGAGCGATCAGAGCCGTTGATCGTATGGCGATCAACGGTTGGGAGCAAACTGAACAGTCAACGGGAAAAAGGTGGACTGTACAATGGAATCGGGAGAGTGAATGTCAACCGTCGATCTACAGAGATCGACGGCAGGGATTGGCCTTTAAACGCGCCGGGGAAGATTTAACGGGCGGGCAAATTCGTTAAAGGGTGAGCGGAAAAGGTGATCAGGGACCGTCGGATGGGAGGGCCCAGATCCGACGGCGGGGATGAATCCCGCTGCATGGCCATAGGACGAGGTTTAACGCGTGGGCAATAGACATGGCACGGCGGTTTTGGGATGAAGTGGCGAACACGTGTCGGCCAGCGTGTGGGATCGCTGGCCGACGGTATAAAACCGCCCCCGGACGAAAGGTGGTGCGGGCACGAAACCGGTGGAAATGGAAAACAGCGCGGTGAAGGGGGGTCCACCAGATGAGGGGTACACTGCGCACCGTTGATCCGTGGGACATATCGACGGCTGAGTTTCAATATGATTTTCTTTGGTGGAAAAATAAAATAAACCCGACTTTGCGTTTTACAAAGGTTTTCAATGTTTTCGGGTAATAAATTATTTCTGAGGGTTAAGCGCCTGGCGGTCTTAGCACACGGTTCTGGCGTGGGGACATATGGATGGAGGGAAAGCAGGAGCTTAGCCTGAGGGGCTAAAGCCTAACGCATAGAAACGTATGTTTTTCTATGGTTTTTGAATGATTTTTGCAAAAGGAGAAAGGTTCCGATAGGTCAAAAAGTGAGTTTTTAACCTTAGGATATGAGATTATTGGAGGGGTAAGGACTATAAAAGGGTTTGATGGGGTTTTTATGGATGAAAGGAGACTTGAAGAAATGAAGGAAAGATGGAAGAAGGGGAGAGGAAAAAGGAGGAGGATGCAGCAATATTCGATTAGGATTTTCATGGAACATCAGAGGCAGAGAGGAGGAAGAGTATGTAGAACCAACCAGCAGTTTAGAATCTTACCAACAGACTTCAAGTACCAACAATTTTAGGCCTGAATTTGTTTCTTGAAGGCTGCCAAGAATATTTAGCCACCAGCAGATATAATTGAAAAATATAGGTGTGGATAACACAATTGTTGTTCACGCTCGCAATTCGCATCAGCAAGATGACCGCTATGATACCACTTGATCCGGGTCCATTAGCTACCAGACTTACCCATGATCTTTTACTTCTGTGATGTATTAGAATTGCATTTTATCAAAGCATTAATGGACACATATGAAAATGTAATTAAGATGAAAACATGTCAACAATCACACAACAAAACGCAAGACGTTTAATAACATAGTTCGTCCAGTGTGGACTACGTCTCCGGGCCTCGGTGTCTCGATGGTGTTGGCTACTTCATTTGGTGTCAGAAATGTTGATGATGTACATGGACGCTATTTTCTTGTCATACAATAAGATGTGCCCTCAACATGAGTGGAAAAGTCTCTCCACAAGATGTTCCAATATAAGGAACTCTCACTCATAAGAAACCTTCTATCAACATGACAACGTCACACATGGTGACCAAGAGTATCCCGCCATCAAAGAAAAAAAAGGATCTCAGAACATAAATGATCATCCATGATGAATAAATATCACATGAAATAAACATCAAGATTCCAAATCATACATCAAGCAAGAATTGACATTACATAAAACATATCACAACAATAATCAATGAAGTACATGGCAACAACACTTCATATACCTCAACTATGATGCTAGATGAAGAATAGGCTGCTCAACTGTTGGATCTGAATGCACCATCGAATTTGTGGCATTGAATGGCATGAAATCAACTATCCACACTATGAATTTTGACACCGTCATTCCAATATGGAAAATAGATGAAAAATCGAGACCTCTATTGCAGAAACTAACACCGCCATCAGATTCCCGTCGCCGAGAGGTGTAAAATCCATATAAAGTTTGTCCAATTTGGACACCGAACAATTCTAGCCCCTCTGAAAATGTGGCTCAGCTCATGGTTCCACTGCCCCCCTGAATGGATCAGGGTTCCATCGCCTCAAATTGCATGCTCGCCTGTACCCGCAATAAAATAATGCTTATGGAAATCTATGCCAAGTCTACCTTGAACTCCACGCTCCTCCTTCGTTCTGCTCGACCTCCACCTTCATTGGGGTTGAATGGAAAAGTGAAGGTTTTATAACTTGTTTGATGAGCGAAGTTAACAAGGAGATGGATGTTGGGCCAATGGTAAAATTTAGAAACCATAAGCATGGGGTCGGGGGATCAAATCTCGCCCATGCCAATCTTGGTGTGTAATTTTTAAATGGCGCGTTTTAAGTTAACACATAACCATTGGTGGCATTAATTTTGGGTCACATATGGTTTAAACGTTTGATATTTTGTTGGTTTGAAATTATATATGGCATATATTTATTTTGGCTGTTGTATATGGGGTCGCCGCATGGGGCAGCCTAGCCCACATGGTCGGCGCGGGTTCAATTCCCACCGACCCCACATCATGACCTTCGGGTCATAACGTTACGGTGGTGCGTTTTGTTTTAAATCAAGGCTTCAAGTGGGCGGGGTCCGCTCCACATGACCCTAACCCGACCCATTCAACTGAACACATATTTATATACCATTGTTGCGAAGGGTGCGGCAGGGGTCATGGATCACTGCCCCATTTTTGTTATTTGATATGTAATATGGTCGTTGGGGGGTGGCGGGGTTGGTGGCCTACCACCCCATTATAAAATATTTTTTTGTTTTTTATAAAAAATAATGGGCATTTTTTATTTTAACAAAAATAAGGGTCATTGTGAAAATTAACAAGGCCACAATTTCACCCATTTTCGGGAGCTGGGTTCCCTTCCGGTTGACGGTGAATTTGTGGGACACTTAAACTTGGCCCACTCCCCAACTTTGACTTGCTCTAACTTCTCCATATGGGCTCAGATTGGATATTTGTTCGCACCGTTGGAATCAAGGTGAAGAGTACTTTAGCCTAAAACTGGTTCAAGAGAAATCTGAACACTTTTAATTTTGACCTATCATCAACCCTCCTGGTCTCTTGAGGGTGTCTGGAGCCTCCTGGATCATAACAAAAACATAGGGGATGTAGGGAACCTTTCTGATCAATAGTAAGATCTAACAAAACTTCCAATATATTTTTCCATTATGGAGCAAATGTTTCTCACCGACCCACAATGAGATTACACACAATAATCTATTAATATACCTAAAGATACACTTAATGAAGGATTTAACTAGATTAGTGAGAAAAAAATTGAGAGTTGTTTGCTTGAGCATTGGAATCTCAATAAATATGAGTGGAAGTTATATTAGCATACATATTTCTTACCTTGTTCACTCAATTCATATTCAGAGATTAAGATTAAAATTTTGATTCTACATTGACCATTTTTATAGTCCATGATGAGAATTGGGTTCCCCATAAATTGAAGTTCCATAGAATCTTTCTCTCAAACATACTTTAATAGAATCGAAAAGGAAAAAAATTTAGCTCTATTGTTTGAACCCACCCAAATACCAAATTTAAAAAGGAAAACAATAGTATTTATTTTAAAAAAGTAGGGCTCCAACACCATATTTACATGGAATCCCTTTAGTGCCATCAAAGAAGCCCTAGGCCTTTTTCTTGCTGAACGATACCTCTTTTGAAATGAAAATGGATTTATCAAAGGGGGCTTCCAATTAACTTATCTTACGAGAAAAAATGTAGGAGATAAATTAATGCCTTGAAAAATCATTTCAGTCCTATATTAACCAAATGGCCCAAGGAACAAAACATGGCAAACCTCTAAAACTATAAAGCGACCTATCTTGATGCCATTTTTAAAATCACTCCAACAAAGATTATTTATCATCCATATTTCTACTTTAAAAACTCTTTGAAAGCTAAATGCATCTTTCCAAATTGTTCTTGAGAGCGATCATGTTACAAATAGACAATAAACTATCTCAATGTTTTCCTCACAAAGAATGCATCTACTAGGGCTATGCCATTTTTTTTTAACCATTGTCCTAGGTCAAGATATCGTTTTTCAAGGCCAATGATAAGAAAATATTGGTCTCTAAAGGGCTGTCTAACTTCCAAATAGCTTTCCACCATAACAATGTTTCTACACTCACCCCTTCCTCCACTCTTCCAAATAACTTTTTTTTTTTTTGGTAGTTAGAATACCTATCATTTTTTTTGTCCATTTTTGTTCATCCTCATTGTTTATTATCTTTATGGAACTATGCTTAAGAATACCAACATAATGTTATCATTCTTTGATGGCATAGCCCCTTCTAGACCTAAACAACTCGTAGATTCCACACTTGAGTCCATCCTAAGTTACCAAGGGCATCAACTCGTTACAACTTTGAAATGCAATTAGAATAAATACCATATTATATTTTGTCCATTTTTGTTCATAGTCATTGTTTATTACCTTGATGGAAATTTTCTTATGAAGACCAATATAATGTTTCCATTATTTAATTATATCCCCTTTTTGAACTAAATAACTCACATATTTCCGCACTTGATTCCATCCTAAGTTACAATGGGCATCAACTTATTAAAAATTTGAAATTCCTGTCATTAAGTTTATTTTGCAAGGCACAAAAATATTGTAGTTCCCACTACAATTAATCCATTAATCCTCATTTTCAAGTACCACTAGCACAAGTGGTTGAGGATGGGCCTCGTTAGCAAGGCGACCTAGGATCAAACCTCACAGGGGGTGTTTGTGCCCTGTGCTAGGGGGAGGAGACATGCTAAAAAATCTAGTCAGCTAAGGGCTTGTGTGGCCCAGCCTAGGTGTGATCCTCGAGTGACTTTGAAGGCTTATATTCCCTTGGGTCGCGACTCCTCAAGCCATAGGTCAAGCCTGGAGAATCATAGAAAACTTGACAAAAAAAAAATCCATGGATCCTCACCATCTTCGACTTTTATTCTTGATCCAACTACCAAAGTACTCCTTCCTAGCTAAAGTAGTAACTTTTAACACAGATTTATAGACTATAATTGGCCCTCAACTTATTTTCTACCATATTGAACCATTATTATGCAAGATTACCTTTTAAGTACCAGTTCTTCATAACATTTCCCCACAAAGAGTTGTTGAAAAACCATCTTCAAATATTTTTTGCAGTGAATGCAACCCTAAAAATTCGATGTTTTTAAGTTTGTAATCTCCAAGATCTTTATGTTTGGTAATTCTAGACCACTTTATTAGAGGAATCCCTTTAGTAGGCTTGTTTCTAGTCCATAAAAAGTTGAAGCACACTTTTCTAGCATAAATTTCAGAAAAACCAACCTCCCTCTCTACTTACTCTTCTTATCCATTCAATTGCATTTACATTAAATTCCATTCCAAGAATTGCAAAAAAAATATATGAAATATTTTTTAAATAGTTCATCTTTGATAGGGCCCATGATAGAAAAATATAATATCATATATGAAAAGAAAGTGGGAAATAATCAATGATTGTTTTGGTTTAAGTCATTTAAATCTTCCTTTCCTCTTTACCTCCATCTTCTTTGACTTTGAACCAATAGGAAAAGAAAAGTTGACAGAGGACACCCTTGCCTTAGCCCCTTAGAGGCATAAAGGAATCCAGATGGAAAATCATTGAATATTGCATCAAAAGAGGATGACAAAATGTAACCCACAATCCAATTGACGACAAAAAGGTTCATACCATTTTGAAGTGGGAGCAACTAGACATATAATGAGTTCATTTTGTCATAAGATTTTGAAAGATCAATTTTCGTAATGACCAAATGAATTTTTTCACATTTTATAGAGTGTAAAACTTTTTGAATAGTTCCCAAAATATCATGGATTTATTTATTAAAAAGGTGTGTGTGTGTGTGTATTTTCAAGAGAAAGGTTGTGACATATTTATTTCAAGAAGAAAATGTGACATTAAATTTAACACGTGCAGGGGAAATTAAACCAAAGGAGAGTTGGTAACAAATAATTCAAAATAGTATATCTATGAAAAAGAACTCACCAACTTGATATCTGAGTCAACATACATGCCTTTAGGGGGATACATGTCTCATATCCCACATGTTAGACATTGACCTGATGTGACGCATGCCAGAAAAAAGTTTGCCACATTTCACATTTATAGGAAACATGCAAAAATAATGTATGACACATGGCTTAGCCATATTGACTTTAGGACATGTGTCCTCTCAAAAAGCAATCCACATGCTCTAAAAAGGTGAATTGTCCCTCTTTTTTTTTATCATTTTATTCAGCAAGTTGGAGCTCTAAGGTGTCTTGGTGTGTAACTAAGGGTTATATTGCAATATTGAAGGGTTGTGAAAGTGGATTTGTCAACGAAACTTCACATAAATAATGGCTGAATAAAAAAGGGAAATTGGAAAAGATAAAAGGAAATGGAGGAATTCCACTATTGATTAGATTAGATATATACAAGGAGGAGGAGGGGGAGGATGGAGGAGATATCAGTGTGAGTGGTTCTGATTTTGATGATTATTACATTGAGAAGGACTACCAAAAATCACAAGCTATGAGATTCTTGCATTTACAATTATAATGTCTACTCTATTTTATATTTCCATTGACATTTCCACATATAGTAGCAAAGACTCAATGCCTATGTAAGAAATGTTGATTATGATGACATAATGATAAAGCTATAGTTTATGGTTCTTATTTCTTGTGTGTTTTTCATTTGTTCATCATTAATGTAGTACTAGTAAGTACCAGGAAATAACTAGTTGTATGATCGATTTTGTTTCATGTAAATGTTTTAGTTTCTAAATTCTACCAAAATTTTAATCTTTCTGTCTATTTAATTTTGTATGTGTAATTTCACTAATATATGAACCATGTCCTCCATGTCTTGTTTATGAGGTCGCTATGTCTCATGTCAAGCACTCGTATTTCCATGTCCTCTTTGTCTCACGACATCATGTCTTTTGACTTATCTTGATTGATTAGTAACAAACCATTGCAATCAATGGTAAAAATTACACATAATCAAAATAATTTCCATGCAATAAACTGTAAAGACTAAAGAGAATAGATTGACCCTATACACAAAGTCTTATAAACCTTATACAGTTATATAGTCCACAAAAAATTATCGTATCACTTACACAAATAGTTGTCTACTAGGAATGATGTCAATAACAATAAAATATGTCCAAGTGATCTCAAGTAATCCTAGGAGCGTTCATTTCTCTAAATTAGTTATCTAAATATCTACATACAAGAAACGTTTATAAATCTAGCCATATCCTTCACTTATCAAGTGAGATTTTCACACCCTGAGTTGATATTTTTATTTGTCCATCACACCAATTTTCCTTTGGCTTGGAATTCCCCAAAAAATGGAGTTTAGAAATGCCTCTTTTTTTCTAATATTCCAACTAGTATAGGAATGGATTTAACCTATCCCAAGTTGTTTCTTCCATATCCTAGTAAAAAAGTGAACTTATAATACAGTTATTCCATTATATGAATATTGTATTTTGAATAAAACCTATAGTGGAGTTATGCACACATCTTCAAATATTATGACATTTTTGGTTGACAACGATGTGTATCACACGAACAAAGGTGAGGCTTCATGCTCAACAACCTTACTATCATTCCTGTTGGAAATACTGAGAAGGGGGTGAATCAATATTTCCTAGCAATTAGTAACTTATTAATCCTTTTTAGATCAATAATTAATCTCCAACATCAATTTAAAACATAAGTGATTAGTAGACAATAAACACAAGAATATTTAGGTAGAAAACTCCCTCTGAGACAAAAAACCACCGAACAATTTTCTAATAGTTTTGTGACTCCATCAAATTCTTTAACTCCAATTGAGGGAAGCCCCAACTCCCTAGTAAATTTAAAAGCGTTCAATTCTCTAGCTACAACTAGAAGGACACTCGAATGCCCTAGAAAACTCCAACTTTCCCTAGCACCAGCCTACCACCCTAAAATATTTTTAGGCTCCAACTTGAAGGTGACTTCAACCACCTGCCTAACGCCACCCAACCACCTTGAAAGTGACAATGAAATATGACAAGCTATTATGAGCTCTCGTACTAGGGATAATGGCCCACTTATAATGAATGCTGATAACTTTCAATGATAAAGAACCTTATAACTACCTTGACTACCATACTTGAATCAAGTCACCCTTCTACCACACTGCTGTAATAATGGAGAAACTCTGAGAATAATGGGACTATTGTTAGATAAAACCGAAACTTGATGAAAATTCCTTACTCATGTACAAAAATTGTGTGGGTGTCAACTGTAGTCTTGATTGAAAGCAATAGCTTCCAGATCAAACTTGATGACTTCCCATGTATCTGCTACACATCTGTACTACCAAACCCTTCCTTGTTTATGACATCAATGATAAGCAAGAGCAAAAACACTGCAATAACCTTTTCTGAATAAATTTGTCAATGAAACAATATATAGTCCTCTGCATATGGCTTTAATAATAATACCACCAAATATCAATAAAACATTCCTTATGAAATTATTGACCTCAACACCAATCTCACCAAATGTTGTCACTATAATAGATTTGGACTACTTTCTTGAGTAAAATTTAAGTTGAATGATCTCAACATGTATCCAATTTATAAAGATTGATATATTTTTGAATCCTTAATTAATTATTGATGTCGCTGCTTTAAGAATTATATAGTGAACAAGTTAGAACTGATCCCTCAATAATGATGCACAAGCTAACATTGTTAAATGTAGACAAAAGGCCACAAATGTCTCAAGGTTTCCAGAAATTCAAATGAGTAGGGTTGTTGAGTGATTCCCTAATAAATGTCTGAAATGTTCACTTGACCGAGAATTAGAGATCAACCCATAGATATGAAAATGACCATTGAGAAGAGTCAAGATAATAATAACGGATTGAACACTATCTTTGTCACCATTCTGAAGATAAAACACAATCAATATTCTGATGCCCTTCTGCTAATTTTCAAAACCCAGAGATTAATACACACATATGAACAAGCTTTTAAATATTCCTTGTCTCCTTCAATAGGCTGCATATATTCTAGGAGATTCAAGCATAGATATGTTTGATACCATGTGTAGATAATAGAGGTGAAAGAAAGAGAATTGTTTTACTTTGTTGGTCTTGCACAATTCATCTCAAAGTTTATATAAGGAATTCATGAAATGTTGAACTATTCCTTAGATACACAATCCATAGAGATGATTATAGCAATAGCGTTGTCGCAGAACATCAGAATGGGATCATCAAAATTTACTTGAAGATCCTTAAATGTTTGTTTCATCTAGAGGAATTGAGTACAACAATATGCCATTGCTATATATTATACTTCTGTTGTGGATAAGGGGACTGAAGATTTATTTTTTCTTAACCATGATACAAGGAAACCACCTAGGTAGAAATCTACTCCACTAGTGATTTTACGATCATCAACACTTCCTACCAAATTTGCATCTGTATAAGATGTGTTGTTTAAGTCATTTCCTTTTGGATACCATAAACCAAAATTTGATGTTCCCTTGAGATATTGAAATATTCTCTTTACTGCAACAACATGAGAGTCTTTTGGTTCTCCCTGGAAACGTGCTACTTATCCAGCTGCCCACATCACATCTGGCTTGGAAATGGTCACATATAGAAGACTGCCAATCATTGATCTATATATCCTCTGGTCTGCATCCTTAGATAAGTTATCCATTCCCAACCTGCAACCAATAACCATTTGGGTGCTAATCAATTTGCAATCTTCCATTTGAAACCTTTTCAACATTTCTTTGATATACTTGATTTGAAAGATGAATATGCCCTTGTCTTCTTGAGATATCTAAAGTCCCAAGAAGAAGGTTTTAAAACTCATCAAGTAATGCCATCTCTAACTCATTTTCAATATCTGATGCAAACTTCTTGCTTAAATTTTCACCATCGCTGCCAAACATAATGTCATCCACATATAATTCAATGATGGTCAAACTATCGTGCATAAAATTTTCTATCAAAATTTCCTCTCTTCAACCATTTTTTCTTCAAGTACCTATCAAGACGAGAATACCAATCTTGAGGAGCATGTTTGAGACCATATAATTCTTTGTTCAATATGAAAACACTATCCTTCTCAGTGAGGAAAAATCCCTCAGGTTGTTCTATATATGCCTCTTCTTCCACTTCTCTATTCAAAAAGTTTGATTTTACATCCATTTGATACACCTTGATCTTCTGCGAACCTTCATAGGCCAAGAACATTCTAATGGCTTCCATCCCAGTGACGAGATAAAATGTCTCTTTGAAATCTATTCCGTCAACCGGTGTATACCCTTTACAGACCAACCTTGCCTTGATCCTGTAAACATGTCCATCCTCATTCAACTTGTTCCTGAAAAACCATTTTGTGCCAATGACATTTTTTTCCTTTGGTCGTGGAACCAATTCCCAGTTAATTTGATCCAACTCCTCTTTCATAGGTGATACCTAATGTTCATCGTGACTAGTTTCTTTAAAGCTTATAGGCTCAATTGTGGCCAAGAGGGAAATATGGGCTTGTTTTGGCATGCATAGATGTCAGTTTATTCTTGTACCTATGCTTTTTGATGTCCCCAATGATTTTATCTTAAGGATGGTTCTTTTGATACCATTTATTGGGAGTCTTCGAAGGTGCTTGCTGTTCATTTCTTGTCTCTTCCTAGTTAACTGTTGTTTCCTCATTTGATTGCACTTGCTTTGAGGCATTCTCTTTGAACTTTTATAGTTCTTCCTTTTGTGTCTCTGGTTCACCTGAACATAAGCTTCCTTGTTCAATTTTTTGTCCATAAGCTTCATAAAACATTACATTGATTCTTTAAACTATCTAGTTGAGCCTATGATTATAACATATGTAAGATTTTATTTTACTTGAGTAACCAACAAAGATGCTGTAATCTATCAAAATGTCAAACTTTCCTATCTTCCAGTATTCCCTTTTAATGTAGCATTTGCTTCCAAAGACTCGAAAATGTTTGAAATTTGTTGGTATTCCCCTCCATATTTCATATGGATTCTTATCACAATTGCTTCTAAGCAATCCTATGTTAAAAATGTATACTACATATCAACTTCTTGAATCCAAAATTTGTTGTCCAATTTTGAATCATTCATCATTGTTCCAACCATTTCTTCTACGATTTTATTTTTCCTTTAGACGAATCCATTTTGTTGTGGTGTCCTGGATATTGAGAACTGCCTTTTTGTTCCATGTTCCTCATAGAAATGATGAAATGCCTTGGATGTGAATTCCCCGCCATTATCTGATCTAAGACATTTGATCTTCAAATCAATTTCATTTTCAACCATTTCCTTGTATATTTTGAAGAATCCAAATGCTTTAAACTTTTTATTCAAAATTTTTACTTTTGTCATCCTGGTATAATCATCAATCATTAGTATGAAGTATTGCTCACCATCTAGCGCTTTAGTATTCACCATTCCACATAGATTAGTGTGTATTAATTCCAATGGTTTTGATGTGGAATGTTCTTTTGTCTTGAATCCAACTCTTGTCTATTTTCCATGACTGCAATGTTTACATGTAGCACTGGTTAGTTTCTAGATCGAAAAAATTTATCTCACAACCTCATTTTACTAATTTTGACAAGGTTATCAAAGTTTACATGCCCCATCCATTTGTGCTAGAGCCAAATTTCGTCTTCTTTTTCCAAGAAACAACCTTTAACTGTCTCATCCAAAGTGTATATGTCGTTTGGAGTCCTAGTTGCAGTAGACACCAATTGAATAGATTTGTTTCTTTTTATTTCACATTTCTTTGAGTCAAAGAGTAGTATATGTCTCTGATCTCACATTTGACTTATGCTCAAAAAACTATGGTTCATATTTTCAATGAGAAGCACATCTTTTTTTGTAGCATCCTTTCCACCAATATTGACTGTGCCTGTTCCTATAACATTTGCAAATCTGTCATTTCCAAAAATCATTGTTCCATCTTTTCCTTCTTTCATATATATGAATTTATTCTTGCCTCTGGTCATATACGTTGAGCATCCACTATCAAAATATGACACATTCTTCTTGATTCCCTTGGGGGAGTGGTTAACCTAGAATATTTAGCCAAATGTCCAAAGTTGTTGCATATATGGAATTCTAATTCATTACTTACATAACCAAACATGTTGTAGTTTTGTTTGTAATCCTCCTCTGAGTTGATGGGATATTCATTCTTGAAATACCTTCAAAAATTGCTTTTGTTCTTACCATAGGCTTGAAAATTTACAACTTTGTCCAAAATTTCCACATGAATAACGCACACCAAGAAATATATTTTGATACTTGAGAGGTGGAGATCTTATTCATGATACTATTTTCCATGACACTTCTTGCTGGTCTTGAACCTTCTACTATTTTGGGAATCCTCTTTCCTTATCAATATATCCTCTAGAAATTGGTACATAATCTTTTTGTACATCTCCCTTTTCAAACGTTTCCTTGTAGCCCGATCCTGTCTTGACATTGTGCGACTTTTGACTGATGATGAGCTCATCTAATGCTCTGGAGTTGTGCGCAAAATTTTGCTGAACATTCTTGTTTTCATAGATAGAATATCTCTACTTCTAACTCTTCCCTTGCCTTGTTTATTTATTCAAGTTTTCTTATGAGGTGTTAAATTTTTCGGCTTGTTCCAATTGTAATTCTAGGATGTTAATGGCTTCCTTTGATTCTTCATTATTGTTATTGAGACTTTTGGCATGTTCTTTTGCAAAATTCAATTCAACTTCTAGAAACTTTACGTTTCCTCTTTCAACCTTAAGATATTTTACAACTCTGACCATCTTGTTTTGAAATGTGATTTCGTCCATCTCTTCTTCTTCACCTTCTTCTTCAAGAGATTCCTTCCTATTGTCCTTATGGAATGAATAACACTCTTCCTGTGTCATTTTCTTTGTCACTGTCACTTTCTTCTTCAGACGAGGAGCTATCTTCTTTAGAGAAAAAGATTTTCTTAAAGCCTCACCTTTTATTTTTCTTGTTGAATCTTCTTTGTGTGAAAATTCGTTGAAATGCAGCAACTGGAATTAATTCTTCTAACTGATTAAAAATTTATTTATTTACTTAGTAATATTGAATTAATCACATTGCAATTTATTCACAAAATATAATACTATGGAAGATAAAATGTAAACTACGAAATTACCTACACACAAACATAAAATTGACGTTGTTATTTTTGGACAAAAGTCCCCAGGAAAAACATACATGGGATAACCAATGCAATGAATGAGGGTTTTATATTATTAAGAAACAATGAGAAATTTTGAGTATGACTAGATGCCGAAATATGGAAATCCTACAGAGAAAAACACTGGCAAAAATCTAGTGAGGAAATTAACTCACCCCACAAGTAATCTAGGCTTTGACTGCCAACACTAAGTGAGCCATCCAAACAGCCTCTGCGTAGGCTTACGTCACCCTAGAAAAATCCCTACCACGTACTGCTTGAAATAACTGCTCCTCAAGCTGTCATGTCTTCTACTAACTGAAAAAATGTCTCTCCAGCCTTCTAAAACACTTTCCCGACCTATGAAAATAAAACTCATGTTCTCTCCAGAAAAATTAAACTACCTCTAGAGGATTTTATGCAACCCCTACGTCAACCTCACTATGGATTTTCTGCCTCTCTCCAAACTACTCTCCAGAACTGGAATCTCTTCCTCTGGACTCACTATCCCTGCCACTCTCTGTATCTTTTTCCCTTATATAGCTCGAACTCTTTTGACAAATACTACTTCTCTCTAGAAATTGAACTGCCCAAGGAAATCATTCTCAAGTGTGTGTTCTCCATCTACCCATTAACCTCCTCTTATCTCTAGTTGGGACTCCAACGACCAAGATTAAAACATAATCAATGACTGAGATCATATATGGATGGATATGTGTGAGTTTCTAGATGATTCACACCTTTCTCAATTAATACTGATTAATTAACCCCTTTCCTAAGTTTAGACTTAGGAAATATTTTTAAATAGGCTAATAATCTAATTTAGACACTTCTAGGTGGAATTTCGAGAAATTATTTTTGGGTTATGGAGAACTCCTATGTTTTGTACTCTACACAAATTTTTGATAATAGAACACATCCGATGCTACAAAAACTAACACTCCCTCTTAACAAGGAAGGTGTTTTAGTGCTGCATTGCTCCTACACCACCCTAGCTCTGAATCACCCTCTGCCACTTCCCATCAACCATTGCACAACTATGATGCTGCATCTTGTTTGCTGCTGACATTGATATATTGCTTCCAATACAACATCTACAATATCACTCCCTCTCATCTGTTGCTGCTGCAACTGCAACTACTGCAACTGAGAAGCATCTAAAATATTATATCCATTCTACTGAAACATGTTCTCCACCATACCCATATGTTTTCTAAAATATACAAACTTAGCTCTCCCTGGGGCTTTCATGAGTATATCTAGAACTTGCTCATCCGTGGGAACATAATGTAGCTGGACCGCTCCATGCTCTATAGTATCTCTGATGAAATGACACAAAATATTTATGTGTTTTGACCTGTCATGAAACATTGGATTCTCAAAGAGCTTAATGCAACTTTGATTATCATAGTGAATACTAGTCGCCTCCATCTTCTACCTGAAGGAGCTTACCAATAGCTTCCGAAGCCACATAGCTGCACATGTAGCTGCGATTGCTTCCATATACTCTACTTCTGCAGAGCTCAGTGCTATTGACTTCTACTTCCTGTGACACTAGGAAACCAACCTTGATCCAATGTTGAAGCCGTACCCAAAGGTACTTTTCATGTCCACTGAGCTGACTGCCCAATCTGCAGTTGTGAACCCACATAGTTTGATGTCACCCTCTCCAGTATATTTCAACCCATACTCAATTTTGCCGTACACATACCTAAAAATGTACCTCCTTGCTGTCTAATGCACCCTCTTTGGCTCCACGATAAACTGACTGAGGCTATTGACCGCGAAATAGATATCTGGCCTAGTGTTAGCCAGATACATGAGAGAACTGATGAGCTATCTATACAAGGTGGGGTCAACAAATTTGTCATATGATGCATCTATATTCTTCTAATTGGTGATTATGGGTCTACAATCTTGCATTCTGAATCTCTTCATAATATATGTAGCATATCTCCCTTCACCAAGGAAGATCTCCTCATCCTTTTGCAACACTTCCAATCCTAGGAAATAGTGCATCAACCCAAAATACTTCATATCAAACTTTGCTCCCAACCTCCTCTTGCAGTCCTCTATGAGCCTGAATGACCCTATTAGGAATATATCATCCATATACAATAATAGGATGAGTGGCTCATCCTCTACCATCAAATAGTAAAGGTTGGGATATGCGTCACTCTTGATGAATCCTGTTGGTGTCCAAGTGTGAATGAATATTCAAACCCTTTCCTACATTAATTATCAATCTGGGTGTGTTGGTTATTGCAAGACTAATGCGCACAGTATATGCAGGAGCAATAACATAATCCGCTATTGAACATATATTTAATAATTAAAACGAGAAAAAATACTGTAACAACAATAAAAGATAAATAATGGAATTATAAAAGCATCCACAACAATTACAAAATCATACCGGAACAACAGTTAAAATAACCAATAGAAATGCGAAATAAAAAAACGGAAATAACACAACACCTGATCAGAAGAGTGTGCCCAACTCTCTGATCAGTGTTGCGGTAAACTCACAACTCACAGATCAAACAACAAAACGATGTGTATTCAATTGATTAAAATACTTCTGTTAAAAAATCAGTCTCTTTTCGCTTAACCCCGATTCACAACCCTATGACCCTTCTTATACAAATGTTTAGGAAAACCATCCTTTTAATCTGACAACTAAATATCTACAAATATACAATTCTTACAACAACCAACTAGTTGCCGAGAGAAAACCACGAAAGGCCTGGAATAGATCTAGGGTAAGTTGGAATCTATTGTGCTGTTACAACATATCAATATAATTCTGAGAATTCAGAGTTGATTCGTTACTTGCAGATGTGACCCCTTTACTTGCCAAATTTGTGGAAATAACGAAATTAATACTTGCATAGGTAAAATCTCCATGACTATTATTTCATTAATCAAACATTCCATATAAGACATGGAAATGGATTTACCTCATGTGTTTAGAACTATTAATGATACAAAGAGGTAGAAAGGTGGGTGAAAATAGGAGAGAAAAGTATACATATTTGATACCCAACGTCTCCCCCCAACTAGTCTATCTGCATGTCCTCATGCAGCTTGTCGTCTTCTTAGATCTGGGTTGGAATGATTATGGATGGCATGAAGCTGCAAGTGGTCATATTCTCTGGCCACCTCTGTTCCAGGGGGTTTATATCCTTCTGTCAGAACAACATCCTTCCACTAGTCTTGGATGACATTGTATGCGGGAGTATACTGATATGCTAGCAACCAAATGAGGGGGAACTGAAACCTTAGTCCCATCCACCGGACCCCATAGGTCTGAATACATGCTACAAAATGCGACACTCTTTCTAATGCTTGTGAAAAGTTGGGTGCTCAAAAAGGTTCTCGACTTCTGATAGTTGATAATGACAACATCCATCTCCTTTGACAACTGTCTAGAGCTTCATCCTGAAAAGTTACTATCTGTCGAACATAGAGGTCAGCACACCATTTCTGGGTTTCTAGCATATGTTCCTTATGTCCCTCAATCTGTAAAAAGGTAAAATGCTTATTATAAATATTTGCTGCCTGGCCATGCTTTCTCCTTATTATCAATGACCTTGTAACTTGATTTTCTTCAAACATATCATGGGCCTTTCTCCATTTAACCTGACTGATAGTGTAGGAGGTGAAGGCTCTGAAATGAAAATCCCCCAAAAATGGAATGGGATTGAAGGCCTGATCATGCTTCAGGAAATAACAATGCATGTAAAATTCACACATTAAGTGCTAACCTATGATATCATGAATTTTCAAAATAAGGAGGAACTGTATCAGATCCTCAATTTCATGACAAATTTCCATATATATACTCTCCAGGCAGAAGAAAAAGAACTGTTCATGAAGGAATAAGGCATAACTATGAGCGGGAGGTCTACAGGCCATTACCTGCTGCGCCAAAGTAAACATATTCTCCTTATCTGATTGCAGCAATTGCACTTGTTCTTCTAACTTCGTTATATTACCCTGCTGGTTTTCTTGCCTCTTCCGTGCTCTATATAACTGGTCTATATAACCCGTAACAATACCAGAAGCCTGCTCTCAAACCCGCTTTGCCTCGTTCTTATGTTCATTCGCAGCAGATTGCCATTTTTGAATTTCAGCAGCCATGAATAATTCTCGGGCTTCAAACAAATGTTCAATCAGACCAGTCTGTGTAGTCTCAATGAAGACCTCAATTTTAGGTTTTATTGCCTTCCATTTATATATTTTTACCTTCTTCTTCAACAGAGATACTTGCTTTCTCAACTTTCGAACTTCCTTTTTCAATCACATGGTTTCATTAAACTGAAGCTGATACCTTTTCTTGAGAGGTAGTTTCCTTCTTTCACATTTTTCTATCCATTCTTGCTTGACAATGAATTCATCTCTCGGCCCTGCATCAGGTTCACAAGGTGGTGGAATGCTTTTAATGGCATTAACTGGTTTTTCTATTAGGTATTTCTCACTTGGTTCCCTTTCTTCAGGAGCATTCTCCTCCTCTTTCTTCCTTACCTTAGGAAATTATGTCAACTGGTCAATACTTTCATCGACCATTTTGTGCTCCAGTGTTTCGACAAAATTTCCTTCTCCCTTTTGAGCCTCTGGATTCCGTTGCTAAGAATAAAAAATTGATGGACCTATATCGTTCACATCTTTCCCTGAATCGAAAAACCTCAGTACTGGTGGGACAACAATCTCCTCCATTAGTTGTTGGGACGAGAAAAAACACCTTACTCCTCTAGGCATCATAGACTGAAAAGGAGAATGGGGAATACCTTCATCTTCCTTGTTTCTCACTTGGGCCGAGTCTCCTTCATGCATTTCTTCTTTGTTAGGAGTCGACACTGGTTCTTGTGGAACAATGCCGACTTTGAGGGTCGTTCCCTCTCTGTCCTCCTGTCCTTCCTGCATTGCTTCTTCGCTTACAATCGATACTGGTTCTTGAGGAGTAGTGTCGACCTCGCGGGTCGTTTCTTCTTTGTCTTCCTGTTCTGAATGAGTCGAGGGTGGTTCTTGTGTGACACCCATACTTGTTTCAATATTCATAACTTCTTGGGCAGGTGATGCTATTTTTTGCGTAACAACATCACTTTCTAACCCTCTAGCTGGTGTTCCTCCTTCTTGTTATTCATTAATGAAAGTCGATGATTGTAGGACAGTCTCAAATTCATCCCTTATACCCATGATTCCTACATTCGTAGGTTCTTCAGGCGAGGATGGTTCTTGTGTGGCAGCCTCAACTGTATCACCAATTGTTTCCTCCATTTCCATTTCTTCTGATTCTTCCTGATCTATCTCCATTTCCTCTAACTCTTCCTCTTCTGCTAAATCAACCGAAGGTACTGGTTCTTCCTCTCTAGTGGCAATAACAACTGCTATCTCTTCTTCTGATGACCCACAGAGTTCTTCCTAGGAAACTTGAAATCGAGCTATTGCATGCATGACCAAAAAACAAACCAGTCCATGATTGGAGAGGACTGCTAGCACCTGATGTGAACGCCGAGTGGAATGTGCCATGTGCTGAAGTTGTTTTAATAAAAATAAAGGCATGTTTAAGGAATGAACATGTGCCTATGGGAATCGAAGGTGATCCAAGATTTTGAAATGGTATTTGAACAAGAGTTGTAGCCCGTCCTTCGCAGGTTATGTATTTCATCACAAATCCTGCTACCTCATTCCATGGATACGATACAGATTTGTGGTCATACCCTCTTCCATATTGAATGATGCTTTCTCCTGCCTGCAAGAACAGTTCAAGAAACTTCGAGAGGGGAATTCTTCGAGAAAATCACTGTTGTCCTTACTGTCTTAGCCCACTAACTTCTGCGAAGAATTATTTGTGATGAGAATTTATAATCCTCTGACCCAAGAGAAATTCCCATTCAAATTTAGCGCACACTCCATCATGATTCCCTTTTCGAATCCTTGCAATATATTAAAGTAGATATCCCATTCCGCATTGAAGAAAAATTGCCACACATCTGCCTTGCTACGGACCAAGATTGTATCTTCGGGTTCATGCCGCACAACCAGTTCGACCATCCTGTAGAGAATTTAATAGCACTCTGGACACAACAGACCATTGGAAAGAGTGGTGGCTACCAAATTTTTCAAAAACAACATGGTGAAAAATGAGGTGAAATAACAGTAAATACGACAAGTGATTCTCAGGAAACAATGAAAATCATGGAAAAGTATGGTAAGTGCAATGGATGAGATAGTAATTATTTTGCATGAGTTGGAAAGGACTGATCGGTTGGAAACATGTGCATGTTTCTGATCCCAATACATCTTTAATGATTATACATAATATGTTAAGGATTGTAGGGCGTACCAACAACACGAAGTTGTAATAATGACTTTGGAATAATCATTGGTGTGGTAAAGTTTAAATGGCATTCGTTACGTTATGACGACACCTTTAACAAAGGCGCACGTCATGAAATCAATGTCTTATTCATGGAACATTTAATTAAATCCATAAGAGACAAATGGAGACATACCTAGAGGCATTCCTGGAGGAAGTGACAGTTGGTAGAATAATGGCGTAGTAATGATGCGGACGGAATAACAATATCTAGGAGTAGCAGCATATCGAGTAACAAAATTACGAGTAGCAGCATCCAGAGTAACAATACCATGAGTAACATCATCCAGAGTAACAACATCGAGTAGCAGCATCACGAGTAGTAACATCCAAGGAGTAACAACATCACTAGCAACATCCAAGGAGTAACAACATCACGAGTAGCAGCATCCAAGGAGTAACAACACCATGAGTAGCAGCATCCAGAGTAACAACATCCAAGGAGTAACAAAATCTGGAGTAACAACATCATAAGCAGCATCCAAGGAGTAACAACATCAAGTAGCAGCATCACAAGTAGTAGCATCCAAGGAGTAACAATATCACCAGTAGCAGCATCTAGAGTAACAACATCCAAGGAGTAACAACATCACGAGTAGCATCCAAGGTGTAACAACATCACGAGTAGCAGCATCTGGAGTAACAACGTCGTGGAGTGGCAGCATCCAGAGTAACAACATCGCAAGTAGCAGCATCCAAGAAGTAACAACATCCATACTTAGGAGATTTTCAAGCTCTGCAACATTACTCCTTAATATTAACTCCTGCAAAAAGACAACAAATAAATAGTAACAATATTTATTATATATATATATATATATATATATATATATATATATATATATATATATATATATATATATAGCTATATATATTATTTTATTTTTTTTTAAGTGAGATGGGAAGAGAGTTCTACACGCGTAACCTTGAGACGATTTCTCGGAGAGATGTTTGTACGAAAAGCATCCTTAGAGGCTAGGTGGTGGCAGTATAGTCTCGGGAGATGTCCATTTTTACACAAAAAAAAACATATTGTCGTGTATGCCAGTTCTAACACAATAGTTCCATTATCAAATACAACGTTCACCTCGTAAGGTCCCATCCAGTGAGTGCAAAGCTTTCCCTTAAAATCCATAAAATGGGAGTCGTACAATAATTCCCAATCTCCCCTATGAAACACCTTGTTTTTTATAAACTTATCATGCCATTTCATCCTTTGCTGCTGAATAGCAGTAGTCCTCTGGACAACCCTTGAACGGATTTAATCTAGTTAAGTTGAGCCAGTCAATGTTTTTTGGCATCTGACAGATCCAAACCTACTTCAAGAGTTGTTCTAAGTGTATTGATTTCAAATTTTATTGGAAACAACAGGGATTTCCCATAAACCATCTCGAATGGTGAAAACCCAGTTGTGTTCCGCCATGTTGTTCTGTATGCCCAGAGAGCTTCAGGCAAATTTTGAGCCCAATCCCAACGATGGTATGCCACAATTTTTGTCAAGATATTTTCCAATATCTTGTTTTTTCTTTCCACTTGTCCATTCGCCTGGGGGTGGTATGGAGATGTCACCATGTGCTTGACCCCATATTTCTGCATAAGCGTTGCTATCATGCGTGATGTAAATTGTGCTCCTCCATATGAAACAATCTCCCTCAGAGTACAGTAACGAGCAAATATTTCTTCAAATAGAAAATTTGAAACCACTTGTTCTGTTTCTTTCACAACAACTTTGGCTTCTACCCACTTAGTCACGTAATTGGTGCAGACCAAAATGTGAACCTTTTGGTGGGAGGGTGGATTGAAGGGCCCAACTAAATAGATAGCCCATTTCTCAAAAGGTTTGAGAACTACCTGTGGCTGCAAAGGAATTTCATCAGATCGACTGGGCTGCCCCATGCGTTGGCAACTATCACACCTCCGGACATAATTTCGCGCATCTTGAAAGATAGAAGGCCAGTAATATCCCATTTGTAACACCTTATGGAATGTTTTTTTATCTGCAAAATTCCCCCCACAAGGGCCATCATGGGCAGCCTTAAGCACTTCATAAATATCATCCTCAGATACACAGCACCAAATATGCTTCTCGGCTCTTGTATGAAAGAGGTACCCTACCATCCAGGAATATCGAGCACTGTGATGAATAATTTTTCGCTGTTCCCTGTATGAAAAATGATGGAGCACCTTCCCTGTCGCAAGATAGTTAGCAATATCTACGTACCACAGAGGGTTAGTAGAAATTTCAAAAAGATGCTCATCAGGAAAACTATCTTCTATAGGTGTGCATTCATCATTATTATCCATTCTGGACAGAAAATAAACAACTACATTATCTTTTCCTAGTTTGTCTACTATTGTGATATCAAATTCTTGAAGCAATAGCAACCATATTGTAATGCGACCATGAGTGATAGGTTTATTCATCAAATACCTTATTGTTGCATGATAAATATGTATGAAAGTAGGATACCCAGTGATGTAGTGTCGGAACTTGTTGATAGCATAGATGACAGCCAGGAATTCTTTTTCAGTCACCGTGTAATTCAACTCAGCAGGAGTTAAATTCTTGCTGACGTAGTAAACTGGATACAGTGTCTTTTCTACCTTCTTTCCTAAGACATCTCCTACTGCTGTCTGAGAGGCATCAACATGTATGTGAAATGGTTATGCTAAATCAAGTCCTCGAAGGATCAAAGCTTCGAAAACCAGTCCCTTGATTTTCATGAAAGCTGCTTCACAGTCCTCTGTCCACAAAAATTATGCATCTTTTGTTAGCAATTGAAAAAGTGGATGTGCTATTTTAGCAAAATTTTCTATAAAATGTATGTAATAACCAGAAAAACCGATAAATCTATGTACCTATGTGGGTGTGTTAGGTAGGGGGAAGTGCAGTATTACCTCTACCTTGGCTAGATCAACTCGAATTCCAGCAGCTGAGAGAAAATGTCCCAATACTATTCCTTCTTCCCTTATCATATGGAATTTGACTATACTCCGAGATACACAGGTCTACTTACATATTTCGAGTACTTTTTCCAGATTCCAAATCCTTCTTCAAATGAGTTCCCATACGGATTAAAATCATCCATATAGATTTCAACACTGTCATCGACTAAATTAGAAAAAATTCCCAGAATTTCCCTCTGGAAGGTTGCAGGTGCATTACATAGACCAAATGGGAGGACCCTGTATGAAAAGGTCCCCCATGTGCATGTGAAAGTTTTTTTATCTTGGTCTTCCGTGGCTATCTGGATTTGATTATACTAGCTAAACCCATCTAGGAAGGAGAAGAACTTCTTCCCAGCCAGGGTGTCTAGGACTTGGTCAATGAATGGCAAAGGGAAATGGTCTGTATGAGTTGCTTTGTTTAGCTCCCTATAGTCTACGCAGATCCTCAATTTACCATTATTTTTGGGAACAATAACCAGCGGAGACACCCATTGGCTATCCGAGATGGGGTAAATAAAACCTACATCCATTAATTTAATGGATGTAGCAACCATATTGTAATGCGACCATGAGTGATAGGTTTATTCGTCAAATACCTTATTATTGCATGATAAATATGTATGAAAGTAGGATACCCAGTGATCTAGTGTCGAAACTTGTTGATAACATAGATGACAGCCAAGAATTCTTTTTCAGTCACCGTGTAATTCAACTCAACAGGAGTTAAATTCCTGCTGACGTAGTAAACTGCATACAGTGTCTTGTCTACCTTCTTTCCTAAGACATCTCCTACTGCTGTCTGAGAGGCATCAACATGTATGTGAAATGGTAATGCTAAATCAGGTCCTCAAAGGATCAGAGCTTCGAAAACCAGTCCCTTGATTTTCATGAAAGCTGCTTCACAGTCCTCTGTCCACAAAAATTATGCATCTTTTGTTAGCAATTGAAAAAGTGGATGTGCTATTTTAGAAATTTTTTCTATAAAACATATGTAATAACCAGAAAAACCGATAAATCTACGTACCTGTGTGGGTGTATTAGGTAGGGGGAAGTGCAGTATTACCTCTACCTTGGCTAGATCAACTTGAATTCCAGTAGCTGAGAGAAAATGTCCCAATACTATTCCTTCTTCCCTCATCATATGGAATTTGACTATACTCCGAGGTACACAGGTCTACTTACATATTTCGAGTACTTTTTCCAGATTCCAAATCCTTCTTCAAATGAGTTCCCATACAGATTAAAACCATCCATATAGATTTCAACACTGTCATCGACTAAATTAGAAAAAATTCCCAGAATTTCCCTCTGGAAGGTTGCAGGTGCATTACATAGACCAAATGGGAGGACCCTGTATGAAAAGGTCCCCCATGTGCATGTGAATTTTTTTTTTTATCTTGGTATTCCGTGGCTATCTGGATCTCATTATACTCGCTAAACCCATCTAGGAAGGAGAAGAAATTCTTCCCAGCCAGGGTGTCTAAGACTTGGTCAATGAATGGCAAAGGGAAATGGTCTTTATGAGTTGCTTTGTTTAGCTCCATATAGTCTACGAAGATCCTCAATTTACCATTATTTTTGGGAACAATAACCAGCGGAGACACCCATTGGCTATCCGAGATGGGGTAAATAAAACCTACATCCATTAATTTACGTAGTTCGTCCTTAACAATGTTCTTTAGAACATGATTCATTTTCCGTTGGGGCTGTCTCACAAGATGACAATCTTCCTTAATATAAATAGGATGAGTACATAAACTAGTAGGGATCCCCTTCATGTCAGTATAATCCCAGGCGAAAGCTTCCTGATGGTCTTGAAGGACTTTTAAGAGCTACTTTGTCTGGGATTTTGATAGATTCGGGTTAATATTGAGTGTCTTCCCTAGTTCAATTTCAATTGGAATACTATCATGGGATGAATTTACAGGAATGTCTTCAATTTCATCTTCTGGTTCAATATTTTACTGCGTCTCATAGCTCATGGCAGATTCTAAAATTTGACGAGTTGAATCGGAAACAGAACAAGGATCATTAATAAAAGTGTTAATGGTATCATCCTCAGTTTCTGTTTTGAATTGAAGGGCCTGCCCAATGGTAAGGATTATTCTAAATTCTTCATTTTCAGGTTCAAACTCTTCCATTTGTAGAGGTTTTTTCCTGGCTAATAGTTTCTCTGATGGGCTGGGTTCCGCAAGAGGATAGAGAGTGAGGTTCTTTATAACCGTCCCATTTGATATGATCATATGTCCAGATCGACACCCAATATAGGCATCTGCTGTTGCAAGCCAAGGTCTTCCTAAGATCAATGGATGACCACCGATTGTGATCATGTTTGTAATACAAGGAGGTCCATGGGATAGTGCCATGAGTCCACCGAAATAGTAACATCTTCCAACTTCCCTACCATTTTAATTGTAGACCTATTTTCCAATTCCAAGACCGTAGGGGTTGGCTTAACTTTTTTGAGACCTAATGCATTCATTGTTTCAGAGGTAATGATCATATTTATGGTAGCACCCAAATCTACTAGTACATTTGGGATTTTAACCCCATTGATTTTTACTGTTAGAATTGGGTTCCCTGGGTCCCCATATTTTACAGGCATAGTTTTTCCTAGCATGATTTCATATAGTCTACCCTTCACATGAATGGTTAACAGATCCCTTGGTTTCTTCCCAGGTTTCTTAGAACAATATTATTTGAGAGTTTTTGCATATATAGGTACATCCCTCATAGCTTGGAGCAGGGGTATTTTAACGAAAATATTTTGTAATTCTCCCAGGAAGTCGAACTCTGCTTGAGGGCTTTGTTTACTCAGGGTCAATCTTTCAGGATATGGTGGAGTAATTGGACGACCATGGTTAAGAGCAGGTTGGGGAGGTGTTTGATTTATCATGTTATGGTTTGGTTTATCCCCAACTGTTTCTGGTTCTGGTTCTATAACTTCAATGTCAATCTGTTCTATGATAATAGGTGAAGTCGGAGCATTCACTACCCGCCCAAATTGTAAGTTTATCCCATTAAGTCATATGGTAGAAATGATATATGATGGAAGGTTAAGAGTGTCAGTTTTTTGGACCCCTTTATTATTAGGATTCAGATTGGGTTGGATAGGAAGTTGGGGTTGAAGGGATGGGTTGCCTGGAGGTACATTGGAGGGCAACTAAAGTTGCTATTGTGGCATAGATTAGGGAAATTGTCCAGTAGGAGAGGGTCCATGCTAGTTCTGAGCCCATGAAGGATTCGAACTAGTCTGGGGAACCCATTGTTTCCAGGTGGAAAATTGATACTGAGACCACATTGGTGAAAAAGGTATAGACTGGGGACCCATATTAAAAATTATTAAAATAATGAGATGGGTCCTGGGGCATACCTGGATTCATAATTGGTGGTCGAGGTTGCCATGGCTTCTTTGGTCCCATGAAGTACAGTTGATCTACCGCATTTTCTTCACTTGCCCCTTGAAAATCTGCCTTCAATCCTGGCAAGGAAGGGCACGAGTTGGTCGCATGGGTCTATTTGCAAATTGCGCAGGCTTCAAATGTGTTTAATGGGAATTCTTTTAGTGGATGCTTCTTTATGCACTGTGGGCAGAATATAGCCATAGTATTTGTTTTAGTGTGTTTGGTGCATATATGTACGAAATCACACCAACCTAAGGGGTGTGGTCTACCCACTTAATTTATTGGTAATAGGCAGAAAAAGAAGTGGAGTCAAGAAAGTTAGTGGAACAAGCTAGAAGCATAAACATACTAGATAGAGAAATAACATGCATATATAAACTAAAACTAAAACAAATAAACAATAGCTCTGAATAGAGTCAAACATCTGCAATAATCCGAATGGTGGCTCTTCGGCCCCTCTTATTGAGTGATGGTAGAAAATAATGATGAAACTTTAACTCTCTTGCCAAAGAGCCCCTAGAACATGGGTTCTAAGTCCCGATGCAAGGATGTTTTTACTCCCAAGCTTGCCTCGGTGCAAAGTCTCCCTCTCCCTACTGTGGTGGACTGAATTTGTTGGATGGCCAACAATTGAGTCCCCTCTATCTTCAGCTCTGGATCACACACTGCTGGTATTGCTTGGGAAATTATGGCTAACATAACAATGTGTTCACCAATTCTTCATCTCATGGTGGCCTTATATAGGAGAATTCAAATCCTCCTTCCCTCTCTTGGTACATTGTGGATGGTGACCCAAGGGAGGGGGATGATTCCTTTGTGTGCTCCAAATATTCCATTGTGTGCTCACTTAATGTATAAGGAGGCTTTGGTGGCTGTCCTTAGGTGGCTTCAAGTGAGGAATCACTGTCCTGGAGTGTGATTTTTTGTGGTCCCGGAAAGTGACTTTCGCCACTCCCTGGATTGCGCGCATTTTGGGTCATAAGGCATGCAAAGGAGCTCTTCACGAAGGTTTATGCACATAAAAGCATTTATGACTTGCTCAAATTTGATTTTCCTAAGACCTTAGAGATTTTTAAATACTTTCCAAATTTTGTAATGTCTTTTAGCCCTGTAAATCCTTCTGCTTGTATGATTTTCCAGTGTTAACAGTTTCCCCCTAATGTGTGAGGTCTAGGAAGAACTATATTGCCTAAATAAATTATAGTTTCTTTTATGTATATCGTTCATAGAGAGAGAGAGAGAGAGAGCTGCGTGAAGCTTGGAATTGAAAACACCCTGCACCGGTTCCAAGAATGACCATGTCCTAAGGGACCCCTGTAAGCAAATACGATACAATACATATACAAATTTTCTATGAGGCGGGCATGTCCCATGCTCGTGATGCTATGGCTATTTAAACAAATCTATTTGACAGATACATGTTTTGCATGTGTCACTGATATGGTAGTGATCTGGTGGTTGCTGACGACGACTGCTGACGCCCTCGGGGGAATTTTTTCTTTGATAATAGCTGGAATGTGGTACCCATATGTGTAAACTTGGTATGGCATATAGCTGCGCATTGTACGCATAGGTGTTGGCTGGGACCTTCCCGTGTAAGAATTGTTGGAAGAGACGCTTATGGAGGCACGGGTCTTCGACGAATTTGATCAAGGTGCAATGGTTGTAAGGTACGATACCATCTTGACATGAAAGCTTTTGTTGTGGTTGAATGTCAGGAGGATTGATGACATCTATGGAAAATGATGTCTCCCATAGTGCCACCCGAGGATGCCCCTTTTATGGAGAGGGGTGATCCAAGGTACCTCTTCCTTTTTGGAAAATAGGTGTCGAAGTCGACAAAAAGGAAGCCTCAACCGAATGAGGTGTTGCTAACATGAGGGGTCAGGGGCCCGAAGGTGATGGGTTTAACATAGGTATGTTGGCGAGGGGTGACTGAAAGCTGATGATGGGGATTCAGTGGCCCGAGTTTGAAGTATACTAAGCAGCTTGGTGGCAGTGATAGTTATTTCTGATGGGGAAATCCTTGGAGCCTGTAGGAATTCCAAGGTGTGTATAAAATGGCTATGAATGTCATGGTGGCTTGTGCGTGGGGATGCAATAATCTGAACAAGGGTATTCAGGGACTGCTACCATGGGAGAAAAAGATGAATGAGAGGGTGTGGGACGTAGTGCACTGTTTGCGGTCTTTGTACACTTACCAAAAGAATAAAATAATGGGGTTTGGTTTGTACAAAACACAGAGACAGGTACCCAAAAACATGAAAGTGTTCGGTCACTGATGTTGTGAGGAAGGTGTTTTGCTGAGGGTGGGGGCCTCATTGGTTGGTCTCATGTGTGGGGTTGATGAAGCGGATGAAAAAATATCGCATATGGGATTATGCTGGTGGAGGTATGGTGGGCCAAATGCGAGGCACGATGGCGCGCTTTTGATCTGCTTACACAACCTGGTCGTCCAAGGAGGGGGTCTTATTATGTATGATAAAACTTGACCTGTATGCATGGTGGATGGATGGGCATGAGGTGATTCTTGGACTAGAGTGGTATGGCCATGGCGTCACTTTTGCTGTGATATATGGTCTATTGTGAGTGACGAACGCTATGGAGGGGAGGCTCTACTGACCAACGAGGATGTTTATCATGTGCAGGGTGAGGTGATGACAAACACGGTTGGATATGAGGACCCTATGGTTGATTTTTGATGGAGAAATGATGTTAGGATATGCAGTTTAATGGGACTCTATCATGCTGGGAGTAGAATGATACCTGCTCTGGAAATTTCCGTAGACAGAGTTTTGAATGGTTTGCGAGATTTTCCTGTAAAAACAAATAACTCAAGTGAAAGCATCTTCTTTACCAAATATTATTGAAAGTCATGAGCTTTAAAAAAGAAGATGAGAGAGGGCATACTTGCCAGCGCTAAAAAATTATTTTTTTCGGGAGTGCGAATGTGTGGCGTCGCCTTTAGGTGTTACGAGGTCCTGGTCACTGTGTTGCTTTGGGTTTCATGATCAGATACTCTAAGCTACAGTTTTCCCTTGGGAGTTGTTACTTGGATCCTAGTTTTGATTTTAGTTGGGGTTGCCCCTAGACTGAGACCAGGGGGCATTGTCGTTTACTGCCCCATGTCCAGGATCTCCCTTTTCTTGTTCCTCGACTTATTTTTGCAGAATTTGGAGGATTGTGATAATTATCCTGGTTGTATGGTTGCTGATGAGCCTAGGAAGGGTTGCACTAGATTGACCGGTGCATTACATTGTGCCAGTAGTCCATTATATGTGGGGAATAGGGGATATTGGTTCCCTTGTCTCTGGTTGGTATATGAGTTCTGGGGTGACTTTCATGATAGCTAGGTTGTGATACATTCTGAGTAGAAACATATGAGTATCCAGGGTATTGATTACTAATGCCTAGGTGTCCTTGGGCCAAATACCCAATCAAACCATCTGCATAATCGATGTGCATGCTACTACTGCTGCCTAGGTGATCTCGGGAAAAAGACCCAATCAAACCGTCTGTAGGATCGATGCGCATTGTACTACTGCTACCTAGGTGATCTTGGGTCAAAGACCCGATCAAGCCATCTGCAAAATCTACCTACCTAGGTGTTACTAGTGCCTAGGAGATCTAGGGTTGAAGACCCGATCAAGCTTTCTGCATAATCTACCTACCTGGTAACTCCCTGAGTATTGTGGGTGTTACTGCTGCCTAGGTGAACTTGGGTCAAAGACCTGATCAAGCTGTCTGCAGAATCTACCTATTTGGTAACTCTATGAGTATCATGGGTGTTACTGCTGCCTAGGTGATCTTGGGTCAAAGACCAGATCAAGCCGTTTGCATAATCTACCTACTTGGTAACTCTCTAAGTATCATGGGTGCTATTGCTGCCTAAGTGATCTTGGGTCAAAGACCCGTATCAAACCGTCTGCAGTAGACGACACACCTGGTAACTCCCCGAATACAGATTACTGTTGCCTAGGTGACCTTGGGTCAAAGAATCGATCAAAATGTCTGCAATAATCGATGCATGTGATAAATCAAGAGGATGAGGCAACTAGGTTTCCTTGTCCTCGGTTGGTGTATCGTGGCTTGGGGGGAGGAGAGATAAATGGCTGTATCTCTGGTGATTGTCGTTCTGTCTGTAGGTATAGGATGGTATGAGGTTCATCCCCCACATATTGGGTGAGGGGATCCTCTTGATAGGATTTATCAATGGCGTGTAAGGCGTCCCTATATCGCGGGAGCTCTAGGAAATGATGGGTATAGTGCCCATATTTGTTGCATAGAGCGCATGCATGATTGGTACGTAGTGCTTTGCATTTACCTTTGGTGGTAGGTTCCTTTTTACGGGAACACGACATTGCGATGTCTATTTCAGAGTGAAGGAGTGGTTTTAATTCATCCAGCTCTAGGCAGACATGGGTAGGGTGTCCTATTACGTCGCATATGGCACAGACTGGTGATTCCCTTTGTATGGTTGGAGTCTCTCGTCTCGGTTTTCTTAGCCATAATCACCGGTTTTTCCATGGAAATTTCCTTTGCAGGGGTGGTTTCAACCATTTCTTGGATGGGTGGGGCCTCCTCGGGACTGAGGGGCTTCAACCCTATGGAAGTGATGTGGGTGGCTCCTGTTCCTGTAGGGGGAATGAGGTACCAAACTGGTATTTCCAATGATATGTTTGGTAACACCAATGTTTCCTAAACCTTCTGGGAGACGAAACTAGTTGGGGGGTAGAGGAAAGGAGTTTGGGAAGAGGTGTAGGCTAGAGAGGCTTCCGTGGCCGATGAATCAGTGCCATTACTGCTTGTGTCAATGTCCTAACTAGCTTTGGCACTTGATGTGGACATCATGCACACCGGAGCCCCTATCACATCAGGTGTTGGCTCAGGGATAATGGGAGGATATCCTAGGAATGACCTTAGAAAAAACATCGGTTTGAATTGGTCGGGGCCATATTATTGGTATTGTTAAAGAAAATTCGAGGATGTATCTACATAGGGTAGAATTACATCAGTGCTTGTTAAGGATCGCTTCTCGCTATGCGTCAATTAGTCTACAGTAATGATGAGGTCCTCATGGGGGAACATCAGAATGCGGAAGACGAAGGAGGCTATGGCTAACATGGCATACATATAACTCTACCCAAAGAGTATATTGTAGTCCAAGTGAGCGTCCAAGACTTCAATGTATATGTGGACCGTCTTTCCAGCTAAGCAGACCAGGACGTTTTGTTAGACGCCGTCGGGGGTCGAAGGACGACCATCGTATGCTATAAGCATGATGATTGAGAGTTTTAGTTTGGGAGACCCTAACTTCTGCCAATTTTTTTTTGACATGATTGGATGCACCCTCGTCTATGACACATCGGTGAATTGTGATATTCTAGACTGACACTAGTATCTAGAAGGTGACCACGGAAGGAAGCCTGGGGGTGGATTTGTCTAAGTCAAAAGCCATTAGGCGTGTATTGACAGGGTCGATAATGCCTGATGCGGAAATTAGGGCTTTCAATAGTTTTGGGCATGACTGTAATACTTCCAAAGATGACATAACAGCGGGAGATTGTGCTAAATCGTCTACGGTACTATAATTATGGGCCAATTTTGAGTAGTTTCCTGCTCGCATATTGGGTCCCTTCGCCATATTTGGAAATTTTCAATAGGCATATTTGAAATGGTCAAAGGTGCAGTCGGTGCACTGGTACTTTCCCCTGACATATTGGTGTCTAGTGGGGTGTCGTAATTGCGATTCCTTGTTTGGAAAAACATCTCTTTGCCAGTCATGTAGATTTCATGGCTTCTTTTCCTAGAGTCATCTGGATTTTGCTACTGAGTGCTTACCGTCCCTTGATGGGGGAAAGGTTCCTGCATCATAGTTGGTTGCTAGGAAGATCCTCCTTGTCCTCGGTTACTCTGTAGCTTCTTCAGCTTAGGGAGATCGGGACAGTGGTGAGTATGATAGCCGTACTCACCACATATCGAACAAAAATGGTTTGTTTGGAGAGGTGGCATTTTTCTTTGCCGTTGGGCATTACTTGGCTCTTGGCTCTGATTCCGGTTGGAGTTGCCTCCAGCCTGGGATCACGGAGGGCGTTGTTGGTTTTTTCCCCCCTGTCCAGGGTTCCCTTTTGGCTTGTTTTTTAATTTTTTCTTCACCACGTTAGGAGGGTAGTTCTCCTAGTTATATTGGTGAGGTTGATTTTGGGATGGCTACACAAATTTCAATTATGCATTGGTTTGCATAGGTGGGTCTTGTGCTGGGGATCGAGCATAAAGAGGTCCCTATTTTGCACCTGGCTGTTGAAGGGGAGATCTTCCGTCAGTGTTTCTCTCTACGTAATGGGTCCCATGAGTTAGAGGATAGGGTCCTCATTGGTGATACGCTGGTGCCCTATTGGTCAAATTTCTCTGAGGCATATGATGACTTTGAAAACCGGGTTGAGGTATGTTCTGGGTAGAACTGTACTTGTAAACGAGGTTTTTACTGCTGTTGCCTAGGTATCCTTCGGTCAAAGACCCAATTATCTCATCTGTAGAGTTAGACGCACCTCACAATTCTTGATAATTTTTCAAGCGCGGGGTGTTGGGCAGGATATTGTAAATGTATCCTGACTGCGTATAAATCAGCTCAAGCTGCTAGGCTTTACTGATGGCATCCTCTTCGGATGTGGGCCTTTGTTGCACCACATCCTTTGAGATCTATGCCGTGAGAGTTTTCAGGAAAAAATATAAAAGAACCCGGTCGTTAAGTTTTTCTTTACATAAACTGCAACGCCGCCTCCATTCGTGGAGATGGTTCGAGATGTGGACGGTGGGGGTTTGTCTAAAATGTGTCAGTAATTCCATTCCGGAATCATGGTGAAAGGGTAACTAAAAATATGTTAGGAACGCAGCGGAGAGGGTGCTAAAGGTTCCATGTGAAGCAGAGGGTTGCTCCACGTACCATTTTGCAGCTACTCCTGTCAGAGTGCGTTGAAATAGTCTCAATCGAATAGTGTCGTCAATGATACTATTTGATGAGCACCACAGGTGGAAGGTCATGACATGATTACCTGGGTTTTCCACTTGCTTTCCTTTGAAATTTGGAATATAAGAAGGGAGCTTTGTGGGCATGGGAGGCCATGTAGGGTTGTGTGCAATGGGGTCATTCGTCAGCTTGGTTAAATCGAGTAGATTCAACGAAGCTAAGAAAGGTGACTGGGAGGTTGATGCTATTGAAATATGCGAAAACAAAAAGTTTTGGTTAGGAAGAGGGTTGGTCTGAGATGTACCCTGATGTGTATTCGGCTGGCTTCCTGAATGGGTCGCACTCCTCTACCCCTAGGGTCCATGGGAGGAGTGGTTTGTGGTGTGGTGTTGGGAGACTGACCAGGGTTCCCAACTAAGGATGCCCCAATAAAGGATGAACCAATAATTGTGGTAATGTTTTGTCTTTGATGCCTAAACGACAAAAGACTCGAAAGCCCTCCCGGTAATGGGGGGAGTTCCAAAAGACGCCTAGATTGACAAGGTCCCGTTGGGTCCGTTCTGGTGTCGAATAAAATTTGAGAGGAAAGAGTCTATGATCAAAGAAAAATTTTGGTCACATACATAAAACAAAGCGAAAATAAAATAAAATTTTCCTTTAAATTAACTCTATGTGATCAAGCAATAAAAAAAGTGGTTTTTGTTTGTTTGTGTATGATATTCAAAATCCTAGAAGACTTATTCATCCTCACACAATCAAATGTAACTGGGCCTTGAGAAGATATCTTGTGAGTGCTAGCACAATGTCTTGTAAGAGCTAGCGATTCCTCTAGTCAACCGAAGAAAATCCACCAAGGTAAGGGTAGAGGGTCTGGCGCTTGCTTACACCATCACCTATAGGGAAAGGATGCCCTAGCTTTAGCCACTAAGTACCACCATCCCACATGAGCGTTCGAGTCTTGGGCTTCTTGGTAAGTCAGCTAATAGTACCGAGTATCAGCTGGGCCAGGTAGCCCCAACTGATACCACACGCATTGCGCCTAAGCCTAAGCCCCTCTGAAACAGGTCTCTGCCGTGCTCGGGTTTTATTTTCCGTGGGCTGATAGGTGGATTTGAAGCTCCCTAAATAGTCAAATTCTATGTTTCAAGATGAAGAATGATCAAGGAAGCTTATTGAATGCCTATCCCCTTGATCCTAACTTAAGCTATAAATTATTTTGTGGCCCCTGTGGGGAGAAGTTAATGAGTTCGGTTAAGTTAGTTTTAGGTGTCTTTGCTTCGCTTAGTGGGTGAATGTGTGTGAGCACAAAGTGGAAAAGCACATAGTTTGAACATGTGGATATGCGATGATTCTTTTCAAAATCCCCTATTTAAACTATGTTGTATTGTTCCTTACTCAAAAGAAAAACATGTGTAGATATAGGCCGCTTTCTATTTTTCCTAGTTAATCTATGTGATTAACTAAAGGGAGACGGCGAGTTGTGAATAGAGAATGTTCATATGCTTACCGAGGATCACTGAAGGGTGCAAAGGTAGCAGAGTTTACTTGCTCTTCTATTGACAATTCAGTCCTAGTCCCGAAATCCTAGTGCAAAAATTGAAGTAAACTAATAAATTTTACACTAGAAAAAAGAAACTAAATAAGCATGCATGGACTTGGGCCACTTAATTTGGCTAGTTATCTAGGTGTGTTGGTAACTAAATTTTCAAAACATAATATTTTTTCGGAATGCAAGTTATTTTCCCCCCTACTTAAACTATGTGTGAACTTTGGAAAAAGCAACCTGAAATAAACTTGACACTAAGCCTACAAAAAGCAACTAAGAGTGAGCTTTAGCAAGCTGTGGGGTACCACAACTAGTGTTGGCAGGTGTATTAGGGGCTGCCAAGCACTTTACAAGAAGGAAAAGATAGAAATGAGGGAGAAATTTCTCTTTCTGTCTTTTGCACGCAAAAGGCTGAAACATGCACGATGTCTGTGCGTGGGTCAGCTTTGAACGCACGCCCTGGGCGCGTTTATGGGAGGGAAAAGCATGCAGATTCCTGCAAAATTAATTTTTGGAGCTGTTCTGCTTCATTCTATCACTTGGGATGAACTAGGGACTGCAAGAGAAATCAGGGGAAATTCATCTCCACTCCACAGCACAAACAAAGGTCTCTGCAAAAAAGAGGCACAACCACATAAACTTGGTAATAAACATTAGTGGAGTTTCCAATATTTTTTTAGTGTGTTTGGTGCACGTATGTATGAAATCACACCAACTTAAGGGGTGTGGTCTACCCACTTAAGTTATTGGTAACAGGCAGAAAAAGAAGCGGAGTCAAGCAAGTTAGTGGAACAAGCTAGAGTCATAAACATACTAGATTGAGAAATAGCATGCATGTATAAACTAAAACTAAACTAAAACTAAAACAAATAAAAAAAAGCTCTGAATAGAGTCAAACATCTGCAATAATCCGAACGGTGGCTCTTTTGCCCCTCTTATTGAGTGATGGTTGGAAATAAGGATGAAACTTTAACCCTCTTGCCAAAGGGCCCCTAGAACATGAGTTCTAAGTCCCGATGCAAGGATGCTTTTACTCCCAAGCTTGTCTCGGTGCAAAGTCTCCCTCTATCTACTATGGTGGACTGAACTTGTTGGATGGCCAACAATTGAGTCCCCTCTATCTTCAGCTCCAGATCACACAATGATGGTATTTCTTGGGAAATTTTGGCCAACATAACAATGTGTTCACCAATTCTTCATCTCATAGTGGCATTATATAGGAGAATTCAAATCCTCCTTCCCTCTCTTGGTACATTGTGGATGGTGACCCAAAAGAGGAGGATGATTCCTTTGTGTGCTCCAAATATTCCATTGTGTTCTCACTTAATATCTAAGGAAGCTTTGGTGGCTGTCCTTAGGTGGCTTCAAGTGAGGAATCACTATCCCGGAGTGTGATTTTTTATGGTCCCAGAAAGTGACTTTCACCACTCCCAGGATTGCGCGCATTTCAGGTCATAAGGCATGTAAAGGCGCTTTTCACGAATGTTTATGCGTGAAAAAGAATTTATGACTTGCTCAAATTTGATTTTTCCTCAGACCTTAGATATTTTTAAATACTTTCTAGATTCTGTAATGTCTTCCAGTCATGTAAATCCTTCTGCTTGACATTAAATAATGTCGTCTTCTACTTGTACGATTTTCCAGTGTTAACAGTCTTCTCCAACTCCATTTGTTTCTGTTTTTCTTGCAAAGTGTCCATCTAGGCGGATAATGTACTTAGGATATCAGTCCTTAGGTTATCCAGTAGGTTTTCGATTTCTGCCTTTGTGACCGAATTCCTTGTCCATTTCTTGCAGCCCCTCGTGAACACTGAATGCAAAACCCATAGATAGTGTCAAAGTCTTCCTTCAAGATGTCCCCCTTTCCTACCATGTTCAAGAGTTGCAGGGAATCTTCCTTGAGTGCTCGGAGAATATTGATCTTCAGGATATATTTATACAGGTCACTATGGCCCGATCTCTACAACATGTACTTGAATCGTTCCACACAATCTTCCATATTCTCGTCCTCTTTCTTTGCAAACTTAAAAATATCCTCTTTGATGTCATAAGACTTATAGTAATATTGGTATTTCTCCGAAAATACTTCCTTCATCGCATACCATGAGGAGATAGTCTTACCCCCTAAACCCATGAACCATCGCAGGGATGTCCCTTTTAAAGTAGCGAGAAATATTTTTAATTTCTAAGCATTGGCGATATAATCGTACCCCCAATAGATAATGTCAAATTCGAAGAGGAATGTATCAGGGTCTTCAGAAGAAAGCCCATGAAAATTAGCCAGATTCATTAAAGGAATGGGCTTCGTTGGTGCATCACTGATAATGTTTCCAATTGGGAAAAAAATAGAGGAACTTGTAGGTTCCATGAATATCCTCCAATACTCACTCGAGATTTCAACTGGTTCTACAACTGATAATCTGGGTGATTCAACTACAGGAGGTTTCACAACACTCCCTTGGTCTCGTGGTGATGCAAACTTCTACAAGAGTTCTTCTTCCCAATTGGAATTGCTCAATTATTATGACCTCCTGCTTGCTACTTCTTCCTTCCACTGATACATTGTTTATTCCTCCTTCTACTGTTGAAATAATTTCCTCTCGTACTGTGGATGGCACTGACTGCTCAACCGAATACCCTCTGGACTTTTCCTGAACCCTTACTCTGACAGCAGCACAAGAATATGTTTCTGATTCAGCCTTTGTGATGATCTCCTGGATATATGTGTTCCTTCCTAGATCCCTTCCCTTCTTTAGGGGTCTTCCTCTGCCCCTCTTATTCAGATCTTTGTTCATGCAATTGGTGGGAAGAAATAATTAAAATAATATAAGCGCTTACGACCCAGAGAAGGATGGATAGTTTCCTCCCCTAGACGAGAGTGTGGGTTCAAAAAAAAAAATAAAAAAAAATTCAAGGTTCAGGACCTAAAGTAGGGTGATCAAATATCCTCCCTAGGATGAGAAATTGGCCGCTAGGAAAAATAATCAAAAAGCAGAAAAGCAGAACACTACGCTAAGGACTCAGAGCAAGGTAACAAATTCCCTCCCCAAGACAAGAGATTGGTTCTAAAAGAAACAATGAAAAAACAAGAAAAAATAGAACACTATGCTTAGGACTTAGAGCAGGGTAATGAATTCCCTCCTTAAGACGAGAGATTGATCCCTAGATCAATTGCATATCGTGTTCTTGCGCCTTGTTAGCCTCCTCGACAACGACACCAAAATGTTGGTGTACAAGTGTGAATGAATATTCAAACCCTTTCCTACATTAATTATCAATCCGGGTGTGTTGGTTATTGCAAGACTAACACGCACAATATATGCAGGAGAAATAACATAATCCGCTATTGAACATAGATATAATAATTAAAACAAGAAAAACTATTGTAACAACAATTAAAGATAAATCACAGAATTATAAAATCATCCACAGAAATTACAGAATCATACCGGAATAACAGTTAAAATAACCAACATAAATGCGGAATCAACAAAAGGAAATAACGCAACACCTGATCAAAAGAGTGGGCCCAACTCTTTGATCAGTGCTGCAGTAAACTCACAACTCACAGATCAAACAACAAAATGACATGTATTCAATTGATTAAAGTACTTCTGTTACAAAATTGGTCTCTTTTCGCTTAACACCGATTCACAACCTTATGACCCTTCTTATACAAATGTTCAGGAAAACCGTCCTTTTAATCTGAAAACTAAATATCTAAAAATATACAATTGTTACAACAACCAACTAGTTGTTGAGAGAAAACCACGAAAGGCCTGTAATAGATCTGGGGTAAGTTGGAATCTATTGTGTTGTTACAACATATCAAGATAATGCTGAGAATTCATAGTTTCTTCGTTACTTGCAGATGTTACCCCTTTACTTGCCGAATTTGTGGAAATAACGAAATTAATACTTGCATAGGTAAAATCTCCATGACTATTATTTCATTAATCAAAAATTCCATATAAGAAAGTGGAAAAGGATTTACCTCGCGTGTTTAGAAAAAATAATGATACAAAGAAGTATAAAGGTGGGTGAAAATAGGAGAGAAAAGTATACGGATTTGATACCCAACAAATCCCATCTGCTGCAAGTAGTTGTCAATCTGACCATACCATACCCTGGGAGCCTTCTTGAGTCCGTATAGAAATTTATTCATTATGCACACATGTGTGTGCCTCTCATGAGTCTCAAAGCGCCCTTGATTTTCTATAAACACATCCTCCTCTATCATCCTGTTCTATAATGTTATATTGAAATCAATTTGGTGAATATACCACCCCATTTGAGCTATTAGGGATATAATTGATTGGATATAAGTGTATCTAGAAACTGGAGTGAAGGTATTGTTACCCACCACTTCGTGGGTGATATCCCGAGGAGAAATTTTTCTCCAGGATGGACCTCAACTGATAGTCAACAATCCCTTGCAGCCTCCTTATAGCTCATTGTGCCATTTCTCCGCCCCCTGAGCCAACCATGTGGTCCCTCACCCATATGTATTGATCATATGTTTGAAGTTGGGCCTCCCGAATCTAGAGGTATGTCTTGTCGTTTGGTAATTGAGTATTGGGTTTACTTATCATGGATAATTTTGGGCATGAATTGATGGGGGGATTTGGCAGAAAGAGTGCGCTTAGTCTGTGCTCCTGTCCCCTTGATCTCTTTTGGGTGTTACCCTTTCATCTTTGTCTCGTAGGATCTCCTTTATTGACCATTTTTTTCTTGGGTGATACCATTTGGGAAACCCTGACTTTGGGTACGTGTTCCTGCTCCTTTTTTCGGATAAATGACTCCCCTTCCACTCATTATACCTTCGTTCTTCATTTCTCTCACCTGGGTCCACATAGGGTCAAGATACCTATCCCCTTGCCCCCACCTTGGGTCAGGCCTAAAATGATGCCCGAAAGGTTGAAGTAGCTAAAAGAAAGAGAAAAAAAACAATTGGCCACACTTAATAAGAAATTGTATGAGAAAATGCAAAAGATGTATGAGACAAAAAATAATTAGCACGTGGGAAAAAGTCAATGCATGAGCTTTGCTCCATACCCATGGCCATCACCCTGGTTCCGTATGCTCTAAATGAGCCTCCTTTTTTTGATAGGAACCCATGATTGTCCCAACCCCTGAAGGGAAATGAACCACCCTACCTTAAAGGGGTGATAACTGCTATATCTGACACATCATGCTCCTATCCTTGAGCCTCGAGAAGTTAATTAAGGAAAAATTGTAAAAGGAAAAAGGCATATAAATAAGGGTGGAAAAATCAAGGTCAAGACACCTCATGTACGACGATTTCTCACTCATACACATTATATATCCTGGTGTGGGCTTCCCCTTATCTAGCTTCCCCTATGCCACAATATGTGGCCCAGGATTTCCCATCTCATTCCCTACTCCATTTCACTTATTTATCCCTTTCCACCCCCATTTAAAGGATGTACCTTAGACCTATTGTCCCCTTTAAGGGATGAAACCACTTAATAAGGTACATGGATAATCCCCGCTGGAGTATGGAGAAACTAGCACATGAAAAATCCCACTACGGAAGGGCATGCCATCATGAAGTGCCCATTTTTTTATCCATGATTTGTAAGCTCTTTTACACGATTATTCTAATGACTGGTTGTACTAGAAGCTTAGCAGACACATTTGGTCTTATACATGATTGTAGGTGGTTTCCATTTGGGTTTATTCTCCCTATACAGGGTCCTCACCCCCAAAGGGATACATTGGAACACATAGGGTGTGAATAGAGAGCCATGGGCCTCCACATAAGCAGAAAACACTCCACAGATCCCCATCGATGTTCAAAGACTACTGAGAATCCACTTTTTGAATGATGATGATGTGCTTGGTACACTATACCCAGTAGGCCCCATAGGAGCCCCACACTCTTGGCAGGTGTCCCATGACCTATACGATGTCATTTTAGTGTTCATTACATCACTTGATCCCTTGCATAGGGTCTACATGACTCATATGGAGACCCATGGGGTCATTTATGTGCCCCCACACCCACTGGGAGCCATGGAAAATTTTAGGGGCTAATATTCGCAGATGGGCTAATTTTCCATGCTTTTTCCAAAAAAAATATTCGCCAATTTCCATTTTTTTTAAAATTGATTCGCCCAAATTTTATAGTATAGAAATATTTTACCCTAAAAATCACCAAAAAATTATATATACTAATATAAAATGATTAGAAAACTAAATATTTTTACAAAAATAACAACAAAAATTTTACAATTTACACATTGGGGACTACTAAGATTCGCGAAGTTTTTAAACTTTAAGATAAACGTCCATCCTTAAAATTATTCCTGTTGGGAGCACCAAATGTCTACTACTTGGAGAAAAATGGGCCACCCCCTTTTCCATCATATTTTGAGGAGTTTATTCCTCATTTTTTCACTTCAGGGTATTATTAGGCCTTTGGAGGGCCCCATGGCATGTACATATTATTATTTGGCCCATGAGAGGCCTATTTTTCCATTTATGAGCTATTTTTGTGGGCTTGTCACCAATAGGAGTTTTATTTGCACATTATTTTATTAGTAGGGGCTAATTTAGGCTCATAGGCTAATTTAAACTCCTAACAGGGGTATATATTGATGTTATCTACATTCATTTGTATCATCACTTCACTTGGGATCTCTCTATCTTTAGGGAAATTCACATTTCTTCTTGGAGGATTATTTTGGTTAAATGGATGAATTTTGATGTATGGATTTGGGCCATTTTTTTCTTGGAGCTTTGCTTTTTGCAAATGTGATGTTGGTTGGATATACTCTCTAACAATGTAAGTGAATTTTGATGATACATTTTTGTTGCTTCATACTGTTGAACTTCGCTATAATTAGGGCTAGTTCCTGCATGATTTAAATGTGGAATTAACTTTCTATTTAGCTCGTTTAATGTATGGGCCATTTTAGATGAATGAAATGTACTAGACATTTTTTTTTCTCGATAATATTGCACTATTTTCATGAAGTATAGATGCTTGAAGGTCACTTTTCTTCTTTTTTCCCTTAACATTGGACAAAGTTGAATTTTCGAGCCTCCTTGATCAAGAAACCAAATTCTCAATAATTATCATCCTTGACTCCATATCCCCAAGGGAAATAGGCACTGGTACCTCAAAAGGGTGGTAATTTTCCTTTTATTTTTCACCTTTTCCTTTTTTTCCCAGGTCTAGCCCTGATAGTCACTTAGGGCATCAATTTATTGAGAATTCACCCACAAGAAAACTTCTATCTCTTGGAGGCTACTACACTGGTGCGTCCCCTCCCTCTTTTCTAAATTTTCAGAAATTCCAATGGTGGAATCATCAGGAATCCCAAGCCCTAGCTCTAGGAGAAAGTTTTTTCTAAGCACCCCAAAGGCTAGAACCTAGTAGGATCAATTTAACCCTTTTAGGAAAAATTTATAGTCCGATCCTTTCCCTCACCTTGTCCAAGATAGGAACATCATTGGTTGCTATATTTCATCCCCAAACCTGGGCTGGGTCCACTTGGTCCTGTTTCCTATCAAAGACTAATCGTCAAGGGCCATTTGGGAAACCAAATTCATATAGGGTTTTAGGGATCAATAAGTATTTCTTAAAATTGTATCCTTCTCCCTTATCCTTACCCCTTCTCCCCTGAAAGGAAATTCCCTTGCTTCAAGAGAAAGCAAGCAACATTTCTTCACATCTTCCTTGGGAAAGGGTTACTGGGATCACTTCATACTTATCCATTGACATATAATTTATAAGTGGCTTCCAAAAAAAATAGGGAATCCTCCCATAGTTGAAAGTCCATAAAGAGCAGGGAATCTTAGCCTTGGTGATAGTGGGCTAAGCCTCCACCATTGTCGTTAGTCTAGCAGTTTCCCTATTAGGAATCCCTTTAGGTCCCTTGCCGATTTTAGTGGTAACAAGTCTCCTTGTAATATATTCCTTCTTTCTGCGCATACCCCTTTGCCATGAATCTATCCTCGTACTTCTCCATCTTTCCGTATACAACGTACTTGATTTGTATATCCAATGTGAACCTACAACTAGCCTGTCCTCAGGCCTCAACACTACCTCAAAAAAATCATTCATCATGATAGAGCTGTACTCCTCTACCATGGAATCTACCCACACCTGATGTTGTGCGACCTCTTGAAAGCTGGAAGGTTGTTAGTTCCCTATAATACTATTGTATCCCATTTTATTTTTAGTGTAGCACCTTATTGTTATTTTTGTACCCATGTAGTCCCCATATTTTTATTATTGTGCCCCATAGAAGTCCACTATTGTTATTATTGTGCCCTTACATTATTATTGTTATGTCATCCCTGATTACATTGTGAGCACTTAGTCTCCTATATATAGAAAGGAGGTTTTGTCATTTGAATCATCCAAAAATTGTTTATTTATGAAATGTAAAGGAGGTTTCCCCCTCAAAGAGGCTAAATTCTAAGTTTTTGATCTGTCTTTTCTTCTACTCTGAGTTGGTTGCATAACATTTGGTATTAGAGCTTGGGATTCTAGGGTTTCACTTCTTCAAACATGACATATTGGAATTTTCGCTATAATTTTTTTTTCTACGAGGCTTCAAAAGCTGAAATAGTTACCACTTGGAGTCGAAATATTCATGATCTTTGTGTAAATATTTCAGATCTTGGTTCGCTATATTTTTGGAGATATGATCTGTGGATTTCAAGGTTTTTGCAGGCTCCAGAATTTCATCTAAAATAGGTGATCGAGGGAAAATAGGAGAAAAAAGTATACGGATTTGAATTTTGTAAAAATTGGCCAAAAGTGCATAGATTTTAATTTCTTGTACATCAATTTCAGAGCCGAAGGTCTAAACAGTGACATGTGGCATGCTGTAAATTTTTTTTCCAATGAACCAGTCCATAATTAGGTCACTGTGGGAGATAGGGAATAATTTTATCTTGAAGAATAAAAATTAGGTATGACCCATGGCATTGGAAAGAAGACTCAAAGGGATACTATAGGACCAAATTTAAGAGCTTTAGGATCTGAAATCATAGAGATACATTAGGTTCAATATCGAGCTCCTCAAAAGCAAGAAAAATGAGTGTTTTTTTAATTTTTAAATTGCATAAATTTTGTTTGAAAAATGAGTTTGAAGTGATTCCAAGGGAATATTGAAGCATAAATATTAGTATTTTGTTCTACAATGTCTCCCAAAAATAATTCCACACCCATTAAGTCCTCAGAAAGCTCTACCATGATGCATGAAGAGTTAGAATTGCAACATGATATATCAAAATTACAGGACCAAGCGCAACAAATTTCACTCTTACAAAGAGCAACCAAAGATGAACTAAAAGGAGACATGAATGGTTTAAAAGGCGACATGGATGGTTTAAAAGCAGAAATAGAAGCTAAGATTGATGTTTTGAAGGATGACATGAAATCTAACATTGAAGATTTGAAGAGTGGTTTAAAATCAGATTTGACAAAGTTGCTACAAGAAATGCTTCCTTATGGCGAAAAGGTATTAGATGAAACTCATGATGAGAATAAAATAAATGTTAATCATAATTTCATAGACTCTAACATTGGATTTAAGACACACCATATTCCAAAAATTGATATGAGGAAGTTTCATGGCAAGGATCTGGTAACATGCATACTACAGATGGAGAAATATTTTGATCTCCATAATGTGCAACACACACAAAAGGTACGAATTGAAATTTTATATTTATAATAAAATCAGTTTGTATGGTATCGATGGATTTTCTCTCCTAAGCCACTTGTCACTTGGTCAATTTTTACAGAGGAAATGATAGCACATTATGAGGATACAAAGAGAAACACCTTCTTTAGCCAATCGATAAATCTCAAACAAAAGGGTTCAATGATGGAGAAAATTGAGGAATTATAAAAATTGAATATTAGGGTAAATGATATTCCAGAGGAGCATAAGATTGATGTATTCATATGGAACTTAAAGGATAACATCTAACATGAGGTTTTTCTTTGGGAACCTGATTCATTGGAGAAGGAATTCAGGGTGGCAAGAAAGGTTGAAAGTAAAATGGTGGCAACAAGGAAGTCTACCACTAAAAACTATAAAGATGAAAGTGTTTCTACTCCTAGCCTTCCATAGCCTACAAGGTTGACACCAGAACAATTGGAGGAAAAAAGAGAAAAAGGGCTCTATTACAGTTGTGATAATACACCAACGGTCATAAGTGTTCTGAGAAGCAATTATTTTACATAGATTGTGAAGAGGATGAAGACAAGGAAAAAAAAATGTCAAAAGAAAAGGATATACACCAGGACCAACCCTAATGAAAGAAGAAATGAATCCAACCATATCTTGTAATGCTTTGGAAGGAATTCCAACTCCTCAAAATATTAATATAGAAGGACATATCAAGAAGAAAACGGTAATAATATTGATTGATTCGGGTAGTACCCATAATTTTATTCATTTTAAGAGAGCCAAGGAATTGAATTTCTTCCTATATCCAACACCAGAGTGTCAAGTAATGGTTGCAAATGGATGAACTATAAATTGATCTAGAAAGTACCATAATATCAAACTATCCATGGGAGAATATGTATTGAATAATCCAATGCTTTCCATTCCAATGAGTGGTGCTGATGTTGTCGTAGGAGTCTAATGGTTACAATCTTTGGGTACAATAGCTTTGAATTTTCAAGAACTTTCCTTGAATTTTTTTTAGGAAGGAAAGAAAGTTGAATTAAGGGGTATCATAGGGAAAATAGGAAAGATAATAATATCTAATGGTATGAAAATACTTCTAAATAAATAACAACGAGGTGTAACTGCACAATTATGTTCACTAGATGTTCAAACATCAAAATCATCTATTTCTCTAGATCTCCAAAATGTATTGGACAATCACCCCAATGTATTTGAGACTCCCAAAGGGCTCCCACCTATTCATGATCATGATCATGATATTCATTTGATTCTAGGAAGTGTTCCTCCAAACAAAAGGCCTTACAGATATCCCTATGCCAAAAAGAGTGAAATTGGACGTATGGTTGCACAAATGCTAGAGGTCGGTATAATTCAACCTAGTCAAATTTATTTCTCTGCTCCAATAGTATTAGTACACAAGAAAGATGGATCATGGTGCATGTGTTCAGATTATAGGGAGCTCAAACAGCTCATTATTAAAGATAAATTTCCCATTCCTATCATTGATGAATTATTGGATGAATTACATGGAGAAATTTACTTCACCTAGTTGGATCTTCATTAAGGATATCATTAAATAAGAATGAAGTCTGAAGACATTCCGAAAACAACATTTAGAACTCATGAGGGTCATTATGAATTTTTTTTCATTCCTTTTGGCCTTACCAATGTATCTTATACGTTTCAAGGTTTGATGAATTCCATTTTCAAACCCTTCCTCAGCAAATTTGTGTTAGTATTTTTTGATGATATACTAATCTACAACAAGTCTTGGAAGGATCATGTTCAACATGTTGTCAGGGTGCTCAAACTATTGGAGGAGAATGAATTATATGCAAAAACCTCCAAATTTTTCTTTGGAGTACAAGAGGTGGAATATTTGGGTCATATTGTATCTCATGAGGGTGTTAAGGTAGACCTTGTTGGAAAGTGTAACTAGGTTCGGTCTTCATAATGAATAGTAATTCTGAATTTATTTAATGAAGAATACAAAGATAATAAAATTTATTTTGTAAAGCTTGACTCATGGGTTTCATGAGCAAGAATTTTTTATTATAGGTCAAAGACTTCTTCTTGATGTCTTTTAGGGGTTTTTCATCTTGTCATAAATATATATAATTAAAAATTCATGTATATGAATAAGTGTTACACTTGTAAAACAATTTTCTGATGTAAATGTATGCCTTCAAGACCTTGTCAAATATTCTACACAAGTCGACTTAAGATGATGTATATTCTCCTTATTGAAGTTGGCCTCAAAACAGTGAATGCACTCTCAAGTCATCTCAAATTGAAGAAATATCTATTCATAGGTTATGTCAGCTCATTTCCAGTGGAAAACCACTATATATACCCATGTGCACTTCGCAACAAACATAGGAAGAACAATTCAGATGAGTTCTGAAATGAAGTGAGAGATCAAGGTCTGTATTGCAGTGCGAGAAAGGGTGGTTCTTGGGTACATAAGAAAAAGGTAAAAAAATGAGAAGGGTTAGCACAACGAAGGAAGAAAGGTCCTCCCGGACCTTTGTTTTGGAGAGAAAGCTTCTAGTTAATGATCAAGAGCTCAAGTTCAAGCCATGGAAAAAGCTCAAAATTGAAAGTTTTAAAAATCACTTGCAACTTGAACAAATAGATAGGCCTCATCGATACGATCCTAGCACCGTGAACGACACTCAAATCCGACATTGTATGTGGAAGTTATGCAGGAAGTTTTCAGTAAACTCTAAAAACTGAGTTTGACCAAGTTTGACCTTCAAATTGGAAATATTAAAAAAAGAATATTCCTTGGAATATTCCATTCGGGTCAATTATGTTATGACAAGTGTCATGCTTTTACTCATCGACAGTTTGACTTTGGGTTTTTTGGGCCAATGAACGGGTGCCATGTGGCAAGCCTGGAGGCTGCCACGTGGTCCCTGGCTTATGGAGTTTTCGGCAGAAAAAATTTGTTTTGTGGCCCGACCGGATTTGAACACCAGACCTCCATGCAAACAACACAACCACTTACCATTGGACCACATGTTTGGTTCTTAACCAACTATGCTGACAGGTTTCATTTAAAGTTTATCAATGGTCGATTTGGGTGGAAAGGGGGCCAGCCCCCATATAATACGACCACTCGCGCATGACCGCAGGTCTTAACACTGGCGGGAAGTCCATAACTGCTAACCATTACATGTAATGTGACATGTGGCCATGTTCTAAAATTTAATGCCATGTTTTGTTAACAGGTTATGTGGACCAGTTTTCTCGGCGGTTCCAACGGTTCGGTCCATGTGACCACTCCTACAAATATTTAATGCCCACAAAAAACCGCGCGCTAAATTTGGAGCGGTTCCTCCAATTTTTTCCTTTGGCCATTTTTAGCGGGCTTATCTGGAGTTAGCCGACATTTAGTGGGATTTTTAATTAACATTGGGAAAAATACTGTTTTGATCATAATTTTTGATAGGCTCAACCTTTTGGAGCGAAATTTTTTTGATTTCGGGTCTTCTCAACATTATGAAGCCATTGGAATAGGTTTCAGAGCCATTGGAGCTGATCTTCAGCCTGTTTAGCTTTGAAGAAGCTTTTTGAGCCACCAGGGCCATTTTGGGTTTGGAGCTGTGTTGAGCTGTGGTTAACCATTTGAGGTGAACCAAAAGTCATTTTTGAATATTTTCAGAATTCCAGAGCCATTGAGATATGTTCCAGAGGTATTAGAGGTGTTCTATAGCCATTTTAGCTTCAATGAATCTTTTTGAGCCATCAGGGCCATTTTGGTAATAGAGCTATATTGGGTTGTACCTCTCTGTTTGAGGTGATTCAAAGACCATTTTCAGCTATTTGACACCTTCTGAACCTATTGGAAAAGGTTTCAGAACTTTTTAAAGACTTTCAGAGGCCGAAAACCTTCAGGAGAGTTTTCAGGGCTACCAGGGCCATTTTGGGGTTTGAGCTGTTTTGAGTTGTACCTTTCTGTTTGAGGTGAACCAAATATCATTTTCAGCTAATTAATAAATTTTGAACCTATTGGAAGAGGTTTCAGATATTTTTGAGTACTTATACAGCCATAAAAGCTACAGAGGGGTTCAAAGAGCCGTTAGGGCCTTATTGCAGAAATCACTGTTTATGGAAATTCTTCACTATTTAGTGAATTTGGAAAGGCATTATTAGATTTTTTATACCTTTTGAATCAGTATTTTCATTAATATTTGTCTATTGAGACACTTTTAAACTTTTATTAGCATTTAAAAGCATTTTAATACAAGGGGACAAGCTCATTTTGGGAGTCTTGATCCAGCAGACGTAGCCCAGGAGGGGTGAACTGCTCATCAAACATTTGTGTCATGTTTTGATGAAGTTATCTTGCTGAAAAAATATGATTTAATATGTTAAACATAAAATTAAAATAACTTTCCTTCACACATAAAATCTTATACAACTACCAAAAACACTTGGTTTTCAATTGCAAGACATGAATAACAGTTTGCACATGTCATTTGATGGAAATTGAGTGTTAACTTCTACAAGCTCTAAAGACAGAGTTTGTAAAGGGCCATGTAGCCTCTAGATCTCATCCTTTTATCAAAGGTGACATATCCAGTAAATTCCCCTACAGTAAATCTCTGGATTAGATCTAAGTAGTTGTTTATGCAACAAGACTGGGAGAATTTTGCACACATTTAATTAATGGAAATGGATACCTTGCACACATTTTCAAGTACTTCCATTTTCAAATCAGTTAAGGTCTGTCTCAGTGATCCAAAATATATAGTGCGTAAGAGTATATACAAAAGGCTGTGAGTAGAAGGTGACTAAGATCAATGCAAAGGAGAGGTAGTGCTAGCCTCTGTCATTGATATCATACCCTTGCCTAAGATCTGTAATATACTTACAATGTTAAAGAGGAAACAATTAAGGAAATCATCATAGTAAAAGGAGATCCATTCATGGAGGAAAAATTCTATCACAACTAGAATATCACAACAAGAGGTTGATGTCAAATCAAGGAAAGGAGATCTCAGTTTAAGGCTAGGAACCAAGATTTCCTAGTGTTGGTGAAACATGGTGCATAAAAGAAAGATCAACATAATAAGCTTGTAAGAGCAAGTGACAAGGGTCTTGAATGAATAATGGTGTCAAGGGTTTGTTTCATAGTCATGGTACTTTTCAATTGAAGATCTACAAGAAGAATTATTATTGGGTTTTCCTCTCCAAGAGGGAGAGGTTTTGGCCTTGGCTTGAGAGCCGAAATATTTGTGTTTCTTGTGTTTTGATAATTGGATTTATGAAAGACATAATAAGCTATTGAAGAAAATATCTAAGTAATAAAAGCACAACAAGTATAACACAAGAAATTATCAAGTAATATAATTGAAGTAAACTATGCCCTACCAATTCTCAACATGGTTTTAGAGCCAAGGTGCTAGAAAGGGTTATTCGGAAAGAAGACACACAAGGATCAAAAGATCAAGGATAAGTTTTCAAAAGAAGGATCTACTTTGTAAAAGTATAGATCTAATAAGATCTTCATTCGTTCAATAAGGAGCATTTTGAAGAAATTGGAGAAGTCCTCAAGCCATCACAAGAAGACAAAAGATCTTACTTAAAGAACTTATACATCAAGGTCCTTTCAAGAGGTGATATTTATCTTCAAGGAATATAGATATATCTCATGATTGAAGCCAAGTAAACAATATTTGAGACATCATCAAATGATTATTTTTCTGAAGTCATCATCAAGCCATCCTTTATCATCATCATCATCAAGAATCCAAGGTGATATACCACTTTACACCACTCTTAAAGAATTATATCTAAGAGGGAGCTCATGATGCTATCTACTCAACATCTACTAAAGTATCTTTATGAGTTCATATGAATTTGTCAAAATTTTTTTTTGCAAAAAAAGCAACAAACTAGTTAGGGTTTCAAACTTTCTTGCATGGAACAAAAGGACAATGAAGTTGATGAGCCTCAGTATTGCAACAAGAATGTTGCAACTACCGAGGCTACCAACTTTAATTATCAACCCAAGGTTCGTAAAAAATTAAGAGGTATCAACACTATATGTGTAGCATAAAATGCGTACTTATTTTGTTGATATGATGTAATTGAGCGAATTTCATGAAATCAAAGCCTAAAATAATTGCAGAAATGAAAGTGTTGCTTTGAAAAGAAATTAATCCTAGGAAAGAAAAACAATTTGTCATTGAAATCCTAAGAACATGCATTCAAATAAATATAACTAATTCATGTACTAAGTGGTGTTTATTATTCCTAAATCATGGATTTAGATCCTAGGGGTCATTATTCAAGCCTAAGAGACAAAAACCAATCCTTGGGAGAAAATCTGGTCGCGTTCACATGTGTTATGAGAGTGCTAAAGGAAGCTCTATGTTTGCTACAGGAAAGTCTTTTTTGGAAATAAATCACCAAATGACTAAGTAAATAAAATGAAAGTGGGATGGGAAATTTTTTTTAATTAATTATGATGTCTTAGGTCTCCATTCCAAGTGGAATCACTCCAAAATACCCCTATTCACAAACGGTAAAAAATAACAGAAAATTACTACTCTAAAATATGGAAATTCAAGAACTAGTGAGCCAGTTAATCTATCAAATGCCGAACCTAATCAAGTGAATATGAAATGTGGTAAATTTTATTATTAAATTTAACATGATTATGACCTAATATAAGTGAAATCAAGTCAAATGAATCTCATTAACCTATTCTATAAAATAGCATAAATTTACTACTATTTCGCTACAAGGCATTTCCAGAAATCTTATATTCATGAACTAGTAACCAAATCCAAGTAGATTAATGATTAATATGACCTTCCAAATTTATTCCAAGGATGAATAATGCTTTTGAACCTTTAAAAAACCCAAAAAATAACTCACTTAAATCATTTAACCCAATCCTACAACAAGAAAAGAAACAATACTAAATACAGAAATATGAAAAACAAAAATAAGAGATGTATGTGAATAAGAAGTGAAAAGAACAAAAATAAATTGTGAAAGAGGGCTCTGAGGCTCCTGGTATGGCCAAGCCCAAGGAGGAATCAGAGTCTTATGGAAGAAACCAAGCCTTAAAAGATAAAAATGTCACCAAACTTCATTATTGAATCAGTCCAAATACATCCCTTCAGGAAAAGAAAATGGAGCTTCCAGAAAACAAGTTTTCTCCACAATGAGACTAAGCAATACATTCCCATAGAGGCCAATTAGAATTGGTACTTATACAAAATTACAAGGAAGCATTATCCTTGAAAGGAGGAAGCTTTCCCCTCCAAAATCCCTCAAATAGTGGATCTGGTTCCCAACACTAGGAGTTTGCAATAAATGACAAGGAACACATTCCTATATTTTTTCAATCACCGGAGTTCCAGAATATCTCCAGAATTTCTCAATAATTTCATGATAATTTGTTCATTTACTCTCCAATATTTATCCTCCACTAGTAGGGAGCAATTCCCTAAATTATCTCCTTCTCCAAATGTCCATAATCTGCCCAATATTCTCACAATATCCTTCGGAAATAAATAATATTAGGCAAAAACATGCAATTATATCTAAACCTTCCTAAGAAAATATTAAAGCTTAAAAAACATTATTAAGTGTATAAGGAGAGATTTAATATATCTTTTATGTGCCTAATAAATGTTATATGGACCTTAATTTATGTCTAATTTAGAGGCCCGTCATATCCCCCTACTGAAACTGTTGCTCATCTTCCGAGCAATCTATTCATCCTCCTTGCCTTGTAGTTTTTCATGTATGATGGCCTATTTAATTCTCTATTTATTGGTCCATGTGCTTCTCCTCCTAATGATCTTATTTCTACTCCTATATTTTCATTTCTTCCCCTACCTCAGTTTCCCATTAAACTTCTAATGTAGGTTCAGGTTGCTTCTTTCTCTCAAGTGATTCTTTAACTGTAATGGTGTGCAAAGTCCGGGCCTTGTTTGTACCTATTACTGAGGAGTTGCAAACATTATCTGGTGTAGGGAATTGGAATTTTGTGATATCCATGGCTATCTTTCTCTTGTTGTGCTCTTTTTTTTTATGAATTTTCTGAGTTAGCAGCTTGTTTCTGAGTGAACTACTTAACCTTTTTATTTGTTTTTTTTCTTCTTGCAGGTGCTGCATGGAGGTCCTCAGGTACCTTTGCTGGTGCGTTCATCCTCCTGGAGTCTGCTAGTGTTCCTTTGAAGCCATGTTCATCACTGTCCTCAGATTTTGACCTTGTTGTTCCATATACAAAATTGCTACAGGAAACTTTTCAACTTCCTGTAGCAGTCTTCTCTCTACTTCTTGGGTCTCCAGATTGCTTGGAGATGAAGGGAAATGGTTTATGGAGGTTATGGATGGAGGGATGCAATGATGGGAGTTATGGAGAGGTAAGGGGAGAGGTACAATGCCAAGGTATAGGTGATCTAGCTGCTAGTGGCACAACATAGGGTTTAGGGAGTGAATCCTTGTGCAAAGAGTAAAGTGAGGGTTAGGAGTGGTAGGTATAGGAAAATAAATAAATTATCACGCTCTTTTTGAAGTTTAGAAACCTTTGAGAGAGATAATTTCCTTGTAAATAAGTTTCTTGCAGCATTTACAGGGCTTCTTGTAGTGCTACAAGAATCTTGTAGCTACTAGGACTTTCCTGTAGCAGTTACAATCATGGAGTTTTCTCAAGAGAAATAAAAAATTGTTGTAGGTGATGGAGGTTGAATTATCACAAAATGTGCACCACAAATTGCTGAAATTTCTTGAGCATGTTACCGTCATATATATGCATCTCCCCCTGAAACAGATAGGGAAATGGATGCACACTTTTTGAGATATAATAAAAACAAATTTCTGCTAAAAAATAGGAGTTTCTTGTAGCAAAAACATGGTTTCTTGTAGCATTTTAGGACAACGAAGAAAATGAATGAGAAAATCCTGGAAATAATGGGTGGCTTTTAGAAATGGATGAGGGTGATGGATTAGCATGACCTAGGTCCTTTTGGAGCATCTGAACAAAGGAGGAGGAAGTCCAAGTTTGACTTCCTTTGACTAGGATTTTGACCAACTTGTTCTTTTGGTGCCAACTTGTTTGTTTTTGCTGATTTTAAAGGTTGGAGAGAACCTTCATTCATTAGAGAGAGATACATGTAGCAAATACATTTTTTTCTTTTCATTTTTTCACTTTTTTTTTTTCTTTAGGCCTACTAGCTACCTCAATGAGGTTTTCAACTAGTAGGTATGCCTAGGTGCCTCAAAGGAGTTTTCACGTAGGATATTTTATTTTTGTCTTTTTTCCAACCCATTGACTGCCTCATGGAGGTTTTCAATTAGTGAGCCAGTCTCAAGCACCTCAAAAGAGGTTATCACTTGAGATTTTATTCTTTTTCTTTTTTTTCTTTTTCCATTTTTTAAAATTTTTTTCTCTGCTACTCTACTTGGAAAAAAAAAATATCTTTCAAGTATAGGAATACTTCCAATCGAGCCATGTGCTCATCAATATGACATATAAAATCATGTTGCACTTGAAATACATGATTTGACATGTACCTGATTATGAGAGACAAATTTCTTTGACTGAGATTGTATCAAGTACTGTTGAAGAAGAGTATGTTGCTGCAACTTAATGATTTTTTGGAACCATATTTCAATATATATTTGATGCCCTTGGTTTGCTTTCTCATTGGGAAAATTATTCATGTCTTCTTCTACCATGAAATTCAAATATTCCTTTTTTTTCTGATTATTCTCTTGAATACATGGAGGAAATGATGGTAAACATGAGGGAAATTTCTCAATATCTGATTATGATGTCTGCTCTTCATAAAGTGCAAATCCTAAGTATTTTATCTCCTCACTTGAATCTTCTTCTTCTGGATGTTGTCCTTCAATGACATCAAGAAAATCTCTTTTTTTGCAATACTATTCATGAGCTAAGATGGATACCCTTTAGATCAAGACAAGATGTTTGGAAATGTTGTACCTCAACATTGTAAGTGGGTTGAGTTAATTCTTTGTATGGGTTTGGAAATGGTAGTAAACGTAGTTGAGTGGGAGTGGATCTATGAGATGGATGTGGTTTAGGTTGTGGTAGTGGTGGAGGTGGATGGTAGGGATAGCATGGAGTTAGGTATGGAGGATATTGAGGATTTTTCCCATAAGGTCCTTGCCAACCTTGTTTCGAAGATTGGTTTTGGGGTTGAGATAGCCAAGGTTGCCAAGGAGGGAGTGTATTCCAATTAGTTTGAGATGGATGTGAATAATCTTGAAATTGCGAAGTAGGTTCTTTCATCATATCAAGTTGACTAGGTTGCCATGGTATTCTTGGAGCTACATAACATAGCTTCTGTGGTGATTGAATTGCTCCATTGTCTTCTTGGTAAAATTCCTTAAACCTTGGTAATGATGAAAAATATTTAATAACATATGATTCTGCATGGATAACACAAATATCAACATCTTCTTTTGATCATTTTTCATTCTTAACATTTCTACTTGTTCACTTAGATTTCTAAGAATTTATGTTTTAAAGTTATTAAGCGAATTTCCAATTTCATCTTGACTTACCAATGTTGATGCTGATTTAATTACTCTTGCCTTTCCTCTTGATATGCGCTTGCATGTTTCAAAAATTTCTTCAAATGATAATTGGTATACATCTCCTTTACTCATGAGATCAAGGAGATCAATCTGCTAATCCCTAATTGCTCTAAGTAAGAGGGTTTTTAGTGTGTCAAATCCTAAATGATGTAATTTTTCCCTCTTAATATTATACGTGGACCTCTCTATTAGATCTTCAAGGCTCTCATCTTCTTTTTGATTCATTCTAAATATTTATTCCTTAATATCATGGTCTTTATATTTTTCTAAAAATATATTTTTCATATCATTCCATGACCTTATTGAATTAGTGCCTAGAATCATGAACCATTTAAGAGCTCTATCCTTCAATGTTGCAGGAAACAATATCAATTTTTGAGTGTGATAAATGGCCATAAGATCTACAAAGTATTTCAAATTCAAAGAGAAAGGTTTTTGGATCTTATGACCTCATACCATGGAAGCTGGGAAGGAAAGATGGAGGGATGCTCTTCATATGCACACCGACATCAGTATCTTGAATGGGAAATCTAAGAGGATATTCTTCATTGTCATCATCTCCACCCATTTATTCTACCTTATTTGCCACATTTTCTTCTTCTACCTACAAAAGTGGATGGTGATGTGGTTCTTACTGCACCACGTGATCAAATGGGGAGGGGGGGGGGGGAGGTTTGGTGTTGGAGAAGTATTTTTAAATAATTTTTTTGAATAAGAATTCTAATGCAATGAAATTTTCTATTTTTGAAATGAAATATACCTAATGAAAAGTTTATTTTTGTTTTTGTTTTTGTTTTTTTTTGCATAAAGTAAAAGAAATAAATCAAATAGGGAAGAAAACAATGCATACTTTTACACCTCCCCGACAATGGCGCGAAAAAGTGATGAGCCTCAGTATTGCAACATGAATGCTGCAACTACCGAGGCTACCAACTTTAATTATCAACCCGGGGTTCGTAAAAAATTAAGAGGTATTGGAACTATATGTGAAGCATACAATGTGTCCTTATTTTTTTGATTTGATGTAATGGAGTGAATTTCATGATATCGAAGCCTAAATTAATTGCATAAATGGAAGCATTTCTTTGAAAATAAATTAATCCTAGGAAAGAACAACAATTTGTAATCTAAATCCTAAGAGAATGAATTCAAATAAGTAAAAATAATTCATTTCCTAAGTGGTGTTTATTATTCTTCAATCATGGATTTTGATCCTAGGGGTCATGATTCAAGCCTAAGAGACAAAAAAAAATCCTTGGGAGAAAATCTGGTCGAGTTCACATGTGTTACGAGAGTGCTATAGGAAACTCCATGTTTGCTATATGAAAGTATTTTTTTGAAATAACTCACCGAATGAATAAGTAAATAAAATTAAAATGGGATGGGAAAATTTTTGTTATTAATTATGGTGTATTAGGTCTCCATTCCAATTGGAATCACTCCAAAATACCCCTGTTCACACATGCTAAAAAATAACAGAAAATTACTACTCTAAAAATATAGAAATTCAAGAACTAGTGAGCTAGTTAATATATCAAAACCTAATAAAGTGAAAATGAAATGGGGTAATTTTTTTATTAAATTAAAAATTATTATGACCTAATACAAGTGGAATCAAGTCAAATGGATCTCATTAACCCATTCTAAAAAATAGCAGAAATTTACTACTATTTTGCTACAAGGCATTTCTAGAAATCTTATATTCGTGAACTAGTAACCAAATTCAAGTAGATTAATGATTAATATGACCTTCAAAAGTTATACCAAGGATGAATAATGATTTTGAACTTGTAAAAAACCCACAAAAGAACTCATTTCAACCATTTAACTCAATCTTACAGAAAGAAAAGAAACAATACTAAACATAGAAATATGCAAAACAAAAATAAGAGATGTATGTGAATAAGAAGTGAAAAGAACATAAATAAATTGTGAAAGAGGGCTCTGAGGCTCCTGGGATGGCCAAAACCAGGGAGGAATCAGAGTCCTATGGAAGAAACCAAGCCTTAGAAGATAAAAATGGCACCAAACTTCATTATTGAATCAGTCCAAGTACATCTCTGCAAGAAAATAAAATGGAGCTTACAGAAAACAAGTTTTCACCACAATGAGACTAAAAAATACATGCCCCTAGAGGCCAATTCGAATTGGTAATTATACAAAATTATGAGGAAGCGTTCTCCTTGAAAGGAGGAAGCTTTCCCCTCCAAAATCCCTCAAATATTGGATCTGGTTCCCAACACTAGTAGTTTGCAGTAAATTACAGGGAACACATTCCTAGATTTTCTCAATCATCAAAGTTCCAGAATCTCTCCAGAATTTCTCAATAATTTCATGACATTTTATTCATTTATTCTCCAATCTTGATCCTCCAGTAGTAGGGAGGAAGTCCTTAAATTATCTCCTTCTCCAAATCTCCATAATCTGCCCAATATTCTCACAATATCCTTCAAAAATAAATAATACTAGGCACACATATGCAATTATCTCTAAAACTTCCTAAGAACATATTAAAGCTTAAATTTTTTTTATTAAGTGTAGAAGGAGAGATTTAATATATCTTTTATGTGCCTAAGAAAAGTTAGATGGGATTTAATTTATGTGTAATTTAGAGGCCCATCAGAAGTCATGCCAAATACATGAAGGGAGACATAAGAGCCCAAAGGATTCTTATAGAATCCATAAAGGACTATCTCATCCCCTATATATCAAAACTAGAATCTTCAAAATAAATATTTGACAAAATTGGTGGATCTATTCTTGATGAGTACTACAGGAAAGGTAATATCTGTGAGATAAGAAATATACAGGTTGAAGATATCAAGAGAAGGAATAACTTCATACTTTATGTAGGAATTGGGAGAAGTAATGTCTGATATATAAATGACAAAAATAATGCTGAATTATCTACCAAAGGGATTGGGAAACCTCACTTCAAGTATCTATAGGAAGAAAGAAGCAACACCATTCCATGATCTATGGTATCTATGTAAGATAAAAGAGACAAGGTGAAAAGCTAAAGTTGATTCAAGATCAAATAAAGAGAATCAAGCCTATGCTGCCATGTCAAGAAGAAAGGTAAGTTTTTTCCTTAGAAGAAAATAAGAAAGATGGATAAGTTATGATGCTGTGGGAATAATGAACTTATGAAAAATATTGTCCCAAATATAAGGACAAGAGGAAAGGAGGAAGCCCATATTTCGGGAGAAATAGAAAAACCATATTAAAAGAAACCTAAGTAAGAAGAAGTGAAAGATCTCTACTATGATTGAGATCATATTCCTCTTTAAGAGGTATATGTTGGTTGTAAATAGTATGATAGATACATAACTTTGAATTGGCATCATGATGAAGAATTGAGTAATGAGTACTGGTCATGGGAGGATGTCATAAAACATTTATATAACATCTATATGAGATAAAATTTTCTCTTGGAAACCTCACCGAAAAAAAAACATTTATGGAAGGTAGTCATGTAGATCAAGGGTCATCATTTAATAATGAATATGGAAATGGGTGCTGGAATTTTCTAATGGAATCCTCTTTGGATTCACTGGTTGGAAATAAAGCAACAAGTTTTTTCAAAGAATTCTAACTTGCAGAATTCCGGGATCAGAATATGATGACATATTGATACATAAATTCAAGGGAATGAAATTCTTCACTCCAAGGAAAACTGCTGTAGAATGACTCAAAGAAGGAGATGAGGTACACATATAATTCTACTAATATTTGATGCTATGTAGACAAGTCATATGGTTGTAGGTAGAAGAAGTATGATCAAATAAAGCATAAAATCTTTCGATGCACAAGTTGTCAATAAACATTTTCCACACCAGATGAAATAAACATAATATGTCATCATATAGAATATGAGGTGAATATACTATCAAGGAGTTTCACATTGGAAGTTCCTGTGAATGAAATAAAATTGTGTGGAGAAAGAAAGAAAAAGGAAGAGAAATAAATCGATAGTTAGAGGCAGTCAACATCCAAGGAAGCTAAGAAGACTTGACTAGAAAATCTCATGGGAAGATACACTACAAGGAAAATACCCTCTAGAGGATGTTTTTGAGGAACCCCATAGAAAAATACCCCATACATCCGTTTCTAGCGGAGGTTACTAGAGGAGGTTGACAGGTAGAGGGTTTTGTGGATGTTTTCCTCTCGGTGTGCTTATCTTTAAACATCGCCCCGGTGCTTTGAAATACTAAAAGCACCGGTGCTCACAAAAACATTGGCACACCAGACATCGTGCACTCCGTACACACCCGCCTGGTGCGTTGTATTATTATATAGCACTGGTGAGACTGGTGCGTCTCAACTCTTCCGGGCCGGTGCATTATAAAACACTGTGCCAAAACTGAAACTACTCGGTGCGGTAGAAAAAAACCGCACTGGTGCATCATAAGACAACGTGCCAAAACACAAACCGACCGGTGCGTTTGTAAGAAAAAAAACCGGTGCGCCTATAAACCACGAGCACCAATAAAGGGTTAAATTCAAAAGAAAATTACGGCAAAAAACCCAGATTTTTCAGTTTCCAGTGCTCCTGAGCTCTCAATTACCGGTGCACACTCTACCATAGAACACAGTGGTGCACAAAAAACATTGGCACACTGGACAACATGTGCGATGTACACACTCACCCAGGGCGTCTTATTACGGTCACATACCAGTGCTTCAGCACTCTTCTGTGCCAGTGCATCATAAAACATCATGCCAAAACAGAAATGTGCCGGTGCATTCTTATCCAAGAGTACCGGTGTGCCTATAAATTTCATGCACCAGAATAGCGTCAAATAAAAAAAATTAAGGCCAAAATGTCAATGCTTTAAGACTATTGCACACCGGTGCGTTGCGAATATTCCGCCCAAGTGCATCATCAAAACATCGCGCCAAAACTGAAACATCTCGGTGCAGTGTTAGGGAACTGCCCCGGTGCATTATTAACAACGCGCCAAATCTGAGACCGCCTGGTGTAGTTTTAAGCAAGCGTATCGGTGCACCTATAAAACCCCGCGCATTGGAACAGGGTTAAATAAAAAAAAAATTACGGCCAAAAAACCGCATTTTTCACTTTCCTCAGTGCTCTAGAGCTCTCAAGCACCGATGCCATTTCCCCTTCTCTGAGCCGCCCTGACATTGGTGCTCTCATTGCACCCATTGCACGCACTACAACTCTGCATTGACCACCAATCTCTAGCTTGCATTTTGAAAAACGGTGGTCAAATTTTCTTTTGCAAATTTTATAGCCAATATGCCTCCTCGACGGCGAAATGTACATGTATTTTTCTAGTTTTTCCATAATTAAGCCTTTTAGCAGATTAGATTTTGACATAACCTTAAAAATAACCGTTAAAAAAGAAAAGAAAAATTATCGCGCGGTGCACCTGAGTTGTTAGGCTCACATTGGATAGCGGTGTTTCTTGTAAAATTTATAGGCTACACCGCCATTGGTGCTAATGGTATCCACACCGTTTACAGGGCGGTTCCGAAAGGCACCCCACATAATTTTAAATTAAAAAAAAATAAAATGCAGTTGACTCATTTAGCTAGGCGCACCATTGAACATGGGAATCCCAGTGCGGTGTGTTGACGGAATTATCTGCCCCGGTGTATGCCAGAATACCGTATTATGCATTTCGAGAGGTCACGCAGGCGTTTCTGCAAAGACCGCACCATCGGTTGCGTAATTGTTATGAAGTCCATACACAGACTATACGTTTGTAAGGATATTTTAGCTAAGAATCGCTATTTCCAACTTATAGATATAAAATCGTGGTTAGTGTCTAGATAGCTGCAACTTATAGCTAGTGCATTGTATTTCATTAGGGCACGTACTCAGTGTGTTACAAAATTAACAACTGGCCACCAATGCGTGATTGTTTTTGTGCACACCGACCGGTTTGTTTGATTTTACAAATATATATATATATATATATATATGTATGTATGTATTTATATTTTTAAATACATGCCTTTTTAATACTTTATTTATTTATTTAATATCTCAATATCTTAGGAGAAGAGGAGGAATAATAAAGAACAATAAAATGCTAATAGTATGACATGATTCGCCAATGGGAGACCCGAGAGAGGGAGAGAGATGCATACCCTCACCCTATTACAGCAGATACACAGGGGATCCTTAGGCAGGTAGGCCTCCTCAAGTTCTATGAGGAGGCTACTTACCTAAAGGCCCATAGTGTGTTTTTGAGATATCTTATCTGTAGATGGAATGCCCACCAACAGGCTTTCTAGGTTGGTCCTGACCAGTGGTACACACCCACTGAGGAGGATATTTATTTTATTACATGACTATCGAGGAGAGGGGTGGATTTTCCCTCATTCCTAGACAAAAAAAGAAGGAAGTCAGGTAAGCGTGGGAGTCGCTTAGTTTAACTCCCAAAGATACATCGGAGCACATGTAATTGCCTCCTTCGGGGAAGTTTGAAAATTGGAGGCTATTACATATAGCATTTAGATGACGGCGCCCTCTCACTTATCATTTTTACCATTTCACAAAACACTAGTGGCAAGCAACACATTAGTTGCTCGCTTTAATATTATGTTGATTCTTTAGTACAAGAGCCATGACTTGTCAGGTGGTCTACCATTTTTTTGTGGCAGTTTTGTATGACCTTAGATAGATGTCATGCTCATGCACAAGGGAGGATCAACTTCCATTTTGCTTCAGAGCTGTTTTGTTTATTTTTTGAGAGGTTTCCAAAGATAAGACCTATTTTTTTTCGATAGCCTCGTAGGCCAATGTTTGAGGCCCGGATGCACATGTGGGGGCAGATGATGCCCAAGAGGGGAGACACTATGTTTCCAGCCATGATATCGCATGATGCACTGGACTTACTAGCCAGTGTTGACAGGCTGCATCCATTCATTATGGTCCCATGTCCTTATGCTGGATTAGATTGGCGAGGGTGTCCCAACATCCTCTTCACAAATGATGAGCCGCCAGATGATAGAGGTAATATTACTGTTTTATTTATATTTATTCTAACATGTTCTTTAACTTGTTTTTATTAAATTGTGTAATGAAATTGTCTAATTATTGTTGTGTACTTGTATATATTTTTTAGACATTGGCTCTTTTAATGGCGAGGAGATGTCGGATCCACCACATGATCCAGGTGTGGATCCTGATGACGACCAAGACATGGCTGATGCTGAGGATGATCTGATCAAGATGAGGCTGGTGTAGTAGAGAGACATGCTCCTGCTCATGGTGCATCGGTACCGCCTTTTGCTAGGCGAAGTCGACCTGAGACTAGATATAGGATGGAGTTGGGCAACCAACTCTGTGCATTGATTGTTGATGCAGGCATCAGGCCCGCTCATTACAGAGACATACATGCCGATGATTGGATGTTATGGATGTGGAGAGGCATGCCGCATGACATGTACGACCTGATGCGGGATGTCATAGGAGCTACGACAAATGTTACACGACTGAGAAGGATTGTCCTTAGCTATAGGCGTAGTTGAGCCGCGACAAGTGATGGACAGTCCACGAGCAACGACTCACATGCATCTCATGATCGTTCACCTAGCGCAGCGCCTGATGAGCAGGAGGCTCCACTAGCAACATCTAGCAGCAGTCATCATGGAGATGAGGCTGGAACATCAGCCACGTCCAGTCAGCAGCCTGCTGCAGCATCCATCAGCACTAGTCATGATCATGAGTAGGTTCTTGGACCATCGGCCATCGAGGCTGCACTATTGACTGAGCAGGCCTCCACTACTACAACTTATATTGATGTTGTACTACCACTAGCTGTCGATGCATCCATCAGTACTAGTGATCATGATCATGAGCAGGCTCGACCATCGACCGTCGAGGCTGCTGCACCCTTTACTAAGCAGGCCTCCACTTGTACTGCTATTGATGTTGTTATACTACCACCAGCTAATTCATGACATTTATATTACAGTTATATATTTTTAACATTATTCGCTTATATATATATATATATATATATATATATATATATATATATATATATATATATATGGTCCATGTATTTTATGTTCATGTTGCGCTTGTACTTAATTTACATGTTGGTGATCATCATGATCCGGCGCATATCATAGTCATGTTAGATATGTTCATTTAATGTTTAGCTTGCGTATAGATGTGTATGTGTGATAGCATGAGTTATTTGACATGAGATGTATATTTGATGTTTGTGTTGTGATGATGTTAATATATAATGTTAATTTGATGTTTGAATGTGTTTTTTAGTCGAATATGATGTTTGTACGATGGTTATCATGATCGTGATGATGTTTATTAATTATTTTGATATTAAATGACCATGATATTTATTAAATATTATGTCGTGATTGTAATTGAAATTGAAATTTTAATTGTATGTAAAATTGTATTTGTATTTTTACTTATTGTAATTTTAACTGTAATTGTATGTAAAATATTTATTAATGTAAAATTTTAATTGTAATTATAATATTTAATTTATTGTGAAATGATTATAATTGTATATATGAAAAATTGTAAAATTGTAATTCTAATTCTAATTGTATGTAAAATTCTAAAATTGTAATTGTAATTGTAATTGTAATTTTAATTGAATTGTATGTAAAATATTTGTAAAATTGTAATTTTAATTGTAAAATGTAATTCTATGTAAAATTGTAAATGTAATTGTATGTAAAATTCAAATTGTAATTGTATTTGTAATTGTAATTTTAATTGAATCGTATGTAAAACATTTTGTAAAATTGTAATTGTAATTGTAAATGTAATTCTATGTAAAATTGTAAATGTAATTGTATGTAAAATTAAAATGTAATTTAATCGTAATTCATGTATGTGAAATTAATGTAAAATTGTAATTGTAATTGTATGTAAAAAATATTTGTAAAATTTTAATTGTATTAATATGAAATGATTTTATTAAAATATTTAAATTTGTAACTTTGCAAATAATTATAAAATAACAAATCTATAATAATACGAATTTTTGTAACATAATAAAGTTTAGAAAATAATGAAAATAAATTCATGTACTTTAGAATTATCATTATTTTATTATGATCTTACATACAAAAAAAAAGAACTTTATACAGTCTGGTGCGCTTATCATCATAACACGCACCGGTGCGTCGTATTACTAAGAAGCATCGGTGCTTTACAACTCTTCTGCACCGGTAACGAATAAACGCAAATAAAAAAACACAAATCTATTTTCTTTAAGTGAAAAAAAAACGGAAATTTGAAAAATGGGCGGCAACATATTTTCAAAAATCTAATTTCATAAAATAATTCTTTAAATACTAAACACTTTTTATTATTTCACTATTTTTGCTAAAATTTTCAGCGAGATATTTGCAGGAGACATGCCTGGAGCAAAAGAGCACGAGGGCACTGTGGAGCAGCGAAATACGTTCGAACAGAAGTATTCAGACAATCAGAAACCAAACCTATGGTGATTCAAACCCTATATCATAGAATTTCAAACCATCTCGTGACTAAATTCGATTTTTTTTTTCTTTCTGTAGTTTTATCCATTTTTACCCTAAACCCTTCAATTTTTTGTTTTTGTCCTTTCTTCTCCCTGTTTCTGTGATTTCAAAATGAGGGTTTTTCATTTTAGATTGACGTCCAACCCACGGGATGACTTGCATAGTCGGATCCCAATCCATTTGGCCGTTGCGTGAATTTTTCGAAAAAAATGGATCTTTCTTTATTGGTGCGCCGTACGCTACTGCACCATTGCGCTGTATTATATAGCGCACTACGCAAGTACTGTGTAGTAGAAAAATTGAAAACATTTTTTCTAAATCCATGCACCATATCTGAAACAGAGCACCGGTGCTCCATTTAACGAGTATAACACCGTACGGTGTATTACACTCTTTTTGTGGTGTGTTTATAATACCCCATGCACCGTACGGTCTAGTACACTGTTTCTGCATTGCGTTTATAATACCCAATGCACCGTACGGTCTATTATACTATTTCGCAATGCGTTTTTAATATCTCGACGCACCGACTGCGATGCGTACCTCATGAAAGGCGCACCGGTGACTTGAGATTTATTGTCTACCTGAAAAGTTGAGAATTTATTTATAAATATATTAATGAATGATATGATACAAGTTTTAGAATGATAAAGAAATGAATGACAAGATATCAAGTAACAAAAATGCTGTTAACACATCAAGAAATGAAAAAAAGGCAAGTTCTTTGTAAATTCTTTATAAAAAATATTATTTTTGAACTATATGTAAGTTTAACTAATATGTATTGTTTTTTGTGTATCATGAAGAGCCACAAAATGACGAAGCTCGATATGATTATTTCTGATCTAGGACCAGAAGAGCGTAAAATTTTAATGAAAAAATTGCAAAAGGATGAATAAGGTGAATGAAAAAATACTATCGATCCAATATGAGTTTATTTTTTTAATTACCATTAATAATATAATTAAAAATATTAGATAACATGTGTCAAATAGTCTACTAATTCACATCTATTTAATTTTCTATAGGGACCAAAAAATCAGAAAAAGAATGTTGTTCTAAGAAAAGAAAAAAATAGAACATGTAAATGAAAATGTATTGCTCCTTAGCTCATTTGGAGTGGTGTTGGAAGTTAACGAAAGGGGGAAAAACTTTTACAAAAGTTTGAGAGATCTAGTGGAACAAATGTATAGACGTTCTTTCCACTTACAATACAAAAATCAATCCAATGATTCCAAGAACCAAATTTTATCTAAACTATAGGAAGAGTTTCCAGCGAATTGTTCAATGAGACATGTCAGACTTTTAATAGAAAAAACATACAAAAAAAAAGGAAGGAATGAAAAAGTAATATTCCTTTAAATGTTTGTCTAGAATTATTTATAAATATCACTTTTGTTATATTTACTTTTCATATATCAATATAAAAATTAAATATTTTATTGTCATGTTACATTTTCAAGAATGTTATGAAAATCTCAAAAGATGAACGAGTTGATATCAGAAATATGCCAATAGGAATGTCCAAAAAGGTGTACAAGGAGATGGTCAAAGAAATGGACAAAATTGCATCGCAGGAGGAGCCGTCTCAACAACAATGTGCTTCAAATGTAATATGTAATCATTGATTTTTTTGATCATTAGGTACAATAAATAAACAATTTATCAATAAACATTAATTTTCAAGAATTTTCTTGCAGAAAAGAAAGAAAAATGGAACCCATTCAACACATAAAACATGAAGACAAGGAAGAAAAGGGTTGATCTCTAAGTTTGTGAGTAATTGTTACTTTCTTATAACAATTTAACTAGATTTCACTTTTTTATTTTTTAAGTTGTTTTGCAAAAATCATCATTGAATGTCTTCAAACAAGTGCTAACATACAAAGAAGAACCATTAGACGAATTGATTGAAATTGGGTTAAATATGGGTTGTGAGTATATGTTGGCATATCCGAATTTAATTGTGGAATTCGTAAGCATCTGTCGATCTTTTTTTACTTAGCTCTGTCTATAATTAATAGAACAAAAACATCTTTTATATTAAATATATGATTTGTTATGGGGTATAAAACTTGCAGGAAACAAAGTATGGAACTGTGCCAATAGCTGAAATTTTGAAAGATGGCATGGTACATGGTTTTGAAAGATTGTGTATAGTTTATGAGTCAATTGTTTCTATGGTATGTCATTTTTCTTTTCGATTTACATTGATGTATATTATTTAATATTGAAATTTTCGTTATTCTCACCAATGTATATACACTCATTTCATTTTATTTTTATGTTTGTAGATGGAAGGTGAAGAAGAAGAAAACAATCAACGCCTTGAACAAAACATTCCTGAAAATAACCCAATTCATGGAAGTAGCTCTAGCAGTGACAACAGTTAAAGCGAAGAATGATGATCACTATGTTTGGATATCAAAGAAAGACGTTTTATTTTTTGAAATATGTCTGTGAAATCAGACATTTTGTTTAATGTAATGGACATAGTGTCCCAATTGAAAGACAAAGGGATATGAATAACTGTCTCATTTTGTATGATAAAAACTTCCTTATTCATATATATATATATATAATCATAAAATATATTTTAATTTATTCTATTGCATTCTCCATTGTCACTATTGCGTTCTCAAATGCACTAATAAAAATTTAATTCATATGAATATTGTTATAAGATATATGTGTCGAATTTTGATGAATAATGAATTTTAAAAAACCATAATAATTCTGATATGATATAACAAATTAATCCAAACAACACATTCAAATGCATTAATAAAAATATAATTAATATGAGTATTGTTATAATATATGTCGACTTTTGATGAATAATGAATTTAAAACAATCATAATAATTGGACTGTCATAGGTCGATGTTTCTAAAAAAAACAAATTGAAAACCAGTGCATGTCAGTAACTGTCAACTGGTGCGTTTATGTGTCTATACGCACCGGTGTAGTTGTACGATCCATGGGCACTACAAAAATACCGATACCAGTTATAAATATCGGTGTGTTTGTGTGATACTGTGTACCGGGGCGTTTATGTATCTATAAGCACCGGTGCATTTTTAAGATCAATGGGCACTGTACGAATACCGATACCAATTATAAATATCGGTGCCTTTCTGTGATACGACGCATTGGTGAATCATATAGGTATATGCACCGATGCGTTGATACAACCTATGGGCACCACACAAATCCCAAGACCAATTAGAACGGCCCCGTGTGTTGTATGACCAACAGTACGCCAGGTGCGGTTTTACACCTAAACGTCCCGGTGCATTCGTTCGAATGAGACAACCTCGGGGCGCCGTCTTCATGTATGCACTGGTGCGTTATATCCAAAGTGGCACACCGATGAAAAAAAATCTGTAATAACCTCTGGCTGCCCATTTTTTTTAGTTGTGTTGAATTTATGTTAAAAGCTCCGCCAAAACCTCCGTAACCATCAACAGATGTTGTAGAAAATGTTTTTTTGACAATTTGGCCAATTTTATAACACTAAAAACCTCCTTTATAACCTCTGCTAGAAGGCCTTTTCGTTGTAGTGATATGTAGACTCTGATAGAAGTATAGAAAAGATGGAGACCCTTGATAATACATATCTTTTGGAGATGTGTCAATCTGTATGATGGATGCTGATATCTACAAGAAGGATGTCATGGTGAAATATCATAACTGAGGTGAATTTTGACTTAAGTATTCATATTTATAATTGAATAACATCTGATGAACTTATGCAGGGCTACCAAATGGAAGTAGATGTCTTCCATGATAACCATATGGAAGGATGAAATATCCTTGATGGTTCGAAAGAAAGAAACATAACATGAAGCTAGACTAGATGAGAAGACCGATGGATCACTTTATGAAAGAAGATATGTCTCCTGGATGAAAAGTGATTGATGATGTGTGACCTAAGAAGAAAAATTGAAGGCTCCTCATTTCATGACATCGAAGGAAGGAGTTATTCATGAGTATCTAGGAGTTAAACCATTGCTTCTAGAGGTCCCTGGTTAAGAGGGATCCTGGTATTGAGTTTCTTACTTGGAAGAAACTTGGAGTATGTCCTTCCCAAATAGAAAGGAAGTGACACATGTGATTCTCTACTTCATGTGTCATGCACTAGACCAGGACTAACAACCATAAGTATTAGTGAAGGTCATGCAGAGAGAATAGATAGACATGTCATTCTAGTCTTCACCTGGGAAGACAAGAATGGAGGATTGGGTAATCATCTGGCATCTGATACTCTTTGAGAATGTGATAAGACGTTCCAGTAAGAGTAGTAGAGGACAAATATTCTTTGAGGATTAGCTATCCCGATAAGAATAGTCCTAAGAGGTCATACTTGGTAAAAAATCAGCTGGAGTATGTACGTTAGAGACAATGATGAGGGTGTCTATAATCATTGGTCTCGCTAGCATTGTAACTCATGATCTCATGGAGAGTTGGAGCTATTAGTGAAAGCCTTGCGCTGTAACAATGCTGGTAATATGATGCTATAACAAATGATTACCAATCGAATTATTATTATGATATTCTTTAGATTGAAAGTGACCATGTACCATTATGAATACCTCCCTAGTTTAGGGGGAGTGTTGGAAAGTTAACTAGGTTAGGTATTCATAATGACTAGTAATTATGAATTTATGTAATGAATAAGACAAAGATAATAAAATGTATTTTGTAAATCTTGAATAATGGGTTTCATGAGAAAGAATCTTTTATTATAGGTCAAAGAATTCTTCTTGATGTTTTAGGGGTTTGTCATATTGTCATAAATGTATATAATTAAAGAGTCATGCATATGAAGAAGTGTTACACTTGTAAAGACAATTTACTGGTGTAAATGTATTCCTTCAAGACCTTGTCAAATATGCTCCACAAGTCAGATTAAAGATTATGTATATTCTCATTGTTGAAGTTGGCCTCAAAACAATGAATGCACTCTCAATTCGGCTCAAATTGAACACATATCTATTCATAGGTTATGTCGGCTCATTTCTAGTGGAAAACCACTATATATACCCATGTTGACTTCGCACAAAACACAGGATGAACAGTTCAGATGAGTTATGAAATGAAGTGTGAGATCAAGGTATATATTGTAGTGCAAGAAAGGGTGATTCTTGGGTACATAAGAGAAAGGTAATACAACTAGGAGAAGGGTCAGCACAATGAAGAAAGAAAGGTCCTCTCAGACCTCTGTTCTGGAGAGAAAGATTCTGGTTAAGGTTTGTCACAGTGATCCGAAACCTATAGTGCATAAGAGGATATGTAGAAGGATGTGAGTAGAAGGTGATTGAGATAAATGCGGAGGAGAGGCAGTGCTATCCTTTTTCTTTGATCTCATACCCTTGCATAAGATCACTAATATACTTACAACATAAATGAGGCATCAAGTAAGGCAGTCATCATAGTAAAATGATATCTATTCATGGATGAAAAATCCTATCACAAAAAGAATATCACAACAGGAGGTCGAGATCAAATCAAGGAAAGGAGATCTCAGTTTAAGGCTAGGAACTGAGATTTCCTAGTGCTGGTGTAGTATAGAGTAGAAAAGCACGATCAACATAATAAGCCTAGAAGAGAAAGTGAAAAGGGTCTTGAAGGCATACTGGTGTTAAGGGTTTGTGTCATAGTCATGGTACTTGTCAATTGAATATCTATAAGAAGAATTATTATTGGGTTTTTCTCTCCAAGAGGGAGAGGTTTTGGCCTTGGATTGAGAGCCTAAATATTTGTGTTTCTTTTGTTTTGTTAATTTACTTGATGAAATACATAATAAATTAATGAAGAAAAGATATAAGTAATAAAATCATACCGAGTATAACACAAGAAATTATCAAGTAATAGAATTGAATTAAACTATGCCCCACCAAATTCTCAACAAACCCTAACAAAATTAAAGCCATCAAGGAATGGAAATCCCCACAACCTCAAATAATTTGCGGGGATTTATCGGGTTGATAGGGTATTATTGCAAGTTTATTAATAATTATGGGAAAATAACAACACCTCTAACAACATTACTGAAGAAAGATGTATTTTCTTGGACTCCAAAAACAACTGAGGCCTTTGAACATCTTAAAGAGGCAATGTGTCAGGCACTGGTCTTAGCTACGAAAGACTTCATAAAAACCTTTATTGTGGAATTTGATACCTCAGGAAATGGAATTGGTGCTGTTTTAATTCAAGAAGGAAGAGCCATTTCTTTTGAAAGTCGTAAAATAAAAGGAAAGTATTTACACAAAGCTATTTATGAGAGGGAAATGTTAGCAATACTACATGCACTTAAGAAATGTTGACCTTACCTAATATGAAGACACTTCAAGGTAAAAAAAAATCATGATAGTCTTAATAATTTTTACAACAAATATTATCTTTAGAAGAGCAACAAAAATAGGTCACAAAGATGTTGGGATATGAATTTTAAATCATCTTCAAAAAATGGAAGCAAAATGTTGTTGCAGATGCACTCTAAAGAAAGGATGAGGATGTGGAAGCATTTATTTGTGCCATTTCTATTATACAACCAAATTGGATAACTAAAGCAAGGGATGAATGCAAGAATTACAAAGAAGTGTGGGCACTCATTCAAAAATTGCAATAATATCCCAGTACATCAGATACGTTTAGTTGGAAAAATGATTCATTATGGTACAAGGATCACTTATACCTTTAAGAATTCCCAACTCAAACAAAAGGTTCTTATCGAATTTCACACCTCTCCCTTAAGAGGGCACTCAGGATTTTTAAAAACTTACCACAGGGTTAAGAAGGAATTTTTTTGGGATGGCATTAAATTTTAAATTCAAAAGTTTGTGGCAGAATGTTTGGTTTTCCAACAAAATAAAGTTGAGACAATTAAGACCCTAGGTCTGTTACAGCCTTTATCCATTCAAATTCAACGTTGGGAGGAATTTTCCATGATATTTAAGAGAAAATTATAAGGTTCAAGCAGTGGAAAATCACATGGAGCATCAACAACAAGTTCTCCTACTCTTAAAGGATAACCTCACTTTGGCACAAAATCAAATGAAGCGACAGACATATCTACATCGTAGCGATTTTTTTTTTTTTGATGTATGCGACTGGGTATTTTTAAGGCTACAACCATACAAACAAATGTCCTTTGAAAGCTAAGAAGGATAATAAATTATCATCAAAGTATTATGGTCCTTACAAGGTGCTGCAAAATATTAGTACTATGGCATACAAATTAGAGCTTCCTGCATCTTCCCGAGTGCACCCAGTTTTCCATGTTTCATGCTTAAACAAGGTTATAGGTGACAAGCTCCTAGTTCAAACAATATTTCAAAAACTTGACGAGGAAGGAAAAATCATATTGGAACCTAAAGAAGTCACAAAAATAAGAACTCTAAAGCTATGAAATTGATCAATTTTAGAGTATCTCATAAAGTGGAAGAACTTACCCAATAAATATTCCACATGGGAGGATGAAAATTATATATAGAAGCATCCATAACTACTAAAGCATTGAGGACAACACTTTTTTGAAGGAGAGGGGAATTTTAGGTCCATATAATACTAGTGTATCCCCTTTTATTGTTAGTGTAGCCCCTTATTGTTATTGTTGTACCCATGTAGTCCTCATATTGTTATTATTGTGCTCCATAGAAGCCAACTATTGTTATTGTTGTTCCCTTACATTATTATTGTTATGTAGGCCCTAATTAAATTGCGACCCCTTAGTCTCCTATATATAGAAAGGAGGTTTTTTCATTTGAATCATCCAAGAATTTTTCATTTATTTAATGTAAAGGAGGTTTCCCCCTTGAAGAGGTTGAATTATAAGTTGTTGAACTATCTTTTCTTCTATTTTGTGAGCTGGTTGCATAAAAAGGGTTTTGCAACCTGAGCCACCAATCCTTGGTACATGTTAGGCTGTATGCACTCTCTCTTTTTCGTCCTAGGAGAACCAATGAACTCCTCTGCATCTCTAAATGTCTGAAAAACTTTTCTACTGGTTCAACCACTAATGCTGGGAGGTTCAACGAACTCCTAATCATATTTCCTCTGTTGCTTTGTCTGCTATGATCTCTATGGATCCTCTACACCTAATAAAATGCTAGTATTGGTTAATGTACTAGATATATGAGACTGTCCCAGTGGCTACTCCTGTGGCTAGACCTGCTGTTGGACCAATGGAGCTTCAACTAGATGATTCTAATCACTTGCAGGAATCTCACGATATCTCTTGAAAGCCGAGTCCTCCATGAATTTTACGTCCCATCTCACTACAATATTCCTATTGCTAGGAATTTAAATCTTGTATTCCTTTGAGGTTTTTATATATCCAACACCAAACCACTTCTTTATAGTCTGATATAATTTGGTGTGTTTCTCATCTAGCACATGAAAATAAGAAATGATGTCAAAGATCATGAAGTGACTAACTTATGGCTTCTTGCTTATGACGAATCTATAATTTTCTTCCCCAATGCTCTATGAGGTGTCCCATTTTTAATATACATTGTGTTACATGCCTCTGCTAATAGAAAACTTGGAAAATCCTGGTCATATCACATTGCTTTTACAACCCCAACTATCATTCTATTTTTCCGCTCTGCTACCCCATTATGCTGTGGCTTATATGGAGCTGTCCACTCTCTTCTGATGTATTCCTTCACACTAAAATACCTTAAGTATTTATCAATATGCTATCAAACATTATCTGAGCGAAGTACCTTGATTTTCTTCCCTATCGTATTCTCCAAGAGAACTTTAAACTCATTGAAACAATCAGAGACCTCATCCTTGGTCTTCATGAAGTAGTTCCGGGTTTTCCTGGAATGGTCATCAATAAAGGTGACAAAATACTCGGCCCCACTTAGAGCTCTAGTGAACATAAAACCACAAATATGAGTGTATAAGTCCTAACATGCCATATGCTCTGTTGTCACTTCTTGGTAATTCTGCCTGAACATATATCCCAAGAACACACCCTATGCATACATCATCATGTTCTATGCCAAGTTCTGGAACACCTGTTACTATATTATGTAGTATCTTGAGTGCTCCATGATATAAATGTACCATTCTCCTATGCCATAGTTCATTCAATTTCTTCCCATTTCTACTTTCATTTCCTACCAGTTCCATTGGATAATCAAGCTACAACCTGTATAGCCTATTGTTTCGAACTATAATATATATCATCTTCTTCCAGCTTGGGTGTTTGAAAAATACCTTCTTCCCTACAAAGTGGAAATCATATCCCTTATCCTATAGTTGGGATACTAAGATCAAGTTCATAACGAATCCTGGCACATGAAGTACATCTGTAGCACTGGTGCTCGCTCCTGAATCCCTTGGAAAATTGATGTTACCTCTCCCCACTAGAGTACACTTCATTCCATTTCCCATCGTAATATGGAAATACATATGATCCTCATTGTAGCCAGAGAAATATTATCTAAACCCTGCCATGTGAGTTTATGTTCCATTGTCTATATACCAGACACCCTATGAATCTGAGTTTGATAGGAAATACATGGCAACCTTAGTTCATTTATATTCTTTGGATATGATTAACACATTCCTTGAGCTTCCTTGAGATTCCTATTCACAAATTTTTCTTCCATAGTAAGAGGTGCTTATGTTCCTTGGTTACCTATTTTCCTGGAAGCATAAGTGACATTCAGTTAGTGCAGTGCATGGAATTCAGGGGAGGATGCAAACAAGAGCCCCAATTTCTTCTATTTTCATGGATCTCTTCTGAATTCATGGTTGGTGGTGCTTCAATGCTTCTTGCAATACTTAGTATCACTTCACAGCTGCAACCTTTTTGTGTCTTAGTATTCTATGATGATACTCATGAGATTCAAGCCTAAGGAAAGTTAGAAAAATGATTTTATAGGATTCGAATGCTTAGGGTTGAAGGGTTGAACAAACCTTATAAATTTTTTTCATCCTACAAGATGAAGCTCTGAGTTGAGCGTCCCAATTTGGTTAGGTGAATCAAAGTTTTTTTTCCAAGGTAATAGTTGCAATTCAGTGCGAAAAATGGCCTCTATAATAAAACGAAGAAACACACCATCGGTATACAAGAGGGAAGCTTTCGACCAAAATGAAGAAGGAATACCAACTAAAAGTGTGCCATGGAAGCATAAACTGTTAGATATGTTGGGCCCTCAGTGGATTAAGAATGAGCTAAATTTGTTTGACAAGGCTTATCACAAATATGGGATGGATTGGAAGAAGGTGGCTTCATCTATCCATAGTAGAACCGCTGAAATGGTTGCAACTATCTACAACATGAACACGACTTACTTGTATCTTCTTGATCGAGTTGGATCTGTCGTTGGGTTTATAGTGATGATGATTGATCACTACAATATGTTGTATATAAGCAAAAATGATTGAGAATCTGATGAAGAATATGAGGGATCCATTACGGGAATTTTGAGGTCTAAAATGGGCCTCCTAAGGAAAATCTACAATAAAAATTCACTTTATGAGAGCCAATCACATTTTAGGGGATGGCATCATCCCTAATGCTTGAGGTGGCATTAGTTGAGTTAAAGGCACTTATTTGTCATATTCTCAAGGGTGGATAAAAATTCATGGTTAACCATGGTAATGCTCTAAGTACTTTTAAAGTCATAAAGTAAAGAACTTATAATAAATGCCATTTCACACTTTTTGATTAAAATATTATTATTGCCATGTCATATTTCTTGAAATAAACAATGCATATCCATACACAATCTTCATGTCTTTACACACTTTTTAATAAATATAATATTTATATATTTTCATATATTTATTTTTAAATTATATATTCATCTCATTTTATTTAATATTACAATTTCAAATTAATTATAAGTTAATATCTATACATATAAAATCAAAATAAATAAAAATGTAACCTTGTAATTTTAGGATAAATCAAATCTATAACTAATTTTATTATAATATTAATAACAATACAAAAATATTAAAATTAAAGAAAAAATTCGTTTTAGTTTTGTGCATTGAAAAAAATTATATTAGGTTCAACATAGTTTGAGGCAAAAAATATATAAATCTCAATGTATATAAATCTTGTATTATATTTATAAATATAAATTAAATCTATTTCAATACTTTTTTTCTTTGATTATAAATCCAACTCAATTTATTTCATTAGGATTATGTTAATCTTATATATTATTATATATATTATTATGAAAAATAATCTAAATGTTATAGAATATATATTATATTCTTTTTATATTATATATTATTTCATCTTAGGTTATAAATCAAATCAATTTAATATGTAATATAAAATTCATACATAAAATAATATATTACATTTATTATATTATATTATATTAATTTTATATAGTATATTAATCACATGTTATTATACAATTTAAAAAATATAAATTTTAATCAATGGCATATAATATAATTAAGAATTTATGAATTTATATTTATATTTTATTTTAAGTTATTGAAGTACAAAGGACAAATGCATTAGTTGTTCAATAATAACGACTTTTTCTTGAAAAACTTATTCTTATTTATAGTCACATCAATACAATTTTTTTATTAATTTTATTTTGGTACAATTTTTGAATTGAATTTAACTTTGGTTACATGGATTGTGGTGAAAAAAGTAAATTGCAAATTCATAAATATTATTTTATTGGTTTAGCTATTATTTTATTATTTCCTTAGGAGGCCCATTTTAGACCTCAAAATCCCCCTAATGCACGTGTCCCAAACAACAGTCTCGATCAAACAATAAGCTAAGTAATACCAACTCCTCATATGATTGTAACTCAACTATGCACACTAGATCACTGCCAGTGTTTAACTATTCACCTCCTGGAAAGAAAAACACAGGAGGTAGACGATATTGTGTTGTTGGGAAGAGAAAATATTTTTTTCATTCTTCATACATTGGAGAAAATAAGTCTAAGACACTACCATTTTGTAAAGTTTTTACATGCAAAATGTCATCACAAGAGTCTATTATTTGTATGCAACAAATTATGACCCAAGGGAAAGAACAAAATTTATCTCTAGATACGACTAGACTTGATGATGCATTAGATATGTTGAATATATTGATTCATTATAATGTATATGGGATGGTAAAAACCAATAGGGATACTCTTTCTGATATTAAACCTGTTTGTAGAATAATCTGAAGAAAATATATTTTTTGGAGCTTTAATCTTAACTTTAGCGAGATGAGTTACAACATAAAAGGCATCCTTCTAACCCTGTTTTTGTTCAGAACAATCCTATGTTCAAGATTGATACAAACTCTGATATTCAGGATGAATTAAAATAAAAGAGTTGTCATTATGAACTTATTTTTTTCAGAACATTGAGACAAACTCCCACCAGCAACAATAAATTGTAGATGCAGTAACCGTTTCAAGAGAAGATGTGTAGAAAGATGCAGAAATTCAACTCGCACTTCCCAAGACAATAAATAGAACTTGGGAAGATTTTGTCCATAACAAGCACATAAATGGTCTTGGATATGACAATGATGTGTCCTTTCATATTCCAGATCACTCAAAGCCCATTCAGTTTCAAAGTGCTGGATTTATTCAAGACAATTCACATTCAATTGTTCCAAATTATGCTCCTCTTCCACAACAACCACAACATATTGTTAAATTTCAAAATTGTGACATAGTTAGACATATTAAAGATCATTTTTTTATCTTCATCTGTGTGAGAATTTTGGTCAGAATAATCATCATTCAAACAAATGCTTTAGAAACAAATCTTCTATAAGAATGAAGATTTACCTTGGATGGATCACTTCTTGGCAATGGGCTTCAACAACCAAGAAGATATTTCAGACATATGTAAAAATTTATTATAGAGTATTAAAATGTCTTGCAGTTGAGTTTTATCCATCTTCTCACCATGTATCTGATAGGGGGGCAAGTGATGGTCTTCTACAAGCCACATCAAGTGAGCCTGAGCCACAACCTGAACCTTATGCCTAATTTAGAGTTGTAGTCAGAGACACAGAAGTTAAAATGAGCCTGGGCCACAACCAGCCATACTAGATTCATAATTGTAGCCAGAGACAAAGATGCCCCTAAGCATGCATTTGGTTGGTGGTCACCCTTAAAAAATATATGTGGGGTCGAGACCTCTATTTTCAGGTTGAGCCTCTCCCTCTAAAAATAATTGAGGAAACTTCCTCTAGTAGAAGAATTCAAATTCTTGCCAATTTTGGAAGAGTTCCAGGAATTGCATCAAGCATTCTAGAGTTGGTGGTCATCCTTAAACCACCGCAGGTTTCAGACCTCCCTTTTTATAGGTTGAAGGCCTTCCTCTCGAAAGCATTAGGGACACCTCCTTGAGCAGAATATTTTAGCTTCTTCCATATTTGGAAGATTTTTGGGAACTGCACTAAGCATTCCAGTGTTGGTGGTCATCCTTAAACCACCACTTTATGCCAACATTTCATAGAGCACATTCAACCTAGTGTTTCCATGCATATTTTTCACATTTTTTATTACAACTCTCTTCTTGGACTCAAACATACCCCTTCAGATTAAGGGGGGGATTTTTGGACACCTAATACATTAAGGGTTATGGTGTGGAAGTTGAACAAGTGAAAGGAAGTTCAAGATACCTTGGAAGATGAATCCAAGCGTCATAAGAATGTATTATAAATGTACATCTATGGTTTATAGAAATGAAATTTATTGTTTTATCATTCATTTCTGTTCACATTCCATGTGTGTCTAATAAGAATTCATCATCAAAACCACAAGTAAATTATACTTTATGCTAATAATTGATGTTTTTAGAAAGATTATTTGGGTTTCCTTTCTCAAAGAAAAATCTAAATATTTTGAGAAATTCAAAGAGTTCAAGGCCATGTATGAGAATAAAATTGATTGAAAAATCAAAAGCATAAGGTATGAAAACAAAATTGAGTTCAATTCAAAGGAATTTGATGATATTTTCATTAAGAATGGCATAAAGAGGCAGTTTACAATAGTAGGGACTCCCCAACAAAATGGTGTAGAAAAAAGAGAAAACAGATCATTGCAACAATTAGCTATAACAATGATGAATGATAATAATATATAACAAATGTTTTGGACATAATATATTCATAAAATAATGGTAATCCTCAATAAAGATAATTTCAGACCTAATAGTTACAAAAATCCCTATGAACTGTGGCATGGAAGACCTACAATAGTTAAATATTTCAGGATTTTTGGTAGTAGGTGTTCTATCAAAATAAATGTTGAGAAACTAGGCAACTTTGATGCAAGAGAAGATGATGAATTTTTTCTAGGATATTCCCACAATAGCAAAGGATATGGGTGGTACAAAAAAAAAACCAATAGGCTTGTTGACTACATTGATATTAAGGAAGATGAATACATTGAGCATGAGGAAAAACAAGTAGTAAAAACCAACATTGGTGAAATAGTCAAAATTAATGAAGAACATGATGAGATACCTCTGGAAGAAGATAGTGATGAACCTTCTAATCCTCAAATCAAAGATCCCCCAAGGTATGTATAAAAACATCGTGCTGTTGATCAGATTGTTCATCATTTTAATTCTAGTATAAAGACTGAGAAGGATTCTTCTAACTCCCCCTGCACAATTACATGTTGCTCTACTATCCATGGAGGAACCAAAAGTTGTTGTAAAAGCTTGTTAAAACCAACATTGGTTAAAAGCTATGCATGATGAATTAGAACAAACAGAGAAAAATAAGACTTGATAACTTGTTCCAAGGCCCACTCATAAGAATGTTAATGGCACAAAGTGGGTTTTCAAGAATAAAGTGAATGATCAAGGAGAGGTGGTAAGAAAAAAATCTATATTGATATGTAAAGGATATGCTCAGATAGAGGGCCTGGACTTTGATGAGAGCTTTTCTCTTGTTGCAAGATTAGAGGAAAAAAGGATGTTTTTGGCCTTTAATTGCTATAAGAAGTTCAAAATATAGCAAATGGATGTCAAATCTTCTAGAAGGTTTCCAGCTAACATAGAAAAAAAATTATGTTTGCAGACTCAAGAAGGCCTTGTATGGTCTCAAGCATGCAGATAGAGCTTGGTATTCCAAGCTATACAAATACCTACTCAAGTGTAGATTCAAAATAGGGGAAACATAAAGCAACCTATATGTCAAAGAAAATGATGGAAAACTTATTGTGGTGGTAGTATATGTTGATGGTATCATCTTTGAAAATGATTCAAATTTGCTAATCAGTGAATTTTCAACTGATATGAAGGCCAAATTTGATATGTCCATGCTTGGAGAGATATCGTATTTACTTGGATTTCAGATTGTGAAAAGCCCCAAAGGAATATTCATCTCTCAAGGCAAGTATATTAAATATGTGTTGAAGAAATTTGGCATGGAGGAATGCTCTTTAGTGAGCACACCAATGGTGACAAGTTGCAAACTTACCGATTAATGAGACACCAGCAGTGGACCAAAATATTTACAAATATTTATAGGAAGCCTCTTATATTTAACAAAATCAAGACCATATATCATGCATATCGTTGCTATAGTTGGAAGATTCCAAGCATATCCCAGATAAATTCATCTACTTGCATCCAAGAGGATCATTAGATATCTCATAGCAATAATGGATTATGGAATGTGGTACCCCAGAGGAAAATATTTTTCATTTACTGTTTATATTGATTTTGATTGGGCAGGTGATGTAGATGATCGAATGAGAACGAGTGGTGGTGCTTTATTTATTGGAGAATATCTAGTTTCATGGTTGATCAAGAAGAAAGGATCCATTTCTTTATCTACAACTGAAGTAGAGTATATTGCAACAACCTCTTGTTGCACTCAATTCTTATGGATGAAGCATACATTGGAGGATGTATAGGTGTTTTATGATCAACCTATTCCCATTTTTTGTGACAACACAAGTGCAATTAACATGCCAAATGATCCCTTTTTTCACTCTAAGACCAAGCATATTCCAATAAAGTTTCATTTACTAAGGGAGAAAATTGCTAAACAAATTGTAAAGTTGTAGTATGTCACTATAAAAGAAAAAGTTGCTGATATTTTTACCAAGCTCTTACCTAAAGAACAATTTAAGTATTTGAGGCAAATATTGGGAGTTATTATTCTTGCATCCCTCCACTATCTCTTTCTTCATGAGGAAGAAAGGTAACTGTTGTATTTTAGGAATATTATGATGAAATTTCCAAGTCCAGAGGATAAACATGACAAAGATTATAGGAGGAGTATGGTGATAGGAGAAGCATGGAGTGTGGAGCATGGTAGTGTATTTTCCATTGATGTCAAAGGGGGAGTGATACATTGAAAATAATATAGTGATCCAATGATTGGTATCAGCAAACAACAAAAATAACCACAAAAACCAAGGAATAGGAGAAGTACATCTCAGGGGGAGAAACACTCATAGAATACAATCATAGGTGGTATGTTTTGCTAATGATGTCATATTTTATTTTTTGTTGCCATCAATGTTGAAGGGGGAAAATGTTGGAAATATGTTGTCATTGATGGAGAATAAGCATGGAAAAGAAGTATGGAAAATAAATAGGTGGTAAAAAATGGCCAAGGAATAGGTGCAGAAAAATGGTCAAGGTGGAGAGAATAGTAGAGAATTTGAAGAAAAATTTTAGGTTGAAAATAGACTTAAATTCAACATCACATCCACTCAGATGAAAAATTCTCTGAAAGAGATTTCCAATGGTATATGTAAGTCTGCAAATGGCCTCCTGGATCGAAAGATATAGGTAGTCAAAGTTGGGCCTTCAAAAGTCAACACAACAGTAGTAGGATGGTCGAAACATCGACACCCAAGAACCCTGGAAGGCTCGAAAGCCCATTAAAACAATGAATAGGGTAGAAGGACCAGAGGCCCAGAAGCCTGGAATTTGAAAAGGCCTGAAAGCTCGTAACAACATTGAGTAGAGTAGCAGGCTCAGAAGGCTTAGAAGCCTGTAAGAATTATAATTTTTCATTTTAAAAGTGTCTTGCACCACAGATCCATTTATTGATGGAATGATAGGAGACAAGAATTTTCCAGTTGTCTGGAACTATCAAGCTCGATATAATTTATAATTAAGAGCCAGACATCTCTAGTGAGACGACAAGTGGAGTATAAGTGGTGCAATAAGAGCATAGAGTAATGGGCCATACCTAGGAGGTCGAATTCCTATAAAATTTAAATAATTGAAACCAAAAAGGGAAGGGAACCCAAAATCGATTCTAACAGAGTGCGCACACACACACACACACACACACACACACACACACACACACACACACACACATATGGTGGGGCCCGGTGACCATCTCATAGGGCATGGATTTTATGTGTAATTGGAAATCCAATGGGATTGGTACTTTTATATAAGAAATTTGGCAAGTGAAATGGATCTACAATCTTGATTTTAGCAATGTAGTTGGCAATGGCAGAAACCTTTGGGCTTTGGTGGAATGGATGAGTCGACAACTATTTTTGGATCCATTTTTTGGTAGGAATACCAGTTTAAGTGGAATTTTTGGAAGTTAAGCCAAAGATAGAGCCTGCTAACTTTGGAAAACCTCAAATAACTCTGTAAAAGCTCTAGATTGACAGAAATAAGCAAAAAAAACTCACAAAACAGGTTCAGAATAACAAGATCAAAATCGTGAAACTTGTAGAGGATCTCTCTTGAGAATTTAGAGGGCTGATGATTAAATTAAAATTCTCTTCTTGATAATTACTTGTGAGGTTTCTTGAGTTACTCATTTATTCCCTTCGTTATCTTATTAAATCTTTCATCAAGTCAATTATCAAAAGGCACAAGACACAAGAATTAGGCTCCTAGAGCCATGGAAAAACCTCTCCCTCTTAGAGAAGAAAACCCACGAGAAATTATTCTTATAGATTTTAAAATGACAAGTACCATGACCAAGAGTCATACACTTGACCTATATATGCATCCAAGACCTTGACCTTTCTTCTTTGATGACTTTTAATGCTGATCCTTCTCCTCTTCACCAAGTTTCACTATTCTGCACCAACACTTCCTTTGAACCTTTAGTTTAATCTTCAATTACATGAGATATATATAAGTTGTAGATAGGAAAGTAAATCTTAGATTTACTTTCCTTATTTCTTAGTCTTTCCAACCACTGTCTCACTATCACACTTTATCATCCGCTTAACTTGGAGATAATACACAAAATATCTTTGGCCAGATCCACACTTTAACACCGCTCTTGCACTTCTTGTTCATTCTATAGATGATCCGCACTTCTGGTCTTAGTATACCGAAACCTATATAATACTTAGATGCTATTCTAGAAATCTTTAAAGTCTGAACTGAATCTCTTCAAAAATCCGTATTGAAGCTATTTCTGTAATCCGCACTGAACTTCAGAGGTATAATCCGCAACACTGAAGATCTAAAAAAATTGCACTAAATCTATTCTTGTAATCTACACCGAAATTCAGAGGTATAATCCACACTGTACTTCAGATATATAAACACTGTTCTTCAATTGACCCTTTAACATCTACACTAAAACTCTTCCTGGAATCCGCAACCTGTTTCAGTAATATTCACAATTTTCCACATATGAATCCGCATTCTCTGTCCTTGATTCACATTTATATCCTCTCAAAAATTCATGTTAGTCATAGATGTAATCATATTGAATCAGAGCGATCCACACTTGTATTCAACCTCAAATAGGCTACAAATCTTGTGTATATATGGTGCACTGTTCTGGCCTCTAGGACAACCATACAATCACTTATTCAGCCGAATTCATCACTGAGATTTATGTCGAATAGAGAGAGGTTATTCTAGCATTGAGAGAAGTGTTCTTCACGGTATGTAGAATTAGTCTTCCAAAATTTTTTGAGGGTTGTTATGTGCCCTTCTTCCACAAGGTCTTGGAGCATATATTGCTAGACTAGATCCTTCATGTAAATGACACTTAATTATATTTTATACCTAAAAGACACAAACCTAATAGAAATCAATAAGAAGTCTATTAACCTATATAATAAAATATTGCTCATGAAACCCATGAATCAGTTACAAAAAAATACATTTTATTATCTTTGTCTTCTTCTTTACATAAATACATAATTACATAGTCATTATGAAGATCGACCTAGTTACACTTTTCAATGCTCCCTCTTAACTAGGGAGGTATTCGTACAGGTACATAGTCACTTTCAAACTGAATAATCTCATAAGAAGAATCAGATTTGTAATCGAATTTGTTTATCATCAAATCAACTAGCATTGTACTAGTGCAAGGCCTTGGCTAACAACCCCATCTCTCAACGAGATAATGGGCTACAATGCTGGTGAGACACATAAATAATAGACACCACAGTCATTTTCTCTCCAAGGTACATACCCCCCCTAGGTGTTCCCAGAGTATGACCTTCTTGGACTATTCTTCTCTTGGGTAGCCAACCCTAAAAGAATATCGGTCCTAGAATATTCTTATGTTGAATGCCCTATCTCATTCTCAAAGAGTATCGAATGCTAGATGATTACCCAATCCTCCATTCTTTCTTCCAGGTGAGGACTAGAATGATGTATCTATCCATTCTCTTCACATGGCCGTCACTAAGACTTACGACTGTTAGTCCTGGTCTAGTGCATGACACATGTAATAGAGAATCAAATACGTCACTCCCTCTTAACACAGGAAGGGCATACTTCAAGTTTCTTCCAAGCAAGAAACTTACCACCAAGATCCCTCTCAACCAGGGTCCCGTAGCAACTATCCAACTACTCATGAATAATTCCTCCCCTCGATGTCATGGATTTTGATATTGATGAATCTTCAAGTTTTGGCTTCATAGGGCACATATAATCCATCACTTTCAGTCATGAGTCATGTCCACTATCAGAGATTGATACATCAATATTTCTCATATGGTACACTGTTATGCCATGCCGCTTTACTTAGAATCATATCCAAGGATCATATATCCTTTCTAATGATTAGCAGCCCTGCACAAATTCATCCAGATAAACATATACATATGAACTTTAAAAAAAAAAAGTTACCTTAGTGATGATCTTTTACCATGAAATCTTCCTGTAGGCATCGACATCCTTTATTTAGATTGACACATCTCCTAATGATATGTTTTGTCAAGGGTATTTTTCTTCACCAGAATTCTGTCAGAGTGTACATATCCTCCCAGGAGATCTCCTAGTCACATATTCTTGGCCTCCGGATGATAGCTATCTCTTGACATGGTTGCATTTCATGATCTCTTCCTCTCTGCACATTCTTCATTCCCAAGATCTTAAAAAATTTCCAATTTCTTGTACATATACAACCACCTCATATTCCATGAGGATATATATATATATATATATATATATATATATATATATATATATATATATATATGTTGATTTCATCTGTCAGTAGATCGAGAGATCCTCCTTCATAAATCATACTTCTAAATATGGATGTCTATTACCTGCAACCATATGAAATGATTTCACAGCATCCATCTTCAGCATATAAAAATATACATACCTCATACCTTTATCATTTAAGTCACCCTGTAGCAGTTTTACTAGAATGAAGAGCTTCATTCCCTTGACCTGCTTCATTCATATGTCATCACATCCCAGAATTATGTTTCCATGATGACCCTTAACCTTGATGATTTATTTCCATTAGTATTGTTATCAAAGAGGTTTTATAGGAGCTCCTATCATGTTTTTATCAGGATGCTACACTACTTATTATCATACAAACAATAGAAATCACTTAAAGGAGAAGATGATCTCAATCATAGTGGAGATCCCTTGTTTCTTCTTTCTTATATTTATTTGCATCAGGTTCTTCTCTCATTTATGAGATATAAGCTTCTTCCCCATTTCTCTTGTCCCTTTCAGATTTAGGAAAATCAATTTTATAATCAAGACTCATCTTCAATTTGTCCTGAAGATGAGTCTTGATTTAGACTCGAAATGTATACTAAAAATGATGACTACGGATATTCCAAGTTTTACATCTGAAAAACTACACCATAGAGACCTCCAATCTAGCACTTTAATAATGCCCAAATTCATCACATCCAAATCATCGTGCTTTGTCCATACTATTATGAGGACCAAACTTACCGAATATTCCTTTTGTGGCTGCAAAGGCTTGATTCCCTTTACTTGATCCTCTATTACCTTCGGCTTTCAATTTTGTTTCCTCTATGTTACATAGAGACCCTAATTGTGGAATGGTGTGGCTTCTTTCTTCCTGAATAAACCTGAAGTGAAGATTCCCCATTATTTTGGCAGAGCATTCAACACCATTGTAGTCATCTTACTGTTAGACATTACTTATGCAGTTGATCTCAGAGAGATTGCTTCTCCTGCAGTACTCAGAGAATAGCTCCACCAATTTCTCATATATTTCTTTTGATGATTCTAGATTTGGTACATTGGAGATAAGAGAGTCTTTTATGGATTCTCTAAGAATAATTTGGGCTCTTATATCTCACTTCATGTATTTGGCATGATTTCATTATCCTTGTCTTCTATGCAAGAAATTTTGAAACCCTAACTAGTTTGTTGCTTTATTTGCAAAGAAGACATTTTGATAGTTTCACATGAAGTCATAAAGATACTTACTTGAGTAGATGCTTTTCTCCTATCAGGTTTCTTGTTGAAGATGATGGTAGGGACTCCCTCTTAAACTGATTTCAAAGTAGGTGATCTTGGATCCTTGATGATCAAGGATTACTTCAAAATGAATATGTCCTAAATAGTGTTGGGTGGTGCTTAATGATTTGTCTTCTAATAATGGCAAGAATATTTGATGTCAAATATTACCTCCTTAATGTGTGGATTATTTGAAATTATTCTTGAGATGGTTTGAGGATTTCCCTGCAAACTAATTTAAATTTTCAATGAAGACTTTGAATTTTTCTTTGATGCTTTCCACAAAACTGAATTTTAATCCTTGAGTGTCTTCTTGATTAATATCCCTTTGTATTTAGCACCTTAGCTCTGACTCCATGTTGAGAATTTAGAGGGCTGATGATTAAATAAAAAATTCTCTTCTTGATAATTACTTGTGAGGTTGCTTGAGTTACTTATGTCTTCCCTTCATTAGATTATTAAATCTTTCATCAAGTCAATTATCAAAAGGCACGAGACACAAGAATTAGGCTTCTAGAGCCATGGAAAAACCTCTCCCTCTTGGAGAGGAAAACCCACGAGAAATTATTCTTATAGATTTTCAAATGACAAGTAGCATGAACAAGACTTAGACACTTGACCTATATATGCATCCAAGACCTTGTCCTTTTTTCTTTGATGAATTTTAATGATGATCCTTCTCCTCTTCATCAAGTTGCATTGTTTTGCATCAACACTTCCTTTGAACCTTTAGTTGAATCTTCAATTACATGATATATATACAAGTTGTAGATAGGAAAGTAAATCTTAGATTTACTTTCCTTCTTTCTTACTCTTTCTGACCACTGTCTCACTGTCACACTTTATTAGCCGCTTCACTTTGAGATAAGACACAAAATATCTTTGGCCAGATCCACACTTTAACACTGCTCTTGCACTTCATGGTCATGCTGTAGATGATCCACACTTCTGGTCTTAGTATACCACAACCTATATAATACTTAGATACTATTTTGGAACTCTTTAAAGTCTGCACTAAAGCTCTTCAAAAATTTGCACTGAAGACATTTCTGTAATCTGCACTGAACTTCAGAGGTATAATCTGCAGCACTGAAGATCTTCAAAATTTGCAATAAAGCTATTCCTGTAATCCACACTAAAATTCAGAGGTATAATTTTCACTGTGCTTCATATATATAAACAATGTTTTTCAACTGACCCTTTAACATCCGCACTAAAACTCTTCCTGGAATCTGCAACCTGTTTCAGTCTTATCCGCAATTTTCCACAGATGAATCCACATTCTCTATCCCTGACCTGCATTTATATCCTATCGAAACTTCATGTCAGTCACAAATGTAATCATATTGAATCAGAGTGATCCGCACTTGTATTCATCCTCAAATAGGCCGCAGATCCTGTGCATATATAGTGCACTGTTATGGCCTTTAGGCCGACCATACAGTCACTTATTGAGCCAACTTCATCATTGAGATTTAGGCCGACTAGAGAGAGGTTATTCTAGCATTGAGAGAAGTGTTCTTCATGGTATGTAGAGCTAGTCTTCCAATGTTTTTTTGAGGGCTGCTATGTGCCCTTCTTCCACAAGGTGTTGGAGCATATATTGCTAGACTAGGTCCTTCATGTAAATGAAACTTAATTATATTTTATACCTTGAAGACACAAACCTAATAGACATCAAGAAGAAGTATATTAACCGATATAATAAAATATTTCTGATGAAACCTGTTATCATTGCAATTTTTCAAATATTTTCAAAGTCTGGTCATCATTCTCCAAGGAATCAATCTGCCTTTTCAGTTTAGTTGAAAGAAGAAAGTGATGCTGTCAAAGTGTAATGGTGAGAAAATTTCATTTCTACCTTCACTCATTTCATTTTCCCTCTTTTATCTTTAATTTTTCTGAAACTCAAAGTCAAAAACTCATTTCCCTTTTCAAAACCTTTTTTAACCATTAAAATTCCTTTTTTATCGTTAAAAAGCAACTCTGCCCATTCCACACCAAACCTTTTAAATATATCATATATTATATGATATAAATTACCACACTTAATCATTGTGAACCCCTTACCCTTTCTTCACAATCAGCTTATTGCAGTTTTAACTTTCATTCGTGTTACAATTGTTGTCTCCTACAAAACCCCCGATTGGGATATTAAAAGTAACACCTTTCGCTACTACGTCACCTTCCATTCTCATCGCACATCGCACTTCGTGAGTCTTAAAATTTAACTCCCGTTCCTCACAATAATAAAACTCCCGATTCCCTGATTGCAATGTAAATGGGCTCCACCATTTGTCATGCCATGTCACCTTCCTTTCTCATCGCACATCGCACTTCATGAATTTTAACAGTTACCTCCTGTTCCTCATAAAAAAACTTTCGATTTGCGATTTGCGGTATTAAATGGGCCCCACCTTCCTTTCTCATCGCACATCCCATTTTGCGAATTTTAACACTTACCTCCCATTCCTCATAATAAAACTTCCGATTTGTGATCTGCGGTATTAAATGGGCCCCACCCCAGTCCTTCCAAGACACCTTCCACTCATCGCACATCGCACTTCTCAACTCGTAACATTTACCTCCGTTCATCATAACAAAAAATTCCCCGATTCCTGATTTCTATTTGCGATATGAAGTTTGACGTGCGATAATATTTGACTTTGCGATATCGCACTTCACAAATCACAACCTTTATCCTTGTTTCTCATAATAACGAACTCCTGAATTCTTGATTGAAATTTGTGGGAAACCCCACCTCCTTGCCACGTCATCACCCCATCGCAAATTTCATTCCCTCCGGCTTGTGTCTTACGTTTAAACGTTCTGACCCCAATATGTGATTGCGATATATGTATAAAGGATTTTCTCCTCTTGCTCACCATTTATTTAATAATTTCTCTCGCTAATAAAATGAAACTCCTACATCTCTTTTAATCCGCCTCCATAGCCTAATAAATCTCCATATTTCTTGCTCATCTTTTATTTTCTCCCGCTGGCCCACAATTCAACATGTCTCCTTCTCATAATTTTAACGTACCCAGTTCTTTTGTTTGAAACCTATCTATATGGGGTTTTCCACTCTAACACTCTTTCCGTGTTTATTTAGAAACCCTATCACGAAAAACAGGAAACCAAAGGAAAGGAACAAAAACAGAGTTTCTCTGAAACAAATTTCTACCATTACTCTCACCACAAGCATGTTTCCACAAGGCACCAGGCAGCATTTAATGAACAACCACACATCACTTTCACTGCTGTTTACATTTTTGTGGAGTTGGTTGCACTAGAACAGAGGAGGAGTCTTCCTATAGACAACCACATTATACAACCACTTCGAATTGTTAGCCTTGATGCTGTTATTTTGATTATTTCATGGCACTTTGTATTAAAGTTTTTAGATAAGCCTCATCTCTTGCACGAGATGGTAATAAATTTTAGGAACAAATTTACTCCTTTTTGTGGGGATGCCATTTTTATATTTTTGTATATATGTGACAAACTGCTATGAAGTAAAGGTTCGTGGTTTTAGAATCTTAACTCATATGATCAATACTCTTTTTAGTGAATGAAATAGACAGAAAATTATAAGGACTTATTACCATCTGGTGTGGGTATTGTCAATTTCCACTTGTGTTTCCATATCTTTATCTTCAGTTGTAGTTTGCAATTTCTCATGATGTTATGAGTTTTTATCAGTCTCTTGACATGTTCATGTGTTTATCAACTTTTGTTAGTCTCACATATTGAGCCTTCTTGTTAATATATATATAATAACAGTGGAAAGAGCATCACTCATGACATTTATCTTTTATAATATTTTAGTGAGAATATTGTAAGACTAGAAATAACTTTCTCTTGATGAAATATTGTTAAACTTCTACTTGTGTTAATTTCTACCAACTTTAGTAGATTTATGCTTTGCAGACCTACATTTTCTTCACTCATTTTAAATTTTCTTCTCCTCATAGGCTACAAAATCACTCTTTTCTTCCATATCATGATCCAATAGCCTCATTAGTAGACCTGTGTATTTCACTGAAATCTCTTTTCAGTGAATAAGAGTTTAAACCACCTACAAATCTCATAAAACAGATCGTTAAATTGCCTTAGAATTTAGGATGTGTCTGGTCAGGCGCTTGATGCACCAAGTGTTGATTCTAGTGCCAATAAAACCCATGAATCAATTACAACAAAATACATTTTATTATCTTTGTCTTCTTCTTTACATAAATACATAATTACATAGTCATTATGAAGACCGACCTAGTTACACTTTTCAACAACCTCAAGAAGACTTGAAGAGAAGATTTAGAAAACTAATTTGAACATGAAAGAAGCAAAAATAATAATATTAACTTGGAAGCTTGGTGAAAAATAAAAACCACGGGACTAGATTCCTCTTTTTGAGAGGACCAATTTTGACTATTGAAGCACTCAATTTGGACAAGGGAAAGTGTATTTTTAAATTAAAGGCCCACATGTGCATATTTGATCAGGCCAGTCCTAAATAAAATTGGACACCCTTTTAAGGCTATACATAAAAGTAGCCTCAACCTCATTTGGATATCATCATGAGACATTATTTTATTCTCTTCCTTGGTTTGGCTCGCACAGGTATGAGGCAATTTTATAGAAGTTGGTTGGCCCAGGTTCGAGATTACAAGATTCGAATCTCACACACATTTATAGGGTTTTGGGTCACAATCGTAGGCTTGTGAAAGGGAATTTTTGACTATAGTCATTGGAACATAGGCCTATGCATGCGACTGGAGGGTTCAATCACATGAAAGACACTCTTTTCATGTTAATGGAGTCTAGGATTTGGTTTTTCAATTGCCTGAATTTTTCGCTCGTTTTCTATAGTGTTCGGTAGTTGAACACATACAGTGACAATTCATTACATGCTAGTGAATAATGGTTTTGAGTATGAGCATTATTGGGTTCATTTCATGGATTTTGTTTCGTTTATTTTGCTGGATAGTTTTATGGATGAAGAATCTATGGATCATTGTACTCTCTTTTGCTGAATCATTTAATGACAATCTAATAAGAAGAATAATTTGAAAGGTTTTTCCCCATAGTTGGGTTTTCCCTGGTCTTCGATCAATAATGGTGTCTCTATGTGTGAATTATTTTCTTTTGTTGTTCATTTATGTTATGCTGCATTGAAGATGATGTTTTTCTTTATATATAATTGTATATGTTGATGAATAATATAAATAATGTTAGGATGTTAGAGGGTGAAATTAAATATGGAAATAATGAAATGCAATTATCAAAGCAAAGAACAATATATCCCTAATAAAAATTAACATGGTATCAAAGTTTGGCTAAAGAAAAGTCATTGAAGATCACCCCTATGGAGACACTTTTGGTGGAAGCATGAGAAGATTATGGAGACCTCAAATAATTCTAGGGTTTGAAGAAAACTCTAGGAAATTTGGTTATTAGCGTTTGATGGATATTATAAGGTTATGGTTTGGAATAAACCCTAGTTTATGGAAAATATTTGATATATACAATCTGGAGACCCTAACATGATAAGTGTGAATATGTTCTTGCACTTATGACATATTTGATGTAGCCCCTAGATGGAATAGTCTCAATTCGGCCATTATTATTGATGAAGTTGATGAATATATTATTAGCGCAAGGATTCACTCCTTGACTGCAAAAGGGGTAAGCCTTACACATCATAGCTCATTTCAAAATTTAAAGGGTTTTTTGAGTGGTAGGATGGCTTTATCAAATATTTTGAAATGATTTTTATATTCTTTAATAATTTCATGCATTTTGAAAGCTATGGAAAGTATAAACTGTATGGGTAAATTGGTAGGATAGGGAGCAGGGTGTAACAAACGAAAGGAGATGGATAGCTAGTACTTATTATAGGAAATATTCATATCTTAAATCAGTCACACAACTATAATGATGAATCTTTACACAAACTCTATTTATGCAAAGTAAACAATTTTTAGAAGGTAGATTGCATGCATAAATAATTCCACAAATCCTTTATGAAATTTTCACTAACATGTTCTACAACACATATGTGATTTGTAGAAAGCTGAAAACAGATAATTTACTATTAAATCATTTAACAATTTCTCACTCACACCTTACTAGCTGCTACAATTTATAATTAAAATAAATTGACAAAGAATAAGACACACCATACATTATATGGTTATTGAGTCACAAAATCCTCCAACATGAAGTAAAAAAATGCTTTTCTTTATTATATTTAGTCTTCAGGTATAGCAACATCCAACTTGGAAATGGTATTTACAAATGGTATATATAGAAAGAGAGGCACCAACTCCTTCTCTTCTAAAAATAAGGAAACACTACTCCTAACATTACATAGGTGTCATAAGACATTACAACCATATCCCATCGAAATCTAATTGAAAGGAAAGATGTAGAAGAAATAAGAGAAGAAATCTAGGTTGAACTACTAAATGTGCTGTCATGCTGCCCCTTTTTCTGCTGATTTGTCTCCTTATGTATTTGGTCTTTAAATTACCATGTATCTTCGTTTAATATGACCTCCAACAACCACATAACCACTCTTCACCATAACATGTTATATCCATTTGGTTATGAGTCTTTATCATTCCTGAACTGCCTCGGAAAATTTGCTGACAGGTGTCAAAATTCAGTTAAAACAAGCTCTACCAGAAATTTTAGAAAAAGCCTCTAACTATGCAAAAACTAGAACACTACTGGAATTTCTGGTAGAGATCTGTTTATTTTTCAAAAATGCATATAAAATTCTGAAAAACCTGTGCAAACTTATATTCTTTAACATCTCAGGTGTTGTTCAAAATTGTGATTGATAAGCAAAAAAGTGTTTGCATCAAAAAACATTTTTACCTTCCTTCCATGTGGGTTGCAGCTTCAACAAGATTATCCAAGTCTGTCTTGCTATCAGTAGCTGATCTTGATCTGGTTGTTCTTGTGGCTACTTCTTTGACAATGGCCTTCTCCTACTTAGAATCCTTTTGGATCTTTCTTTTCTTAGAGGGTTCTAAGTGCTGCTCTGAAAGTGTTTTGTTTTTATCTTTCTTCTTGGTTTTCTATGTCTCTAACCCTTCAGATATTTCTTCTATATTCAATGACCTCTTTCATTAAATTTGGATTGTATAGAGACTTGGACTTAAGCTTGAACTTGTTCTTGTCTCTAGTATGCCTTTTTCTGGTACCAGCAACAGGTTTGGCTTCCTCTTTCTCCTTCTTACTATTTATTTCATATCCAACATCTTTGAGGAGTTCTTCATCAGATTTTGTAGGTTGATAATATCTCTTCCTTTTATGCTGAATATTTGCTTCCAGAATTTCTGGTAGCATCCGTGCTTTAGATTTCTTTTCTCAGCTGCGTGCCTTCCTCTTGGTTATTTTTGCTGGCTAAGGAAGTTGCTGTGAGAATGGAGGTGTAGGTACAGGTTGGTCTTCCCTATAAAACAAGAAATGGTCCCAGGTTTGATTTATTTTCCTTAACTCTTCTTCAACTAATACCTTGATGAGATGTTGATGATATAAGTTGTATTCTGAAGCAGTAGTGTGAGTTTGGATCCTTGCTAACATCTTTGTCAGACTCTTCAGCAAGAAGTATGGAAAATTGAGGGTTTTCATACTTGCAACATGAAAAAGAAATCTCATATGATAAAGAAACATAAATGTATACCTCCTTTCACAAGTGAGGTAAATATTGATGAGTTTAACAGCTTCTGCCTAGTCATTTTTGAGATAGATGCTTGGAATTTCCTTGGCCCAGTTGAGGTCTCCTCTAGTGATAACTTGACCTTTAAATCGGCTCTCTCCTTCCTGTGGAAGGTTAAATGACTCAAAAATTGAGTCTGATAAAACCTGCAATATAAGACCATAGACTGTGGCTTCCTTTCCATTGAATGACTTTAAAAACTCTTTGGCTACTCCTAAGTGAGAGCTTCCTAATCTGGTGCATAAGGAATACCACCCTGCCTAGATAAACAATCTTCTCACCTTTGAATTCACATCCACTAGGTCAACACCCTGTGGCTCAATTCATTATAACTTCCCTCCTCTTTTAGTCATATTTAGAAATTAATAACTCTATCTCTGAAACTCATAGGTGGTATAGCTATAAGATATTCACCTAAAAAGTGTTGCTTACTTCTTCCTCTAAAATCCTGTCTAACATCTAGACTCCTCCTTAAACTACAAGTGTATGAAACTCAATCTCCAACAGCTAGGCTCACAACTAATAATGCTCCTGCTTTTTCGGTGGTTTTAAAACAACAACCATGGTTCATCAACCCATGAAATAGATTTCCATTATGGAAAATCTCCTTGACCATAGTGTGCACCATGTGATGGCCATCATAATCTTCAGTTGGCTGCGTAACTTCGTATAGAATGCTACAGATGGCTTGAGGCAAGCGGATCTGTGACTGGAAGTCACCTCCGCTGTCTTGTTGATTATTGGCCTAAATTTCTAGCAGTATTGCTGTGTGACCAACCAAACGGTCATTGCATTAAGTCTGATGATACACGATCTCCTTCATTCGAAAAACACGTACCTTGACATGAGATTAAATTGACTCGGTTGACAGACAAGACGAGATTAATGGTTGGGCTTATTACTGTGGGTTGACACCTAAGCACTGCACGTATACATAACTTGACTTTGAACATAACTAACCGCATCTGACTCCTATCACATGATATAAATCATTTGAAAAATATTTGAATTGCATTTACATCATAACACGTGGCTTGAGAAAAAGCAGATGTGCTTTTTCATTTATTTTTTAAAAAAGGGGAAGTTATCTCAGAGAGATTGCTTCTCTTGCAGTACTCAAAAAGAATAGCTCCACCAATTTCTCATATATTTCTTTTGATGGTTCTATATTTGGTACATCGGAGATAAGAGAGTCTTTTATGGATTATGTAATAATCCTTTAGGCTCTTATATCTCACTTCATGTATTTGGCATGACTTCATTGTCCTTGTATTCTATACAAGAAAGTTTGAAACCCTAACAAGTTTGTTGGTTTATTTGCAAAGAAGACATTTTGATATTTTCACATGAAGTCATAAAGATAATTACTTGAGTAGATGCTTTTCTCCTTCTATCAGCTTTCTTATTGAAGATGATGGCAGGAACTCCCTCTTAAACTGATTTCAAAGTAGGTGATCTTGGATCCTTGATGATTAAGAATGAAGGTGTCCTCAATAGTGTTTGGTGGTGCTTAATGATTTGTATTCCAACAATGTCAAGAATATTTGATGTCAAAGATTACCACCTTGATGTGTGCATTATTTGAAAGTATTCTTGAGATGGTTTGAGGATTTCCTTGCAAACTAATTTAACTTTTCATTAAATACTTTGAATTTTTATTTGATTCTTTCCACAGAACTGAATTTTGATCCTTGATTGTCTTCTTGATTAATAGCCCTTTGTCTTTAGCACCTTAGCTCTGACTCCATGCTAAGAATTTAGAGGGCTGATTATTAAATCAAAATTCTCTTCTTGATAATTACTTGTGAGGTTGCTTGAGTTACTTATGTCTTCCCTTCATTAGCTTATTAAATATTTCATCAAGTCAATTATCAAAAGGCACGAGACACAAGAATTAGGCTTCTAGAGCCAGGGAAAAATCTCTCCCTCTTGGAGAGGAAAAACCACAAGAAATTATTCTTATAGATTTTCAAATGACAAGTAGCATGACAAAGACTCAGACACTTGACCTATATATGCATCCAAGACCTTGACCTTTCTTCTTTAATGAATTTTAATGCTAATCCTTGTCCTCTTCACCAAGTTGCACTATTTTGCACCAACACTTCCTTTGAACCTTTAGTTGAATCTTCAATTACATTAGATATATATAATTTGTAGATAGGAAAGTAAATCTTAGATTTACTTTCCTTCTTTCTTACTCTTCGACGACCATTGTCTCACTGTCACACTTTATTAGCTGCTTCACTTTGAGATAAGACAAAAAATATCTTTGGCCAGATCCACACTTTAATATTGCTCTTGCACTTCCTAGTCATGCTGTAGATGATCCGCACTTATGGTCTTAGTATATCGCAACCTATATAATAATTAGATACTGTTCTGGAACTCTTTAAAGTCTACACTAAAGCTCTTCAAAAATCCGCACTGAAGCTATTTTTGTAATCCTCACTGAACTTCAAAGGTATAATCCACAACATTGAAGATCTTCAAAATTTGCACTAAAGATATTCTTTTAATCTGCACCAAACTTTAGAGGTATAATTTTCACTGTGCTTCATATATATAAACACTGTTCTTTAGCTAATCCTTTAACATACACACTAAAACTCTTCTTGGAATCTGCAACCTGTTTCAGTCTTGTTTTCCTTTGATATGATTGTCGTCAAATATCATGCCAAAGCATCTATAATGGTTTGTTTGTATTTTTGTGATATTGTAGGACCAATGCATAAGAGAAATATTAGAAAATAGTTATGTATTTAAATATTATGGATAATATCAGTAATTAAAATTAAGGGCTGCGTGTTCATCTCACACAGTGATTTAAATTTTATAATTTGATTAAGTGGACTTATGTAAGAGAATATGATTATTAAATATTCATATTGAATTATTCAATACACCATAAGCTGGAAAAATTTTAAGCAGTGTCTAAAAATTCAACAAAATATATCTAACATTACCAAGATACTGAAAATTTATAAATAAAAGGGACTTACATCAACATATTGTCAAGTAAATCATTATTTATAATAGTAATAAATTCAGGAGGAATTATAAGGTTGCTGAAACACAATTAAACCTACCTAGTTATCTTGATAATAATTAAATATATGAAGAAAAAAAATGGTTGAAAACTGGAAAAACTTACAGAGAAGACAGAGCTGTATGAGATAAGTTCAGAATCCTGCTTGTATTATTGATGATAAAAAAGAATTGTACAATGTTTGTTTACAAAAACTTGCTCATACAAGGGTGCAACCCCGGATACTTCAATGAATGAAGTATTTATACAAAATATAAAATATTATAATCAATTCCTGAGTGAAAAGGAAAACTATCTTTTCTGAAAATGAACAGAAATGAAAGAAAAATGATATAAAAGGAGTGGATCTGCATTCTGGCCCTATTCTGCTGGAAATTTGTTGCCGAGTCACCACCTTTTTAGTACTACGCTGGAAAAACTGAGTGTTGTGCTGGCACAATGACTTGTTCTTTACTCTTGGTATTCACAAAGCTTGTCCCATCGCTCTTCATCCAGAATTGAAGATTTAATAACCTTGTGGTAGATTTCATCTACCTCAGTGTACTTTGTAAACGTTTGTTTTACAGTGAAAATGTGTTTGATTTCATGGTGAATAAAACTTATATTTTAAACTCCTTTATAAAATGCTTTACTTGTCATAAAAACTTGCATAGAAGACATAGATGCAGACCTTGATGTTTCTTTGAGCTTCTTCATATAATCTTCCCTGGGCATTAACTTTTCAATTATAACAAACAGTGATGGGAGACATTTTTTAATGAATGCATCAATCCTTTTAAGAAACTTGTTGATTGTTATATCAAGAGTATGGAATTTTTCTATTAATTGCACTACCGAGTTATTTTTAATCAGAACTTTCTTTACTTCAAGGATAGTCTCAGTCTTGTCATCTACCCCTAAATCATATAATTCTCGGCTGTCCTTAGAGTTCATAAATTTTATGATATTGCTGGCTGTATTGGGAATTTCTTCCAATTGAGTGTTTATATCAGAGATTGCCTGATTTTCCTTTTCTACTAACTCCTTCTGCTAAAAAATGATCTTGATAGATGGCCATATTTCATTGATCTCCTCAATGATGTTGTTCCAGATGATTTCTTTGACATTCCCAAGAGTGTATCCAATGGAAGCTTCAGTTGTTGATTTTTTCCATATTTCAACTTGGTTTTGAGCTCTTTTAAGCTCTGATGCATGAAAAGTATCAAACTTCTTCTGTTGATCTTCAAGAAGTTTCAATTTTTCTTGTAGCTTCTTTATTTCTTGAGTCTGAAAAGTCATATTTTGGAGTGTGGAGGCTAATTTATCTGTAGAATCCCTTTACTGGTAGTAGCAGCTATAACAGTGGGAATAACTGTCATTGGAAGTGCTTCTAAAGGAGAAACTTTCTTGGCAGGTTTCTTACTTTCTTTAATCCATTTTTCCATATCTGTTTCCATTTGTTTAAGCTATGTACTCTATTCTAGAATGAGCTTCATCATGTATTCCTATTTTGTTTCGATCTCTTCAATTTCCTTGGCTAAAGGATCTTCTGTAGCTGGTAATTTCAACTGCTTCCTCAATGCTGCAATATCTGCATTCTTTTTCTTGATTAACTCCTCTACAACATTAACAATTGCAGGATCATAACTCAACTTGATTACCAAATCTTCCAAGGTTTTAATCCTGGTGTCTTTGGAAAAAGCTGAGACTTTCTCCATGTTGAGTTGTGATCTGAAATTTTCTAGTGTAACCTACATTTTATATAAATACATAGCAGTGTTAGTTATAGTTGAGAAGATCATCTCTCTAGTTTGTTTATGCATCTCCATTTGATCAATGGGATGTATGTCACTGAAAATAAACTCAAGAGATGTCTTTTTGTAGTCTCCTTCTCCTTTAGGCTGAGGAACTCATGCTTGAAGAAATGATATTAGCATTCTTCATTTCTCTGCATCAAAGGTTGACAATAGCTTGCTTTGGGCACCTGAAGTTTGTTTCCAAAACTAGTTATATGTGTTTATCTTCAAGGCTTCATTTTGAGTTTGATTTCCTTGAAGATGTCCATGGTGCTCTTCTTTGGCTTGCTTAAAGTTGAAGTACCTGTTTGCATGATCTGCTGCTGATTTGAAGTAGTCATGGAAGTAGTAGGAGACTGTGTGGGCTGCTCTCCTATTAATAAGGATATAAGAGGCTCATTTGTGTTGACAGGGGTCTGCTGCTCTGAATCCTTGCTCATGCTTAGTCTAGAACTAGGTTTAGCTTTCTTTATATACATGATTTTGAATCCTTTGCTGAAGATGTTTGTCTCTAAAGGGGACCCTTATTCTCTAATCCTTTTAGCTGTATTTTCCTGATTTGTTGGAGTCTACATTGTTGATGATGAAACTGGTTGTTCTTCTGCTTCATGCAATGTGTTCTCTGTCCACTCTAGCTTGTTCTTATACTGCTCTATCTCTTTCCTTGGTGTGTGAAAGTCAGGAGTAGATTCAGTTTCTACCCTTAATTTAGAAACAATGCTTAATGGGTCATATGACCAGGTGAAGCTTAAATCAAACTGCATTTTCTTTAATAGCTGATCTGCCTCTACTGCTGCTTTCCTGCTATTACATATGAATGGACCAATCTACATTTTTAGCTTGAAATGAGACTTCTTCTTAGCATCCAAAAAATGTACTTGATCCATGTTAATCATCTACCTGATGAATTCCAAAGAACAAATCCTCATTGGGAGGAATTTGGGCAACTTGTATGGTTGCAACTCACATCCAAAAACTCTTATTTCTGTGTATTTTTCATACAGGTACCAATCTCCTGTTTGAACCTGTTTTGTCAGCTTCAAAATCTTCTGAATTTCTTCACTGATTCTCAGTTCTTCTCTATTTTTTAGAAGACTGATAGCCGGGTGGAAAAACATTTCAATGAACTGCTTGTAGGTGAATTCATTCTGCTCTTTCATGACCAAGGTGGTCCAAAAAATTACTGACTGTTGGTCTCCTTTATCATTTAATTTCTGCAATGACAATTTCATATTGTCTCATTGAAAGTATATGAACATGTAAACTAGAACAGAGGTATATTTAAATACCTCCTCTATCTTGAAATCAAGAAACTGTTGATGAATGGACTCTGCAAGGAAATGGCTGAAATTGAACACTATGGAAGGCTTGGCATCATTGGAAAATATAGACATAAATCCTATAATAGCCTCATCTATGTATTGATCAGAGTAGTAGACAAGAAGGTAAGATAGGATAGTGGTTATTTTCTTGGCTCTCTCAAGGAAGAGGGATGAAGGATAAGGAGGATTTCTTTTAGGAAATGGAGGATCTTGTGCTAGGAATAGTTCTAAGGTTTGGGTTTTCTTGGCAAGATCTAATCTCTGTTATATTTAAACCAGAGCTTCATTAGAGAATGGGGCACCATTATCGACTGTGAGAGATAACATCATTTGGTCAATGGACTGAGGGGTTAGGGTAAACATAACCTGGCCATTAGAATTGACTATGGCTCTCTTACTGGGAAAATAGGAGGCATGGAATTTCCTGATGAAATCGAGAGGACTGTGGGTAGGAGGAAAGATAAAATGGGGTAGGTTTGACTCCCAGAGCAAGATTTCATCAGATTTCTCAATCCATTTGTATTCTAGCCAACACTACATCTCAAGAATGTCGATATCAGAGGGTGTTTCATAGATTCTATAATCTCTGTCATCCATAGGGATATGATGAAGGTCTATAGGAGGGAAAATCAAAGGATTAATGCTATCCTCAGGATCTTTATCCTTGGGAGGCATTATGGTTACAACTGATAGTGGAAAAAAGGAAAGAAATAAGGTTGTGTGAGAAAGAGTGGGAAAGGGAATGCAAAATGATACGATAGGGCATTTCTTAAGAAATTGTAGCGCTTCTGGATCAGTAGACAACCTAAAAACAATGAAGTATAATAGCTTGTAATCAGAAAAGGCGTTTGCAGAGGGATTTAGCAGGTTTAATAGTGAAAAATCATGTTTCCGTTGATGGTGTGGGTTAATGGATAGGTAATTAGATTGATAACGGAAATATGGAGGGAAAGCATTTAATTAGATAATGACTAATGAGGTGGCAGCGGAGGAGCAGTGCAAAACGATCATCAAGGTAAGCGGTATAATAGAAACATATTTTGGAAGGGGGGTAAAGTGGTTGCAAATTTTGTGCTTCGGGGGTCGAACTCATGTGGCATTGACACGTATACACGAGCGGTTTCGAATACAGTTCTTTTCGGACCCCCCTCGGTGATAAAATTCGGATAGAAGAAGGGGGCCGAAAGGCCATGAGGGCTGTTGGATGCCGACATGCGCGAGGATGATTGATGGATATTTTATGAATGTGAGAGGATGATAAATGTGATGATGTGGAAGTGGTGGGGTCAGGATTCTTTTAAATAATGTGTTGGGATATTATGAAGGGAATGAAATGTAAATAAATGGAAATGATGGCAGGGTTTGGTTTAAAACTTTAGGATATGAGTTAATAATCAAGATTTAAACCATACAAATTACTTTTTCCATAGGCGCATTTAGACTAGCAGCCAATCAAATCTTTTAAAACAGAATTAAGCTTTCATTTTTCTTTTTGCTTCCCTAACATTTTTATTTTAATTTTCCTTCTTTATTTAGGGAAGCTAACACCTAACGTTTTATTGACATGGATGCCTACAAAAAATAATAATTTTCCTAACATTTTTAAAACTTTTTTCATTCTTTTGCATCCATATCCTACCTTAAAATTTTCAAAATTATTTAACTACTTATGATAACTTATAAAAAACAAATAATTTTACAACATCGGCTCTAGTTGGGGACTGCTTCCCCCTATGGGATGCAAAGAACAAGTAGTTCCACGTGCCTTCTCCTTGGGTTGTGGAGTCTTTACTATAGAAAACAAATAGACTTCAAATGATAAAAGAAAATGATTATATACAATGATGATGTAGGATATCCTTCAGTACTGGATATAATGTTTCAAAAATATGCCATTGATAGGCAGTGTTGAAAACTGTCCTTCAAGATTCTGTAGAACAAATGTGTTGTTTCCTTTTACCTATGTAATGCTGAGTTGCCCAAACTATAAATTTTCAAACTTTCCATATTTTCCTTTATCTTCTCTCCTAGCATCCCATCTTAAAACTAGATCTCCTTCTCTAAAGTCTCTTTCCCTTGCCTTTCTTTCAAAGATACTCTTCATTTTATTCTGATATTTCTTTAGTTTGTACTGAATCTCATCTCTGTTTTCCTTCAACTCAATGATATGATTAATCCTTCTATAGAAATCATCAGGTTCATCAGTAGATTATTGTAGAAACTTGAGCACAGGGAAAGCTAAATTTGTAGGAAAAATAACATCTTTTTCATAAACTAATTGGAATGGAGATGTACCTGCTGATCTTTTGGGAGAAATTATGTTTTCCCAAACTGCATAAATAAGATGTTTGTCCCAGTTTTTCTTGTGGTCTTCTAAATTTTTCTTGATTACCTTTACTAAACTCTTGTTAGATTATTTAGCAAGACCTTTTCCTTGTGGATAGTATGGATTTGAATGATGCAACATAATATGATATTTCTGACATAATTCTATCATTTTTATGTTGTTGAACGCTGTGGCATTATCAGTGACTATTTGCTGCGGGCAACCAAATCTGGATAAAATATTCTCTTCAATCAATTTTATTACAACTGAATCTGTAGCATTTCTTACAGGAGTGGCTTCCACCCATTTGGTGAACTAGTCAGTATCAGTCAAGATCCATCGATGCTGATTACTGGAGGCTGGGTGGATTTCACGTATAAAATCTAATCCCATTTTAGAAAAGGTGCTGAGACAACTACTGGAACTAGTGGAAGGGTTGTTAATTTTTTCTTACCAGCAAACATTTGACATGGAACACAGGCTCTGAATTTTGATCCTACTTGTGAAAACAAAGTAGGCCAATAAAATCCTACCCTTAGTATCTTGTATGCTACTTCTCTCCAAGCATAGTAGCCTCCACATATTCTTTCATGAAACTGATCAATGATTCCTTCAGTTTATGATTCTATTAGACAAAGTAGTAGAATATTAAGAGGATCCTTCTAGTATATGTTGGAATTAATGATACAATATTTGATGTATTTCAACTTGAGTTTTTTTCACTGGTTTTAGTGGAATTTTATGCTCAATTAAAGATGTTTAATATGTTTTTAGATTAGCATAAGACTAGGCAAAGACATCTTTGTAATTCTTAAGAAGTTTGATATATTCTGTTTTAAGTTCAAGAGTTAATGATGCACAAAGTTTAATGTTTTTAATCTCCTCATCAGTACCAATATTAGTGTCTTCTATGTCATTTTCTGGTGAAGCAGAGAACGGATTTTTGGGAACATCGTTTTGATCAAACAATTTTTCTAAAGGAACAAGTCCCTTGGGGATAAAATTATTTGATAATTGAATTATATCATGATCAACTACCTTTTATTTTACTTTTGAATTTTCTTTGTCTTTGGTAGCTTCATTACTGTCTAAATTATCCTCTTCAATTTTCAATACAGAAAACTTGTCAATGACTTATAGAAAGGATTTTAATTTTTCATCGTCCTCAAATATTTGCCAATGTTTAAGATTTTCTGGGATTGACGACCTATATTTGATTTGTATCTGATATTGAATTTGAAATTGATCAGGAATTTTAAAAGAGCTAGATGAAACAACTAATGAATCTTCATGTATGTTTTCATCTCTAGGAATATAAGTGATATTGAAAGCATAAAAGGAATTTTCAATGGTGTCCCAAATCTCATTTCTATAAGATCTGAGCCTAGGGTTCTTTGTTTGAAAAATACTCCTAACCTGTCTTACTATAATTTCTGAATCAGTGAAGACACTCAAATTTTGAACCTTTAAACTCTTAACAAGCTGTAATCCTAGGATAAAAGCTTCGTATTCAACAACGTTATTTGTGACCTCAAAATATAACTTGCATGATTGAGTGATATTTTATTTATCAGGGGAAATAAAAACTACACCTGTTCCAGCACCATCTTTGGTGCAAGATCCATCTAAGTATAATTTCCAAATTCCAGTTTGAACTGATTTAGGTGTGTCAACTATATCCTCAACCTTGAGTTGAGAATTCTCTGAAGTATCTGCTGATAGTTGAAAACAACTAAAATCCTGATCAACTGCATAAATGGGATGATTTATAGTCTAATAAGCCTTGCAAACAGTGTTTAGGAATCTGAATTCTCTATATAACCTAAGGCTCTCTCCACCATATACAGGAATAGTGGCAAAAGATATGTCCATTTGAAAGGCTTCCTCCCAATTTCGCACAACATGACCTTGATAAAATCATTCCAAATTTGGGAGGAATTTCAGTGATAACTATGTCTAATAATACACTTTTCACTGGTATTTGATGTAAAGTGACCACTAGATCTTTAATAAGTCCTAAAAATATAAACCTCTTAGAGTCAAAGGTATATAAGTTGTGATAGGTTTGAGTGATATCCAAATTAAGTTATTCCATGATGACCTTAGGCATTAAGTTGTGTGAAGCACCTGAATCAAGCATACAGTTGTATAACAGAGAGTCATGCACTTTTAAAGTCACATAGAAAGGTGGTATGGATTCATCAATCATATCAGAACTAGGACCAAAAGCTATGGTGGGTTTTTCATTTTCTAGATTGATAATATCTCCTTCAGTATCCATACTAGAATTTTGGATCCATTTTGCAACTTGACTTTTATACCCTAGGTTTTTAGAAAGTTCTAAAAGTGGAATTGAGATTTTAACTCTCTCTAATTCTTGCTCAACATTAAAGGAAGTCAATATAGTTTTGTCAATCTGAGCAGAATCACTTGGCTGGTTTAAAGGTTGAACATAACCAGTTTGAGTTTCAACAGTTTTTACTTGAGGCTCAATTATTACAGGGTTTTTGGGAGGTCTACCAGGACCAGGTCTAGGTCTTAAGTCACATATTTTATTTAGTTCTGCAATCAAAAATTTAGAAAAAGCTTGAAACTTAGAAACCTAAGAAGTATCTTGGTCTTCTTGAGGGATTTTACTTTGGGAAATAGGGACAGTGGAAGTCTGAAGGGATGTATGATCTACATTATTAATGTCTTTAATAATAGAAAAAGTTATTGTCATATGGTTGTTGATCATGAATCAACAACGATGTGGGTACTTATTGGTCATTATGGGGCCTCTAAAGAATTTTCAATGGAGCAACCTTTTTATACTGACCTTCGACCTGTGTCTGTGGTCTAGAAATAGTTTGTTGAACTGTTCTTGGTTGAGTTTCAATATTTGAAATCATATTGGATAAATTTCTAAGAAGTGCTATGATTTCATCAATTTTTGCATCTTCAATTTTATATTTAGAGGAAGAGGATGCTTCCTGATTTTTTAATTTCCTTTGGGTTTTCTCAGCTTTAGCTTTTAACTTAGCAAATGCAAACCTATTTTCTTCGACCTCTATAACATTAGTTTGCATGTCCTCTAAGGTTTGAGATGTCCTTTCTCTCAACATGACAACAAAGTCATCCTCAAAGGATTTTGAGAATCTAACCTTAGCTGCTGTTATAGGGGGTTTACAATCAAGAGGCATTTTATGGTAAATTTTATTGAATCTTTTGATGAAATTAGCAACAAGTTCTCCAAAATTTTGTTTTAGTTCTTCAAATTCAGTTAAGAAATATACAAGATCATTTTTTACTCCCCATTGATTTTTAAAGATGGTGGTTAGTTATCCCCAAGATCTAATAGATTTTTCTTGAAGTTGTCTGAACCAAATCCTAACATTCCCTTCAAGAGATTGGACAAAAAGTCTCATGTAAACATTTTCATATTCAATGTTCATGTTGTCTGTAAAATCCAAAAATGCTGAAAGATGGTCTTCAGCTGATAAGCCAGTTTCTCCATTGAATCTGGGGAGGTGTTTTAGATATCCAGGTGGAAAATCGTTTAGGACATTAGGATGTAAAAGAGGAAAATATATTTCTTGTACAATTGGTCTAAAATCAACCATACTTGAAGATGTTGAAGTAGATGAGGAAGAAGAAGTAGAAGTTGTGGATGAAGATGGAGAAGTTGGGGGTGAGGAATGACGTGGAGAACGAGGAGGATAATAAAATGGGAAACCAGGAACACTTCGGGACCTTAAAGGAGGTCTAATAACCATTTTTTGAACCTCTGCTTCTTCTCCTTCTCTAAGCTCGAATAAAGGATTGGAATAAACATAAAAGAGATCCTCTGGTTGATGTGAAGTTGAAGGTCCTGAGTATGTAACTGGGGAAATCAAATCAATAGATTTGAATCCAGGAAATTTTAGATCCAAATTCTGCTCTGATATAGGAGATTCAGAAGGTTCCCGAGGTATTTTATAGGATTCTAAAGAGTGAACTAACAAAGCTGATTGAAAATCCATTCCTTTAGATACTAGATCACACACTCTACTAGGTACTTCTTTTGATTCTAATGGGATGGGTCTAGATCTGAAAGGATTAGGAATTATATTGATATACTCTTGAGGAAAAGAAGAAGAAGGGGTTTGATGCCTTCTCCAAGAAGAATCTCTTCTCACCAGTCTTTCTGGATCTGATAAGGGTTCAAAAATCTTAGAGTCAGATCAATATCTGGTGTGCTTTGAAGGAGCCATTTTGGTCACAGTGGAATCGCCAGGTGAGAAATTTTTAACCTTACTAAAACTTTAGTTACCTTAAAGGAATAGGGTTTTATCGTTGTCCCAGGGAAAAAAAATCAAATTCGTTCCCTGGAAACAATGCCAAATTGATGTTGTCCTTTGAGATGATTGTGGTCAATAATCATGCCAAAGCATCTATAATGATTTTTTTTGTATTTTTGTGATATTGGAGGACCAATGCATAAGATAAATATTAGCAAACAGTTATGTATTTAAATCTTATGTATAATATCAGTAATTAAAAGTAAGGGCTTCTTGTTCATCTCACACAGTGATTAAGATTTTATAATTTGGTTAAGTGGACTTATGTAAGAGAATATGATTATTAAATATTCATATTGAATTATTCAATATACCATAAGCTGGAAAACATTTAAACAATGTCTAAAAATTAAACAAAATATATCTAACATTACCAAGATACTAACAATTTATAAATAAAAGGGACTTACATCAACAAATTTTCAAGTAAATCATTCTTTATAATAGTAATAACTTTAGGAGGAATTATAAGGTTGTTGAAACACAGTCAAACCTACCTAGTTATCTTGATAATAATTAAATATATGAAGAAACAAAATGGCTGAAAACTGGAAAAAATTACAAATAAGACAGAGATGTATGAGATAAGTTCAGAATCCTACTTGTATTATTAATGATAAAAAAGACTTGTACAATGTCCGTTTACAAAAAAAAACTCATCCATGGGTGCAACCCTGAATAATTCAATGAATGAAGTATTTATATAAAATATAAAATATTATAATCAATGCTTGAGTGACAAGGCAAAATAATTTTTCTGAAAATGAACAGAAAGGAAAGAAAAATGATATAAAAGGAGCGGATTTGCATTCTGGCCCTATTCTGCTGGAAAGTTGTTGCTGAGTCACCACCTTTTTAGTACTGCACTAGCAAAACTGAGTGCTGTGTTGGCACAATGACTTGTTATTTACTCTTGGTATTCGCAAAGCTTGTACCATCACTCTTCATCTGGAATTGAAGCTTTAATAACCTTGCGGTAGATTTCATCTACCTTAGTGTACTTTGTAAAAGTTGGTTTTATAGTGAAAATGTGTTTTATTTCATGGTGAATAAAACTGATATTTTTAGCTGCTTTATAAAATGCTTTACCTATCGTAGAACCTTGAATAGAAGACATATATGCAAACCTTGTTGTTTCTTTGAGCTTCTTCATATAATATTCCTTGGCAATTAACTTGCCATCTATAACAAACAGTCATGGGAGACATTTTTTAATCAATGCATCAATCTTTGTAAGAAACCTGTTGATTGTTATATCAAGTGTATGGAATTTTCTTGTTAACTGTACTACCAAGTTCTTTTTAATCAGAACTTTCTTTACTTCAAGGATAGTCTCAGTCTTTTCATCTACCCCTAACTCATCTAATTCTTGGTTGTCCTTAGAGTTCAGAAATTTTATGATATCGCTGGCTGTATTGGGAATTTCTCCCAATTGAGTGTTTATATCAGAGATTGCCTGATTTTCCTTTTCTACTAACTCCTTCTGCTCGAAAATGATCTTGATAGATAGCCAGATTTCATTGATCTCCTCAATGATGTTGTTCTTGATGATTTCTTTGACATTCCAAAGAGTGTATTCAATGGAAGCTTCAGTGGCTGAATTTTTCCATATTTCAACTTGGTTTTGAGCTCTCTGAAGATCTTATGCATGAAAAGTATTAGACTTCTTCTGCTGATCTTCAAGAAGTTTCACTTTGTCTTGTAGCTTCTTTATTTCTTCAGTCTGCAAAGTCATATTTTGGAGTGTGGAGGCTAATTGATCTGAAAAATATCCTTTACTGGTAGTAGCAGCTATAGCAGTGGTAATAACTGTCATTAGAAGTGCTTCTAAAGGAGAATCTTGCTTGACTGGTTTATTACTTTCTTTAATCCACTTTTCTATCTCCGTTTCCATCTGTTTCAGCTATGTACTCTTTTCTAGAATGAGCTTCAACATGTTTTCATTTTCTATTTTTGTCTCTTCAATTTGCTTGGCTAAAGGATCTTATGTAGCTGGTAATTTAAACTGCTTCCTCAATGCTGCAATATCTGCATTCTTTTTCTTGATTAATTCCTCTACAACATTAACATTTGCAGGATCATAACCCAACTTGATTACCAAATCTTCCAAGGTTTTAATCCTAGTGTCTTTGGAAAAAGTTGAGACTTTCTCCATGTTGAGTTGCGATCTGACATTTGCTAGTGTAACCTGTATTTTAGATAAAGACATAGCAATGTTAGTTACAATTGAGAAGATCATCTCTCCTGTTTGTTTATGCATCTCCATTCGATTTCCTTGAAGATGTCCATGGTGCTCTTCTTTGGCTCGCTTGAAGTTGAAGTACCTGTTTGCTTAATCTGTTGCTGATCTGAAGTAGTCATGGAAGTATTAGGAGACTGTGTGGGCTTCTCTCCTATTAATGATGATATAAGAGGCTCATTTGTGTTGACAGGGGTCTGCTGCTTTGAATCCTTTCTCATGCTTAATCTGGAACTAAGTTTAGCTTTCTTTCTATACATGATTTTGAATCCTTTACTGAAGATGTCTATCTCTGAAGGAGACCCTTATTCTCTATTCCTTTTAGTTGTCTTTTCCTGATTTGTTGGAGTTTGCACTGTTGATGATGAAACTGGTTGCTCTTCTACTTCACGCAGTGTGTTCTCTATCCACTCTAGCTTGTTCTTATACTGCTCTATCTCTGGCCTTAGTGTGTGAAAGTAAGGAGTAGATTTGGTTTCTACCCTTAATTTAGAAACAATGCCTAATGGGACATATGACCATGTGAAGCTTAAATCAAATTGCATTTTATTTAATAGCTGATATGTCTCTGCTGCTGCTTTCCTGCTATTACATATGAATGGATCAATTTGATTTTTTAGCTTGAACTAAGACTTCTTCTTGGAAGCCACAAAATGTACTTGATCCATGTTAATTATTTGCCTGATGAATTCCAAAGAAAAAATTATCATTGGGAGGAATTTGGGAAACTTGTATGGTTGCAACTCACATCCAAAAACTCTTATTTCTGTGTAGTTTTCATACAGGTACAAATATCCTGTTTGAACATGTTCTGTCAGCTGAAAAATCTTTTGAATGTATTCACTAATTCTCGGTTCTTCTCTGTTTTTTAGAAGACTGATAGCTACGTGGACAAACATTTCAATGAACTTCTTGTAGGTGAATTCATTCTGCTCTTTCATGACCAAGGTGATCCAGAAAATTACTGACTACTGGTCTCCTTTATCATTTAATTTTTGCAATGAAAATTTCATATTGTCTCCTTGAAAGTATATGAACATGTAAACTAGAACAAAGGTATATTTAAATTCCTCCTCTGTCTTGAAATCAAGAAACTATTGATGAATGGACTTTGTAAAGAAATGGCTGAAATTGAACACTATGGAAGGCTTGGGATCATTGGAAAAGATAGACATAAATACTATAATAGCCTCATCTATGTATTGATCAGAGTAGTATCCAAGCAGGTAAGATAGGACAATGGTTATTTTCTTGATTCTCTCAGGGAAGGGGATGAAGGATAAGGAGGATTTATTTTAGTAAATGTAACATCTTGTGCTAGGAATAGTTCTAAGGTTTGGGTTCTCTTGGCAAGATATAATCTCTGATATATTTCAACTAGATATTTATGAGAGAATGGGGCACCATTATCGATTGTGGGAGCTAGCATCATCTGTTCAATGGCCTGAGGGGTTATGGTAAACAAAACTTGGCCATTAGAATTGACTATGGCTCTCTAACTGGGAAAATAGGAGGCATGACATTTCTTGATGAAATAGGGATCACTGTGGGTAGGAGGAAAGATAAAACAGGGTAGGTTTGACTCCTAGAGCTGGATTTCATCGGATTTCTCAATCCATTTGTCTTCTAGACAACACTACATCTCAAGAATGTTGATATCTAAGTGTGTTTCATAGATTCTATAATCTCGGTCAGCCATAGGGATATGATGAAGGTTTAGAGGAGGGAAAATAAAAGGATTAATGTTTTCCTCGAGATATTTATCCTTGGGAGGCATAATGGCTACAACTGACAGTGGAACAAAGTTAAGAAACAAGGTTGTTTGAGCAAGAGCAGGAAAGGGAATAAAAAATGATACGATCGGGCATTTCTAAAGAAATTGTAGCGCTTCTGGATCAATAGACAACCCGCAAACAATGAATTATAATAACCTGTAATCAAAAAAGGTGTTTTCATAGGGATTTAGCAGGTTTAATAGTGAAAAATCATGTTTTCGTTGATGGCACGGGTTAACGGATAGGTAATTAGATTGATAATGGAAATATGGAGGGAAAGCATTTAATTGGCTAATGGCTAATGAGGTGGCAGTGGAGGAGTAGTGAATAATGGTCATCAAGGTAAGCAGTATAATTTAAATAAATTACGGAGTGGAGGGGGGGGGGGGTAAAGTGGTTTATGGTTTTGCGCCTGGGGGGTCCGAACTCATGTGGCATTGACATGTATACGTGAACGGTTTTCGAATACAATTATTTTTGGACCTCCCTGGTGATAAACTTCAGATGGCAGAGGGGGGCCAAAAGGCCATGAGGGACGTTGGATGCTGACATGTGCGAGGATGATCGACGAATATTTTAGGAATGTGCGAGGATGATAAATGTGATGATGTGGAAGTGGTGGGGTCAATATTATTTTAAATAATGCGTCGGGAGATCATGAAGGGAATGGAATATAAATAAGGGGAAATGAATGGTAGGGGTTGGCAGGGGTATATAATATAGTTTAATGATTAAGGGAAATGAAATGAAAAGGAATAATAGCGGTGATATATTGTAATGGTTTAAAAATTTAGGATATGAGTTAATAATCAAGATTTAAACCATACAAATTACTTTTTCCATAGGCACATTTAGACTAGCAACCAATCAAATATTTTAAAAAAGAATGAAGCTTTCCTTTTTCTTTTTACTTCCCTAACATTTTTATTTTAATTTGACTTCTTTATTTAGGGCAGCTAACACCTAACATTTTATTGACATGGATGCCTACAAAACATAATAATTTTTCTAACATTTTTAAACTATTTTCATTCTTTTGTATCCATATCCTACCTTAACATTTTCAAAATTATTTAACTACTTATGCTAACTTATCAAAAACAAATAATGTTACAACAAGTCTTATCCGAAATTTTCAACAGATGAATCCGCATTCTCTGTCCTTGACCCGAATTTATATCCTCTCAAAACTTCATGTCAGTCACATATGTAATCGTATTGAATCAAAGTGTTCCGCACTTGTATTCATCCTCAAATAAGCCGCAAATCCTGTGTATATATAGTGCACTATTATGGCCTCTAGGCCGACCATACAGTCACTTACCGAGTCGACTTCATCACTAGAGAGAGGTTATTCCAGCGTTGAGAGAAGTTTTCTTTACGATATGTAGAGCTAGTCTTCCAACGTTTTTTGGAGGGCTGTTATGTGCCCTTCTTCCACAAGGTCTTGGAGCATATATTGCTAGACTAGATCCTTCATGTAAATGACACTTAATTATATTTTGTACCTAGAAGACACAAACCTAATAGGCATCAAGAAGAATTCTATTAACCTATATGATAAAATATTTCTCATGAAACCTGTTAACACTGAAATTTTTCAAATATTTTCAAATTCTGGTCATCAGTCTCCAAGGAATCAATTTGCCTTTTCAGTTTAGTTGAAAGAAGAAAGTGTTTCTATCAAAGTGTAATGGTGAGAAAATTTCATTTTTGCCTTAATTCATTTCATTTTCCCTGTTGTATCTTTCATTTTTCTAAAACCCAAAGTCCATCACTCATTTCCCTTTTCAAAACCCTTTTTAACCATTAAAATTATTTTTATCATTAAAAAGTAGCTCCGCCCATTCCAAAACAAACCTTTTAAATATATCATATATTATATGATATAACTTACCGCACTTAATCATTGTGGACCCCTTACCCTTTCATCACAATCAACTTATCATAGTTTTACATTTCATTCGTGTTACAATTGCCGTCTCCTACAAAACCCTCAATTGCGATATTAAAAGTAAGACCTTTCTCTGCCACGCCACCTTCCATTCTCATCGCACATTACACTTCACGAGTCTTAAACTTTAACTCCCCTTCCTCACACTAAAAAAACTCCTGATTCCCCGATTATGATGTAAATGGGCTCCATCGTCTGTCATGCCACGTCACCTTCCTTTCTCATCACACATCGCACTTCATGAATTTTAACTCTTACCTCCCATTCCACATAACAAAAATTCCGATTTGCGATTTGCAGTATTAAATGGGCCCCACCTTCCTTTTTTATTGCACATCACACTTCGCAAATTTTAACACTTACCTCCCATTCCTCATAATAAAACTTCAGATTTGCGATTTGCGGTATTAAATGGGCCCCACCCCAGTCTTTCCACGTCACCTTCCGCTCATCGCACATCGCACTTTGCAACTTGTAACATTTACCTCCATTCATCATAAAAAAACATTCCCCGACTCCCAATTGTGATTTGCAATATGAAGTTTGACCTACGATAATCTTTGACTTTGCGATATTGCACTTCACAAATCACAACCTTTATACTTGTTTCTCATAATAATGAACTCTCGAATTCCCGATTGCGATTTGTGGGCAACCCCACCTCCTTCCCACATCATCACCCCATCACAAATTTCATTCCCTCCCGCTTGTGTCTTATGTTTAAATGTTCTGACCCTGATTTGTGATTGCGATATATGTATAAAGGGTTTTCTCCTCTCACTCATCATTTATTTAATAATTTCTCCTGCTAATAAAATGAAACTCCGAAATCTCTTTTAATCTGCCTCCATAACCTGTTAAACCTCCATATTTCTCGCTCCTCTTTTATTTTCTCCTGTTGGCCCAAAATTCAATATGTCTCCTCATATTTTTCACGTGCCCGGTTCTTTTTTTTGAAACCTATCCATACGGGTTTTTCCACTCCAACACTTTTTCCACGTTTATTTAGAAACCCTATGACAATAAATAGGAAACCAAAGGAAAGGAACAGTGGAAAAGTTTTTCTGAAACATATTTCTACCGTTACTCTCAACACAAGCACATTTCCACAAGGCACCAGGCAACATTCAAGGAACAACCACATGTCACTTTCACTGTTGTTTACATTTTTGTGGAGTTGGTTGCACTAGAAGAGATGAAGAGTCTTCCTATAGACCCCCACATGATACAACCACTTCAAATTATTAGCCTTGATGCTATTATTTTGATTATGTCATAGCACTTTGTATTAAAGTTTTTGGATAAGCCTCATCTCTTGCACGAGATGGTAATAACTTTTAGGAATAGATTTACTCCATTTTTTGGGGACGACAATTTTATATTTTTTTATATATGTGAGAAACTGCTATAAGATAAAGGTTCGTGGTTTTAGAATCTTAACTCATATGATAAGTACTCTTTTTAGTGAATGAAATAGACAGAAAATTCTGAGGACTTAACACCCTTTGGTGTGTGTATTTTCAATCTCCACTTGTGTTTACATATCTTAGCATCTTCAGTTGCAGTTTGCAATTTATCATGATGTTATGAGTTTTTATCAGTCCCTTGACATGTTCATGTGTTTTATCAACTTTTGTTAGTCTCACACACTGAGCCTTATTGGTAAAAAATATATAATAACAATGGAAAGAGCATCACTCATGACAGTTATCTTTTATAATGTTTTAGTGAGAATATTGTAAGACTAGAAATAGCTTTCTCTTGATGAAATATTGTTAAACTACTACTTGTGTTAATTTCTACCAAATTCAGTAGATTTATGCTTTGCAAGCCTAATGTTTCTTCTCTCATTTTACATTTTATTCTCCTGATAGGCTACAAAATCACTCTTTGATACCATATCATGATCCAATACCCTCATTAGTAGAACTGTGGATTTCACTGAAATTTCTTTTAAGTGAATAAGAGTTTAAACCACCTACCAATCCATTAAAAAAAATCATTAAATTGCCTTATAATTTAGGATGTGACTAGTCAGGTGCTAATTCCAGCGCCAAAAAAACCCGTGAAGAAATTACAACAAAATACATTTTATTATCTTTGTCTTCTTCTTTACATAAATACATAATTACATAGTCATTATGGAGATCGACCTAGTTATACTTTTCAACAACCTCAAGAAGATGCGAAGAGAAGATTTAGAAAAGTAAATTGAAAATGAAAAAGAAAAATTAATAATAATAACTTGGAAGCTCAGTGAAAATTACAACCATGGGACTAGATTCCTCTTTTTGAGAGGACCAATTTTGACTATTGAAGCACTCAATTTGGACAAGGGAAAGTGTATTTTTGAATTAAAGGCCCACATGTGCATATTTGATTAAGTCAGTCCTAAAGAAAATTGGCACCCTTTTAAGCTTATACATACAAGTAACCTCAACCTCATTTGGAAATCATCATGAGACTTTATTTTATTCTCTTCCTTTGTTTGGCTCGCACAGGTATGAGGCAAGTTCGCAGAAGTTGGTTGGCCCGGGTTTGAGATTACAAGGTTCAAAGCTCACACACATTTATAGGGTTTTGGGTCACAATCATAGGCTTGTGAAAGGGAATTTTCGACTGTAGTCATTGGAATGCAGGCCTATGCATGTGACTGAGGGTTTCAATCGCATGCAAGACACTCTTTTCATGCAAATGGAGTCTAGGATTTGGTTTTTTAATTGCCTAAATTTTTTTCTCGTTGACCATAGTGTTCGGTAGTTGAACGCATACAGTGACAATTCATTACATGCTAGTGAATAATGGTTTTGAGTATGCACATTATTAGGTTCATTTCATGTATTTTGTTTAGTTTATTTTGCTAGATAGTTTTATGGATGAAGAATCTATGGATCATTGTAATCTCTTTTACTGAATCATTCAATGAAAATCTAATAAGAAGAATGATTTGAAAGGGTTTTACCCATAGTTGGTTTTTCCCTGGTGTTTGACAAATCTTGGTGTCTCTATGTGTGATTTTTTTTTTTTTTTGCTCCTTTATGTTATGATGCATTGAAGATGATGTTTTTCTTTCTATATAATTGTATATGTTGCTGAATAATATAAATAATGTTAGGATGTTACAGGGTGAGTTTAAATATGGAAATAATTAAATGCAATTATCAAAGAAAAGAACAATATATCCCTAAGAAAAATTAACATGGTATCAACGTTTGGCTAAAGAAAAGTCATTGAAGATCACACCTATGGAGACACTTTTGATGGAAGCATGAGAAGATGGAGGAGACCTAAAATAATTCTAGGGTTTGAAGAAAAAATTAGGAAATTTGGTTATTAGGGTTTGATGGATATTATAAAGTTATGGTTTGGAATAAACCCTAGTTTATGGAAAATATTTGATATATACAATCTAGAGACCCTAACATGATAAGTGTGAATATTAGATCTGAGACTTTTGTGATCCATAGATTAGATAAATGTCTTTTCGGATTAATCACATCATTAGGATTTGGTCGATGTTTCGAACCAACTATTTTGGTTCATCCTCAGGACAAGGTGAAAAGACAATCGATCTAATTGAATAAATAGTGTGGATGCATTATTGCCTGGTATTAGCTGAAGAAAATTAGCCATTAAAAACTAGTCGCTTAAGACTAGCTGTTTAAAAACTAGCCGTTAATTAATTAAAATATTGACCCACTAAATATAATAATAATAAAATTTTTTACCCAATAAATAATATAATAATAATAATTTTTTTTCATATTATGTAATATTTAATTAAATTTTTTAATTTGATTAAAGAAAATTTTAATGAAAAATTTTAATTATAATAAAATGTATTATGTAATATTTAATTAAAATTATTTTATTTAATGATAAGTATTAAAATTAAAATTTTTGTAAAATTAAAATTTTATTTAGAAGAATTTGCTATTAGGTGGTTAAAAAAAAGAAGAAGCAAGGGGGCCAAAAATATTATGTAATAATTATTTAAAATATTAATTGATAAAAACAATTTTTTTTAATGTACCAAGAATTATGAATAATTTATTACTAAGAAACATAGGGGATTATACATAAAATACCTAAGGGGAATATATAAAAATATAAACATGAAGAAAATAAAAGTAAAAAAATAGGGACAAAGAAGACACGACCAGGAAATAATCTAGAGAGATCTGGAAAGGGGGGGAGATCAGGGAAAATAAGCAAGAGGGGGAAAAATATAAATTATCTAGAGAGAGATGGAGTCTAGCTTTTACTCAACTTCCAACCATCATCCCTATTGAGGTTCTTAGCATGTCGTTCAATCTCAATGGCTTCCCTAAGCTTCCTATGATGGAAGTGGTCAACCCTAGCGATGAATTTGGAGTCTTCAATGCAGACATGGTGACACGATTTCTCCACATGTTCTGCAAGAGCAGAGGTGCGTGATCGATTGTGCCTAATGTCTACAGCATGCTCCTGGATTCTCTGTCTGATAGATCTGCCTATTTCACCAATGTAGGGTGTGCCACAGGAACACAGAATCATGTAGACACCCTTCATGTATTTAGGGTCGAGAGAATTCCTAATAGTACAAAGGGGTTTGAAAGCAGAGGAGACATTATTTTTTCAGAGGACATGGGAAATCTTGTTCTTGGTTCCTTGGATAAAAGGGAGGTGAACCTTGAAAACAGGATCCACTCGGGAAGATTTTCCTTTTAATCCAATAAGGGATTTTTGAAAGGCCCTATCGCCCTCAGATCTATTATACCCATTATTCTCAAAGAATTCAAGAAGATGGGATTTCTCCGACTCCAGGTGGTCCTTGTCAGAAATCCTAAGAGCACGAGTAGAAAGGGTGCAAATAACACCAAATTTTTGAGCAAGAAAATTATGAGACCCAGCATGAAGATAATGTTCCCGAGTGGATCCTGTTTCCAAGGTTCACCTCCCTTTTATCCAAGGAACCACGGACAAGATTTCCCATGTCCTCAGAAGGAATAATGTCTCCTCTACTTTCAAACCCCTTTGTACTATTAGGAATTCTCTCGGATTTGTCAAGGACCCTATCGACCCTAAAGACCTATCGACCCTAAAGACATGAAGGGTGTCTACATGATTCCATGTTCCTGTGGAAAACCCTACATTGGTGAAATAGGAAGATCCATTAGACAGAGAATCCAGTATCATGTTGTAGACATTAGGCACAATCGATCCCGCACCTCTGCTCTTGCAGAACATGTAGAGAAATCGTGTCACCATGTTTGCATTGAAGACTCCAAATTCATCACTAGGGTCGACCACTTCCATCATAGGAAGCTTAGGGCAGTCATTGAGATTGAGAAGCATGCTAAGAACCTCAATAGGGATGATGGTTGGAAGTTGAGTAAAAGTTGGAATCCAACTCTCTCTAGATAATTTTTCTATTTCCCCCCCTTGCTTATTTTTCCTGATCTCCCCCCCTTTCCAGCTCTCTCTAGATTATTTCCTGCTCTTGTCTTCTTTGTCCCTATTTTTTAACTTTTATTTTCTTCATGTTTATATTTTTATATATTCCCCTTAGGTTTTTTCTATATAATCCCCTATGTATATTAGTGATAAATTATTCATAATTCTTGGTATATTAAAAGTTTTTATTTTTATCAATTCATATTTTAATTAATTATTACATAATATTTTGCCCCCCCTTGTTTTTTTTTTAACCAACTAATAGCAAATTCTTCTAAATAAAATTTTAATTTTATAAATTTTTTAATTTTAGTATTTATTATTCAATTAAATAATTTTAATTAAATATTACATAATATATTTTATTATAATTAAATTTTTTCATTAAAATTTTCATTAATCAAATTAAAAATTTTAATTAAATATTACATGACATGAAATTTTATTATTATTATTATTATATTAATTATTGGGTCAAAATTATTATTATTATTATTATATTTAGTGGGTCAATATTTTAATTCATTAACGGCTAGTCTTAAACGACTAGTTTTTAACGGCTAGTTTTCTTCAGCTAATACCAGGCAATGATGCATCCACACTATTATTCAATTAGATCGATTGGCTTTTCACCTTTTCCTGAGGATGAACCACATTAGTTGGTTCGAAACGTCGACCAAATCCTAATGATGTGATTAATCCGAAAAGACATTTATCTAAAGTGTGAATATGTTCTAGCACTTATGACAAATTTGATGTAGCCCCTAGATGGATTAGTCTCAATTTGACCGTTATTATTGATGAAGTTGATGAATATATTTTTAGTGCAAGGAGTCACTCCTTGACTGCAAAAGGAGTAAGCCTTACACATCATAGTTCATTTATAAATTTAAAGGGTTTTTTTGAGTGGTGGGATGGCTTTCTCAAAGATTTTGAAATGATTTTTATATTCTTTAATACTTTCACACATTTGGAAAGCTATGGAAAGTATAAAATGTATGGGTAAATTGGTAGTATAGGGAGTAGAGTGTAACAAATGAAAGGAGATGGATAACTAGTACTTATTCTAGGAAATATTCATATCCTAAATCAGTCACACAACTATAATGATGGCTCTTTACAAAAACTCTGTTTATGCAAAGTAAATAACATTCATATGGTAGATTTCATGCATAAATTATTCCACAAATCCTTTATGAAATCTTCACTAACATGTTTTACAACACATATATGATTTGCAGAAAGCTGAAAGCAAATAATTTACTATTAAATCCTTTAACAATTTCTCACTCACACCTTACTAGCCGCTGCAATTCATAATTAGAATAATTTAACAAAGAATAAGACACACTATACATTAGATGGTTCTTGAGTCACAATATCCTCCAACATGAAGTAATTTTTTTTTTCTTTATTATATTTAGTTTTTAGGTAGAGCAACATCCAACCTGAAAATGGTATTTACAAATGGTATATATAGAAAGAGAGGCACCAAATCCTTCTCTTCTAAAAATAAGGAAACACTACTCCTAACATTACATAGCTTTTATAAGACATTACAACCATATCCCATCGAAATCTAACTGATAGGACAAATGTAGAATAAAGAAGAGAAGAAATATGGGTTGAACTGCTAAATATGCTATCATGCTGCCCCTTTTTCTGCTGATTTGTCTCCTTATGTATTTGGTCTTTAAATAACCATGTATATTCCTTTAATATGACCTCCAACAACCTCATAAACACTATTCACCATCATGTGTTATATCCATTTGGTTATGAGTCTTTATCGTTCCTAAACTGGCTTAGAAAATTTGCTAACAGGTGTCAAAATTCAGTTAAAACAGGTGCTACCAGAAATTGCAGAAAAAACCTCTAACTACGCAAAAACTGGAATGCTATTGGAATTTTCGGTAGGGATCTGTTTATTTTTCAAAAATGCATATAAAATGTTGAAAAACCTGTGCAAAATTATATTCTTTAACATCTAAGGTGTTGGTCAAAATTGTGATTTATAAGAAAAAAGGTGTTTGCATCAAAAAACCTTTTTACCTTCGTTCCATGTGGGTTGCAGCTTCAACAAGCTTATCCAAGTCTGTCTTGCTATCTACAGCTGATCTTGGTCTGGTTTTTCTTGTGGCTGCTTCTTTGATAGTTTCCTTCTCCTCCTTAGAACCCTTTTGGATCTTTTTTCTCTTAGGGGGTTCAGAGTGCTGCTCCGAAGGGGTTTTGTTTTTATCTTTCTTCTTGGTTTTCTCTGTCTTTAACCCTTCATATATTTCTTCTATATTCAATGACCTCTGTCATTAAATTTGGATTGTGGAGAGTCTTGGACTTAAGCTTGAACCTGTTGTTGTCTCTGGTATGCCTTTTTCTGGTACTAGCAATAGGTTTGGCTTCCTCTTTCTTCTTCTTACTACTGATCTCATATCCAACATCTTTGAGGAGTTATTCATCAGATTTTCTGCTGATAATATGCTTCCGGATAATATCTCTGCATTTTCTGCTGAATATCTACTTCCAGAATTTCTGGTAGCATCAACGCTTTAGATTTATTTGCAGTTGCAGACCTTCCTCTTCGAGCTCTAGTGTATACATTAGGAAAAGGAGGAATGGGGTGTACCATTTTCATAGAATTGGGTTTATCAACTCAGGAGTTCTCTCCTTTCCCCAAATTTCTCTTAGCCTTGACTGAAGAAAACTTTTCTTTCCTACTCTTGGCCTTATATATGTTCTCCTTTTTGGCCTTCCTCTTGGTTATTTTTGCTGGTTGAGGGAGTTGTTTTGAGGATGGAGGTGTAGGTGCTGGTTGGTCTTCCCTATAAAACAAGAAATGGTTCCAGGTTTGATTTATTTTCCTTAACTTTTCTTCAGCTAAAACCTTGATGAGAGATTGATGATACAAGCTATATTCTGAAGTAGCAGTGTGAGTTTGGATCCTTGCTAACATTTTTGTTAGAATCTTTAGCAAGAAGTATGGAAAATTAAGGGTCTTCATACCCATAACATGAAAAAGAAATCTCATATGATAAAGAAACACAAATGTATACATCCTTTCACAAGTGAGGTAAATCTTGATGAGTTTAACAGCTTCTGCACAGTCATTTTTAAGATAGCTTCTTGGAATTTCCTTGGCCCAGTTGAGGTCTCCTCTAATGATAACTTGACCTTTAAATCACCTCTATCCTTCTTGTGGAAGGTTAAATGCCTCAAAAATTGAGTCTGCTGAAACCTGCAATGTAAGACCATAGAACATGGCTTCCTGTCCACTGAATGAGTTTGAAATCTCTTGAGCTACTCCTAAGTGAGAGCTTCCTAGTCTGGTGCAAAACGAATACCACCTTGCCTGGATAAACAATCTTCTCACATTTGAATTCACATCCACTAGGTCAGCACCCGATGGCTCAATTCGTTTTATCTTCCATCCTCTTTTAGCCTTCTTTAGAAATTAATAAACCTATCTCTGAAACTGATGGGTGGTAGAGCTATAAGAGCTTCACCTAACAAGTGTTTCTTGCGTCTTCCTCTGAAATCCTATCTAAAATCCAGACTCCTTCTCAAACTACAACTATATGAAACTTGATCTCCAACAACTAGGCTCACAAATAATAATGCTCCTGCTTTTTCGATGGTTTTAAAATAACAACCATGGTTCATCAGCCCATGCAACAGATTTTCATGATGGAAAATATCCTTGAACATAGTGTGCACCATGTGTTGGCCATCATAATATTTAGTTGGATGTGTAACTTCATATAGAAAGCTACAGATGGCTGGAGGCAAGCGGATTTGTGACTGGCAGTCACCTCCTCTGTCTTGCTGATTATTGGCCTAAATTTCCAGCAGCATCGTTGTGCAATAAACCAAATGGTCATTGTATTAAGTTTGATGATCCACGATCTCATTCATTCAAAAAATACATACGATGACATGAGATTAAAATGACTCGGTTGACAGACAAGACGAGATTAACGGTTGGGTTCATTACTGTGGGTTGACACCTAAGCACTACACGTATACCATGACTTGAATTTGAACATAACTAACCGCATATGACTCCTATCACATGATATAAATCATTTAAAAAATATTTGAAATTCATTTACATCATAATAGGTGGCTTAACAAAAAGCAGATCCAATTTTTCATTTATTTTTACAAACAGGGGTAGTTATCTCAGAGAGATTGCTTCTCCTACAGTACTCACAGAGAATAGCTCCACCAATTTCTCATATATTTATTTTGATGATTCAATATTTGGTACATCAGAGATAAGAGAGTATTTTATGGATTATGTAAGAATCCTTTGGACTCTTATATATCACTTCATGTATTTGGCATGAATTCATTGTCCTTGTCTTCTATGCAAGAAAGTTTGAAGCCATAACCAGTTTGTTACTTTATTTGCAAAGACATTTTGATAGTTTCACATGAAGTCATAAAGATACTTAATTGAGTAGATGCTTTTATCCTTCTATCATATTTCTTGTTGAAGATGATGGCGTGAACTCCCTCTTAAATTGATTTCAAAGTAGGTGATCTTGGATCCTTGATGATCAAGGATTACTTCAGAATGAAGATGTCGTCAATATTGTTGGGTGGTGCTTAATGATTTGTCTTCTAACAATGTCAAGAATATTTGATGTCAAAGATTACCTCCTTGTTATGTGGATTATTTGAAAGTCTTCTTGATATGGTTTGAGGATTTCCTTGAAAACTGATTTAACTTTTCAATGAAGACTTTGAATTTTGCTTTGATTCTTTCCACAAAACTTAATTTTGATCCTTGAGTGTCTTCTTGATTAATAGCCCTTTGTCTTTAACACCTTAGCTATGACTCCATGTTGATAATTTACAGGGCTGATGATTAAATAAAAATTCTCTTCTTGATAATTACTTGTGAGGTTGCTTGAGTTACTTATGTCTTCCCTTCGTTAGCTTATTAAATCTTTCATCAAGTCAATTATCAAATGGCACGAGACCCAAGAATTAGGCTTCTAGAGCAAGGGAAAAACCTCTCCCTCTTGGAGAGGAAAACTCATGAGAAATTATTCTTATATATTTTCAAATGACAAGTACCATGACCAAGATTCAGACACTTGACCTATATATGCATCCAAGATCTTGACCTTTCTTCTTTGATGACTTTTAATGCTGATCCTTCTCCTCTTCACCAAGTTGCATTGTTTCACACCAACACTTCCTTTGAACCTTTAGTTGAATCTTCAATTACATGAGATATATATAAGTTTTATATAGGAAAGGAAATCATAGATTTACTTTCCTTCTTTCTTACTCTTTCCGGCCACTGTCTCACTGTCACACTTTATTAGCCGCTTCACTTTGAGATAATACACAAAATATCTTTGGCTAGATCCACACTTTAAGATTGCTCTTGCACTTCCTGGTCATGTTGTAGATGATTCAAACTTCTGGTCTCAGTATACCGCAACCTATATAATATTTAGATACTGTTCTGGAACTCTTTAAAGTCTACACTAAAGCTCTTCAAAAATCCGCACTGAAGCTATTTCTATAATCCACACTGAACTTCAAAGGTATAATTCGCAGAATTGAAGATCTTCAAAATTTGCACTAAAGCTATTCCTGTAATCCGCACCAAACTTCAGAGGTATAATTCGCACTGTGCTTCAGATATATAAACACTGTTCTTCAACTGACCCTTTAACATCCGCATTGAAACTCCTTGGAATCCGCAACCTGTTTCAGTCTTATCCAGAATTTTCCACAGATGAATCCGCATTCTTTGTCCTTGACCCACATTTATATCCTCTCAAAACTTCATGTCATTCACAGATGTAATTGTATTGAATCAGAGTGATCCGTAATTGTATTCATCCTCAAATAGGCTGTAGATCTTGTGTATATATAGTGCATTGTTATGGTCTCTAGGCCGACCATACAGTGACTTATTGAGTTGAATTCATCACTGAGATTTAGGCCGACTAGGGAGAGGTTATTATAGCATTGAGAGAAGTGTTCTTCACGGTATGTAGAGGTAGTCTTCTAACGTTTTTTTGAGGGCTGTTATGTTCCCTTCTTCCACAAGGTCTTGGAGCATATATTGCTAGACTAGATCCTTCATGTAAATGACACTTAATTATATTTTATACCTAGAATACACAAACCTAATAGACATCAAGAATAAGTCTATTAACCTATATAATAAAATATTTCTCATGAAACCTGTTAGCACTCCAATTTTTCAAATATTTTCAAAGTCTGGTCATCATTCTTCAAGGAATCAATCTTCCTTTTCAGTTCAGCTGAAAGAAGAAAGTGCTGCTGTCAAAGTGTAATGGTGAGAAAATTTCATTTCTATCTTCATTCATTTCATTTTCCCTCTTTTATCTTTCATTTTTCCTAAAACCAAATTCCAGCACTCATTTCCATTTTCAAAACCCTTTTCAACCTGTAAAATTCCTTTTTTATCATTAAAAAGCAACTCCGCCCATTCCACATCAAACCTTTTAAATATATCATATATTATATGATATAACTTACTGCACTTAATCATTGTGGACCCCTTACCCTTTCATCGCAATCGACTTATCACGTTTTAACTTTCATTCGTGTTACAATTTCCGTCTCCTACAAAACCCCTGAATGCGATATTAAAAGTAAGACCTTTCCCTACCACGTCACCTTCCATTCTCATCGCACATCGCACTTCATGAGTCTTAAAATTTAACTCTCGTTCCTCACAATAAAAAAACTCTCGATTCCCTGATTGCAATGTAAATTGGCTCCACCGTCTGTCATGCCACGTCACCTTCCTTTCTCATCGCACATCGCACTTCGCGAATTTTAACGCTTACCTCCCATACCTCATAACAAAAATTCTGATTTGCAATTTTCGGTATTAAATGGGCCCCACCTTCCTTTCTCATTGCACATCACACTTCGTGAATTTTAACACTTATCTCCCATTCCTCATAATCAAACTTCCGATTTGCGATTTATGGTATTAAATGGGCCCCACCCCAGTCCTACCATGTCACCTTCCGCTCATCGCACATCGTGCTTGGAAAATCATAAAAGTTAACTCCGTTCATTATAACAAAACATTCCTGACTCCCGATTGCAATTTTTGATATGAAGTTTGACCAGCAATAATCTTTGACTTTGCAATATCGCACTTCGCAAATCACAAACTTTATCCTCGTTTCTCATAATAACTATCTCCTGAATTCTTGATTGCGATTTGTGGGCAACCCCACCTCCTTGCCACATCATCACCCAATCGAAAATCGCATTCCCTCCCGCTTGTGTCTTATGTTTAAACGTTCTGACCCCAATTTGCGATTGCGATATATGTATAAAGGGTTTTCTCCTCTCTCTCATCATTTATTTAATAATTTCTCCCGCTAATAAAATGAAACTCCAACATCTCTTTTAATTCGCTTCCATGTCCTGTTAAACCTCCACATTTCTCGCTCCTCTTGGCCCACAATTCAACATGTCTCCTTCTCATATTTTTCACGTGCCTAGTTCTTTTGTTTCAAACCTATCTATATGGGTTTTTCCACTCTAACACTCTTTCTGCGTTTATTTAGATACCCTATCACGAAAAAAGGAAACCAATGGAAAGGAACAACGACATAGTTTCTTTGAAACATATTTCTACCATTACTCTCAGCACTAACACGTTTCCACAAGGCACTAGGCAGCATTCAAGGAACAACCACATGTCACTTTCACTGCTGTTTACATTTTTGTGGAGTTGGTTGCACCAAAGTAGAGGAGTAGTCTTCCTATAGACTGCCACATCATACAACCACTTCGAATTGTTAGCCTTGATGTTGTTATTTTGATTATGTCATAGCACTTTGTATTAATGTTTTTGGATAAGCCTCATCTCTTGCATGAGATGATAATAACTTTTAGGAACTGATTTACTCCTTTTTTTGGGGATGACAATTTTATATTTTTGTATATATGTGACAAACTTCTATGAAGTAAAGGTTGATGGTTTTAGAGTCTTAAATCATATGGTCAATACTCTTTTTAGTGAATGAAATACACAGAAACTTTTGAGGACTTATTACCATATGGTGTGTGTATTGTAAATTTCCACTTGTGTTTCCATATATTATTATATTCAGTTGCAGTTTGCAATTTCTCATGATGTTATGAGTTTTTATCAGTCTCTTGACATGTTCATGTGTTTTATCAAATTTTGTTAGTCTCAGACAGTGAGCCTTCTTGGTAAAATATATATAATAAAAATGGAAAGATCATCACTCATGAAAGTTATCTTTTATAATATTTTAGTGAGAATATTGTAAGACTAGAAATAGCTTTCTCTTGATGAAATATTGTTAAAATTCTACGTGTGTTAATTTCTACCAAATTCAGTAGATTTCTGCTTTGCAGACTTACTGTTTTTTCTCTCATTTTACATTTTCTTCTCCTCATAGGCTACAAAATCACTCTTTTCTACCATATCATGATCCAATACCCTCATTAGTAGAACTGTGGATTTTACTGAAATATCTTTTCAGTGAATAAGAGTTTAAACCACCTATTAATCTCATAAAATAAATCATTAAATTGCCTTAGAATTTAGGATGTGTCTGTTCAGGCGCTTGATGCAGTCTAAGTGCTAATTCCAGTGCCAAAAAAACCCATGAAGCAATTACAACAAAATACATTTTATTATCTTTGTCTTCTTCTTTACATAAATACATAATTACATAGTCATTATGAAGACCGAACTAGTTACACTTTTCAACAACCTCAAGAAGAAGTGAAGAGAAAATTTAGAAAACTAAATTGAACATGAAAAAAGAAAAAATAATAATACTAACTTGGAAGCTCGGTGAAAAATTACAACCATGGGACTAGATTCCTCTTTTGGAGAGGACCAATTTTGACTATTGAAGCACTCAATTTGGACAAGGGAAAGTGTACTTTTGAATTAAAGGCCCACATGTGCATATTTGATCAAGTTAGTCCTAACGAAAATTGGACACCCTTTTAAGGCTATACATACAAGTAACCTCAAACTCATTTGGACATCATCATGAGACATTATTTTATTCTCTTCCTTGGTTTGGCTCGCACAGGTATGAGGTAAGTTCATAGAAGTTGGTTAGCCCAGGTTCGAGGTTAGATGGTTCGAAGCTCACACACATTTATAGGGTTTTGGGTCACAATCGTAGGCTTGTGAAAGGGAATTTTCGACTGTAGTCATTGGAATGTAGGCCTATGCATGCGACTGAGGGTTTCAATCGCATGCAAGAAACTCTTTTCATGCAAATGGAGTCTAGGATTTGATTTTTCAATTGCCTGAATTTTTCCCTCGTAGACCGTAGTGTTCAGTAGTTGAACGCATATAGTGAAAATTCATTACATGCTAGTGAATAATGGTCTTGAGTATGAACATTATTGGGTTCATTTCATGGATTTTGTTTAGTTGATTTTGCTGGATAGTTTTATGGATGAAGAATATATGAATCATTGTACTCTCTTTTGATGAATCATTAAATGAAAATCTAATAAGAAGGATAATTTGAAAGAGTTTTCCCCATATTTGGTTTTTCCCTGGTCTTCGGCCAATCCTGGTGTCTCTATGTGTGAATTATTTTATTTTGTTGTTCCTTTATGTTATGCTGCATTGAAGATGATGTTTTTCTTTCTATATAATTGTATATGTTGTTGAATAATATAAATAATGTTAGGATGTTACAGGGTGAATTTAAATATGGAAATAATGAAATGTAATTATCAAAGAAAAGAAAAATATATCCCTAAGAAAAATTAACATGGTATCAACGTTTAGCTAAAGAAAAGTCATTGAAGATCACCCTTATGGAGACACTTTTGATGGAAGCATGAGAAGATGGAGGAGACCTAAAATAATTCTAGGGTTTGAGGAAAACTATAGGAAATTTGGTTATTAGGGTTTGATGAATATTATAAAGTTATGGTTTGGAGTAAACCCTAGTTTATGGAAAATATTTGATATATACAGTATAGATACCCTAACATGATAAGCGTGAATAAGTTCTAGCACTTATGACATATTTGATGTAGCCCCTAGATGGAATAGTATCAATTCGACCGTTATTATTGATGAAGTTGATGAATATATTGTTAGCGCAAGGGGTCACTCCTTAACTGCAAAAGGAGTAAGCCTTACACATCATAGTTCATTTCAAAATTTAAAGGGTTTTTTGAGTGGTGGGATGGATTTCTCAAGGATTTTGAAATTATTTTTATATTCTTTAAGACTTTCATGCATTTTGAAAGCTATGGAAAGTATAAACTATATCGGAAAATTGGTAGTATAGGAAGAAGAGTGTAACAAATGAAAGGAGATGGATAACTAGTACTTATTCTAGGAAATATTCATATCCTAAATCAGTCACACAACTATAATGATGCCTCTTTACAAAAACTCTGTTTATGCAAAGTAAACAACATTCGGAAGGTAGATTACATGCATAAAGTATTCCAAAAAATCCTTTATGAAATCTTGACTAGCATGTTCTACAACACATATATGATTTGCAGAAAGATGAAAGAAGATAATTTACTATTAAATCCTTTAATAGTTTCTCACTCACACCTTACTAGCTGCTGAAATTCATAATTAGAATAAATTAAAAAAGAATAAGACACACCATGCATTAGATGGTTCTTGAGTCACAAAATCCTCCAGCATGAAGTAAAAAAAGGCTTTTCTTTATTATATTTAGTCTTCAGGTAGAGCAACATCCAACCTAGAAATGGTATTTACAAATGGTATATATAGAAAGAGAGGCACCGAATCCTTCTCTTATAAAAATAAGGAAACATTATTCCTAAAATTACATAGGTGTCATAAGACATTACAACCATATCCCATCGAAATCTAACTGAAAGGACAAATGTAGAATAAAGAAGAGAAGAAATCTGGGTTGAACTACTGAATGTGCTGTCATGCTACCCCTTTTTCTGCTGATTTATCTCCTTATGTATTTGGTCTTTAAATAACCATGTATCTTCATTCAATATGACCTCAAACAACCTCATAACAACTCTTCACCATCATGTGTTATATCCATTTGGTTATGAGTCTTTATTGTTCCTGAACTGGCTTGGAAAATTTGCTGACAATGTGAAAATTCAGTTAAAACAGGCGCTACTAGTAATTCCAAAAAAAAATCTAACTGTGCAAAAACTGGAATGCTACTGGAGTTTTTGGTAGGGATCTATTTATTTTTCAAAAATTCATATAAAATGCTGAACAACATGTGAAAAATTATATTCTTTAACATCTAAGGTGTTGTTAAAAATTGTGATTTATAAGCAAAAAAGGTGTTTGCATCAAAAAAAAACTTTTTACCTTCATTCCATGTGGGTTGCAGCTTCAACAAGCTTATCCAAGTTTGTCTTGCTGTCATCATCTGATCTTGATCTGGTTGTTCTTGTGGCTGCTTCTTTGACAATATTCTTCTCCTCCTTATAATCCTTTTGAATCTTTCTTCTCTTAGAGGGTTCTGAGCGCTGCTCCGAAGGGGTTTTGTTTTTATCGTTCTTCTTGGTTTTCTTTGTCTTTATCCCTTCAGATCTTTCTTCTATATTGAATTACCTCTGTCATTAAATTTGGATTCTGCAGAGACTTTTACTTAAGCTTGAAATTGTTGTTGTCTCTGGTATGCCTTTTTCTGGTACCAACAATAGGTTTGTCTTCCTCTTTCTTCTTCTTACCACTGATCTCATATCCAAAATTTTCGAGGAGTTCTTCACCATATTTTGTAGGTTGAAATATCTTTGCATTTTCTGCTGAATATCTGCTTCCAGAATTTCTGGTAGTTCCACACTTTAGATTTATTTGCAGTTGCAGACCTTCCTCTTCGAGCTTTGGTGTAGACATTAGGAAAAGGAGGATTGGGGATACCATTTTCATAGAATTGGGTTTATCAACTTAGGAGCTCTCTCCTTTCTCCAAATTTCTCTTAGCCTTGACTGAAGAAACATTTTCTTTCCTGCTCTTGGCCTTATATATTTTCTCCTTTTTAGCCTTCCTCTTGGTTATTTTTGCTGGCTGAGGGAGTTGTTGTGAGGATGGAGGTGTAGGTGCAGGTTGGTCTTCCCTTCCATTGAATGATTTTGCAAACTATGCTACTCCTAAGTGAGAGCTTCCTAGTCTGGTGCACAAGGAATACCACCCTTCCTGGAAAAACAATATTCTCACCTTTGAATTCACATCTACTAGGTCAGAACCCTATGGCTCAATTCATTTTATCTTCCCAATCATATTTAGAAATTAATAACTCTATCTCTGAAACTGATAGGTGGAAGAGCTATAAGAGCTTCACCTAACAAGTGTTGCTTGCATCTTCCTCTTAAATTCTATATAAAATCTAGACTCCTCCTCAAACTGCAACTGTATGAAACTCGATCTCCAACAGCTAGGCTCACAACTAAAAATGCTCTTGCTTTTTCAGTGGTTTTAAAAAAACAACCATGGTCATCAACACTTGCAATAGATTTCCATGATGGAAAATATCCTTGACCGTAGTGTGCACCATGTGATGGCCATCATAATCTTCAGTTAGCTGCGTAACTTTGTCTAGAATGCTACAGATGGCTTGAGGAAAGTGGATGTGTGACTGGAAATCACCTATGATGTCTTGCTGATTATTGGCCTAAATTTCTTGTAGCATCATTGTGCAACCAACCAAACACTCATTGCATTAAGTCTGATGATGCATGATCTCCTTCATTTGAAAAACACGTACCTTGACATGAGATTAAACTGACTTGGTTGACATACATGACGAGATTAACAGTTGGGTTTATTATTGTGGTTTGACACCTAAGCACTACACGTATACCATGACTTGAATTTGAAAATAACTAACCACATATGACTCATATCACATGATATAATTCATTTAAAAAATATTTTAAATGAATTTACATCATAACACGTGGCTTGACAAAAAGTAGAAGAATTTTTTTGTTTATTTTTAAAAACAGGGGAAGTTATCGGAATTTTCGGCATCATCAGAATAAAAGAAAAACAGTTAGAAAAATGAATATAATAGATTGTCCGAAAAGGCTAAAATAGGCGCTACTGGAAATTTCGGTAGCGACCATTTTTTTTTGAAAATTTCAAAATCTAAACCTAAAAAAAATAAATTAAAATGGACTCATGAATTAGCAAAGAACTATGCTAACATTGGCTCCATAGGGGATATAGCTCTCCTTGCGAGGCTCTAAGAACATTTTGTAGTTTCAGTGCCTTGTCATTGGGCTATGGAGTCTTATTATGAAACACATCGGTATTTACAGTGAATTTAAGCCACCAACAACCTTAGTGAAAGAATTTGTTGAGAAAGCGGCCATTGAATGGGCCTCCAAACAGTTCTGTCCCATCAAGATGTTGCAACTCAAAAGTATTTTTTTGTAGAATATTTGAGTTTCTGAAAGGACCAAGCCATAACGCATCAAATTTGGAATTCTTACCTAGATCTTCATGTTGTGCATCCCATTTCAACACTAGATCTTCAATCTAAAATATTCTTTTTTAGTTCCTATATCAAAAACTTGTTTTACAACTTGCTGATATTTTCTCATCAAATAATATTGTTGTTCTCGATTTTGATGCACTTATATGATTTGATAAATTCTCCTGGTCACGACATTTAGCTTAGCTTCATGATCTTGCAAAAATTTAGCTACAGGAATGGCTAATTGAACTAGAAAAACAACACCAGTTCCATAAACCATTTGAAAAGGTGATGTATTAATATACTTTTTGATTTCTTGTTCTTTATTCTGAATGCCAACAAGGGGAGCCACAACTTGCTATAGAAGTATCATATCATCATATAATTGTGCCATGGTGTGCTCCATTGGCCCTAATCCTCCTGTATGGTTGACTGCCATTTTGCCGTGTTGAAGCTATGGGAAGATAGTTGTTGATTTTCTACAGCGAAATGTTCCACTTGTTTCTTTACCACAACCAACCCTTTTCTTAATTGTGAATTCTCATTTAACATGTACTCTGAGTTGTCTTTTGTTGCTATAGAAAAATAAATAATGTCTGCCATGATCTCCCTGAGATTCCTCTTAGTATTAGTAGTTATCACCTTTTTTGTGGATACCGAGACTGGATTTTGAAGTTCATTTGGGAAGTATCTACACCTTTGTTGCATGATCCTTTTCTTTAGGTGGAGGTGTGATTCTGATTTCATTAAATGAGAGAAGACCACCCGTAAGAGGATATTTTGCTGGAGAGCATGACTTATCATCTATGGGTTGGATGGTATCATTTTCCTCCAACTATTATTCAATTTCTTGAGTCAATTTTCCTTCTTATAACCTCTATGCTACTTCCTCCTCCTGTGACTGCATTTGTTGTTCTTCTTCTACTCTCCTTCTTTCCTCTTCTTCTTCCTTCTGCTTCTAGAGCAACTCTTCCTGCTGCACCTTCTCCTGTTCTTCTTGTTGCATATATGCCTCTAATTATCTCCATTCATTTTTAGTTTTTATAGATCCTTTATTTAAAGGATCAAATTTCCACTTCCTGCTACTTTCCCTTGTTGAATTCCTTTTCCTGGGAGCTAAAATATTTTCTTGAGGAGTTGATTGTGGTTCCTCCTATACTTGTATGTCTTAGGGGGAACTTGATTCAATTCGTAGATGTGTTCTTATTACTACATTGTATGAATTTTTTTAATTTCTCATATTCAGCTATAGACATTGATGAATAATCCCAAGTGAAACCAATCCTTTCACAATGATTCATGCACACCCTTCTCAGAATGTATCCATGAAAGTACTTGACTACAAAGTGTCAGTAGTCTAGATCCTGTATTTCTGCCTCTACTACCTTATGTCTCTTCAAATCATACAATCTGATCCTAAAAGGAAAACTGGGCCAAGGGGAGTTCTTCCTTTTATGAAGGATTTCTGGAAACCCTTTGCTCAACTGATAAGCCAGTTCTTGGATGAACACCTTATTAGTTACATATTGTGACATGAGATGAGGATAAATCTGACATCCAAGCATTAGATGTATGAAAATTTAGGAATAAAAAACCAATCCATGATATCATGTAATGACTCCTTTACTTGGTTGGTCATGCAAGGAGGATTGATCTCATATATCATTTGAAATCTGACTGCGAAGAAATGCTCTGTTAATCTGTTGCATGACCCTCTGAAACTAAAATCTGACAACACCCTGTAGTGTAAGTAAATTTGAAACTTATCTTGCAGGGTCCAGTTCCAATACATTCCCAGGAATGCATATCGTGCAAAAATTTCCTCCAATATAAATGCTGACATGTAGAACTCTGGTGCCTGGTTTGACCTTAAAGATGTTTTAGCCTACCCAACGTGATGCTGCAACTCAAAAGACGATATATCTTCCCAATTGAACACCTTGACATGGATAAATACCATGTTGAGCATATATATATATATATATATATATATATATATATATATATAGTTCTCTTCAAATACATCAATTTTATTTGGCCCATGCATCCTACAACACATAGCAATGAGATACTAATACACATATATGATAATATTGGTTGGGAAAACACTAGATGGGCAGTGTCAAAACTTAGAAAGTAATCGACACGAAGATTTAATTATGTCACTTGTGTTGAGATCAACCCATCTAGTGTAGAATTTGTTGTTGGAATATTACGTGGGCTTATGCATCTTATAATAGGTCTGTATATCTTCTCCATAATAGGTGGAAAGCTTACCACTTCTTTCACTTTAGAGCACCAGATCTGAATCATCCATGTGTGTAAGAATTCATTCAATCACTTATGCAAAGGGGATGACTGGGAACCTGCATACGATCCTGTGTATTATGGAACCCTTATTATTAATGTATACTTCTAGATATTCCATGTTTTCAGAGAATTGTTTCTTCATGAATGCGTCCTTGATGTTTTTCCACATGACCTCGGTGGACTTGTCTATGAATCACTATGTATCTGCATAGATGGGAATTGTAGGATTTGTAACTTCTACTACTTCTTCAGTGCTCACTTATAACGCTTATTTAAAGGCCAATCGACATGGAGCGGGAGGTATCATTCCAAAAAATGATGAAGGAGTAATAATACTACCAACTTGAATGCATGTATGTGGAACCACAATCATGGAGAGAATGATTATATTTATGAAATACTCTATCTATTATGAGAAATAACTTAGAAAATCATATTCATGGAGCCATCAACATGTAACTAAGAGCATAATAATATCAACGACGGGACACATATACTCATACATGCAAGAAATTTGCATGCAAACTAGGAGGGCACACTATCAAAGGATGAAGGAAGTTGAAGGGTCATTCAAGGCTTTGAGGTGCACTCATGTGCTCAAGAAAGAGAGAGAAATCATTAAGGGTATAGGGCGTGCTGATGATGCTCAAAGGGAGATCATTCGAGCCTTCAAGGTGTGCTCTTACACTCAAGGAGACTAAGAAGGAACATGGGCACACTCCAAAGAGGTGAAGGGGTCAAGCTTCGAGCATTCGATCCTTAAAGGTGTGTTCATGCACTCATGAGGACAAGGAGGGTGAAAGGGCGCATGCTAAAGAGACAAAGGGGAAACATTCAAGCCTTAATGGTGTGCTCATGTGCTCAAGGAGGGCGCAGTTCTTTGTGATGATGGGGTGCGCTCTTGAGGGAAACTTGTGTTTCTGGGCGCAATTTTTTGATATAGTCAGCCTTTGGTTTCCATAAGTGCGCTCTATCTTGGAATGACTCAAGGAAAATTTCAAAAACGTTGAATAATATGCAGAGTCACAACTTGCGATAGCACCTAGTAAATAAACTGAAAAGAAAAGAAGAGCAAAAAAGGAAAGAAATATCGAAAATAAAAACATCAAAGGAAACCGATAGAATCAACATGCAACACATACTTGGAATGAAGATAAATGAAGAGCTTCTTGATCCAAAGATGTGCACCCAACTTAGATGAGAATTATTATGAGAAAGAATGATTAACCAGGTTGATTATAAATATATTACATGTAAATCCATTCCATGCATGCTCTCCACTTGCCTATGAGTGAATGAGTTAGTTATGGGAAGTGAGGTGGGCTGTTATTTTCTAGGAGTATACCCTCATGAAACATGAAAGGACATGCATGGGTTCTATAAGGGTGCATTTCTTTGTACTGAAGGAATGTGCTCAAGGAGGGTGCACTTGCAGAGCATGAAGGAGTGCACTCCACTAGGGCGCAATTGTTTAGCCCGAAGGAGTTCACTCAAACAAGATAGAAACTCTTCGTGACCTTAGAGTGTGATTTTTCTTTAAAAGTGTTTTTTCTTGCTTTTGTCTACTTTTGTGTGCTCTTGTGTGCTTATGTGTGGCGAATAAGGCTAGTTTCTATGTTAGGAAAAGCTATGAATTCACCTATCCTTGGACAAGATAACACAAGCACTTCTAAAGGTTAGGTGATGACACTAGAAAACATTGAATTAGGAAATGTGACACTTACAAAAAATATAAGAATAATAAATCAAACAACATGATGGAACTATGTGGCTTGAAATGAAAATTCACGTAGGCTCCAAATTGAGTTAGGAAAACAATTTGAAGGGTAATTTTTGCAGCGACAATAGGTTGATTATGGTTAACTATAAGTATGGTTGAACATCGTTGACCATAGTTTCATTATGGTGACTATGTTTTCACTATGTTTGACCATGGTTTCACTATGTTTGACTATATTTTCATTATATTTAACCGTAGTTTACCTATGGTTTCACTATGATTACCATTTTGCTAATGGTTGACAATGGTTAACCATGGTCTGAATATGGATCTCTATGATTTGAATATGCTTGACCATGATTGAATATCGTTGAATATGGTTGACCATGGTTTTTTATGATTGACAATGGTTGACTATAGTTGACCATAGTTAAAGCATGGTTAGCGATTGTTACCATTTTAATGATGGTTGACAATAGTTAGCCATGTTTTGACTATGGTTTGACCATGGTTGTCTACGTTTTTTGTGGTTGGCCATGTTGACCATATTTTATCATAGGTCCATGTTGAGCATGGATGTCCATGGTTGGCCAATTTGTAACTATGTTGCCTATATTTGTCCACAAATGGTTATGTTGTGCATATAACAATATCACTAATGAAAAAATTATATTAATAAATAATATATCATTTTAATAATATAACAAAGTCCCTATAAATAAATAAATAAATAAATAACAAATAAATATTATAGTTTTTTCTTGATAAAAACTAATTAAAAGTGAAAGATTAAAGTTTTGTTTTGTTTACTAAGTTGTGTGAGTCCTGAGATGACTGCACGCTTAACCTTTTGCTTTGAGAAATTGTGACCCAGGGGCATCTAAGCCGTAAAAATCACCCAAGGATTGCATTCAACCTGGGCCACACCAAACCTTCATGGGTAAATTTTTGCCACAAAAGTTTCGAACCAGTGACCTTTGTAGCACAGAGTGTCTAAACAGTACACACCATCACTGTCTATTCTATGCCCGCATGCTAATGTAATATTAAAGTTTATTACGAAGTTGTGTAATATTAAAATTATGTTGATATAATATTTGTTGTTCATTTGTTTTTTTTGTTTCTCTTTCATCATTCAATTTTAGATATTTTAATTTTTTTTTAATTAATAAAATAAAATAATAAATTTTAGATAATTTTTTATTAAATTTATTAAAAAAAATTATTAAAAAATAAATTTACATATTATTAAATTATTTTGAAATAAATTATATATATATATATATATATATATATAATTATAATTTTAAAATAAATAAAAAATAAATAAAATTTAGAGGCTAAAAGAAAATTAAGATTTATAAATTTTTTTTCGGTGATAATCACACCTAACCAAATTTTGCTGACGCGTTTAGAACCAGCCAGTGTGGTTCATCATCTTTTCCTGATGATGAACCACACTGGCTGGTTCAAAACGCGTCGGCAAAATTTGATTAGATGTGATTATCACTGAAAGAACTTTTATAAATTTATATGGATCATAAAAGAAAAATTCCTAATATAGAAAATTAAGATATTATAAGGAGGCCATCAACCCTACTCTAGAAGATCAAAAGTATCTCTCGGTTTTAACTAGCTCAAAGAAAAAAAAATATAGCCAAGATAAGAATGAATTCTCATGAGCTCCATGGTGAAATGGACCATTGCCTAGTTCCTAAAACACCATGGGTGGAAATGATCTGCCATCTTTGTGAGAATATGAACATTGAGGATGAAAATCACTTCCTCTTAGAGTGCATTGCGTACACCTACATTATATCTCAGTTTCATAATCTTTGTTGCAATACCGACCTTCCTACCCTTTTAACATGTCAAAATTATAGTGAGCTCGAGACGCTTCTCTCCAAGCTCTTTGAGCATAGGAGTACACTTTTAAAACAAACCAAATAACGCGTTTCTTTATGTCCAATAGACCAAAGTTTGGTCTCAATGGACGTTAACCATCATCATCATCATCATCATATATATATATATGGTTTCCAAAGTTATATATAATTTTATAATATTATAATTTTTTAATTTTAAGAATTTGAGATGTATTATAACCCTTTTTTTATAATTTTTAAATAATAATAAATAAAAGGGATGAAATTCTATGGTTAAAACTTACATTAATAATAATAATAATAATCATATAAAACACAACAATTTAATAATAATATAAAAAATTTAATTTAATAGATTTTTATAATTTTTTAAAAATAATAATATTAAAAATAATAATTTTAATGGATTTTTATAAGTTTTATAATTTTTTAAAAATAATAATAATAATATAAAAATAATTATTTAATAATAATAATATAAAAAATAATAATTTTGATAGATTTTTATAATTTTTTAAATCTTAAAAATGTTAGATATATTATAACTTGAGTGTTTTGATGTTTATCCAATTTTACTAATTACATATTTAAATTATATTACCACATGATATATTAGTTATAAAATTATGAAATACAAAAATATAAATTATATAAAAATTATTTTAAAATAATAATAAAAATAATTTCGTGCCACCTCATGCAAATATTTTAACCATGATTAATTACAAATGTGCTTCTTAAAAAAACTCATGTACATAACATCTAGCAATGTAATAACTTATTAACTTATTATAACTTAGATTAAGTTATTTAAATGGAAAAACTTAATTTCAATTTATCTAACCCACCGTAAATTGACAAAGATGGTTTCAATATTCAAAACTATTCACTTAAATTAATATGGCATTATAGAATTTGGTCGTACATGAATTTGATAATCCTCAAAAGCACCCTATGATTATCAAATGAGATTTAAGTTAATTACATAGGTTATATGACTATTCGATATAGGGTATGGACTCCAATGGTCACACACCCTCCGTGAGGGAAAACCACATGGACATCCACATATAGGTCATACAACACTCGTCTAATTGGTCATGGTCATGCCACGCATTGTGGTTGGTGGGTGCATTAAATACCAACATTTACATCTCATTTAGGGTTTATGATATGGCGTTTTCCTCCGGTTGTTCAACTCCCTGTGTATTCTAGTTTGAGTCTGATGGTGTGGGCATTGATCTACCCTGACTATCGTTCGCCTAACCTCCTTCTCTGGTTGACCTACAAATGCTTATTTGCACTGTTGGAGGGGCGTCGATGTTTGCATATGTTCGTGGGGGTTTACCATTACGCCTGTGGTTGTTTCACCTGGTTCATGGCGAGTTTACCATTCCTCTTGTGGTTATTTCGCCTAGTGGGAGATTCCATTTGGTGCAGCAGTGGAAATGTAGGTTTTAGGCTCCAATACTGTAAGATGGCGTTTTTGCAGATTTATCCATGAATTATTTGTAATTTTTTTGGTTGGGTACTCCAAAACTAATTTTACAGTCTTTCTCTTGCAAGTAATTTCTGTATCTGTTGCATAAGTGCTATGGTGAGGCTTTCATTAGCGTTTAGGCATGGGAGTGATATCGTAGCTGGCTCTCTCGTAGGATATCTTATCCTACCAGTTGCCACTTTTTGTTTTTCAATACATTCAATCCATTGTTGGGAATTTTATCTCGTTCTTTGGGTATTTTAGCAGACACCCGTAGTGTTTTTAAAGATTTGTTTTTTTTTTATGTACTGGTAGGCTTTTTAACATATGGGTTTAGGGGTTAGGGTAGGGTCAAAAATGGGTTGTGGGTGTTTCAAAATTGTGTGATTTGTATGGAAAAATAGGTAAGTTTTTTTTCAATTATGCACAAATGTTTTTTTTTTTTTCTAAATGTTAGCGAACACTGTTAGGATTTTATAAAAAAATGGTTTTTATTTAAAATATGGGCTTTTAAATTCACATGGATCACAATTTTGTATAATGGATTCGAACAATGGGCTTGGTTTTTTTTTTGGATCTATGTTGAAATTGCAGGGCTTTCACAAGTATGTTTTTCAAAATATGGTTTTTTAAATTTATGTATGCTTTTTTGTTTTTGTTTTTGCTTTTTTTTTAAAATATTTGTTGACATTGTTAGGGTTTTATAAAAAAATGGTTTTTATGCACTAGTATGCTTTTTAAAATATGGGCTTTTAAATTTACATAGATCACGATTTTGTACAATGGATTCCAACAATGGGCTTGGTATTTTTTCTTAGATCTATGTTGAAATTGCAGGGCTTTCACAGATATGTTTTTCAAAATATGGTTTTTTAAATTTACATATGTTTTTTTTTTTTTTTTTTTTAAATATTCCGTGACAATGTTAAGGTTTTATAAAAAAATGGTTTTTATGCACTAGTATGCCTTTTAAAATATGGGCTTCTAAATTTACATGGATCACAATTTTGTACAATGGATTCTAACAATGGGCTTGGTATTTTTTCTTGGATCTATGTTGAAATTGCAGGGCTTTCACACGTATGTTTTTCAAAATATGGTTTTTAAAATTTATTAATGGTTTTTTTTTTTTTTTTTTTTTTTTTTTTTTTTTTAAATATTCGCTCACATTGTTAGAGTTTTATAAAAAAATGTTTTTTATGCACTAGTATGCTTTTTAAAATATGGGCTTTTAAATTTACATAGATCACAATTTTGTACAATGGATTAGAACAATGGGCTTGGTATTTTTTCTTGGATCTATGTTGAAATTGCAAGGCTTTCACAGGTATGTTTTTCAAAATATGGTTTTTTAAATTTACATATGGTTTTTTTTTTTTTTAAATATTCGGTGACACTGTTAGTGTTTTATAAAAAAATGGTTTTTATGCACTAGTATGCTTTTTAAAATATGGGCTTTCAAATATACATGGATCACAATTTTGTATAATGGATTCTAACAATGGGCTTGGTATTTTTTCTTGGATCTATGTTGAAATTGCAGGGCTTTCAGAGGTATGTTTTTCAAAATATGGTTTTTAAAATTTACATGGCTTCAAATTTTTTATATGGATTGGAGCAGCGGGCTTGGTATTTTTTTTGGATATGTGTTGAAATTACACATTTTTTTTAATATTTTGCTACCCCTATATTCATAATATAGCCACCGTCATCTAGCTATTAGTGCTTTCCACAAATTTTCATGTATTTTTTCAACTATGCATAGATTTTTGTTTTTTTATAGGGTTTTATAAAAATTGGTTTTTATGCAGTTGTGTGATTTTTAAAATATGGATTTTTAAATTTATATGGCTAAAAATTTTGTATATGGATTGGAACAGTGGGATTGGTCTTTTTTCTTGGATCTATGTTGAAATTGCAGTGCTCTCTCGAACACCTATTCCTTTCTTCAAGCCTAATGTTTAGCTCTAGTTTTGCTAAAATCCTAGTAATCATGTTGGTTTTGGTGGATCGAACCATAACCCCAATCTATCCATTATTAAGGAGTGTTGGATGACACTACATGATAGGTGGATGGAAAAAGAGATTTTTCTATTACTTATTTTCATTTTGTAATGTTGGGCCAGCCTAAATGGTTTTGTTGGTCAGTGTAGATTGCAAATCTCCACTTATAAATTCAATTGGGCCAATCGTTACTTAGTTTCATTTTGTAATGTTGGGCCAACCTAAATGGTTTTGTTGGTATATGTAGATTGCAAATCTCCACTTATACCTTCAAGGGAGATTCACAATTAAGGAGTGTTGGATGACACTACATGATAGGTAGATGAAAAAAGAGACTTTTCTATTACTTATTTTCATTTTGTAATGTTGGGCTAGCCTAAATGGTTTTGTTGGTTAGTGTAGATAGCAAATCTCCACTTATAAATTCAATTGGGCCAACCATTACTTAGTTTCATTTTGTAATGTTGGGCCAACCTAAATGGTTCTGTTGGTCTATGTAGATTGCAGATCTCCACTTATACCTTCAAGGGAGATTCACTCTGTAAGATGGGTTGCACCTTTTCTCTTGAGCCACCACCTTTAGATAGTCTTCCTTTCCTTCCCGGGCCACTTATGAAATGATTCACACTAGATCTTTTCCTAACTTAACCTAAAATTTAGGGATATAAGAGGGTAGCTTGGTCGTTGGCCAAAAGGTTCCAAAACCCTATCAATGGACCTTGGTGATCAAACCCTTTGTCAATGATTATATATTTGTGAAGGTTCCAAAATATTATTGTTGTATATTTGTCAATAATTATATAATGTTTTAACTAGTTATTCCTTCTGTTCAATTCTTTTGAAAACTTTAAGTTTCTGTTCATACCCTTAATGAATCTAATAGGAGTCACATGCAACTACATTCAACCTAATATTGTGTGAATGCATTTCCAATTGATCAAAATCCCCGAGAAAGGAAACAATGTATATAAAAATGTTTACTTGGTCTAGATATTTTTTCTTATTATTTGAGCAACAACAATAAAGCCATTTTTCTAGAATTTGCTTACTTGTTTTTGAGGATTATTTTCAAATGAAAAACACCCATCACGCTTCCAATTAACCCAATTATTCTCACATTCCATTATGTGTTCAATTCTGCCAACAAACTCTTTTCCTTCTCTTCGGGTGATTCAGATAAGCTTTCATCTGGATAGACCCTAATTCCTTTTTTCATGCTTTCCTTTAAGCCCTCCTTATGACCCTTTCCTAGATGTTTGAGATAGTCAAGAACAATTAAGCATTGGATCCTTGATTAATCCCACTTCTCAGGATGGATCCTTGCGAGTGTGAGTAATGTGAAGAATTCATTGGTTTGATGTTGATTACTTTTCTTTTTCCCAATATGGATAATAATGATAGTAAAAATTATATATATATTAAAACTCTATAATAATTTTTATATAAACCTAAACATAGAAACCAATTTCTTTGTGCTTAATTATTAAATGCTTTAACCATGTAAAGAATTAACAAAGATAATTACAATGTTTGAACTGAGCTATTGTTGATTTGAAGGAAAATAATTCTTTGTTCATGACCATGTAGAATTGACTCTCATTGACACCATCTCCAAATAACATTACTTTATCAGTGTGGATAAATTAGACCTTATTACAAGAATATGTATACAATTTTCTCCAAGTTAAAATAAAATTCAATAAACAAAATCTTAGCTTGAATATTAGTAATAGTGTTGGGTGTAGGTGAAACTTGAATAAAAGAAAATTTCATCATCCTGCAGATTAAATTTCTTAGTAGAATATAAAAATCTAGTAGTTGGTTGTAGGAGAGAACATCTTATGTGCTACTCAAATTAGTCTTACATAGATTATATCAGTATCCAAAATGGTCATCCTTAAAAGAGTACACATCCTAATGCGGCTACACCAAAAAAAAGATATGACACCCCTATGTTTGATGGCCTTTAGAATATACATTTCCTAACCTTTTCTATTTGCCTGGTTGATCCAAGTAGGTTTTCCTACCTAATAATGGATGAATAGGACGTGTTAGATTACTACCATATGATTGAGTCCAATTTTTCCCTTTTAGCCATGTAGGAATTGAGTACCCATATCTCACACTTGTGTGTTGGGAAAAATAATAAGGGGAGGGGGGGTGGGGTGAATCAATATTTTAAACTCACTTTAACTTTTCATTTCATATTATGATTTTTGTATGTATTGTCATTCAGAAAACCCGCGTATGTACGTGATTGTGGTAAATGCAAACCACGTATATCTAGATAACTCATTTATCATTTATTTCATTAATGGTTCATCCTTATCCAATGCATCATTACTTCATTATTCATTCATTAAGCAAAAACCATGAGCAGTAAAAGAAGATAACACAACACATAAGTAACACACATAGAACACCAATATTTTTAGGTGGAAACCCAACGTGGGAAAAAACCACTATTGTTGTCGTCTTTGTCTTCTTTCTTATTATATAAAGAAAAATGTCTTACAATATTTTATTGGCGCAAAATATTACCAACGCGTAGGAACCCAATTGAAAAAGGCTACAAACTTCTTTCATTCTAAAACACTACTGGAAGGGAGCTACAAACCCCTAATCTCGTTTACTATCTCCTACTGGAAGGGAGCTCCTACCCCTGAACAAATTTATTAGCTACCACTAGAAGGAAGCTTTGACTCCCATACTAAAGACTCCAACCCTCATCTCCTTTTGTGGACCATGTTTCATAATGTTTCATTCTGGATCCACCTAACTCAAAACATCATACCTATAGGCCACCTTTCATCAAATTTTTAGACTGGACTCACTTCCAACATTAAGCCCAATACCAAGTAACAATTATAAAAACTAAAAATAAATGAAATGAATCACTGAATAACCATTAAATCAATCAATGAATCTAAAGAAACCATTGTGGCAATATCAAACCATTCCATATTAGAAATAAACTATCATATCATACTAATGCACAACCATCCATCAATATACCAAACCATATACTGTTCATCATCATAGAGACACAGAGTTGTTCCTATAAATCGTGATCAGACATACATCATAATGTACATGCTACTCTCCTGAAGCATACCTGCGTATGTACACACTTCCTCTGTATCATACTTTCATATAGATCTCAAATAACTAACAACTAAATCTGAATCACTACATTGCTTAAACTATCCTTGAATCATGTAATAAATCAATTATAGATCACTGAGTCAATTTTAGATCACCACAATATAAAATCATCACTAACCAAGATTTGATTCCATAACTAATTAAACCCACAAGATATTTTCAAACATAGATTATCATGATGGAGACATAATTGATAGACAACAACAAACAGAAAAAAAACTGATAAATATCACAAACAAGTCACACTGCAAAACCCTAGAATGTTTACACAACTTCCCTGAAGCAAACTTGGGTATATACACGCTTACCTTGCACAACACTCATACATATATGCACATATAGAGAACACCTTGCAGAATATATATGCGATTATCCAGAAGCAGATCCATGTATGTATGCGACTATTCCGAAATACACCAGCGTACATAAATGAAATCACTGAGTTATACCTTTGCTCCAGATCAAAAAATTTGTTAAGCCCAGATATCGACACACATCAATAAATTTGGATCAAGTCATCATCATAGCTACAAATCTAACATTATAAGCATAAGTATATCAAGAAAGTATTATCTTTAATTCTCATTACACTTTCAAATCTATAAGATCTGAGCCTCCTCCATGCTCCTTGGTGCACATATGTTCTAAATAAAATCACACATGTATAACACATTACTTGCACACACAACACCTTATTCTTCATCTTATTATATAGCTTTAGCTTTAACTAATACCTTAGGTCAATCCCTTAGTAATATTATTGGTATTCTTTGATGGGATCAAATAACCATTGTCGCTCCCATTACTATGAGAAATACCATGGTAAAGACCCTTGGTATCCAGATTACCATGGTGTAGATTCTGTACACGAATTTTCTTCACAATACCTGCGTATGTACGTGACCTTTTTTCTCAGGACCTACACATACTTTCTCAAACTTTACCTTTACCATCCATATGTCTTTGAACTGTCATATCTTTGTTCATCACATCTGTATAATTTGTTCCAATCATGTTGACATATTTATTAAGTAGGGTTCCATCAAAGAAAACACATTATATATAATTCCAACAATATCTCCCTTTGTACTTGATGACAACTACTTTGGTGTTTGGTCACCACCTGTATGACCCGTAAACACACTTGCAAATATCAATACTTTTCACCAAGGATTCTTCTACGAACACCAATATTCTTTCCCCTTTTGACATCAAGGGAAAATGGCTGACCAATGCTAAATGAATGCTTCTCTCCCCCTTTGTTGAGAAGATCACTATTGGTCTGATCTGCTGAATATGAAAATTGCATACTAACCATGCTCCCCCTGAGCATATGCTGAACAATATAAATATATACAAGATTTGATGACCCAACCAAATATGACATTTCCTATGAAAAATGAATCCATGATTACATCAGTCACCCAACACAGTGGGGTCACATATTTGACCCAAAATTACATCAATTTCCCAAAATAATGGGATTACGTACAAAAAATGACTTGATACCAATAGCACATACATGAAGAAATATTACAATTACTACAAAATGGGTCTTTTTCATGACCTTTACATTAAGAGACATATACAAAACTTATAACCAAAGACAAGAACCTAAACCATTAGGTATCAAGGCCATAATATTCATCCACAACCATCATTATCCATATGGGAATCTACAACATAAACCTATGATAGTATCAACATGGACATTAACATGAACATCCTCATCATCAACATGTAAGATAAGACAATGTAGCTTTAATATCATCAACTTGTGACTAAGTGTGCAGTGTCTCCAAGCATCAACTGTAGTAGAAGCATAAGATAGTGCAATAAGGCTCTATCAACAACTCATCCCCTTGACCTTATGTCATCAAGGTCAACATTCTCTCTCATCATATAGGAAGAGTTACAATCAACGAGAATCAAATACATATTAATCTCTTGCAGCATATACATATACTTTCCATGCATCAACAACATATGTGAACTTTCAGCATCACGAGCCATATAAGTGATCAACAAGATCACATCTTCATTATACATATATTCAATATTTAACAACTTTACTGGACTTAAGAAATACATAGGCATCATCACATGCATCAATGATGAAATAATGTAAACAACATATCAATGTCAAAAAACAATGAGTGAATCATAAACCCATCGTCATCAACCAATGCCAACAACGACCACAACATATACATATTTTCATCAAGTCTATCAAGTAGTATTATCACACCATAAAAATATTCTCCAAAATTAAGCTTAAATAATCATCTGTAAGATCACTATTTGAAATTTATGACATAGTGACAACAATATGTATATATATTCTCATCAATGAGATATGCCAACAACAATGATTAAATCGTGAAATCATCATCATCAAGCAATCATAGCATAATATTGTGCAATCAAGCTCTGTTAATAACTCATCTCATAGATCTCATATCAACAATATCAACATGCTCTCTTCACACACAAGAAGAGACACAATCCTCAAGTAGCAATATCAAACACCATATCCAACAGTAAATGCATCAATGACATATGTGTAAACAAAGATAACCTTCAACATAATAACATAACCAACATATTTATATATATAATTCTTGTCAATATTAAGCAGAATTAAACATTTTTCACCAAGTGAGAGCCATCATCCATAACTTCATCTTATGCAAACCATGCATTATTGATAAATCATGACAACAACATATGTATCTTTAGCAGCAACCACAATAACAACTATACATCAACAATGGTATTTACTCATCATAAATATCATCATGCAACAAGGAAAACTTAAAAAACCATAATGCCAACAATTCACCATTAGAAGCATAGAAAATGCCTCCCCTGAACCCATTCCAACTATTCACTATTAAATATGATAATGTCCATATCACTAATAAAAAAATACATTAAAATTCCATCTCATCAGCAACAATATAAATTTTTGCAGCCACATCGTGAACCAACATCATTCCTAGACATTATAAGGACATTATTAACAGTATGCAAAAAGTCAATATCAGAACCAAAAATCCATTAATAACTAATTGAAGCATATCATAAGCTTCCCTTGAGCTTGTTCCATTATTTATTTATCTCAAAGAAACATACACTACTGCCCATACAAAACTTGCATATATACGTGATTGTACTTCATGAGATACACATACAAAAAGTAAACTATTGATTCTTTATAGTCACGCCCCCTATGAACTTGTATTGTCTATTCTTGTTCAATGTTACTTCATCAGATGTAATGTCAGTAATATCAAAAAATCATCAAAATAATATCAAATCAAAATAGAGAACCATCACCAAGATACTCACGCATAGCTTCCACTGAGATCCTTCCTCACTGATCCTGTGGACCTGATAATCATCACCTACTCTTTATGAATTTATATACCTCACATTCATTTGTGGAGTAACTGATAGAAGTATGATTTTAAGAGAAAAGAACTGTATTAGGGGCCATATTATTTTACACTAAATCTGAAGGAGAAGAGGAACTATACCTCTTATTTCTTCTTGAATTATTCTCTGCTAGCACATATAATGTGTCTGGATTTCTGTATACTCTTACTATAACCTTTCTAGTTTCTTTGTATATAACTTTGCATTTAGTTGATGCAAATACAAGTATATGTCCTTTGTCATCTATTTGACCTACACTTAGAATATTCTATTTTAGCCCTTGAAATAATAATGCATCAACTTCTTTTTCATACTTCTCAAGTTTAATTCTACCTTTTCCCATAACTTTTGTTGGAGAACTATTTCCAAGAATCACCTTACCATATTTGTCTTTCTTGAGAGACTCAAAATTTTCCTTATCTCCAGTCTTGTCATGAAAGCATCTACTATATATGTGCCATTCATATTCATCTTCAAATGAATAAAAAGAAATACCACACCTTATTTGTTCTTCTTCTTTTTGCTTATTATGAGAAGTGCTGGTGGATACATCTTTCTCATGTCTATTGGTAACAATATTATTATCTGGTTTCTTTCCTTGTTGTCTATGTAGATCCATTGATTTTTTCATGCATTCTTTTGTTACATGCCCAAAATTGTTACAAGTATAACATCTTATATGACCAGAAAAGGGAGCATAGGAATTATAATATTTCTATTTCATATTCCTCCTATTGCAATCAATAAATTTATGAGAAAATATGTTGCAGGAAAAACAACATCCCTTAAAGAAACTTGAGCACCTGTGAGCTGATGATTTTCCTGTGAAGTGGCTATTTGCTTGAGATTGAAACAATCTTCTTCTGCAATTGGCTACAACATGTCCATAGTTATGACACATAAAGCATTCAACATTATTGATCATACGAGAGAATCAATTAATGTTTCTATTATTGAGAGAAAATTATTTATTTTGAAAATTCATCTTCCTTGGATGTTGATATCGTTGAATTCTTATATCTTTAACATAAATTTCAGATTTCGTATTTTTATCCTTCAATATCCATGTACAAGCTTGTGAAATATATTCTCCTTTTACAGTTTCATGAAAACCGAGACCATATTTAATGGAATGAGACCTTTGATTACTAAGAATGATATCCAAAATATTACCACTATCTTGAAATCTCAAGTGTTTATCCTTTTCTTCTAATTTACCTTTTAGAATGTTTACCTCAACTTCCATTTTTTGGTACAATTTTTCCTTTTCCAAATAGTTCTTCCTCATTCCTTCTTCAATATTTCTTCCTTCCAATTTCTCTTTTAATTTGGCAATAACTTCCTTCAACCCATTCATTTGTTCTTTAAATACTTGAAGTAGCTCTTCATTTCTCTTGTTTGAATTTTCAAGATATTCTCTTAGAGAGATGATATCAACTTCAAAACCTTCACAATATTGTTTATATTCTACTGCAACACGTACCGATTTGACATGATCCCTTTTATCATATTCCTGTAACTTATCCTTAAGTTTTATATTCCCTTTCAAAGAAAAATAAAGTTTTCTTCTAATATTAAGAACTTCCTCTAACATGTCTTCTTTTAAATCAATACCTCCATCTGAGATAACATAATTATTTTCTTTAGAAACATGATTACCTGTCGGTTCTTCTGATGAAAAATATTCCTTTGTTTCTCCTTCATGAATTACCTACAAATTATCCCATAATTCCTTTGCAATTTCATAGTGCATAACCTTTCCTAATGCTAAATCAGGTATGTTACCAAAGATTTCATTTAATGCTACATTATTCTTTTGTAAAATTTCACTTGACGGAGGAGTTTTAGTGAAACCATTACATACTAATTCCAAACATTAGATCCCAGGTTAATTAACTTAGACTTCATCTTTTCTTTCCATTCCTGATAGTTATCATCACTTATCATACACACACCTTTATTGTCCATTGTTTTTGTCTTGCCTTGTTCTTCTGCTACAGATTGTCCTTGATCCATAAATGCAGATATTGCTACAAAATAAAATGCATCGCTGACATTTTTCTCCTGAATTGAATTATTTCTTTGAGCTGCCTTCTTCTTTTGCTTCTTTCCCATCGTCCCAAATCCACTCCAAGTGGTTAAGCTTCAATTGAAGTGACCTGCTTTGATACCAATTGTTGGGAAAAATACTAAGAGGTGGGGGGTGAATTAGTGTTTTAAACTCACTTTAACTTTTCGTTTCATATTCTGATTTCTATATGCTATTTTCCTTTAGGAAACCTACGTATGTACACGAATGTGGTAAATGCAAACCACGTATATCCAAATAAATGACTTATCATTTATTTCATTAATGATTCATCCTTAGCCAGTGCATCATTACTTCATTATTCATTCATTAAGCATAAACCATGAGAAATAAAAAGCATATAACACAACACATAAGAAACACACATAGAACACTGTTGGCTTGAGGGGTCCTGACCCAAGTTCGAATTTTATGGATAAACCAACAAACCCTCCAACTATTGGCCCTTTCAAAAGTGATATGCTTGCACAGACCAAAGTCTCACTCGAAGCAGTATGGCGGGGTGTTGGAACCAGGTCTCTGCACCTTGAGAGAGAATTTAATGAAGTGGTCCTCTGCAAACCCTAATTGAACTTATATAGATGCACACAACAAATTATAACAGAATAAAAAATAATGCGTAATTACCAATGTAATAACACAGTACTATTGCTTGCTTCAACGCAGACAACAGATCAGAACCTTGTCTAGATATTAAGTAAGGTAAACAATTAAAAATTCATTAATAACTATTCATAATCATATCAGATAACTTCACGCACACAGTAATTAGTAAACATATAATGCAATCTGAATCAAATCATAAACAATAAGCATAAACACATAACACAGATAGTTCACAAAAACTGTGCCTTCTATTAATTCTTCAGATCTGTCAATACATAAATTTTCATTCAAAACCCTTACAAAACCCTTACAATCCCTTCCGTGCACACAACCATCGAAGTCCACATACAGCCAAGACTAGGTCTCCGCCCACATAGCCAACATGATCCTTTTACCCAACCCAAACCCTTATAACAAACACATATATTAAAATATCTCAGAGCACATATATCACTTACTAATTATTATGAACTGAACTACTTGACTTAGACAAACTCTATCTATTTATAATGTGCCTAACGCTCAGATAATATGGTCTCAAACAATGTTTTGAGGCCCACAATTCACATTTAAGCTTATTTATATCAAATTGGGGCTAAAAGCCTTGCACGCATACACACGTACAAAATTGATCATTAGAAATTGTGCCTCAGGGGACCCCGCTCCAAGAGGTCCCCAAAAAAATCATGTGACTCATCTCGAGCCACTGAGGCACTGTCTCCTTGGTTTTATCCTTGAGTGTTGTGACATAAGTCGAGAGAGGGAGCACCAGTTCAAGAGTCTTTGTAGCTGCATCCTACACTTGCTGAACCATTTTGTCTATTGTATGCCCTTTAACGAACATCTCAATGCTGCACTGAGTCCGCTGAACAATCTGTAAGGTATTTTTCAGTGTCTGAGATAGTTGCAGCACTTCCTCTGCCCATGGTTGCATGCATTCCTTGAGCACCTTTTATTTGCAATGCAAGTCTACAATTTCTCTCTGGATCATGCGGCCTTCCTGCAGATGAGCAAGTCTCTGTGTGATGACCTATGTAGGCACTATTGAACATATTTCTTCGAACTACTGCTCCTTTGCACTGAATGTGTCGTGCAACTGCTGCATGATCGAATCATTCTGGACAAAGGCCCAAATTTCCATGGCCTCATTCAGGTATTTGTCACACTAGGTGATTGCAGCAGGAATGATTTCCTATGCTTGTTACTTCTGCTGCCCTCTTGGCACAGACCTCTAGCAACGTCTCCGACTGTAGCTTGGTCTGGAGGTCCATGATTTGTTGCTCATATTCGACTCAAATGGTGTGATATCCTTCAAAAAATTGATCGTACTAGCTAGTCCATCCAAATTATTTGTGGGCGCAACTGTGGCTGAGGCAGCTGGAATATCTCAGCATACTTGGTCAATCTTGGCCTCTAGCGCAGCACGCTAGGCTTCTGTTTCTCGATATGTTGATTCAGCCTATCCCTGCCTCTCATGCACTTGCGCAACCTACTTCTGTGCATCCTTGGTTTGTGTCTGCGCAGTTTCTTCTTGGTACTGGAGCTCATCAACAATAACTGAGTGTAATAAATGGAGTTTTCTTACACGCAACATGACAAGGTTAACATGAACATCACATGTACTAGTAAACTGAGTGTGCTGGCTTGCGTCCATTTGGATTGGTGGCAGGGGGATACGAATAAATCGCCCCTCCCCGGATGATGAAAAGGCTACGTCCAAGGGTTGTGCACTGGTAACATACGCACTGTTCGACTTGCTTGGGTTACACTCTCTTGGATATGAATCGCTTGAAATTTCAATTCCTGCAGCCCAACTTGTACAATCTCCAAGGCTGATTTATATTGGACCTCCATGTCCATCCATCGATCTTCCGGAGCCGAGGTGACTGTATGTGAGATCTTATTGATATAATCTTCTGTAAGTGTGAGGACCTCATGTCCTGTTTTCTTAGAACCCTTCTACTTTTTTCGCGATCCCACCATGGTCTGCGCACCATGCTTTGTGCCTTTTGAGGTTGATGCTTCCCCAGTCTCCTTAGGCGTAGTGCCATTTTTCTCTGGCACGGTGGTTGTCTCAATGGTTTCTCCTGTGGTCATTGGGGTGGGTTCCTTCTCACCAGGTTTCTCTGTGAATTTTGGTGGCACTATTTCCGTAGGATTTTCAGTAGCTTTCTCTATTGATTTTCCCATTGAAGTGCGCAATTGAGTTGGTGGAGTTAACCTGGCAAAAGACCATTGTGCTGTTACTCAGATAAGGTCGTCCTCAGTTACCAAATAATGAAACTCATACCATACGCCCTCGACAACACCCTTTTCTCGGACGTGAATGTTTTGAAACATAGCCTTGAAGTTGACTACCATCTTGTACTAGTCATACAAAGTCCGTGATAGTCACGGATTCGATTGTACTTCCTGGTATAGGATTGCATCATACAACACCCAAAATATCTTGTTCTCCTTTGTGCACAATGGGTCAGATGAGTTCCAGACTGTTGCGTAGAGTGAAGCTTCGCACATCGGCTCTTCCAGCTCCGGGAACTGTGTATCTTTGGGCGTTTTCCATCCAATTAGTGATATTAATAATAAGAGCCAAGAATATTGAAAGTGCTTGCCCTCCTCTTGGACCTTGTGCACATTTTCAAGAAATTCCTTGTATAGATACCCACACCAATTGTATATGACGAATTTTTCACACCTTCCATATAGCAAAATCATGTGCGCAGACGCTTCCTTTGGCCTCCCCTTGCACATCATCTTGCAAGCCAAGAGGAGTGTGCCAAAATGGACTATAGGGTTGTTAATCTCCCCCACAAAAAATCTCCGAGATTTTTTTGTGACATTATACTTTTCCTTAATTTTTTTTGCTAGTGCTTTCTCCAATGCTTTCCCTCCAAAATCTGCCATAGGGTTGGCCCCCTTGTTTGGAATACTTGTAATGCGGTGAATAAAATCTACATCAATTAGGATGCACTCTCCCAACCAGAGTGCATCATCATGCACTGACGCCAACAACTGCCTGACACAAATATCATTAATGGTGTTGCGCCCAAAATGAGGGACCTTGTGCAGACCAGGAATTTCTTGCTTTGTTTCGAGGCGCACCAAGCCTCTTGCATAGGGAACCTGATCGAGATAAATTTATGGAGAAAGCTTGGGAAACACTTCAACGTATGCGATGTACTAGTCATCAAATTGAAGTTGAGGGATTTTTGTGAACATATCCCCCTCCATTGGGATGTTATTGGGGATCAAGGGCACTTGGATACTTGTGCGCACCTTATCCAAGTCCTTTGGCACTTTAATAGTAGGATTGCGGGGTGCAACATAACTAGGAAACCGCGAGAAGGGGGAAACTTCCATGACTTCATCATCCCCTTCCTCAATAATATCCGGGTGTTCGGCCATAGGCCTCATCATTTTATCACCTGCAGAATGGCGTGGTTTGAGACTATTTTATAGAGGGGACTTGTGCATTCCATATGTTTGTCCCTTCTTTATCTTCACCGGCATGGATGTTTCTACCACAGGAACCTCCTGCATAGCATGGTCATCTCCGCGTCTTGTAGCTGTCATTATGATCTAAAGTATGTACCCTAAACCAACTTGGCACAATGAGTCCTCAAACACGGAATCCAATCATGACATAGACACAACAATGACAATATAAAACACAGAGCTCAAAGAATAAAAATTTCTCAGAACGCAAAGGGAACTATGGCAATCCCTTAGGGAATATTTATACTTGTGGGGTGTCATTAATGACTCCTTGTGCATTAATGAGGCTTAATTATTGAAAAAATGGTCCCAAATACAGAAAAATACCTTCATTAAATGAATCTTGGACGCTCCTAAAAATGGTAATAAACCTGTCTTATCCAGTTTTATTGTTCCAGTGGCTATTTTTTGACACCTCTACACACCAGTTAATCCCCTGGCACATATACCGCATGTGTACCACACCTTGTTGCGCATTTGATCCAGAGCTAAGCATAACCATTGAGATATCATCCCTCCCAACACATGAGTTTTGACCAGGTAGTTTAAAGCATATCACATCGAGTCCATTGCATCCCTCAATAGCTGCAAACTTCGCTGACATTCATCATCCCAATGGAAGGTCGCACTTCTTTGAAGTACTCTGGTCATGGGCGCAGTTATCAATTCATACTATGGAATGTGCCTTTTATAGTATCCTACAAGGCTCATCAGGGAGCGAAATTGTCTGACATTTGAGGGGATCAAGGTGCCTTTGAGTGCACGCAGTTCCCTAACTTCCAATAGTGCCAATTGTCTGCAAGGCACAATCTCCCTTGTTTGTGAATTAATGACTTCAAGGATCAAAGAGTTACCAACAGTATCATAACCACTTTCAAAGCTAAAGGTTAGAATAAAATTGTCTACCAACACAAACCACTCGCTAGTGCCTCTACGCAGCTCTGTTTCCAAGTACCATTCAGTAGGCACCTTTCCAAGCATGTGAATAAACATATGAACCCATTCAGGTCTTGGTTCTACACCCCATACCTGATTCCACTTGGCCAGATGGCTACACAGATATTGTTTACCAGAATATACATCCTCCATTATAATCACTGGACATTCAAACCACAGCCTCATCATGCGTGCAAATTCCTCCCAATTCCCCATATTATCCTTATGAGTTTCCCAACATCTTGCTGGAGTAGTGCGTAAGTCGAGATCCGAAGCATGGAATTTCTAACCTTCAGACATAGACCACTCAATCTCTCCTATAAACATGTTTACCTCAGTCGATCCATCATAATGTGGTAAATAACATACCTCAGAGGTTATACAATGCAGAGATCAGGTCACATGATTGCAACGCAACACAGACACCTCATGCAATCTTAAGAACCTTCTTTCTGCTTCAAAATATGACACAAATTGATCTATAGAGAATTCAGTCACAAATCCTCCCAAGAGGTGTTTGATCCAATGATCTACCATGCGGGTGATCTTATTATCAAACTTCTCTACTTGTTGGATCAGTTTAGGAGTCCATTCAGTGACTACGTCATCTTTTATGAAATGATGGAACTCAACCAAGTGCAACAACCACTCCTGTAGTTCGTGCACAAAGGAACAAAATAAAATTGTATGCAATTCTGTATAAATATACTTCTATACCCAATGTTCGTTAGATAATTTAGTACTTTTGTTCTCTTGTAACGCAAATTCCAGGATATTTCTATCTAGCCAATCTTGTAATTCGCTGCGTGAAGGGTGCCACAATATCAAATCTCACTCAAAATGATGATCCTAGTCCCATCTGTGGAACCATTTGTTGGCTTGATGGGTCTTGAACCAAGTTTGTATTTTATGGATAAACCAACAAACCCTCCAACCACTGGCCCTTTCCGGGCAGTGATCTTTTGGCATAGACTAAAGTCTCACCTGAAGCAGTATTGGGGGGTACTAGAACCAGGCTTCTGCACCCTCAGAGAGAATTTAATGAAGTGGTCATCTACAAAACCTAATTGAACTTATACATGTGTGTGCAACAGTTTATAACATAATCAAAGAGAATGCACAATTACTAATGGAATAACACAATACTAGTGCTCGCTTCAGCGCAGACAACAGATCATAACGAGATCTAGATATTAAGTAAGGTAAACACTTAATAGTTCATCAATAAATATTCATAATCATATCAGATAACTTCATGCACATAGTAATCGGTAAACATATAATATGATCTAAATCAAAGCATAAACACATAACACAGATAGTTCGCCAAATTGTTCCTTCTTTTAATTCTTCAGATCTGTCAATACATCATCTTTCCTTCAAAACCCTTACAAAATAATTACAATCCTTTTTGCGCACACATCCAGGACTAGGTCTCTGCGGGCATAGCCAACAGGAGCCTTTTACCCAACCCAAACCCTTACAGACACATATTAAAATATATAAGAGCACATATATCACTTACTTACTATTCCTAACTAAACTACTTAACTTAGATAGACTCTATCTATTTATAATGCACCTAACACATAGATACTATGGTCTCAAACCATGTTTGAGGCCCACATTTTACATTTAAGCTTAATTATATCAAAATTGGGGCTAAAATCCTTACGTGCATACAAACGTACAAAATTGATCATTTGAACTTGTGCCTCAGGGAACCCCACTCCAACAAAAACCATGATTTTTAGGTGGAAACCCAATGTGGGAGAAAACCAATATTGTTTTCGTCTCTATCTTCTTTATTATTATATAAAGAAATATTACAATATATTACTAGAGCATACTCTTACCAACATGCAGGCACCCACCTGTAGAAGGCTACAACCTTATATTATTCTCCAACACCCACTGGAATGGAGCCTCATCCCCTTGATCTTGTTTACCAGCTCCTACCAGAGGGGAGCTCCTACCCCTGAACATATTTACTAGTTACCATTGGAAGGAAGCTTTGACTCCCGTACTAAAGTCTCCAACCCTTATCTCCTCTTATGGAACACATTTCATAATGTTTCATACTAGATCCACTTGAATCAAAACATCATACCTGTAGGCCACCTTTCATGAAATTTTCAGACTGGACCCACTTCCAGCAATAAGCCCAATACGAAGTAACAATTCCGAAACCAAACATTGAACCAAATGAATCACTGTATAACCATTAAACCAATCATTGAATCTCAATCAACCATTGTAACAAGATCAAACCATTCCATATTAGATCTAAAATATCAGATCATACTAATGCACAACGATTCATCAATATACCAAACCATATACTTTTCATCATCATAGAAACACAATGTTGTTCCTGTAAACCTTGATCAGACATACATCATAATGTGTATGCTACTTTCTTGAAGCATACCCTCATATGTACACACTTCCTCTGTATCATACCTGCGTACAAATATCAAATCAATATAATTGAATCTGAATCACTACATTGCTTAAAAAATACCTGAATCTTGTAGTAAATCAATTACAGATCACTGAGTCAATTTCAGATCACCACACTATAACATCATCACTAATCAAAATTCTGTTTCATAACCAATTCAACCCAACCAATACTGAAACACATATTATCATGATAGAGACATCATCAACATACAATAGAAATCATAACATAGCTGATTAAATATCATCAACAAGTCATACCGTAAAACCCTAAAATTTACACACCACTTCCTTGAAGCAAACCCACGCATTAGGGGAATTTTGAGGTCTAAGATTGGCATCCTAAGGAAATTATAAAATAATAGTAGAAATAATAAAATAAGATTATATTACATCATCAAATTTTAGTGGGAAAAGAGAAAAAACTATTTTTTCAATTCGTATTTCAACTTATCTCCCTATGGGTTTACTCAAATTCGATCAGAAACACTCGTTGGATGCAAAATTTGATTCCTCATCCAAGGAGTACCCATGTTTCATATTTTTGATAGACCCTCCTACACAAAAAATGATAAATACATGAAAAACATGATTGCAATCACACTTTTTCATGTATTTCTACTTTTTCGTGTAGAAGGGTCCATCGTAAGTATGCAACATGGGTACTCCTTGGATGAGGAATTAAATTTTGCATCTAACCAATACTCCCACTCAAAATTTGAGGATAAACTTAGGGATTTAAGTTGAAAATACAAGTTGAAAAGTAGTTTTATTATTTTATTATTTTTTAATATTTTTACTTTTTTACCCGAAAAATGGTGAATCATCTCCCATGGTTGTCATCATCATCTTTAATCCTATTGGTTATTGTAAAGTTTATTTTGGTTGTAGATTTTTCTTAGGAGGCTCATTTTAGACCTCAAAATTTCTATAATGTATGTACGCTCTTACCATGCACAACACCCGCGTGCATATCTACAAATACCGAGAACACTTCGCAGAATATATACGCGACTACCTAGAAATAGATCCGCGTATGTACACAACTATTCAGAAACAAACTCGTGTACAAATCTGAAGCTACTAAGTTATACCTTCACTGCAAATCACAACATTTTTTAAGCCCAGATCTCGACATGCATCATCACAGTTGGATTAATTCATCATCATATTTACATATCTAACATTAAAAGGATAATTACATCAAGCAAGTATTATTGTTAGTTTTCACTACACTTTCAGATCTATCAGATTTGAGCCTCCTCCATGCTCCTTGGTGCACACCTGTTATAAATCAGATCACACATGTATAACACATTACTTGCACACACAACACCTTGATCTTCATCTCCTTATATAGCTTTAGCCTTAGCTAATACCTTAGGTCAATCCCTTAGTAATGTTGTTGGTATTATTTAACGGGATCAAATAACCATTTTCGCTTGCATTAGCATGGGCCAATACCATGGTAAAGACCCCTGGTATCCAGATTACCATGGTGCAAATTCTGTACGTGACTTTTCTTCACAATATCTGCGTATGTACACAACCTATCTTCTCAGGACCCGTGTATACTTTCTTAAACTTTACCCTTACCATCCATCTGTCTCTAAACTTTAATTTCTCTGTTCATCACATCTGCAATGTTTGTTCCAATCATGTTGAAATATTTATTAAGGAGGTTTCCATCAAAGACAACACATTAACCATAATGCCAACATTGTTCTACTAACCCCTTCATTAAGTGTTGGTGTTTGATAATCATCCATAGGATTGACACCTGCACTGGTAGGATATAGCAAGTGGGAAAAATCCTATTTAGATAGCGAGGGATTTGGATGCTTATGAGGTCTTGGAATAATAATGTATTATTTGCATATGGTCCAATGTGCTTTACATCATACTAGTTTCAATGACTGTGCTTGTATCATTTCCAACCCTACTTGTCATCTCCTGTTCTTTTTGAAAAAATTATTGAACCTTTCTTGATTTCTTTTCCTTCCTTGCCAATATTTTTTTGATGTTCCTTCTCTTACCTAACTTTCTCTCTTTCAAGTCTTTCCTCTTCTCAATATTGTGCCGCAATAATGCTTGTTGCCTTCTTTTCCTTGGCCAAATCCTTTTTTTTCCTACTTTAATTCCTTAATTTCAAGTTTCTTTTGTTACGACTCAACTAATAACTTTATATAGTCTTATGAGGTGAGTAACTGTGAACTTTGGCCCAAACGGAGACTATATGTTATTCCTCACCTTCTTTTCATTAGCACTCTCTCTACTAGTAGCTTTAGGAACCGACCAAGTAACTGCTCCTTCCTTGGCACTTGTTGCTCCTTTCTTGGCACTTTCCTTTCAATATCTGAGACAAATGATTGAACTATATTGTTATCTTCATTTGATTCCTCATTATATACAATATCTTCTTCCATTGATCTATTGTCCACAAAAAAAATAATGTCATTGTTTAATTTGCTAGTTGTGAAGGCATTTTCATTATTTCTTAATTGGTTCTTGAGGCATTATGTTTGTTCATATTCACATGGATTATTCCAACCATGACGATGGGGTTAATTTTCTTGGAAATGTCAATTAGTTAATGTTTTTTCCTAGTGCAATATCAACAATTTCATTTTCAACCACATTCTCATTGATAGTGACATGATAAAAAACGTCATTAAGAATATCAAATCCATAAGTTGCATGTGCTTCGGTTACTGTCAATTGGTTCATGATTATACTTTGTTTCACTAACATGTTCATCATCATCCCCATAGAACTGTCATTGAGAGAGGGAAATCATATTATCAGCTGCAACTGCATCTTCATGTTCATCCACTTCTTCTTGTGCATCAACACGTGATTGTACATTCCCTTCTTTCTGATCATCCACATGAAATACCTCTCTACAACTAGTATCCTGCATGAGAGCATCATAATATAGTGACTATATTCTAGTCTTCCTAAATCCAAACTTGATATTTGATGGTGTGAGAGCCCTTTTAAAGGCTTTACTTGCAATTTCAACTAGCTCAAACCTTTTTACATCAACCCTTAGATCATTTTCCATCCATGATATGACCTAAAATAGTTCTTGAAAGGCCCAAGGACACTCACATCAAGGGGTTTCAATCTGTGAGTGGTATGAGAAGGCAAGGTTAATAGGTTGATGCCCAAATTTTTAGCCTCCTCAATTGTTTGCATATTAATGTAGCTTCCATGGAAATATAAAACCAATAAGCGTCTATATATATTTTCAAGTGAAAAACCACTTGGTATAGATATAGAAAAGTGACAAATCCAATTCAAAAATATATATTTAGTCATCCATGCATGGGGATGTGTAGCCATGCATTCACTTGGTTCACAAGTATATAGTTTTTTAGTTGAGTTTTAGCAATGAATAGATAAAATCTTGGGATTAAAGCACCAATTGAATTGACACAACATAGAATAATGATCCACTCCCTACTCCGAGGAAAACTATTTGACACATTTTGATTCACTCTCTTGGAAATTTCCTGCATGACACAATTAATTTTTTCCTATAAACATGACTTTCCACCCTTCCATATATGGTATGGAGCATAATATTGTTTCTCATATGCACTAAAAAGAGTGTCATAGAACTTAGGCACAATTGTAGGGCATATATTTAAAAGCTATGTCTATGTCAAGGCCCTCATTTGTACGCAATACAAGGTATGGATGCATTTTTTAAACCCAAACCACTATGATTTACTAGGAAACCCATCTATGAACGAGTTTGAAATCCCCTGATATATTTGAGAAATTGTATGTTTGAGTTGTATCAACTCTATCCCATGTCCCAATTCAGACATCTCCTTGCACCAATAAACCATATCGTCCTCCTCCTCATCAATCATAATTGTTAGAGGCCCTATAAATTTTGTATGAGTGAGCATATTTATCCAATAATGTATTGATGAGGGAGAAATTCCATGTTTTTTTGTAGCTTCCTGAATTGAATATCCATTAAACTTTATATCGTCAATTTCACCTACCATGTCTTTTTTTTCCATCCTCTTATAGAACCGATCTTCTTAGTTTAATTTGCACCTTGAATTATGGTTGATAGTAGCTCCATGTTTTATGGTGGGACAACATCATCTTCTACCACATGGTCATCCTCAACAACATTGTTGACATTCATATGATCCACCCTGTCCTCATCTGATGAAGTGAACTATAGCTGGGAACCTCTGGTCACTCGCCTTCTTATTTTACTTGTACGAGTGGCATAACTAACTCTTGGCATAGCTGTAACTACATGTAGATTTATTACATGCATTTAGTTAACAATAATATATTATACAAGTTTATAGACAAGTTGAATTTATGCTTTCCTACAAGCTATTAGTATTTCTGCTTTCCTATAGGAAACTAAACATCTTAGTTTATTCATAATTTCTAGGAGATTTCAATAAATAATTTGCAATAACATGGATTAAAATAGAGACATAATTCACATTTAAAAAAATTAGTAGCTTAATATTTTTTCATGAAAATTCATTTTTGACAATCTCCTTGTAAAATCAAATATATAGGAGAGGAAATTTGTGATGTGCACTAGAGATAAGGGCTCTAGTCCAAATACTATGACTACATTTCAAATGGAAAATTACAGCCAATGTGTTGAAATTGACCTAAACTTTGTTGTATGTCTTCAAATATATCAATCACAATTTTTTATAGCTTTCTTTCCACTTGAAATACTAAGATTGTATTTCAAATTGAAAATTACTACCAGTGTGTTGAAATTGACCTAGACTTGGTTGTATGTTTTTAATTATATCAAATAATTTTTTTGATAACTTGTTTTATGTCTTAAAATAAAATGATGTAGAGATTTGAGGATTAAAAAAAACAAGTGTAACCTAGTGCTTTTCTGGTTAAGATGTTGGCTATGCTATTGGGACTAGATCTTATATGTAGTATAAAACTGGTCACTAGTTTTCCTAAAACTGGGAAAGAAAATTGCTAAACTTGGACACTTCTCAAATTAGAACTCCAGTCCTTTATAAAACATAACTTCCTTCTATAATCAACTTTTGACACACAATTGTTTTGCAAAACATAACCTTAGTTTATTGTCTTGTAGAGTCTCATGATAACAGTTACCAAGTTTGGTATTTCAATGCGAAAGCCTCTCAAACAAAATGTGCATGGGCATGGAGCTAGAGGAATTTCTAAGTGCACAAAACAACAATAGACCATAGATTATATTTGTGTACTATTCTTAATTATAGATCAATGAGTATAAATATGATCTACAATCTTGTATACACACACACACACACCATAGACATTAAAAAAATCCTCACTCAAACGGTCTTCTGGCCGTTTTGCAATTTTAGTCTGTTGTTTAGGATAAATTTCTATAGTCTAGTCACAACTTAGGTCTGCTTTGAGTCCATGTTAACTCGAAATATTTTGAATCTAAGTCTGAGGCTTACTTGACATGCATTTATAGGAATTCCATGTGCTCATTTGATGTTTTATTTTGCGCACGTCCAGAGGAGTTTGCAACTCCCTTTCACTAAGATCTCTAGAATGATGCATATAATAGACATTGTAATCCTCACATTGATTGGTCATATTGTACATAAGTATGTTGGTATCTCTATTTCCTCGTTGCAAAACATAATCAAAGTTGATATATTTCATTATAATTTGATCCTTAAGAATAAGACTGTCACCACACTCCCAAGTTTAAATGGTTTCATTAGGGGATGGCAATCCATATTGTAGCAATATGATACTATGGTTTGAGGCTACAAGAAACAAAGTTTTTTAACATTCCCATATCTCCACAACAGTAGATAAGAGGACCCGAATACAATGCAACCATAATACCTACCCTAGGGATTTCTCCAGGATTATCAAAAATCTCTGAAGAGTAAGAACAGTAAGAACAATAAGAGTATTGTAGCTAGGAAGGAATTCTGTTAATGAACAACCATGTTCCTTCATCATGAAACTGTAGGAAACCATCACACGTTGGAAACCATCAGAAGAGAGATGTGTATATATTCTATTTTCAGGCTTGGATTGTCTAACGAAGAGCTTATAAACTTTCTATTGTCTCTAACAATGTACTTATTATTGTAAGTTGTTTCTAACAACACACTTTATTGGATTGTATATTGTCTCAAACCATTGGTAACAATGCTTGGACTGCATATGTTATTAAGATTGCTTATTATTGTATAGTGTAAATAGGGGCTTTATACTATAAACTAAACTAAGGGATTAACTATATTATGGCAACAATGCGTATAGGTTGTATCTTGGCTTATGGAAATTTGAAATAAATATTGGTAAGCTTCAATCAATATGAACAAAGATAAACCAAGATGAGCTTAATATTGTGTTAAATAACCTAATTAAACTGTGCAAAAATTGAAATAGATAACTTGAACATCCTGTGCACTCTCTCTAAAGATATGTCTCAAGGGCTGATGTATAGTTTGAATGTTAAAAATGAAAATTCAATAAGGGTTGAACTTCTTTTATAGTTTTTTTGCTATTGGATTTGATTGGTAATAATGATTGACATGGATTGGAATCTCTCAAATTGTAATGTGTGTTTTGGATCTATTTGGATGTGATCCAATGACTAGGAATTTGTTATGGTTGATACTTGTGCTTTGATATGTTTAATGGAGAATTTAATGAGTTGTGTGTCATTTATTGAGTTTAATGAGTTAGATGTTATTTATTGAACACAATGGGTTGAATTGTTGATTAACCAAGAATTATGGATGACACCCATGAACTTTGTATATGTGCAGGTATGGATGTGCATTGAAATACAGAGCTCCAATTCAAGGCAATGAGGGATGAAGTGATGGGTACCTCGTAATGGTGGATTAGACCATTTCAGGACAATTTAAAGTTCATTTGTTTTGTAATTCGGACAAAATGTTTTGTACTCTTCATATTTAAAAGGCTATTTACAACAATTGTGGGCCCAATCAACATATGAGCAAATTTTGGACCTAATTTAAAATATATTTACTTAATATTATTTATTTATGTTTAAATATTAGTTGCAAATGTGTAAGTTTTGGTGGCTTGGCGGAACTAGTGCTATGACAACTATTGGTCCCTGCACAACAATAGGCATCTCTCCGCTATATAAATACCTACAACTCTTTTTGATATACTTCACTGATTAAACATAGACAAATAAGATCATTCCAGGTGTATTTAAGTTAGTTATTCAAGGTGTTTTTAAAGAGATGTTTTTCCTAGCACATCCATGTATTATTTAGATTTAACACAACCGTAATTCATGGAGAAAACACACATGTACCTTACACATGTACCTTTCAGGATTCAGTTTCTTGGTGATTCTGGGGCTGCTTTGCTGAGATCTATGGTCAAATTGAAGCTAGTTTATCCCAAAAATTCAAATTTACTCATCACACTAACAAAGCTGCGAGACTTCTCCTGCAAACTGCGTCGGAGTCCGGCCAAATGCTTGTTAAATTGGCACCTAGATTCGCTTTCGAACACTGAAACCCCGCATACTATGGTTGCATAGGATGAATGAAGAAGTGGACGATTTCATTTAAACATAGTGATGTTACGAATATAATTTTTTGTTAATAAACGGTGGTGCGGATTCACAACAATGGGGACGTGCAACAAATTTTATTTTTTTGTCATGTAAAATATAAGGTGCAGTTGGAGGTTTCTTCTATGCGAAGTGAGAGATTTTTTTTTTGAAAAAAGCATTGGAATATGTCAACATCTCAATAAAAATATTGATTACAAATTTAGTCTTTTTCATGTGGAATTATACCATGATTAAACTTCAATTGTGTCACTAAAAGCTTTAGAGTGGTTCACACTTTTTTGGGTCATCTTGCTTGTTCGAAAAAAACAAAACAAAATTTTAGATTTTCAATTTATTGGTGTAGATTTTTATTATGTTTAGACTGATTAGAAGATTTTCAAATAAGTTGCAAAATGCAGTTGAGAACTTGTGGAATGATGGATTCTGAAATATTATTTTACTTTAATTAAGAATTAGTATTTAATAGTTTATCATCATCCCAAGAAAAGTTCAAGCTGCTTTATTTTCAATTTTGGTTGTGTTAATATAAACTCATTTAAATTGGAAAATAAATTTGTGAAATGCTTTTCAATTTTTATTATAATATTTGTGGTGTTTTTTCTATTTTAATTTTTTTATTGTAATTTTTGTTATTTATTTTAGAAATTTTAATTACAGTAAATATATGTTTTTTGATAAAATTATTAGATATATTAAGTATTTTTATTTAAGTATTTTGTAATATTACATTTTATTTTTTTAAATTTTTGTAGGATTATAATAATATATTTATTATTGGTTTATTGAGAATAGTTTAATTGGTTAACTCTGTCTTATAAAGTATTATGTAAATTATGAGATTTAAGGTTCAAATTGCATCTAAATCAAATTAATTAAAAATAAATAAATAAATAAATAAATAAATAAATATATATATATATATATATATATATATATATATATATATATATATATATATATATATATATATAATTAATTTTTCTATGACTTATACCGTGTTTAATTTTAAAACTAAATATATATTATTAATATATTTAACAAATATATATCTTTAAATTTTGATTAGTGAATAATTTAGAAGTTTTATTAATGTCATGTGTATTGAAGAATAATTAGTACTTTTCCGTTTCAATATTTTATTGTGATTAGTGTTTCAATATTTTGTATTATAACTTTTACATATTTTGTTATTAATTAATACTTACTATTATTATTTGTAATTATTATTATAATTTTATAATTAATTACTATTATTAGTTAATATATATTAATTCATTATTATTATTATTTAATAAAACCACTTTAAATTCATAAAACTGGAAATTTATTTGAATTCAAAAATTGAAATTATATATATATATATATATATATATATATATATATATATATATATATATATATATATATATATATATATATATATATATATTGCAGGTTATCATTACTTTTTGTAAATTGCTATTCTATTTTTTATAATATATATATTATTAGTCTCCATAAAAGTTAATATAGATTTATATTCAAACTTATTTAACTATTCACTTAATAATTATTAATAATTAAATTAACATTATGGAAACTCTATTCCAAAATAAACATACCTATCTATATAATTAAAACATATGTTAATCTTCATTCTTTATTTTAACAAAAAAAAAATGGTAATTAATTATATTTAAAAGATACTTTGATTTTGAAAATCTATTTACTCAGTAAAATCTTTACTTCTGAACTTATTATCTAAATATATTTAAATTTAAACATAATTAATAATTTCAATTAACTTGTTTTCAAATATTTTATTTGGTATAAGTTGTCATAAATTTATTTTGATTTTTGAAAAATATAAATATATTTACTTTAAAACACTTATGATGAGAACTATTCATTAAGGTATATAAAAGTGTAAATATATGTAGAAATATATTATTATTATTATTATTATTTTATATAAATATATGATATTATCATTTAGAATTATACAAATAATTACAATAAAAAGTAAGAAAAAGTCTTATAAAAATATTTAAAAAATATTAAATTAAATTAAAATTAATTAAACTAGTTAGTTTCCACTACTACCAAAAGATATGTTTGGTTTCCTGCCTAAGAATTATTACAAATTTGAGGAGCATGCATAGCACATAGATTATATAGAAAATTATTTGTATATTTCTTATCAAAACCAAAGTACATCCACTAATATTGCATATGAGATCCAACAGATTCTAAGATAGGAGAATATTGTTGAGGAAATCTCTCAATAGACTCCAATAAGCCTCAAAGTAATTTCTAAAATAAAAATTATTCATAGCACCGTCTCATAATGTTTATTTTACAAATAAAAATATATAATACTCATATTACAACAAAAATACTAATATTTTCCTGATTGGTCTTCATCAACACTTACACCTACTTTGGAATTTCGTAGATACCACTCTTTCTTCACCACCACAACTTCAAGATATCACTTGAACTCCATTTAAAATATAACTTCTTTTGAACATCATTGACGTACTTGTAATGATCAACAATATTGACATATTCAGATCGTCAGGACTTCCACAAGAAAAGTTGTCAAGCAACTGAACTACTCTATGGACCTACCACCATTTGTTAGATATTTCTCTTTTGATTATTTGTTAGTATCCAGGAAGGAAGTATAGATACTAAGTGTATTCAGAAGTTGATCATACAGTTGGACATGTATAACACACAAGGATCTCATTCTATAACTAGTAGTCGTTGTTCAGGGGTTTTCAAGCACCAAGAACAACAAACCATAACAATAGGTAAACACAATCAAACTAGTGACGTATTCAAGAGTTTCTGAGTGCTAAGAACCACTAATTTGAATTGTGCTACATTGTTAAATAATTGGTTCTGCACGCTTTACAAACCAACAAAAATATAATTTTAATAACAAAACCACTCATACCAATACGAAGATTTTTTTAATGAAAATAATATAACTACTTCAGCACGCCTATCCTCAAGACTTTGATTTACTAGATTAAAGGTGATTTCTGATTTATAATTCGTGGTTATCCATATCGATAAACAATGTGGAGATGGAGTCTCCAGAATTCTCAAGCATGGAAATATTACTGACAAATTAGGAGTATCTCTCCTAGCCAAGAATCATGTGGACGTGTTGAAGGGAATGGATGAATGTGGGAAATCTCTGAATAATCTTAGGGCTCAAGCTAATTTTCATGGAGCCATCAAACTAGGAAGAAGGAACTCATGCATAACTGGTTCGATAAGCTAAATTCCTTTCCCTCCCCTGACTGTGCAATAGTAATTATCCTCCTCTGAAAGGATGCGATAGTCTCCACCCTGTAATTCATCAAATTGAATGCATATAAAACTTGACAGAATTGTGTGAATGATACTATCCACAAGCCAAACATATCATGACAGATTTTGAAAACATTGAACCAAGAGCTACGCTATTGGTTGATTATATCCACATCATATCAACAAGTTGTTTAGACTGGCATATATGACTATCGCCTTTGCATTGTCACTGTGATCCATTGATTATAAGTGCCCCATCTACTTAAAATCTCAAAAATATCCTCCTATTATATGCTCTTGTTTTTAATTTCGAAGCAATCCACAATGGCGATGTAAGAATAAAAACTTGTGTAGTGTTTTCCATTCGATTGACCAACGAGTCAATATAATGCACAAATACTTGCATAAAGACCTGAACCTGGGATGATGGATCCTTATGCCAAGATCCATAAGAGGCCCATACCTGTTGACATTGTGGCCCGATGGTGAGCCTTGTATATGATAAATAATGCTCTTCGAACAATCCAGGTGATGCCCATCTAACCACATATTTATATCTCATATTAAGATACATCATAAATCTACACACACCTATACTATTATATGCACAAAGGATCAATTTCCAAACTTCTTCGATCTTCCCGATCCCTCCCATGAGGGAGTGAGGCTCAGATGAGCTCTGATACAATATTATAAATTTGAGGAGCAGACATGGCATAGAGATTACACACAACTATTCATATATTTTTTTTATCAAAAACAAAGTGCATCCACTAATATAGTGCATATGAGATTCAATATATTCTAAGATAGGAAAATATTGTTGAGAAAATCTCTCAACGGACTCCAACAACCCTCAAACCAATTTCTAAAATAAACATTATTCCTAACAATAATGCTTTCTATGTAATTTTAACATTCAAATGGAGTGATGCAATTTGATAAATGCAGAGTGTAGAATTAACCAATCCCAAGTAGGAAGAAACAAAAAATTATGTTAATGTTATTATGAGAAATAAAATTGCTAAAAACTTGAGAAACAAAATAGTTAAAAGCTCACGGAGGAAAAGTAAGAATTTATATATGATAAACTTAAGTCAAAATGTCACCTTATTAAATCAAAATGTCATCCAATGATGGTATTGTTTCACTTTTAAAATGTATGGTATATATTGACTTTTTTTAATTGGAGAAACACTTAGATTTAATGTATTACATATGATATATGAAGTATATGCATTCCGTTAACATTTTAAATTTTACAAATAAATATTATTAGATTTGATATAAGTTTAAATAGGAAAATAAATTTAACAATAACATTGATCATTATTAGTTTATCATTGACCAATGCAATTTATAATGTTTATCTTTGAGAAATAAGTATTTATTGAAAATATTTCTAGATTATCCACAATATTATAGCACATTGGTCGACATTTCGAATCTCAACGGGGATATATCTTCAGAACAAGATGCAAAATGAAGAATGAAAGAAAGAAAAAGATCAAGAATTTATATTGAAAAGAGTAAAAAGAAAAGAGCCGAACTAAAAAATATACTAAAAAATATAATTAATTTTATATTTTTAATAAATTTTTATTTAATTTCTATTTTTAATAAATTTTAATTGTTATTATTTATTAATTGTTATTTTATTCAATTTGCTTAATTAAGTCTAATAATATTAAATAATAATATTTAAATATTATGATATAATTAATATTTTATCTAGTAAGAACTAATATTTTAAAAATTATAAACTAAAAAATACATTAATGATAATAATTTTTTTATTTAATATGAATCTTAAATTAGATTTATTACTAATTATTACTACTAAATGTTAATACAAATCCTTTTTGAGTTTTTATTTATAGTTTAATATTAGAGCTTACTAGTAAAGATTATATTGATTATTATAGATTATATTATAGCAATTAGAAAATAAATTTTAAATAAAAATTAACTAAACATTAGAATTAAATTATATAGCATTATTAATTGAAATTAACATTAATTAATCTAATTAATTTATTTTTATTAACTAATTCCTATTTTATTATGATGGTTGATTTAATCCTAATTAATCTAATTATTTTAGGATAATTTGATTATATTCATGATTAATTTCATTAATTAAAAATGAAAGTTACTAATAATAATTATTAATTAATTAATTTTTATTTATTGGAAATAAAAATTAATTATTAAGAAAATTATTAAAAATAACTAATTCAATTATTAGTATGTTAGATGAATGCCTAAACCCTAATTTAAAAAAAAAATAAGAATACCTAAATCTTACAATTTTTTCCTCACTTCTTATTTATTGAAAAAAGAAACAAACCTATGATACTATACCTGCGAAACTATACCTGGGACAAGGGTGAATCGGAGGAACAAAGCTGTCGAATTAGAGGCCTCCAACTGTCACCGATTTCGAATCCTCCATCCTTGTTGAGGTTATGAGGATGTTGTATAATCTCTTGTGCCTCTCTAATTTTCCTTCTTTAATAATGTTCCTCATTTGACATCTGTATTCAGTGGTATAGGTTATAAAGGAAAATAACTCCGAAAAGACGTGAAAAGAGTTGAGGGTGCAGGGCTATCCAAGAAGCGACAAGAACCTCAGGAAAGTTGTGGTAGGGTTTTTCTACCATACATCAAGGGTGTTACTGATAAGGTCACCAGGATTCTGGGGAGGAATGATATTTTCTCACAATTTTTAGCAGCAAGAACAATAAGACAACGAATGTGGTTAGCTAAAGATAGTATTAGTCACGAACAACTTAAAGGAGTTTACAAGATTGATTGTTCATGTAGGAAGAGTTATATTGGCGAAACCAGGCGCTCGCTTCAAAAACAACCCAAAGAGCACAGAGCTGATATTAAGCATGAAAGATTTCGCATCTCTGCCCTTGCAGATCACTCCTCAAAAACTAAACATCATTTATGTCTAGAGGATGCCAGAATCATTGCTAGGGAGGAACACTATCAAAGAAAGAAAATTACAGAGGCACTAGATATTATAAACCATCCTCATAACCTCAACAGGGATGGAGGATTCGAAATCAGTGACAGTTGGAGGCCTTTAATTCAACAGATTTGTTCCTCTGATTCACCCTCGTCCCAGGTATAGTTTCGCAGGTATAGTATCTCACGTTTGTTTTTTTTCCAATAAAACAGAAGTGAGGAAATTCTTTTAGGGTTTAGGCATTCTTAGTTTTAAAAAAAATTAGGGTTTAAGCATTCTTAGATCTAGCATACTAATAATTGAATTAGTTACTTTTAATAATTTAATTATAATTAATTTTTATTTCCAATAAATAAAAATTAATTAATTAATAATTATTATTAGTAACTTTCTTCTTTAATGCATGAAATTAATCATGAATATAATCAAATTACCCTAATATAATTAGAATAGTTAGGAGTAAATCAACCATCCTAATAAAATAGGAATTAATTAATAATAAAAAAAATTAGATTAATTAATGTTAATTTCGATTAATAATGATATATAATTTAATTCTATTTTTAGTTAATTTTTATTTAAATATTATTTTCTAGAGTTATCTTTACTATAATATAGATTATATTATAGTAATTAATAAATCTTTACTAGTAGACTCTAATATTAAACTATAAATAAAAATTCAAAAATGATTTTTATTAACATTTAGTAGTAATAATTAGTAATAAATCTAATTAAAGATTCTAATTAAATGAAAGAAATTATTATCATTAATGTATTTTTTTAGTTTATAATTTTTTAAATATTAATTTTTACTAAATAAAATATTAATTATGTCATAATAATTAAATACCATTCTTTAATATTATTAGATTTAATTAAGTAAATTGAATAAAATAAGAATTAATATTTATCTACCAAATCCTAATCCCATAATTAATCCAAAAGATATTTATCTACATTATGGATCACGAAAGTCTTAGATCTAACGAGAATTAATAAATAATAAAAATTAAAATTTATTAAAAATAGAAATTAAATAAAAATATATTAAAAATATTAAATTAATTATATTTTTTAGTTCCTGTCAGCTCTTCTCTTTTTACTCTTTTCACTATAAATTCCTGACTTTTTTCCTTCTTTCATTCTTTATTCTGCATCTTGTCGTGAAGATGGATCCCTCTTGGGATTCGAAACATCGGCTAATGTTCTATAATATTGTGGATAATCCAGAAAGCCTCTTAGCAAATGTTAACCACAGAAGCTTGAAAACCAAAAAAATAAATATTTTTTTCCATATTATTTAAAAAAATAATTTTTAAATATTTGATTGGACCATAGCTTGAAGGTCTTATTGCAACCTTTACACAATAAAATGCAGTGTGGATAACTATCTCACATATTTTATCCCATAATTTCTGAATACTATTACAATATTCATGCATAAAATTTAAATTCAATACATTTACATATAATCAAAATTCAATCTCTTCCTCTTCGATTTTACCTTCCTCTACTTTGAGATATGCTAATTTTACTGTTGAATAGAAAACCTATCAACCATGATTAAAAAAATAAAATAAATAAAAAAATAAAAAAATAAAAAAATTATATTTCCAATAAAAAATTCAAACCATAAAAAAGAGTGTCACGTTAATAACTTTTTCTATTTTATCCCATTTTATATAAAGATATACTAATATGACAATGTCCAACTTACCGAAGTACTTCAAATATCTGAAATGTTTATAGTTATATTCAAGGATATTTTTATGCCTTTGATTTATCAACTTATTACCGTCACTAACAATATCGGGGAATGGTAGCCGTCTCTCAAGTACTTTAGTAATTCAAACAACGTGTCGTTGTTGGTTTTCCATGAATTATGACATATATAAAATATACAATTTCAACGTAGGTTCCATAAGGCCCCTTACTGTATAAATTGATATTGATATATCAATATATTGATATAAATTGATATGGGTACCCATTTATTGTATAAATTAAATTATATATGTGGTTGTAAGTTTCTATGGTTGATAAATTGATATCAATTTTATCTACGCTCTTCGAGTTACTTCAAGTCAAGTTAATTATGATTAATGAATTCACTCCATATTAAAGTGTAACTAGTATTTTCACTCCATAAGCACACCATATTTTCAGATAGATAGACAGAGAGACAGACAGACAGATTGATTTTCTTTCAGGAAAGAAAAATCAAATATTGTATTCATATTAAAAACCATGTTTATATATAAAAATCTAATGATCTTATACCAAAAAGTCCAGAATTGTATCTTATCTGTAAGAATTCCAAATTCCATTAACAAAAATGCAAAATAGTGGAAGTCTTATCCTATCTAATTTTAAATGTTGTTTAATAACCACTTAACCAGGGTCCATATAGGAAATGAAACTGGAAATAACAAGAAAAAGTCAATGCTATCCAAAATACAAACAGGTATAAGTTTATGGGAAATAAAAGGAGTCAAAACACCATCATCCTTGAGAGCAAGAGTAGTCAAGTGATCTACCGCCACAATAAAACTAATACATAGCCTGTAAACAGCATTGGAAGTATCCATGTCGATGTAGTAGACCCTGTCGAAAGGCCAAGAATTTGATAAGCTCGGGTGACATAGCTAGCCCCTCCTTTCATAGAGCATCGACTACCATGTTAAGCTCCCGATGTAGGTGGGAAAAAGAGATCAAGTGGAATAATTCCTTCATCTTCAGAATCCCCTGCAACCAGTGACCAAGTAGAGGAGGGGAGAAGGAAATATCTTTGTTAATCCAATATATAGCTGATTTAGAATCACCAAATATATGTATCTCATTGATATTTAGCCACATTGAACAAAATAGGATACCCCACAGGGACAAAATATTAGCCCTATTGTTAGTTCCAACACCCCCATTCCAACACCCCCATTCTAGCAAAAGTTAAAGAGATAATCTGCATCAATAGAATTCCTAGCACCACATCTGCAAATGGATTCATGTGCCACCCCACTGAAATGTCCAATTGGAAAGGATACCTCTTGATCCACGTGACATAATTTCCTTTGAATCTGATGGAAAGGAGCTTGTTGGTATTACATGTAATAGACACAAATATTTATACCAATGCGTCCAATATTATATGAGCAACCATAAAAAATACATGCACTCCTCCCCCACCAAATTCCCCAACAAATAAAAAGGCAGTGTACATACGCCCTCCTCCCGATCAAACCAATATCTAATGCATGATTCGACAGATGGAAAGAACCAACTACCATTGATCCTAAGCCTCTATAAGACATATATCTATGTAGAAAAAACATAAGGACACCTGATAAATAAATGAAGTACATCCTTCTGCACACCGTGACATATGTAACACATTCCAGGGCCCTAAAATCCCCTCCTGCATAAATTTTCTCAGGTGAGAACTCGATTATGCCATACAAGCCAATCAAATAAATTAATATTTGTTGGAATATTCCTCATCCATAGCTTTCTAAACCAACATTTTCCATCCCACCCGGAAAGTGAGGAAGATATATGATCATAAATACCTCTAACAATGATGTGACATAGAAAAATACCAACCTTCCAACAAATTTGATCCGCGTTATTGTTTGGTGAGATCCTATTCATTTCCAATTGGAGAATATATCTATCCAATATATGAGAAAGTGTTATCGAAACCCATGTCCGTATATTCCATCCAAATGGGAAATTGAAGCGTATGATCCCAACCCTTCAGAATCTGAGAAATGTGAAGGATCCCTCTATCATGTAGTTGTATGGTGATTGGAATTGGAAGGGTATTTTCACCATAGACACCATATATTAGATCAATACCAATCATTGTCTCCCAACCCGATCTAATGAACCATATAATATTTTCTATGAACCATCTCCTGTTCAACAAAAAATCTCTCCATATGTATGATCCATATGTCGAACAAGTATCCCCCTCCATGATTCATTCATGCACATCGATGTCCTTTAAATATTTTCCTTTGTTAATCTCCTGCCAAATACGAGATTCAGATATCGCCCGCTAAAATCTCTTTGATAGTAGTTCCTATCTGAACTTCTGATTGTTGATAATGCCCCAACCACTATATTCCTTCTGTCCCTATGTTAGTGTCCATACCAACCAAGTGAAATTTATTTCCCTCCTTAGGACCAGACCATACGAATTTTGTGATAATCACATCGATCCTCCTTATGATCTCTTTAGGAAGCTTGTACAGGTTCATCCAATACATTGATATATTTTCCATAGCTAATTGGACAAGTATAAGTCATCAACCAAGAGTAAGCCATATATATGTCCATCTAGATAATTTACTTCTGAATTTATCAAGAAGCCACTTCCAATTCGAAATGAGATATTTATTTGGTTTCATATGAAAACCCAAGTATGAGAAACCCTTCTCCATTGGGGAGTAAGTGAAAACTAATATTTATGATATCTTCTCGACCAAATCCATCGCAGGAGAAGCATATATAAGCAACGAATTGGCATAATTCATAAATAAACGAGAGGCTTCCCTAAAAGTTCCAATGATATGCTAAAGATGAGTCCATTACGCAACCTAAACCTGTCCAAAGATTAAAACATCATCAAAAACCATAAGATTTTTGATAGAAACTTTCCTCGTAAGATGTAAACCATGAAAAAATCCTTGTGTTTTAACTGTAAGAATTCGCCTGCTGAGTTATTTAATGACCAATAAAAACATCAAAGGTGATAATGAGAAACCCTGTTTAATCCCATAAGATGCACAAAAGAAATTGGATTGAACGCAATTTATTAGAACTATATAGCTTACCGACGATATGTATGCCATTATTCATTCAACTACCTGCACCGATAGCCCGATATTGTGTAAGATCAACCTATTAAATGTCAAGTTTATACTATCATATGCTCTATGAAGATCCAAATTTAAAATAATGGGCTCTTTGCTTCTTTTATTCACCATATGTAATATTTCTTGTGTGATGGAAACCACATCTTATATATGCATCTTTTTCAAGAATCCAAATTGTTAAGATGAAATAAGAGCCAAAAGGCATGCCTTCAACTTGTTCGCAATGATATTCGATATCATGTTGTAAACAATGTTGCATAGTGATATAGGCCTGAAATCCTGAAAGTTATTAGGGTAATATTTTTAGGAATTAGTGCGATGAAGGCTATGTTTACTGTGCAAAATATACGTTTGAAACGTTGAAATTCCTTAACCATATTTAACAACTAATAATTCATAATCTCAAAAAAATGTAGAAATATCTCAACAGTCCATTCATTAGGACATGAGCATTTTTCCTTCAAGAAATATTGAGGACATTTTGTATCTCTTCCTTTGAAATCAACCCCTCGACTATCTAGACATCCAATCAGAGAACATATGAGTATAATATATATTGTAATACAACTAGTTGTCAATCCCATCATTTTCCCTTGCCTTAAATAAATTCCCAAAGTAGTCCCCTATATTCCTGTGTAAGTCCCCAATTTTTGTAGCCTTTTATCCCATACCGTCATAAATCTCCCAAATAGTATTGGAATTCCTCCCGTTTGTTGCAAATTTATGAAAAAATCTCATATTATTATTCCACAATTGAACCAAACTGCACAAATCTTCAACCACTATTTTTTTTCTTGTATTCACAGTATATAAATTTTTTGGGATTCAAGCTCCATAAGTATTTTTTGGATGGCCACTGATAAAAAGTTTGATGAAATAGGGTCACTAATATGGGCCATCTCCTTGTCTATCCTTTGAAGTTACTTTTTTATGCATATCCATTTTTTGAACTATCTATATACATACCACACATTTTAATTCCTTCAATTTTGAAACCACCACTTCCATACCAGATTGGCCATGATTCACAACATGTTCATTCTATGTTTTTAACACCCTCTTCCCACTTTTTCCCAAGTAACCAGCCAAGTAGGATAAACATGTGACGAAGAGTTACTATGATTTGATTCAACCTCCTAGGTCACCTTAAGGAAGTGGAACCGACACCACACAACACCAAAGACCTTCTGAACATGCTATAGGACACCTAAGAGCCATCCCAACCTTTCAGGAGGCTATAACCTGATCCAAATTGACATTTTCATGCATAAATCCACTAGTCATTCACTTGACATGAGAAAGAATGCGACTGGAAGCCTCCAGTCGCACACACAACATGGGTATGCATGATAATGGGGAATTTTCCCCGCATTTCTGAGCCTGTGACCCTGATTTCTATGCCCAGAGTCTAAGTCACTACCCAAAACCTCATGACAATTTCAAATTTTAAATATAACTATGAAATAACAATGTAAAAGAAAATAATTGAACAAGGGCTTGACTAGACCCCTATTATCCATGACATGCATTTTGTCAAACATGTCACAAATATGTAATCTACAGGTTCAAGAAATAGATATGAGCATAGGGGTCTCATACTTATCTAAGAATCACTAAGAAGCATTGTTGCATCATTTCATTAATTGCATTATCATCTATTTGGCCATAGATGCATTTTTCATTCATTTACAACTCAAAACATGATGAGAACCATACATCATCTTCATCATAAAACACATTCATAACCAGCATATAAACCACATAAATGAAAAGCATATAACAACCGTATAATCCATACAATAAAAAGCATATTTACCCATCAATACAAGAGGAAAAGAGCTCTTATTGCCATAAGAAAAATGCAACCAAGTTTGGGACTTCCACGTTCCACCCGACCATAGACATGGTTGAGCCAAACCTCTCTTCAACAAGTCACCCCCGTGCCATATTCCAATCATGAATGTGGGATCTCATAAAACTCACCAATTAAAACTAAACCAGGGCTTCCAGAGGCCAAACCACCTCAACCAACAAACAATGATACCCCCTCATGATCAGACATCACAAGTTGTCCAAGGCTCCAGGGCATTTATTCCAACCAGGGCTACAATACTAGTAACTCAACCCACAACTGTTGTCGGGCTCTAGAGCGTTTTTCTAAACAAGGTTCTAGGACTAGTAACTCAACCCACCAAGGGATCTAAAGTGTTTGTCTAACCAAGGCTCCAGGACTAGTAACTCAACCCAAGATGTTATAGGGCTCCAAAGTGTTTGTCCAACCAAGGCTCCAGGAACTATTAACTCAACCCAAAACTAAAGGAACATGAGAACCAACTAGAAAACAAACAATGAAATGAAAATTAGTATGAAATTTATTGGAAGGTGTACCAAAGAGATCTCACTTAATTCACAGGTGACCAGTGACCCTAACAAAAATTGTGGCTGCTTATACTTCAAATTTATAATAAAAATGTGAGATAACCTGCAGAAAAATAGATGTATGTGATATAAAATAATAAAAAACAAATAGAACCGATGTAATAACCTAAATATGGAAAATATTTTGAAAGAATAAATATTTTATTAATAGCACTTAGTGAATGATATTTACAAAAGGGTCATAAATCCCTCTCCATGGGATGGGTCCTTTGATATCCTAGATGCTTCAATATTCATATCTTCCTCTCTCAATGTGTGAAAACCAAAATAATGTTTATAACTCTAGTGGGAGCTCAAAAGTATGGAGACAATAATGGTGGCAATGATAATGATCATTGTTGAGGAATGAATGAAAAATCGTCTTATTTATAGCAAAGTATTGGGTTAATCTTGAAAATGGAGAATAACAAAATATTATTGACCAAAATCTAGATCTAACCTTTAGGAATACTTTATTATATTTTTGGAGAGGGAAAAGATATTCAAAACGGTCAAATATATTTATTTAGAAATAATTAACAAATAAAATGATTTATTAATTATTTCATGAATAATAAGAAAAGTGTGAAAATGAAACAATTATTAAATAATAATTTAACAATTATTCCAAGAATGGACTTAAGGAAAAATAAATAAATAGTGATTAATTATTCTTAGGTGATTTATTCAAATGCGACAAGGAATAATTATCAAACAATGATTTAATAATTATTCCCAGAGAAAATTAAATAATAATGGCTTATTTAATTATTCTCAAGGGTTTTAATTATAAATAACTTAATAAAAGTGGTTTATTAAATTATTTCCTATAGTGAAAGTGATTTTACTATGGTAAAATTAAACTTACATGGTGTATTTCAATCCACACAGTTAGAAATGGCTAGGTGATCATTTTTTGGTGATAACAGTTTGCCACCTAACATACAAGTGTTAGGAGAAAATTTTATGACCGAAATATGTTGTAAGTTACACTTACACGAGACACCAAAGTGGAGTGTGAGAGAGAGAGAGACAACTGAAGCAATGCAAGGGAGGACAAAAATGGAGGGGGCAAGACTTACTAAACTGATACAAGTCTTTTTTTTTTTGGAGTACATGATCTTAAATGAGGCAGGGGAGGAATGCCCATACCTGCTGATATAACTGAGTACAAAGAATAATGACAAGCCCAACAATTTGGGATTGAGCTACAAAGTACATGATACATGATACGTTGGCATCAATGTGTTATAACATAATACAATGAATCCCATATACATAATGCACCTGGAAAAACATACGCCAGGAATAAATAAATAACATCTTAGTACATAAGACATAATGCCCCTCAAGCTGACATGGGAAGGGGGAATCACAACCAAAGAAGCTCTGCTAAATAGGAAAGGGCTCCGAATATCTAAATGGATCATCTGAAGGAAACATGCATGTTGTGGGCGCTGCAAGCGGCTCGAACTGAACCCATAAAATCTGCAAAACTACATCTGAGGCTGGATCATAATCTAAGGTCATATTGGCATGTGGGGGGCTACTTGAAGGTCCACCCCCTCATGAGGTTTGGAACTTCTTACACACACACGGGAATCACTGGTACGATCTACTGGATCATCAGACCTTCAAGTGTACAATTCTCAACCGTGTGATAATGAGATGGATTCAATCACGTGAGAAAAAACCATGGCAAAGGGAGATAATGATTCCCTTTGCTTGATCTAAGGCACCGAAAAATGATGAAAGCTGGAACCAAGGTAAATCGTCCTCTAGACCACACTTCGATAAAAAATGCGCTGAAGTCAACAAAAGAGGGCCGACCAAAGTTGAGGCAATGAGGAATACTCAACTAAGGTACGATGGATCATAGTAGAGTGACGGATGGAATGAAACCAGGGATGATGATGGAGGGATATAAACTGAGAGGTGCACTGATGAATTCCCTTGTCATAGCTTAAAATGAATGTTGAACTGGTAGAAACTGACTTGATTCTGGAGGGGATGGTCAATTAATAAGACAAAATATTTTCAATGAGAGAATAATATAGTTGGAGGCCAAAAGGAGAAAAAAGGGATGAGTGAGACACAAATATGGATGGAAAACTATAACTAGACACAATGGGACTAAGAATAGACTCCATGAATGCAAGGGTGACTCATCTCAGATTCTCTGAACATGGGTCACTCGATGATGCTGATATGCCCAGGGGGACCATAAAAAACATGAGTAAATAATGGTTACTCATGACGAAAACCAATACATGAGTCGACAAGTGCCAAGGAAGAGTGGTACCAAAGTACAGGTGGCTCATATGAAGAAATTTAGTTTAAATTGGTGAAAAAGTGATAATTCATGGAAAAAATGGCTTCCAAGTGAAGTGTCAAATTACCCAAAACAAAGGAAGACTCATTATAGAAATCGGTGAGAGATTTCCAATGGTCTTGACATTTCATCAAGTTGAGCTACGGTTTGGTCACAATGGGTGACAAAAAAACTATGTTATTTCCTATAAAAGGGGTTCTTTCCTCCAAATCAAATTCATTTTCATAGTGAGTTTTGGAGAATTTGGAGAGGAGGAGAAGGCCCTAAATATTGTGAAGATAATTTAGACAAACCGACCGTCAGAATTAGGATCTGCAAGTTTGAGATAGGTGGCATAACCTGACTCTCCAATTTCAGTGATTTAGAATTTCAGATTAGGGCCTAAGATTTATGTGGGAGACCCCTGCTAATCCTCATGGCCACAACACATTTTTTGGGGCCTGATCTGCTTTATGGAATGTAAAAAAAAGACCATTAAGTGTGTCCAAAATTGTTTTGAAGGAAAAAGCTGTGTTTTGGGCCAGGAGGAAAAGCAAGATTGGTGCCCTATGGGGAGCTAAAGCTGAGGATTAGGGATGTATGCGTTTAACTATGAAATGAAAAAACATAATGGTATTTTGAAAGTATCACAGAGGTAAAGGTGTTGTGGCGAGAATGAGATTTGGAGACTCTTAATTCTAAGATTTAGGGGAATCTATCGGCTAGAGGTGTTTTGGCTCATTATGGGGTTCTTAAGTTTTTGGAGAACCCACTAATGAGGGCTGGTGAGCCCTTGTTGTGGAGGATGATGAGCTATTGGGATCCAGATTAAGAGTCCTTTATGGTACAGGGCCATAGGATCGAGTTTACGATCCAGGGCATATATTTTCTGAAAAGACTTCCCCCCTTGGGGATGGTAAGGGAGATACATCCAGTGCTGCCTCGTGGGAGGAAGATCGGTGAGTTTATGGATCATCATTGTACTTAAGGTGTTCTTTCAAAGGGCATGGCCATTGATATAAATGACTTAGAGAGGTTGGAGACACAATATATAACTGTGATAGTGCTATGGATTTTGGGTAGTCATGCATTTCATCACATCACTAGGGCAGATGATGCTGGTAGAGAGTGTGCTGGAAGGGACCTACTATGGGTGGGACCAGATGATGTTTTCGTTATTGAAACAATAAGTGATCTTATGCAGGTGATGGACTAACAATAACCATTCATTTGGGACAATTCTATGCTCATTATTCTTTTAGAAGATCTTGACCATTTGTCCTCATGTATGGATATGTGATGGGGGCACACAAGAGCCTAGGATGCACCACTAGGGGAAGCTACTATGACGACGTGGAGGAGGGGGAGTTGGATGAGTGTTATGACTTGAGTTTTTTGCACATTGGGATCAAATTTCTTTGTACATAGATGACTATCCATACATTGGCATGAACTATCAGGGGGATCCTGACTTGCCACTACCGCCAAGACGAGCATGGGGTCTAGATGGTAAGTGAAAGTTACTATATGTTTGATTTCATTTAAAGTTTCTAAAATGTATATATGTGGTATTTATTTCCAAACTTGTGTGATGAAGATATAGCACCAGTGAAACCAACAAGATATATAGGTCGAGTTGCAGTGCTTAGGGATGCAGATTAGGGTATTGGATCGACATCACGACAAAGACTAGATAGTGATGCTCTGCTAGAGGAAATCCATCGTAGGTTTGATGTGCTACTGACTAGAGTGACTAAGTGTGGGTGGCATGAGTTATAAGATCGATATACATATGAGTGCATGGGTCTTCCCTCAGAGTGGTGAGGTATCACACGACACATAACTATGGTTGGTCAGGAAGTTCGAGACTTACACGCTGGTGGTATGAAGTCATTGGCTTGGGAGCCTCTAGATGATAGTGACTAGGGATAGAGACACGTGGGTCCATTTTTGGTTATGTAACATGCTATGGGCATGTCAGATGTATTTAAAGTAGTGGATTCCAAACACTTATATGTTTTTATATGATGATACATAATATGGTTATGCATATTTTGTGAAGATTTTGGTTCACCATTTATTAATGTTTATGGTTGCCTTCTTGTATGTGAAAAATGTCAATATAGAATGTTATTTGTGTTGGAAATTGGGTTCAACACTCCCCGTGTGTTTCACGACATGGAATAATCGCCTCTTGTGGATCCTAACTCTGATGATTGTAGCAGAGACTAACACCTGCGAGTTTTGGTCTAATGAAAATTGTGATTCCAACAATTGGTATCAGAGCGAAAGGTCTCGAGTTCGAAACTCACCCAACTCACATTGGGGGGAGATTGTTGGACATTAGGTTCAATGCTCCCCATGTGTTTCGCGACATGGACTAACTGCCTCTTGTGGATCCTAACTTTGATTATTGTAGCAAGGACTAACGGATGTTGGATTTGGTCTAATGACAATCGTGATTCCAACAATTTTCAATGGTATCTACATAGTGATTTTAGGCTGTAGGATCATGAATGAATGTAACGAATTCAAATACACATGCCAAAACATTAACTCGTAGATATTTTCTAAATGGGACAGGATTATGCATATGATAAACACCATTCAGTTGCATGAGAAGTAGCAGGGAATCTAGATGAACATGAAGATGAAGCATACGACGACCAAGGGAATCAGCCAATAAACCTATCACAACATCATATTCGGCCTGGTTATTGGTGGTAGAATCAACGCATACGCCATTGGAATCAACTAACAAATGCAGAGGGTTGGAATGAACTAACAAATAGAGAGGGGTGAAAATGGCCCAAGATGTCGAGGCAAGATTCCTAGTGAAGTGACTCGCACCATCGACATAACCAATATGAGGTGTGGATTATGGATCCATATGAAAGACACAAGAAGACAACATATGAGATAATGGGGGGTGGGGGACAAGCTACCTAAATGTAGAATAGAAAAAGATACACACATTTCAATGGGAAATGCTATGGGTAAAATTTCTTCAAGTAGAGTGCATTATGAGGATTAGGAAGGAGTTGCCCTTCAAAATTTTATAAAAGGTACACCCCATTTCCCAAACAGTTACGAATGATGTAAGGTCCTAGCCATAATGATTCAAACTTCCCATGCCCCTGGAAATCATGAGCTTGTTCATAGACAAGAACAAGGTCACCTTCGTGAAAGGTATGAGGGTGGACTTTTCGCTCATATTGAGCTTTGGTGCACTTTTTTTCCACTTCAATGGTTTGAAATGCAATATAGCAGTCTTCATTGGAATGCTAAAGCATGATAAATTGTTGTTATAAAGGTTGTGTGTTTGGGAGGAGTTCGACGACAAGGTGAAGGGAGGGGATTTCACACTCGACTGGTAAGACTACCTTCTCTCCAAAAACAAGGTGGAAAGGAGTATACCCAGAGGAGGTTTTAACAGAGTTTCTATAAGCCCACAAAGCAGGGAAGAGCATAAGGTGCTAGTTGGTCTTGTGTTTATTCACCACCCGATGAAGCATAGTTTAAGGATTTTATTGACTGCTTCAACTTTGCCATTTCCTTGGGGATAATAAGACGATGAATATTGGTGTTCAAAGCCCAAAAAGAGGATAGACCATGCCATATCTCAAATTTGAAATGTCATCCATGGTCAGAAACCAATTGTTTCAGAACCCTTAATCGAGTGATAGCATGGTTAGAAAATAAGAGGGCTATAGTAGTCATAGTGTTATTGAACGTAGGCATGGTTTCAACCCATTTGGTAAAGTAGTCGAATACCACTATTAGTGTCAATTCTAATCGCAAGCGTACAAAAAAATATCACTTTAGTTTTGCATAACAAACAACCCTAATGTCAAATATGGTTGTCAATTTCCTTAGATTTGCAGTTAGTGATCAGAATAAATGCTACAGAAATCAAGTTCTATGCAGTTAAAGACATTAAACAGCAAATAATAAGCAAGAGTTTCTCCATGCATCCAATGAACAAGACAATAATTTTTAAAGAATTTTTTGTATTATGACACTTGGGAAGGGAAAATAGAAAGATGTTACCAGTCCCCCTCAATGGGATGGGTTCTTGTATATCCTCAGCGCTTTAGATCTAAGATCTCTCTCTCTTGATGGTGTAGAAAACCCAGACAAAAATGGAACTCAAAGGGAGCTCACAAGAAAAAAGTAGAAAAATATGACAATTATGGGAGGATCAAAGTCTAACCAAAAGTATAGATCAAGAGTGATCTATAGGAAACAAAAGGTAGTGAATGAATGGAAAAACCCTTCTATTTATAACAAAATATTGAGTTAGTCTAGATATTGGTGCATAATTAAAATATTATTAACCAAATCTAGATAAAACTTTTATGGAATATTTTATTATTTTTGTTGGAGGGAAAAAGAATTTGAATTTGGTCAAATCCCTTTATTTATAAATAATAAATAAATAAATGATTTATTTATTATTTTAAGAATGTGGTAGAGTAATAATTAAATAAATAATGATTTATTCAATTATTTATAAATGATTTAGTCAAATTTAACAAGGAATATTATTTAAATAATGTTTTAAATAATTATTCCTAGAAAATAATAAGATAAATAATGATTTATCTAATAAATTTATCTATTTTGGGTTAAATATGACCAGGAATATTAATTAAACAATGGTATAATTAATTATCCCTTGAAGAAAATAAAAAAATAAGGATTTATTTAATTATTCCTCATGGGGTTTCCTGTTTAGACTAGAAACAACTCAATAAATTATGGGTTATTAAGTTATTTTTCATAGTGAAAGAAATTTTACTATGGTAAAATTGGTCTTACATGGTGTACTTTAGTCCATCTAATAGTAACAGGTTAGATGACCAAAAATTGGTGTAACAACCACGATAATATACTTATGGTTATTAGTAGATGGGGGTCGACACTCCTTGAAGTCAATAACCCATTTACAAAAAGAACTGACTGTGATGATGGGAAGGAGGGGAGCAGGTGGAGCTTGTGCCTTAGGGGCATATAAATGAAAAATTGGGACAATGTTTGATTGCCTTAATGTAGTCATTGAAGAGAGAAGGCCAAAAGTAACCGTTGCACATGATTTTATGGGAAGTGGCCATTCGAGAGAGATGAAAACCATAAGTGCCACCATGGAAGGAATTGAGCAATTGCTCAGCTTTAGCATGCATGAGACAACGACAAAGGACAATGTTGACACCACGATGATAGAGGTTGTCAATGGTGAGGAGGTAGCGAGGGGCTTGATGTCGAATACGTCATCGAGAATCACAATTAAGATGGGGGGGGGGGAATTTATGGGTTTGAAAATAAGCAAGGACGTCACCATACAAAGGGTCATCTGAGGTGATTTTGAACAAGTGTTCATTTAGAAGATCATTATTGATCAGTATATCTGGCACACCAGTAGGAAATTCAGAAATTAATTCAGCAAGGGACAAAAATTTCTTACTCTTGGGTTTGACAAATTCTATATGGAATTCTTAAATAATGGCGATCCAACAAGCATACTTCCAATTGATGATCCATCGACTCAATAGTAAGGCCACAGGGTTGGAATTGGTCACAAATACAGTGGTACGTGTAAGGATATAATGACGAATATTTTTGAGCATACAACACTGCAACCAGAGCCAAATTTTCTTCATGTGAATAGGACACAAGGGTACCATTGAGGTTTTTACTGACATAGTATATGACATGCTCATTTCCAATAGAATATTCCTAGATTATGACCTCAGCGACCAACTAGGTGAAAACTGATATGCACAAGATGAAGTACCTTTCAAAGTTAGGTGGACTGATAAAGGGAGTGGAAGTGAGAGCACGCTTAAGGGCATCAAAAAAATGTTGAGATTGGTCATCCCAAACGAATGGAATGGTATATCAAAGGAGTCAACATGCATATCGAACATTGTAGTTACATGATCTCAATAAGGGTAAAGAAGTTAGAGAAGAAGTATGGTGTACAAAGTGCAAAGTAGAGGGCCAATTTAAGTAACAATTCCCTGTTTTCAGAAATTATTTGGCTAGTGGAGCACCTAATCCATTGAATGTATGATTTAGTCAGTGGTGTGAGATATGCAGAGATACATGACAACATCATCTAGAATAGTGTTATTTATTGCAGAAATAGGTCCAGACCCCAAGAAATATCTTTTGAAACTTTTTTAAGTTAGTAGGACATGATGAAAACAAGTGTCAAAGTTATGACCTCATGATAAAGCACAATGTTGATACGTACATAATGCAAGCAGAAGATTGTGCACAGGAGGACAATGGACAATGTAGTTATCAAGGTTGAGGAGGTTATCAAGGAAGAGGCCGAGGTGGTGGAGTTGGTCGAGGAAGAGGACATATAATTTTTTATAACTGCAGTCAAGCAAGACATTTTGCAAGATATTTCCAGAATCCTAATATGACATGTAAGTATTTCAAATATTTAGATCATGTAATTGAAGATTTTACTGTACTTATGGAAAAAAATTCAAGAGAAAAGAAACCAGCAACCCACACAGAACATCCAAGTGATGAAGGTTGAAAGAAGGACCAATGAACCTTATGTTAATATTATCACTAGAAGTGGAGCTACGACTAGAAGTGATAAAGAAGATGGAAATAAGGAATTTGAAAATATAGGTGCATAGGTTATAAAGAATCTGAAGAAAGTTCTTGTTTTTTATGTTCACAAAGAAAAGAAAGTGTTTACGAAAGTGAAGTAAAGTTTTATGGATGCAGGAGCTTCAAATTATACTACATAGTTAGGGCCTAGTAACTATGACATGATATTTGTTCTTCCATAGAACCAAGTAGTGACGCAGAATCAAGATTTGACACAAAATTCAAAATATAAAGAAAATAACTTGAGATCTTTTCTGCAGACTTGTATGAAGTTGTTAAGAGATCAAAAGTTGTAGAAGGGCTTTAGAAATTGATAAATTCCTATGCATCCAAGGGGACACCGCAAAGTGAGGTATGCATAGTCAATAATGTACATCGACAAAATAGAAATGGAAAAGAGATGAGACTTAGCGCACAAATTGGAGAATATGAAATGGACCAGGTTATTCAGGATTTGGGCTCTGATGCTAATGTTTTGACAAATCAGACATGGGAAATAATGGGTAAGAAAAAGCAACAATGGTCAAATATTTAGTTAATATTGGGAAATAAACAAAACATCTTTCCTATGGGGAAACTATTAGGTGTCATAGTAGATATTGAGGGAGTTCATACTATTACAGATTTTGAAGTAATAGAAATTGTTGATGACACTAATTCTTATCCTTGTTTGCTTGGAATTGATTGGGAAATGGAAAATCTATCCATCATCAATCTAAATAAGAGGCAAATTATATTTGAAGGAAGCAATATGAGGGTGATTGTTCCCTTAGATCCATCAAAAGGAGTAAGATATATAGATCCAATGAGATAAGAATAAAACACAATAGACATTGATAACATCTATCAATTGACAACCAAGGAAGAAGATCACATTAAACCTACTATAGATGGACAATTGGGCCAGGATCATGATAGTAACTGCACATCAGATTCAGAAGAACAATTGGAGAATTGGCAGAACAAAATTGCATGAAATATCCACAAAGAGTTGTGCAAGAATAACAAAAATAGTTCGCTATATGACATCAGAGGTATGTAACCTACCTTATTTTGATTGGTTGGAAATTTTGAAACTTTCCTTAATGATTATGAAGAAACGGTAACATAAGATCAAATATTGTTAGCTTTGGATACAACCCTAATATCTACCCCTTCTATATGGTGGGGCACACACAAGAAGAATATAGGAGATTGGAAGGTATGTCGAAGATTAATGTGGATCACATTTGAACAAGTGGAAATAGAAATGCAGGAGAAATATGATGGCGAGACTTACCCAAGGAAGCATATTCAGTGATGCATTACAATATTGAAGGAGATTCCACAGCGAGAATGGGTACATGGATTTATTCAAACATTGGATACAATTCCTATGATTTGGTACCTGGAAACAAAGATGCGACATGGTACTATGAATTCGGAAGACTTGGTCCATGGGTTTATACTAACATTCAACTTTGAGGATGAATGTCCAGGCATAGATTCATCCCTATAGATAGTAAAAGAGAAGATATTTGAAGGTGAAGCCACAATAACTTGGAAGCAATACGATTGGGTTGCACAGATAGAGTATGCACTGAAATGCTATAATATTACTGCAGAAGAAGAAGAAGACCCCCAAAACATCGAAATAGTAGAATCAGAAGGGAATCACGAAGTACATGGACCAAATATAGAGCTTCAAAATATCACACATCCATTGAATACCAAGAATGTGAACATTGGATTAGAAGAAGAGCCTAATTTTGCAACAATAGGAGATTATTGGTTTGAAGAAACAAAAAGAAAAATCATAGAATTTCTTCATGAATATCAAGAACTATTTCTCACTAAAGTTTTAGATATGAAGGGAATATTAGGATATTTTGGAGTAATGAAGATTCCGCTGAAGCTTGACACGGAGCTAGTAAAGCAAAGACCTTATAGGTTGAACCTAATAGACAAGGAGAAAGTGAATCTAGAACTTGATAAGATGGTAACAACAGACAATATTGAACCTGTCGAAGAGTCTGAATGGGTAAGTCCTATGGTGGTGCAGGAAACGAAGGCCAAAGAAGAAATAAGGACATGTGTATACCTAAGGAAGTTGAACGATGCATGCTTACATGATCCATTTCCCACACATTTCATAGATGAAGTATTGAATAATGTAGGAGGTTAGGAATCCTATTCATTTACAGATGGATTTTCAAGATATCATTAGATAAGAATTACACTTGAATATTGAAACCAGACCACCTTTGCAACAAAATGGGACTCATATTAGTATACAAGGATGCCTTCTGGGTTGAAGACTGCTAATGCTATATTTTCTAGAGTGATGGTCGCAAATTTTAAGGAGTACATTCACAAATTTTTGGAGGTATACTTTGATGACTTTTTTGGCATGGGAGAAGGTCTCTTGGGCAAGACCCAGGTTCAGAATGGAGGCCAACAAGGTTTCCGCAGTATTCTAGCACAACGCCGACATTTTCACCCTACTTCGAGGAGCAAAGAGTCTCACCCGAGGCATACCGCGACCTTACTAAGGTTAGGAGCATATTAGGTATCGGTCAAGAAGAAAATATGCTTAAACCAGATAGAACTAAGTACTCTGGATATAGGTAAATATTCCACAGATGACAATACTTATGAATACATTTAGAATGATAATAAAAAATTTAAAATAACCCGCACATTCGACTAAGCCAAAACATCACACATAATTTAGAACATCAACCTTAGATCATGATATATTGCATTAATCAAAAAAAGGTCATTACAAAGCTCCTCAGAGCGATCCTAGCTGAACAGATTATAATAGTGTTATAAAAAATAGGAGAGAATGAATAGAGAGAGAGAGAGAGAGAGAGAGAGAGAGAGAGAGAGAACAAAATGAACAACATGAACAGAGCTCTCCTGCGACTCCTGTTCTCTGATCCCTACTGTGCCAACCTTCTTCCTCCACTGGTTGGCTGCCTATTTGTTCCCTCGCCAGCGTGACTGACAGTTCTTCCCTTATTTCCGCTCAACTGTTTGCTGCTTCTCTCTAATCATCAGGAGTTCTAATGCTTATCTTTTTTTGCTCCCGTCTGCCATCTGTGCTTTTTCCCGCAATAGTCGTGCCACCTGTTCTTCAGTTCTTCGCAATTGTGACGGCTCTTTGCCTACTGTGGTTGCATTCCACCACCTGTTATCCACAACTCAAAACTGTTTAATTTCAAAACAAGGGCCCCAACAGGCCCTTACCACATCCTATTGACTCTTCCTGAGTCAATTGTTTCCTGCTGCCTCCGTCTCCATTGGTCTGCTTGCTTCCGTGGCCCGTTCTACTTGCCCCCTTTCTTCTGCTTGTCCAAAAAATGGCCCCAACTCTGGGACCTTTCTTAGAGATGATGCCTTGAGCTCTCGGAAGCTAGCAATGGCCTGTTTCCATCCCTACATGAGTAGGTCTATTTCTGTTGTGACTTGGGCAACCTCTTTCTCTTCGAAGACGGCCGGTAGGCTACCAAAGACATTATTGACCTGAATATTGGCCTTAACGACCATCTGCTGCATTGATTGGGTGGTTGTCTTTACAGGCTGCCTCAGTTCCTGGAGGGGTTGTTTTGCCATTGATGAATGCTCCTCAATTTGTTGTATCTGGACTTCCAGCACCTTCGTTTGAGTGTAAAATTGGTCGAGTCTGTCAGGGTCTGTGGCTTCTTGGATCTCCTTCGATACCTGTTGTAGTTGCGTCGAAACTAGCTGTGATTTCAATGTGAGCGAGGTTTAACACTCCTATAGACCCTTCAGTAGGTCATATGCTTCCTTTGCTGTAGTAATTAGAATTTCTTGCATCTCGGCTACCTGGCTCTACTTTTCTGCTATCTTCTTTGTGTAGACGACTGCTGGGTTTGGTAGCATGGGTTTGGTCGCCAATGCTGCTTTCAATTCCCTATTTTCTTGGTTGAGGTTCGAACAAGCTACCCGAATGTGAATGGCCCATTCGACTATGTCACTATCTGTTACGTTCTCTGGTATTTGAGTGTTGTGGGCTGTCACTATGGGCCAAAGATCCCGGAAAACCCTTGTTACCGTATCCAGTTGACCTTGAAAATTGTCTCTTTGTACCTTTAGCTGTTCGTCCTCTTCAGTAAGCACGATGATTTGCACTTGTTGATGCTTGAATCTATGCTAGAGTTCTGAGTGAAGCCCTTCAGCTTGCTGTGCTGCCTGCTGAATGAAATTGTACAACTACACCGTACCCCAGGTTTGCATGCTTTCTACTCCAAAGTTATCTTGATTTGGTTGTCGTTCTTGGAGTAGTTGGCCGCTTGTAATGGACCTTGCTGAGCGCTCCTATGGTGATCGCAGTGGTGTTGGTCGCGACAACATATTTCTAGAGCTGCCTATATTTAGATTGGTCTGCATCTGTTGGAATATCAGATTGGCTTGCTGAAATGGGTTTAGCTCAGTGCGCGAGGGTTTTGTATCTTCAATAAAGGGTCCTCCTTGACTTAAAAGTTCTTGGACAGTAACCTGTTCAACCAGTGTTTGGTTAACTATAGTTACCACTGCTGTACCAGAGTTAACTTCCACCTAAGTATCCCCATTTGTTTTACTTTTTACTTGGACTAGGTCGGAAATGGTGGCTGATGTGGAGGGTGTGTGAGTTGGATGGTCTTGAGCGATGAATGGGGTGAGGGCCGATAGATGGTGAGTGCGAGGTGGAGATACTTGGAAATTTAGAAAAGCATAGGGGTTGATTGCTGGTAGTTCCTGAGTTGCCTGGGGCTCTGTTACTAGTTCTTCTCTGATTGGGGCCCCCATATCCATAAGTTGCATTTGATCTTCCCCTATGAGATCAACTACTTTGCTGGACACTGTGATTTTTCCCTTCTTTGCCTTTGTCGTAGCTACTGGGGGTTTCAAGGCTTTACTCTTTTTGGGTTGTTTGTGGAGGTGAATTAAACAAATTGAGTGGTATGGGTGTGACTAGGGGGACTGCGATGGAAGAGGATGCAGAATTTGAGGCCTAAAATTATGTAAATGCGGGAAACAAATCAGAATCACTTGTTAAAGTTTGGACTACATGGTTAAAGCTATGTACCTTGGTATTAAGCTACTCAATGATTGGGGTTAGCTGTAGCCGCAACATTATAGCCACTGCCTCCTCTGATGTCTCTCCTGGTAGCGGGTCCGAAAACATGCCATCAAATGAATAGACGTAGACTCTGCTTCTGATCTCCATCACCACCCCTGGCCACGAACAAAATTCTGTGTGGAAAGTTAGTTCATCGATCTGAATATTCAGTGGCCTCATCTTGAAGGTCGAGTCTGGCACACATCCTGGCCTGATGAAGGTTTGCTTCTGGCTAACTCCAAACCACACTTGCGCAGAATAACTGTCTAGCAAGTTCCTTGGAATTCTCTACTGGCTTATCACGACATCAACCATCTGGCTATACCAGAACTTGAATGCTTCCTCATTCACTTCCTTAGTAATAGGGTCCCCTGATGCTTTCCAGTGCGTGAACTTCATGGCTAAGGGTTGTCCTGTTGCAACTTCCAGAGGCTGTCGGAAATGTGCTTTCATGACTAAATCTGTTTTTCCTTCAAACACTAAGCATTGTGTAAATTTCTCCACAATGGCTTTCCAAGTACTGGTTCCCCTCTTCCTCTCCTCCGTTAGGTACCAAGCTTGTGGAACCAAATCCAGTGAGTGTATAAACCTGTGCACCCATAGCTCTTCTGGATATCTTGTGTTTTTCCATTTTCCTCACATTCCTTCAAATGTTTTGTGGGGTCTGAGTTCCCTTGGAATTTTTCATTGAAGCATGGTCCTGCTTCTTCCTTGAACTTGGCTTCCAATGCTGCCGCAACCTTGTCCCATCGTGAAAGTGAGTTGCGGTGGTTAATCCACCATCTTGCAGATGTGGATTGTAAAGCCCTGTCCATGAGTGGGACCCTGTGGTCCTCTAGTACCTTATCTTCTATTTTGGTAATGAAAGTATTTACAACGTTCATATTGGACAAAGTTGGGTAATCTCTTACCTCGGTCCCGATCCAATTGATTCTTCCTATTTTGGTGCATCTTCTTGTATTAGTCTCATATCCCCCTTGCTTCCAATCATCCCAGGCTATCTCTAAGCCTAAGTCTGAGCTTTGAATGCTTCTCCAACTCATAGATCCCCCCGCTGTTGGGTTGATGTAATCTTCCCTTTTTACTGCAGTCATTTAATAAAGGTGGTCAAGAAGCTAAGAATCTTCTCTGTTATCCACAAACTCTGTGTATCGGGGACATTGATACGGGTCGAGTGGCTGAGTGACTCTAACATCCCCATCCTCAAATATCATCAGTTCCTTCTTCAAATCTATTACTGTGTAATTTTCAAAGGCTCATTCAATCCCCAATAATGCTGTATAGGGATATTTGTCCCCCATGATGTCAATGACTTCAAAATCCGTATACGTCTTTACTCCCGCGACATCGACCTTGACCTCCTCCAGTCTGCCTATGGGCACAATGTAGTACTGGTTCGCCATACGGAGTTGAATTGGTGAATATGTTAACCTCGGCCTTCCTAATGCTTCCCATGTCTTCCTTGGCAAAATATTGACATTGAACCCTAGGTCAAGCATGGTGTCTTTAATTTAGAATCCTGCAACTTGGGTATTCACCTGGAACTCTTTTCTTGTCCTTCTCTTATTTCTTTTGACCCTTCGTATGTATTTATGTGCTGCATTGGGTGATTCTCATGGTCCTATGGCCTGCTCCACTACTTCTTCCAGGTTCTGCTTTAATTGTTCCAACGTTGGCTCATTGTTAAATTTTTTTAGAAATAGACGAAACCATTCCTGAATCGTAGTACTTGAACTAGATTGGTTCTCGTTTTCTTCCCCGGTCTGTGTAAATTCAATGCCTTTGCTTCCCCCAAGCTGGGAAAAGGTTTCCACCGCTTCTTTAAAGAATTTCTTCTGTTTTTTTGGTCTGAAAAGTGGTTTTGGGGATGTTGGCCTTATCAATTTTATCAGGTCCATCATGTGTGCATCCTCCCTAGTCCTTTTTCCTCCTCATGACACGATGGCCACGTTCTGCATCACTTGATACTCCATGATCCTTAGCTCTGCATTTACCAGATTTTCCCCTCTTTTTTTGGCTCTTTCTTCCCATATTTTAATGATCTCTGGGAAATATTCTCTTGTGTGCATGTTAACCCTGCACTGAGAGCACCAGGGTCTTCTAGGAAGTGGACATTCCCTAGCTACGTGACCTTCTTGGTCATAGTTGTAACAATGTACTGGCCCTTTCCCTCTAGCTCGGCCTCCTCTCATGCCCCCCCACCCCCTGTCCTCGGGGAGCCTCATTCACTCTATATGAAGGCATGTCTAATTGTTCCGCTAATGCATCCAGAGCCCTGAACTAATCTTCGGTGTGTGTCGTAGAAGCACAGAGCTCACAATATTTTTTTTTTTGGAACGTTGGATTATTTCTGTAAGATCGAGCATAGGTGGGGTGGATGACCCATGCTCTTTCAAATCTCACAGTATTCAGTTGCGGCTGGATTCTGTTGTGCAGGGAACCCCACGTACTAGTGTTGCGGAGGATATACCCCCTGGGAGTTTATCTGTGCAAATCCTCTTATGGGTGGAGCTCCTTGTGCCCCTGTTGCTGATGTTCCTACATTCTAACCCCACAACCTAGGACATTCGGTTACCACGTGTCCTTCCACTAGACAGTGCGTACACCATACATTTAGCCTTGCCGGCCGCATTGGTTGAATTTCTTTCAGTTTCTTTGTTAGGCTATCTATTTGATGTTGTAGCCCTAGTATAGAGGGGTCCTAAGTCGATTCTCCTCCTTTAAATTCTTGCGGATATCCCGACATGACCTCTATCCTGATCGCTTGCTCCAATGCGTCTTATAACATCTCGATCTTCTATTGAGTTAATGGAGTTCTTATTAATGGAAGAAGAGCCTTGATGAACCAATCTCTTTGATGGTTTGGATCGATTGGATAGATGAGTTTTCCAATCGCATCCTTGAATCTACTCATTAGATCCCATGCAGTTTCCCCTTCTCGCTGCTTGATCTCCCACATCTCTAACAAACCTTGCTGATCTGTTTGGGGTAGTTTGAATTCCTTAACGAAATCCCTCTTTACATCTGCTATCATTGGGTTTTGATGAGACTCATGCCATTTTATAAACTAGCGTAGAGCTCTCTCCCTGAGAGTAGTTTGAACTTATATCAACTTACCTACCTCTGGCATCTTCCGAGCCCTCCATATGGCCTCGCAGAGGTACCAGTGTTGCTCTACATCATCATTACCCCTCCTAGAGAACTCTGGGTATCGGGCAAATGATCCTTCCATGCTTCCTTGTATGGGGGTTACTAGAACAAAACCCCTGACTCGTGGTTGTGAAACGGTGTGACTAGCACTGCTACTAGTCTGTATTACTGCCATGGACTGAACACTATTCAACTTGCTTAATTCATGTAACTTCAATTCTCGTAACTTAACAAAGATTTCACCTAGTGGCTGATAGAGTACTAGGAAAAGGTCGAGACTAGAGCTACTTGAACTTTGGGGAATAGAGTTACCTGGGATTATGGGTGCTGACCCCTCTCGGAATAGCTTCTCCATCGCAACATGAAACTCCACATCGAATGTCTCCTTGGGGCGCACGTCATCTCTGTCGTACTCCTTTCCCTTCTCTACTTGGGCTGGGCTCTTATACACCTACCACACTTCTTTGACAGTCCCCCCTACATCTTGGGAACCCATCTCACCTTCCATCTCCTTCGTCGTCTGAGGTGCCTCCTCCTTGTCTTTTCTGTTCCTTTCCTGTCTTTCCAACTCTTTGATCACCCTCTCTCACCACTTCTCAACGAGTTACACCCTTCGATGTCGATGTGATCGTCAGTCTCTCAACCTACTGGAGGTCTCAGCATCCATATCCCTATTCCCCTTTTAAACGTACTTGTAGCATCTTTCCCTTAGCTCCTTCCCCTAGTACTGGAGGTTTAGGTATCCATCTCAGATTTTTGGAACTCCATTAATCCGTCGTCTACCATCAACACTTTGATCCATAGGAGGATTTCCTTCAATAACTCTTCGCGCAGCCCTGATCTGAATACGTCCTCCACTTTCGAAAAATACTGGTAGCATTCAGTTGCAAACTCCACGATGTATCCTTCCAAGGTAGATTGTACCCATAAATCTATAGCTTGGGTCAAATCGGTATCCAATTGATGGAGTGCTGCCATATCTATGTGTAACACTTGCGACAGACCTTCTGTGAGCCTCTTTGGACTGTCTTGGCCTGTAACCTCTGCAACTAGTTGTAGAGTTCTTCTAGGAATTTTCCCCAGAAGATCTCGTAAATATCACTGGTGGATTCAGAGAATAGAACCCGATTTCTAACAGCTTTCTCCCTTTTCTGTCTCAACTTTGCCTGCTGAGCAATGAATTGATCTAGGTGATTATCCTACCAGTTTCATATTTCCTTCTCGAAAATCCGCAATACCATGATCTAACTCCAATATGGAATTTCAGGTCCCGACAATGGAACCATTTGTTGGCGAGGGAGAAGGTCTCTTGGGCAAGACCCAGGTTCAGAATGGAGGCCAACAATGTTTCCACAGTAGTCTAGCACAACGCCAACATTTTCACCCTACTCCGAGGAGCAGAGAGTCTCACCCGAGGCATGCCGCAAACTTACTAAGGTTAGGAGCAGATCAAGTTTCGGTCAAGCAGAACATATGCATAAACCAGACAGAACTAAGTACTTTGGATCCAGGTAAATATTCCGTAGATGACAACACTTATGAACACATTCAGAATGATAATAAAAAATTTAAAATAACCCGCTCATTCGGCTAAGCCATAACATCACACAGAATTTAGAACAACAACCTTAGATGATGATATATTTCATTAATCAACAAATGTCATTACAAATCTCCTCAGAGCGATACTAGCCGAACGGATTACAATAGTGTTATACAAAAAAGGATAGAACGAACAGAGAGAGAGAGAGAGAGAGAGAGAACAGAATGAGCAACACAAACAGAGCTCTCCTGCGGCTCCTATTCTCTGATCCCTACTGCGCCAACCTTATTCCTCCGCTGGCCGGCTGCCTATTTGTTCCCTCATGAGCACGACTGGCAGTTCTTCCCTTATTTCCACTCAGATGTTTGATGCTTCTCTCTGAACATCGGGAGTTCTACTGCTTGTCTTTTGTTGCTCCCTTCTACCATCTATGCTTGCTCCTGCAATAGCCGCGCCACCTATTCTTCAGTTCTTCGCAACCGTGATAGCTCTCTGCCTACCGTGGTTGCGTTCCGCCACCTGTTATCCGCAACTCAAAACTATTTAATTTCAAAACAAGGGCCTCAACAGACTTGATAGTATTTGTACTACTGAACATACATGTTGGGAGCTTAAGGCTTATGCTTGACACTTGTAGACAACATCATATCTCTTTGAATATGAAGAAGTTCATATTATTTGTACCTTTTGGTACATTATTGGGACAGGTTGTTTGCAAGCAAGGAATTATGGTGGACCCTACAAATATTGTTGTCATTGTAAATTTTGATCCACCTAAGAAAGTAAGGCAACTACGCACTAAATTGGGACATACAGGATACTACAAAAAATTCATTAAGGGGTATGCATAGATCATTGTGCCAATGGAGAAATTTCTGAAGAAATATGTGACTTTTTAGTGGGATGGAGAATTCCAAAAGAGCCTCGACATACTAAAATAAAAAAATGGTAACTACGACTATTCTAGTATTCACTGACTGGAATAAGGAATTCCATGTTCATGTAGATGCTTCTTGCATAGATTTAGGAGTGGTATTGGCACAACCTGGTGAAGGAGAAATTGAAAATCCTATAGATTTTTCAAGTAGGAAGTTGTCTACAACTGAGAAGAACTACACTACCATCGAAAGAGAAGGTCTAGATTGTAGGTTTTAACCTTGTACAGAAATTATCTACAAACGAATCTTAAAACAGAAAATAAACAATAGCAAGAGCATAAAACATAAAACAGATAAACACAGAGATTTTCCCCTGGATCCCAAATCGGGACGGCTAGCTTGATTTTTCATTATATTCCTTTTAGTGTTACAACACATATATATACATGCTGAAGCATACATAAACCCCAATCCATTAACCCTGGATTAGAACATAACCATAGTTCCCTTGATTGGATCTACAAAACACCAGGGGCCGAAAACCATCGTCCCTCAAAACCATGTGCAAACTCATGCACAAATCCATGGGTGGGTCTACCTATGAGTAGGTCCGCACACCAAAAAAACATTTGCCGGGGCGCAGCCCCGGACCTTGATAGGGTGGGCTGCTATGCCTGGTGCAACGTACAGCATGTGGGGCTAGTCGTGGAAATAATATAACACATACCCAACATAGATATGGTGTATTCTCTACATAAATTCAAACATTATTTTCTAGGATCACATTTTAAGATGTTTATAGATCATTCTGCATTAAATACTTGGTCAATAAGCATGCCTTAGGAGGGAATATTTTTCGATGGTTATTGCTATTTAGAGAGTATGAATTTGAAGTTGTTGTTAAAACAGGAAGGCTGAATGCAAGACCTGACCATATGTTGAGATTGGAAACAAGAGAAAAACCAACTAGCATAGAAGATAATCAAAGTAGAAAATGACCACTTTGTAGACATTATTTACCTTTTGACTATAGGAATGGCTCCTTAGGAATATACTACGCAGCAGAAGAAGGAATTGGTGGTGAAGGAAACTGATTTTTCATTGATAACAAGACAACTATATAAGATGGGACTAGATGAGATACAAAGGTCAATGATTCTATCAGAAGCTCATGGAGGTGCAGCTGGTGGACATTATGCAGGAAATGATACTGCATAGAAGATATTAAGAGAAGGATTGTGGTGGCCCACACTACACAAGGATGCAAAGGAGTATTGTAGAGCATGTGATGTATGCCAAAGAAAATGGAAGCCCTCTAGAAGATATGAGATTCCATTAGTTCCACAAGTGACATTGAAGGCCTTTTAAAAATGGTGTATTGATTTTTTTGGACCTATCTGCCCACCTGGAAAGAAGTCTGGTGCAAGGTATATAATAACTGTGCTTGATTATTTGAAAAGATGGGCTGAAGTAGAACCAGTAAGGAACTACAGCATAGGCACTGCATCAATGTTTATTTTTGAGCATATACTCTCTATATTTGGGCATCCAAAGATATTGATGAGTGACCAAGGCTCACATTTTCTAAATAATACTATTGAAGCATTGAATAAGGAGTTCCAAGGCTATCACCAGAAGAGTACTCCCTATCACCCTTAGGCCAATGGGACAGTGGAAGCATTTAATAAGATTTTGGAAATTGTGCTCACCAAAGTATGCAATGTCAATAGAGATGACTAGGATCTCAGAATTTTAGCTATGTTATGGGCTTACAGGACCACTTATAAGAAGTGGATAGGTCAGACACCCTTCAAGCTTGTATATGGACAAGAATTTGTGATTCCCATGGAGTACATTGTGCCTAGCTTTATAATTTCATCCTTCATAGATATGGCAGACCTCAAAATAATGGAGGAAACAATGTCACAATTGGCTTCTCTGGAAGAGGACAAATTTGTAGCAGGATTCCATCATCAGGTGGAGAAATCAAGATATAAGTATTGGAATGATAGAAATTTTAAGAATAATAAGTTAAAGGTAGGAGACCTTGTAACTTGTTCTCCTCTATGACAGTAAATTTGTAAAATTTCAAGTAAACTTCAAAACGCATTGGTTGGGCCCATATATTATAAAGCATATCACTCATGGAGGTGCAGTTCAATTGGAAATGTTGAATACATAAATGATTTAGGGAAGGGTAAATGGTAGTAGGTTTAAGGTGTATAGGGACAACCCTGCCCCTAGAGCTTCGCGCTAAAGAAGAAAAATTAGGAAAGTCTTAGTGCCACCTGCAGTTGAAAGTGGGAACTGAAATATAAAATACTCTATAGAAAGAGAGCTTCGACGAAGGGAGTTGCTACGCTATAGTCTAGATTATGTCAAAGTTCACAGGAGCCAAAACATAAGAAGGGTTATTCACCATAGTATAAGGTGCATCAAAGTTTGCAGGAAAAATATGACTGTTAAAAGGGAAACTTGTCGTTGGCAGAGCAGAAAATTTCATTTATGGAGACAAGTTAGCAAGGATCTAGGAAGAGATATGTAGTTAATGAACCAGATATGAATAAGATTTGATCTAATAATGGGGTTAGAATATCAGGAGGGCTATAAAAATTTGTGTCCCGCCAAGATTTTGGAAATTTGCTATCTGAGATCTTCGAAATGATTGAGTATTGAGAAATTGCATATTTTGCGCTGTTATATGAACACCGAAGAGTTCATCCGCATTTTTGAAAAGAAAGGTATAGCAGGACTCATGGAGGCTACAACACCATCTACTGCACCTGCATCATCACCATCAACCACAACAACACCTTTCTTGCATCGAACATCGCCAAGAAAGAAGACAAATACGAAAGCGAGAACAAATAATAAGTAAGATAAGAATCCCGCCAAACCAAAACGAGAACCCAAACCTATCGACGATAGCGAAGAGGAAGAAAAACAGATGGAGATAGAAGGAACAACAATTCCATTTCCACTGCCACCATATTTCCATCTAGGAGACCAAATGCTAAACCCATGAAGGACTCCAAAGAGGCGAAGTATGGCACATTCACACCATCGCTGCCGGAGAAAGTACCATTTGAGGGAGAGCTACTAGGAAGTATCCCAAAACTAAAGTTATCTGATTCAGAATTCAATGACTGAAGAAAATACTCGTATTTTGTGCCATGTAGATACTGTTACAGGTCAAAAAACTTCCTCATCAGCTCAGAGGAGAAGATAAATATGGAAGGAATACAAGGACCTAAACTAAACCTACTTCTGCCAAGGTAACACACCCCTATAACAACACAAGAGCGTTATAACGCACCTGATCAATGAATAGGCCGTGTTAGTGGCTAGGGTGATGCTTTGTTTACACTAGAGGGTAGTGGTACCTGTGTTTTGAGTTTGAAACCGGAAAAACCCGCAGAGAATGATTTGAAATCCTAGCTTTTTATCATAAGAGAGTCAGTACAAAATGGAAACTGCAAAGCACTAGTCTCTTATTGGGCCTTGCCAAAAACATCTGAACTCTCAAGGATGGAAAAACCATGGGAAGTTGAGGAAAAATCTTGGTTTTTTCCATTTAGAACTCGTGGAAGGATAAAGGAAATGATTGCTCTCTCCATCTCCTATAAAATGGAGCTGATGGCTCTTGGTTCAAGGTCGAAGGATTTTCAAAGTTTTGAATACTTGTGAAGTAGAGCATTATTGTTGTAGTGTGAAGGTCAAAATTCAAAGAGGTTCATTGAGAAATTGTTGATCAAGACATCACCACATTGAGAGATAGAGAGATTGGAAGGCTGAGGAGGGCTTGGTACAACCGACAGTTGTAATCCTCCTTTTTATAAATCAATAGAACTGTATCTATTTTTTCCATTCTGTTAGGAATCTGTAACTTCAACAGATTGGTGAGACTAAAGATGTAGAGACAACATTTGAACCACTTTGGGATTCTAGAATCTAGCCCTCCTGAATCCAGAGAGGGATCTCTCTATAAGTGCAAAGATTGATTTATCTTTAAGGTTTGAAATGTGATATTAGGCTAGTTATGAAGAACAAAGTTTTTGTTTGTTTTGGTTGGGAAAAGATATATGAAGGTGAAGGAAGTCTAAATGAAGGGTGAAGGTGAATGAAAGTGAAGATTAATTCAGCTAACAAGATAGGAAAGAAGCAGCTTCAATCCATTGGGCTATGGAGTCATAATAGGATTTAATTGAAACGGCAAGGTTCAAGAGTGGTCTATGGGGCAAGTCATCTATGTCATAGGATCTCTTTAAGTTGATTTTATGGAATGGAATGGAACAATAAGAAGGGGAATCAAACAAATGAAGAACAAAGAGCAGCCTAAGATCAAGTAAGTACTTTGAAACTATCCTGCTTTTGGCATGCACTTAAGAAAGACATAAAAGTTATCTAAGATTAGGTAAGTACTTTGAAACTAGTCTGCTTTCGATGCAATTTCAATAGAAAACATTTAAAACAAAAAATAGAATAGCTTAAGATCAAGTAAGGACTTTGAACCTATCCTGCTTTCAGCATACTCAGAGGGAAAATTTTCAAAGCAACTGTTGGAGAAGAAACTAGAGGACAGGGCTCACCATAGACTTCCCTAGTTCGACTTTAATTAGCAAACTTATCAAGACAACACTCAAGATAAAAAAAGAATAGTCTAAGATCAGGTAAGGACTTTGAACCTAGCTTGCTTTCAAAATACTCTTAGGGAAACTTTCAGACAACCTTTGGAGATAAAACTAGAGGACAGGGCTAACCATAGACTTCCCTAGTTCAACTTTACTTAGTATAAAATTAAAATAACATTCGAGAACAATGTTTAAAATCTAGACAGTAAGAGAAGGGAACGCCAACATCTTGACTTCTTGGACTGCATTAAATCATTCTTAAACAACACAATTTGGAGGAAAACATATAGATAAAGCTTATCAGTAAGAGCAGGGTACCTTTGACAGTAAATCCTAACTCTATAACTGTTGTTCTTTATCAGAGAAGATGGACAGAATGGAAACAAAAATAAAATAAAAATATACAATAATAAAAACATCACCGTTGACATAGACCAGGCTCCCATAAATTAGCTTGTATTTGATGCTCCAAACTAGTTACAATCTTCAAGTCCAGTGGGTCTCTATAGCTTCAAACTTTTCATCTCAACTTAAGTATCTTCAATTACAAACAGAGCTTACAACAGCTTCAGAAAAATATTTCCAAGCGACAAATATGCAGTGACCAACCTTTATCTCATCTTCTACAGAAGTATTTATAGAAGGAATGAGGAGGTGGGATGAGATAAAAGATCTTCTAGGTTCAATTAATACAGTTTAATGATTCTCGGCCCTTGAGGGGCTCAATGGAGAAACTTTCTGATGTTTCCTCTGTATTAATTGATTTTCATTAAGTATTAAGATTGCTAGGAGAGTTTGTTGACTTTAAGGCTCTTTCTTATCTTTGTAATAACTCTGATGACAGTTTACAATAAGTTCTTTTGATTTGAAATAACCATTCAGCTGTATTGAAGCAAATATCTTTTGTTCTGCAATAAATATGCCTCCTTCGATTGCTTTGAGGCTACAGGTGTCTTTCTGGTAGCCGGAGAGGATTCAATTAGCCTCTGATGTGGCAGTGGAGGCTTTCTCAAACTGATAGATATTATTTTTTTGACCTAAAACATGGCTAATTTGCTTTTGATCTGTGTTCTAGGCCTAATTTGACTTAATCCCTGTCTTCAGGTCTTCAGACTATTTTTAACTGTGGATTAGGCCTTTGATAGCTGATTTTACACCTTAATACCTTACAAATGTGTTAAAACCTTTAAACATTGATTTCTGCTTTGATCTTATCCCTGGATACTGATACTCTTTGTCTGTGGAGTTTGCTGTGTTTTGTTGCTATGTAGGCGTTACAAAGGGTTTTTAAAAATAGCTTCAGTGCTCATGAGGCACGGATGAAACATGATATGGAACTCTGCAGAGTGATCTCCTTCACGAATAAAGGCCCGAGGGATCGTCATCCCCAACCTTTGATTTCTTTTAAGACAATGGAAAAACCATTAAAACCTGCACAAACAAACGAAATTATAAAAACTTGCGTGGATGGGTTAAACTGCTTTGGAGGTTGAGGTTAGATCGCAGCCGTTGAATGAAAGAATCCAACAACGAGGATTGCTCGCTGGGATCAAAAGGGGAGGTGGTGGAAAAACGGTGGTGGAGATTAAATCCAGATCGTTGACCTGCGAAGATCAACGGTCGAGATTGATCAGGTTTATATAAGGCAGAGGGGGCTACATTATAGAGAAATAGGAGAATATACAAAGGAAATGGGTGAGAAAACTTTGGCGGAGGGAAAATAGGGTTAAAATGAAATTTGGGGTTTCGGAAAGACTCTGGGCCATCGGATTAGATCAGCCAACAGAGATCAATGACAGAGATTTGTTGATGAGGTCTCTTGGAAGAATGTCGGAGTGCAATAGTGTAATGGTTAGACTAAACTAGGACCGTTAGATCTTAGAGATCAATGGTGGAGATTGAGAATGAGGGAATGTAATGTAAATGGGGGAAAGATGGTTTGGCGGAAAACCATAATGGTTTTCACGTAGATCTGAGGTGAAAAGGTGGTATTTCCTTTTTGAACGCGATATGCGTTAGAGCTTGACACGTGGCTTTTTAAAACCACCCATATCGCGTAAAATTAAAACATTAACCTCCAGACACGAAATAACGCGAAATCGTGTGCTAGCCATTAGATCTAGGGCATCAGATCAGACGATTGTGAGGAGAGCACAATGGAGGTAAGATGCACGGGCGGAAAATGGTGGGTCGAGCAAAGGCGATTTTAATCTGGGCCATTGGATCAAGGAATGAACGGTCTGGATTCATTGATGGGAAGGTAGGTCCCAAAGGAGTTGGGCCTACTGGGTCGAATATGGATCATTGATCTACAGAGATCAACAGTGGATCTTCACCAAAGAACTTTATACAACAGGGTTTATGAAACAACAGAGGGTTCAGGGTTTGATTTGGACCATTGGATCGGTGAAATGAACGGCCTAGATGTAATCGCAGGGTCAACGGTCGGCGGAGGAGAGAGGAAAAGTACAAATAGAATTTGCGATGCGATTGCATACTGACCGTCGGATCTGGGAGTCAGATCGACGGTTGAGTTTTAATCTGATGGACAAACGTAGAGAAATATGGGCGGAGTTTCGATCAATCTGGACCGTCGGTTCTTGTGGATTCGATGGTCTAGATTGGATCGCATGATTTCAATCGGTGGGGAGAAAGGAATGGCAAAAAGTTTTTTTGCGATGCGATTGGATTGGAGCCATTGATCAAGGAATGAAATCGATAATGGAGATTAGTTTATGGATGCCAAAGGTGGATATGCAGGTTTTGGAACGGAGTGATGTCGACCGTTAGATCTGGGCATGGTGGAACAGATCAATGGTTGGGAAACCATCGGAAGGTTGCAATCGGAGGTAGGCCACAAATCTTTGCAATGCATCTAATGAAAACTCCGATGTGATGTTCTGATGCTCGTTGATCGGTTTTAGATCAACGTCTGACAATTCACTAAACCATGAACTGTCAGGTTTTGTGAAAACATAGGAAAGTTGGGTTTTTAATAAAATACAAAGGAAATTTTGTTTCAGGAAAGGGTTTTTTTTTATGGCGTTTAGTGCTCGATTGCGGGGCTCAGGGTTATATTAAAAGACAAAGGGATCGGGGGTTTTCAAAGAAGAAAGGGCCTAATCACATCGGAAAAAATTGGAAGGAACCAACAAGGGATTGTTTGTTCACTTGCGATGTGATTAGCCGAGAACTGTTGATGCGGTTTTGGATTAATGGCCAATATTCATTTAAACTCCGAACTATCCGATTAATGTAATATCAAAGGGAAAGTTGGGTTTTATGAATTTCAAAGGAGGAAAAGGTTTTGGACTGGGGTTTAAGGACTTTTAGCACCCGGTTGCAGGCTTATGGTCTTATGAGAGGTGGGGTTTATAGAAGTTAAGCCCTTGGGGGCTAAAACTCTACATAATGTAATATAAGTGTTTACAGGCTAAAAACATAGTTTTTAAGCCAATTTTTAGGGTTTCGACAAGGGAAAGAAGACTTTTCAAACAAAATGGTAGGAGACCAAATGGTTTTAAAAGGGTCTTGAAGTGATTTTGAAGGTTAAAGTGAGGAAAATGGAGGATTTTTTTATGAATGAAACGAGGGGAAAAATGAAGGGAAAAATGGGTTTCTAGCAGTCTTTTTCTTTAGGAAAACAACAGATTTTTCAGGATTATGAGGGAAAAAATAGTGAATATTAACTCAAGAACAAGTTGTCTTCATAAGACTTTAAGAACTCACAATTTGGCCAAAAATTGTTTCTTGAAAGCTTAAAAATGATTTAAGCCACCATTTGATATGAAATTTTTTTATAGGTGGCTAACAACGACTCCAACTTGGGATGGCAGCTCCTTGGAGGTGCCAAGAACCTCAGACGTGTCTTCTCTGGAAGTTGATCAATGCCTCATCCATTGGGCTTCACTTGCTTTCTTTGCTAATATTCTTTTGCTCTGACAATGTTAGCAACCATTAAAACCAATGGAATTCTACCAAAACAAGCTTTCTACCTACACAATCCTAATGATCTAACATTTTTTCTTTTTTTTCAGAGTGAATTTGGATTGGAAAACTCTTTTTACAAACATTTTATTCTTTTGAAAGAAAAAAAAAACTAGTCTAAGTCTACTTCTTATTTCTCCATGAACTCAGATTAGGCAGTTGAGTTCATAAGATTCTCTACCTAATCTAATATCTGTTAGGATTAGACTGTCTAACAGATTTTTATTCACTAAATTCTAAAACAGAAATTTAAAAGAATTTAAGTCAGGATTGAACAGTCTAACTTGTTGCTGATCTACGGCATAAAAACTAGCTGCACATAGATAATTCTTTGCAGAAAAATAAAGCAAAACGGTGAAGGCTTAAGATTTGAAAACTAAATAAGATCCTTCACTTCTCTTCCAGCTCTGTTTTTGAGTTTTTTTTGAGCTGTCTTACATTCATTTTTGGTTCAAGTTTTGGGCATATTAGAACCAGTTTGCTTCTATTTTTGGCTCAAAATTAAAACAGATTAGAGCCATGCTTCTTTTGAAACTCATAGGTTCAGATTTTTAGATTGTTTAAACCTTTATTTTCCTATCCTAATATACCTAATTGATAAGCCAAGATTAAGCTATTTGACAAATCTAATTCACTAACCTATAAGCAGTAAATTGAAATCTAACTAGTCATGATTAGGCTGTATGACTAACTAGGAGTGTGTTTCTTAGGAGTGGCATTTGAGCTTGCACACTTTCAGATCTTGTTTCTCTTTTTTCTTTTGGTATGGGGCTATACCTTTCTTATTTTTACAATCTGCCCTCTTTTTCTTGTTCTATTGTTTTTATATTTTTTCATTTTCTAACTTTGAATCCAATGAAGAGTGTGACATTCACAATGAGAAAAAACAAAAAGGCTTCCAAACTGATGTGGTCAAGAGAAATAATGTTTGAGCATCCTGCCATTGACAGGGCCCCCAAACAGTTCAACTCCATTTAATTCTTGTAGAAAATAGGCATTGTTACCAGCAGCAGAATGAATAAGATAAGGACCAAGCCATTAATTATCAAATTTCCCATGCTTGCCATTATCTTCTCTCCTTGAATCCCACTTTAAAAATATGTCACCAATGCTGAAATCAGTGGCCTTTGTCCTTCTATCAAAAAGCTTCTTGATGCTCTCTTGCTTTTGTAATGCTCTGTTGTAGACCTCCTCTCTATTTTGCTAAATATGTATGGTCTGATTTATTCTTCTGACCATGTTATTTTCTTTAGACTGTACTTCTTGGATTAGCTTCATGATTGGCACTCCTAGGCTGGTTGGAAAAATTGCATCTATTTCGTATACAAGCTGGTAGGGTGACATCCCAATTGATTTTTTAAGTGTCAACCTGTCAGCCTAAAGTGCATGTACTAGCTTTGTGTGCCATGAATTCTTATTTTCCTCCAACAACTTCTTGATTATGTTCACCAAAATTTTGTTTGAGGACTCTGCTAGCCCATTACCTTGAGGGTAATAAGCAGTAGAATGACCCAATGTAATATGATATTTGTGACAGAATTCAACCATCCTTTTGGATCCAAATGCAACAACATTGTCAATAATAATCTTCCTAGGGCAGCCAAATCTAGATAGGATATGAGTTTTGAGAAATTTTATAATAACAAAGTCATTGGCTTGCCTAGACCCCACTGTTGAAAAGGAGTTTCAACAATGATTAGATGCAAAGGGAAGGGCCGAAATTTTCTTTTGACTTCAAAGAGTTGACATTAATGACATGCAATGATCATTTTATGGACATCATGAAAGAGAGTGGGCCAATAGTAACCAGCTCTAATGATTTTGTTGGACGTTGTCTTCCAGTAGAGGTGGCCTCCACATTCTCCTTCGTGGAACTCATGCTTGATTTTCTCTGCATCATTCTCAGGCAAACATTTAAGCAATAACCCACTAGCATTTTTCTAATAAAGACATTTATCTAAAATGTAGTAGTTAACAGCTTTTAACTTTAAAAACCTTGGCTTTGTTTTTGTGAAACCAGGAGGTGTATTTAAATTGAGCAAAACAAATAAAATATCATCCTACCAAGAGGAATTCATAAAATAATCTTCAACAATGGGAGTTGACATTTCCTCTTGTTCATCTAAGGCATTTATCATGTTTATATCAAGAGCTTCAAAATTAGACTCAGCCATTAATCTTGCTAGTCCTTGGCCTTTAATGAGTTTAGTGGGCTTGATTTCTAAATCATATTCAAGTATCACAGCTATCCACTTACCTCTCTTGCCATCTGGGTCCTATGTTAAAACGTCCTTTACAACTAAGTTTGGGACAAAGGAAATTATGTGGTAGTGCATAATGTAAACTCTGAAGTCTTTTAAAGCTTTGACCAAAGAAAAAGCTTGATTTTCCATGATGTTGTACTTCAGAGGAGCATCTCTCAATGCCTTACTAAAGAATGCAATGGGCTGCTCTTGTCCCTGTGGATTTTTTTGCAATAGGACAACAGCTATTGTATGTTCTGATGCGAATGAAAAAATGAAAAAATCCTTTGAAAAATTAGGACTTATGAGAACTAGTGTTTTGGTTAATGCTTGTCTTACCAGCTCAAAAGACTTATTTGCTTCCAAGATCCATTTAACTCCTTGTTCCTTTTTCAGCATGTTTGTAATGTTTCTAAGGAGCTCAGCTAAGTTGGGTATGAACCTTCTCAAGAAATTTATTTTTCCAATGAAATATTGAAGTTCCTTGATGTTTCTAGGATGAGTGATTTGCAATATGGCCTCAATCCTCTTTGGGTCTATCTTTATCCCCTCTTCTGATATGATGTGCCCAAGGAGTTTACCTTCTTGGAGACCAAACAATGTTTTCTTAGTATTTAAAGATAACCCAAAATTTCTTCATTTCTTAAAGACTATTCTTAAGTATTTTAGGTGTTCTTCATCTGTTTTGGAAAAAACAGTGATATCATCAAGGTAAATAATGATGAAGTAGCTTGATTCTTCCGAGAATACAATATCCATGGTTCTCTGCAAAGTAGCACCATCATTCATTAAACCAAAGGGCATTTTCACATACATGAAAGTGCCCCATGGTGTAGTAAAGGCTATCTTTAATTGATCATCAGGATGTACTAAAATTTGATTGTACCCTGAGAAGCCATCTAGCAAAGAAAATTCTTTTAGAACTAACTACCCTCTGTAAAATATGATCCATCTTGTGTAAAGGGTAGTTGCACTTCAATGAGGCTTTGTTTAAGTCTCTAAAGTCAATAAAAAGCCTAATCTCTCCTGTTTTGTTCCTAACTGACACTAAATTAGACACCCACTCTGAATATCTAATAGGAACAATAATCCCAACTTCATACATTTTCTTGATTTCCTTCTCAACCAAAGGTAATTGGAAAGGGTTAATTCTATGCAATTTTTGCTTGAAGGGCTTTTGGTTTTCTTTGAGAAGTATCTTGTGCTAGATTATCTCTATGTCATAAGATTTTGGATCCTCATAACTCCATGCGAAAACATCCAAAAATTCTTTAAACAACTCTATGTATTTCAGTTTGATGTGAGCTGGTAAAGTTTTAGACAGTTTGATCATATTTTGTTTTAGTTCACTGCCTATATTACACTCTTCTACTTCAGTTTCAACAATAATCCTAGCTTTAAAACATGCACTTGTTTCAGCCCCACTCCTTAGTCCCCCCGACTACTCACGCGACTTTCTCCTCTACCTGGCAGCCTCACCATCCTCACTTGGAATGGTTCTGGTTCAAGTTCACAATGACAACAGTGAAAATGTGATATACTACTTGTCAAAAGTGCTAATCGGACCCGAATTACGTTCTTCACATGTAGAGAAACTTTCTCTGGCAGTATTTTTTCCGTCACCCGACTCCGACACTATATATTGCTGTGACAGACTACGATTATTTGTTTGGAGAACCCCATGCGACACATCCTGTCTCAACAAATTATTGGAGGAAAATATTCCAAATGGATCATAATCCTCCAACAATTTGATTTGGTATTCACAGCTTCCAAAGAAAATAAATCCCTCATCTACGTCGAATTATTGTCAGACCTTCCCAAAATTGACCTAGGAGAAGTGGCTCATGATCCATTTCCTGATGAATCTGTATACTTGGTTGATTCTTCGGACCCATGGTATGGAGACATTTTGGTCTACCTACAAACCCAACGCTTCCGCCCAACTCTCACGTCCGACGATCGTCTTCATCCTCGTGCTAAATAATACATTATATCGTCGTGGTATCAATACTATTCTTCGACATTGTCTCACTTTAAATGAAGCGGAACACGTTTTGAATGACTGCCACGCAGGGGCGTGCGGTGGTCATCTTTCGGGCATAACTATTGCCCAAAAAATCCTGTGCACAGGTTACTATTGGCCCACTTTGTTTAAAGATTGCAATGCAACGGTCCAGAAGTGCCATCCATGTCAAATTTTCACGAAGAAAATGTGTGCCCATCCTGCCCCTCTTCATCCGGTTATCTCCATTGGTACTTTCGCTAAATGGGGAATTGACTTCGTCACCTGCAATCCCACTTCGGAAAATGGACACAATTACATCGTGGTTGCGGTTGACTATTTTACAAAATGGGCAGAAGCCATTCCCACTTTTAAGGCTGATGGCGAAACCGCTGCTCTCTTCCTGTTCAATTAGGTAATCTGTCAATTTGGCATACCCCTATGTATTATCACAGATCATGGATCCCACTTTCAGAATCATATGATGACCGAATTAACATCCATGCTAGGTTTTTGTCAAGATCAATCTTCGTCTTATTATCCTCAAGGTAATGGTCAAGTCAAAGCCATAAATGTCATCCTCAAAACCATGATTTGTCGATTGGTCGGAAACCATAAAACCACATGGCATTGGAAGTTGTATTCCGCGTTATGGACATACCGAACGTTAGTCAAAACTGTCACAGGCTTCATGCCATTTCAACTTGCATTCAGCCTGGAGGCAGTACTTCCAATCCAGTGTGAAATTCCATCACTCAAACTCGTTGTGGAACTCCTGCCTGGAATCACCGCCACAGAAGAGTGCTTGCTCTCGCTCGATCATTTGGACGAAACTCGTCGAGATGCTACCCTAGCACTCGAAGCTCACCAGCGCCGAGTCAAAGCTCAATACGACAAATCTGTCAAGCCTCATTCTTTCCAAGAGGGTGATCTCGTTCTACTCTATTATCAGAAACATGACCTCTTGGGGCTAGGAACACTCCAACCATTATGGCTTGGTCCTTACATCATCACCAAAGTCCTCTCAAAAGGGGCTTACAAACTTCAAGACTATAATGGAATTCCGCTCGCGGAGCCCTGCAACGGGCTCTATCTAAAGAAGTATTTTGCCTAGTTTCACACTAGGCGTATGCTTTGTAATTTTATGTATATAAGTTTTGCCTATTATTTTGATGTCTCTGGATATTTTTTGGTTTTTAAGGTGTTTTTCTCATCTACAATCTTTTTCCTTCACATAGATGCCATCATCCTCCTTATCATACGTTGGATACGTGGACAGTGCTAGTCGTCACACTAGACACATTGCTTCAACTACTTGGGTTCTCTACACTCTTGAGTCGGAAATTCTTGGTTCTGGGGGAATTTTCCTAGGTAGCGCCACCAATAACGTTTCCGAGTACATGTCAGTAATCCAACTCCTCACGGAGGCGGTGTCTCGTGACATCTCCAATTTAGTGGTCAGGTTAGATTCCCAACTCTTCAATATGCAGTTAAACAATCATTATTGTATCCTTCATCTAGTCTTGTTACGTTATTTTTTAAGGGTGCAACTTTTAGAACGTCAATTTCAAACAATCACATTTGAGCACGTTCCTAGAGAATTTAATGCATTAGCCGATTCTTTGGCAAACTATGTGTTAGATTGGCATTTGTCACATTTGTTATAAAATATTTACACATGAGTATATATATTTTTTATCCCATTGAAAATACATAAAAAATTAAAAAACACAAAATCACCAAAAATTATATATTATATATATGTGTCAATACAATAATTTACATGTTCTTCCAAAACTTGGGTGTTTTACAAAAAAATTGGCTATACTAAAGCCACGCTGATACTTATACATCCGCTTTGCTAGCTAAGCCTGATGCTCATGATAACATACAACTGCTCTGGCTATCCTCCTTTGAGGCACCAGGTATCTCTCCGGCACACCTACGGTATGCCGCTGCAAACGAACTGGAACCTCCCGCATAGGAAGGGGTGGTATACCCATACTTAAACCCTCCAGGTTTTTAGAGAGTTCATGTAAGACCTGGGAATCATCATCCCCGACGGCTTTCACATCCTCAGCTGGTGCGCCAGCCCTGGGTAGCTGCAGTCCTCGTCGTACATAGCGAGGGGCCCCAACTAGGCGGACTGGTGCCACATCTGTGTCAAGAAAACAAGCATCATGTCAAAGCATAATTTTCACCCTATTTCAACAAAAAAATTGCATAAAAATTCAAAACAGTGAAAATGAAAGTCTTCTGACCTTCTTATAGCCATTTCAGAGGGCATGACTCTCTTAGCTAGTCTGCAAAAAGTCGTGAATTTTTGATGCATATGTGTCGCAACTATTGAGATTAGTTACTGATGTTCTGATGAGTGATCAAGATCTATATGGAGATAGAGCCATGTTTTGACCTTGATTTTGAGCATTCTTTTAATGGTATTTTTCTTGCTCATTAATTCGAAAAACCTTGATTTCTCTTCTTCGGACTCGTTAAACTTATACGAAGTCGATTTCGAACGTTATTTTTATGGTCTTTTTCTTGCTCATTAATCCAAAAAACCTAGATTTCTCTTCTTTAGACTCGTTAAAACTGATATGAAGAAGCACTGAGCTTTCTTTTTAGGGACCTTTTTCTCGCTCACAAAACTGAAAAAACCCTGAGTTTCCTTTTTCGGGCTCGCTAAACTACCATGAAAAAGAGTAAGGAGCCATTCTTTTCCTCTTTTTTCAAAGCTCTTTAAACAAAACAAGTGATCGAGTTTTCTCCGCATGACTCGTTAAAATTTGACGGAGAGCATCGAGTTTTTCTTTGTTGGACTCGTTAAAAATTTCACAAAGAGTACTGAGTTTACTTTGTCTCCTGAGCGTACTCATAACACAATGAGGTATACGTCCATCGAACATATATTTCTCACTTTTCCGGCTTCGATGGACTAACTCATGGAAAATGAACTGTTTCAGGCTTACTATTCTCCCTTTGTCATTCCCGGTTATCAAGACATGACAAAGGTACCCCATGGAGTTGTCTTTTATGAAATTTTTCAGACTCTCTAAACGTGAAAAATTCACCGAGTTTACTCGTCTGGACTCGTTAAACCTAATCAGACGAGGAACGGAGTTGTCTTTTACGATATTTTTCAGACTCTCTAAATATGAAATTCACCGAGTTTACTCGTCTGGACTCGTTAAACCTAATTAGACGGGGAAATTTTTTGACAAAATGGATACTACCTCTATTACATTTCAGAAAGGTCGATTTGGTAGAAAAAATCTTGAACATGACACTTCAAAGAAAACTCTTTCGCAGTTAGTCGAACCCTACCATCTATGAGTATTAGCCTTCATCTCCTAGTGTCCTACACTGGTAAAATCATAACAAAATCTTTGGTGTTCATTAAGCCTCAGCTGCCTAGTACCCTGTTACAATGCCTTCTATTGTTCAGGCAGATCTCGCTATCTACTACTCCTCTTATCAACCAAACCGCTCATTATGCCAGAAATTATTTTTCATTAGGCATCCCCATTTTCTCTTCATTATCTCCATAAAAAAAAAAGTTATTTGATTTCTGTTTCGTGTTAACTGATGTAGGACACCTCACTGCCTACCTTTCAATAGATCTCTTCCTATCGACTTCATCATCTTATCTAGGAAGTTGATCGAGAAACCCATCAGTACTCGGATACTTGTAGACATCAGTGGTAGGTACTCTTTTGTTTGATTAGGAGTCTTCATCATTGGCTCCTTATCGAATGATTCTACGAGTGTTCAATTTCAACTCTTTTTATTCACACTCGCTAGATGTACTGTACATCTTAGGGACCATCATCATTATCGGTGGCCACCTTCACGTCTGTTAACAATTTTCATTATCGACTGGTAATCAGACGATTTCTCACATGTTTGACGACAGCTCCTTCATTCACATGTTGAGAAATATGCAGTTTAAGTGAAGCGACGGTCACGACCTTGGGGCAAAGGTTACATATTTAAAGCTATGTTCTCTTCCCCAAGTTGCGATATTGTTTATGGAGACAACTTCTTCAGCCTGATCCTGTTATGACAGAAAATTCCACATTATGCTTATCGGTGGACAGATTTTTCATATCTCTGTTCTAGAGAAATCATGTTGATTAAGCTACTGAGCATGGGAATGCCCGACTCAAGGCAGATACTATATTTTCTAACCTATGTTGTTTTTTCAGGTTTTTCTCAGTCTTTCAATCTCTTTATCTCTACTACACATATTATAAACTATTTCGGCCATCATCTTTGTCTCTGACCTCACACTTTAGGGGGCATCTGTTACAGGTCAAAAAACCTCCTCATCAGCTCAAAGGAGAAGATAAATATGAAAGGAATACAAAGACCTAAACTAAACCTACTTTTGCCAAGGTAACACACCCCTATAACAGCACAAGAGCATTATAACGCACCTAATCAATGCATAGGCCGTGTTGGTGGATAGGGAAACACTCCGTTTACACTAGTGGGAAGCATTACCCATGTTTGAGTTTGAAACAGGAAAATCCCAATGAGAATGATTTGAAATCCCAGCTTTTTCTCATAAGAGAGTCAGTACAAAAAGGAAACTGCAAAGCACTAGTCTCTTATTGGGCCTTGCCAAAAAAAAATGAACTCTCAAGGAAGGCAAAAGCATGGGAAGTTGAGGAAACATCTTGGTTTCTTCCATTTAGAATTGGTGGAAAGAGAAAGGAAATGATTGCTCTCTCCATCTCCTATAAAATGGAGCTAAAGGCTCTTGGTTCAAGGTCAAAGGATTGTCAAAGTTTTGAATACTTGTGAAGTAGAGCATTATTATTATATTGTGAAGGTCAAAAGTCAAATAGGCTCATTGAGAACTTGTTGATCAAGACATCACCACATTGAGAGATAGAGAGATTGGAAGGCTGAGGAGGGCTTGGTACAACTGACTATTGTAATCCTCCTTTTTATAAATCAATAGAACTGTATCTGTTTTGTCCATTCTATGTGTCCATATTGTCATTGTTATTCAATTACTTATGTAGCATGATATGAATGGCTTAGATGTACATTGTTTAATGTTTATCATGTATTAACTTAATTGATAGGAAATGTATGTTGTGGTAGAGATTACACGGGTGCTTTGATTGATTGCAGGGTCGAAATTTAGAGCTGGTGAAGGAGGACCCCTGCTTCGTTGCTTAGTGCTCTCGAAGAGACTTCAAGATCATTAAATAGGTAATCTTCCATCTTATTCCATCAAGTTGTTTAAGTTGATATGAACATGTATGTGTCTTCTTTGTGAACTATACAGCTAATCTTACTGTCTGCCTTGGGCACCGGAAATCCCTGAGAGGAATATTCAAGAACAAACAACCCAAGCATTTTACACTATAGCAGATACCTAAAGCTAGTCCACTATGCAGAAAGCGGGGTGACAAAATTGGAGCCATTTAAGTGGGCAATAGGGCTGGAGCACTCTGGATTGTTGAATATGGTAATGTGCCGCATTTCTGTAGAAGTACAATCAACACTACCTGCATAAGACAATTTATCTTGCTACTACATAATGGATACCTCTAGTTGGGAAAGAGGATCCCCATTGATGACATGATAATATCAATAATTACCAGACTTCCATACTGAGGAAGGTATCTCACTGAATATTTTGTGGGTAAGAATGAAGACAAAGCAGTCATGTAGACCATGAAGGAGAAGTTTGAATTGGTCAAGGGAAAGCAAGGCTATGGAATAAATTCGATCAAGGACCAAGGAGTACGCTTTGCTGCACATATCTTGGCTAGAAATATTATGCGGAAATTTTGAGCTAACGAAGTCCCCACAACAGTAGTTTCACTAGTTGCACAGTACAAAAAAGAGGTCCAGTACAGCTGTGATGGATACATGTTCAGGGAATTTTCGGAGGATTGTTGTGAAGCCCAGGAGAAAGGTTCAACATTTCACTACGCAAGGCTGATTTTGATCATCGCTATGTTGGCATGGATGGAGCTGGAGGACTCACAGTTTCATATGGTATAAGGATATGTGTGTGAAGCAGTGCAATATGCCTCATTGTGGCATACTACCGAACCATTGAGAGCATAGGAGAACCGAGTTTTCTTTGTGTTATACCACATGGATCTACATATGGTAGTGAACCAACATCCTCGGCTATCACCAAGCCTGCACCAGAAATATAAAGTAGTTGCAAAGTTCAAGGTGGACTTCCATAAAATATATGTACAGGCCTGGAAGGACACAATGAAGACATGGCATCCTCTATCATACTTATTCATTGAAGATGATCTTGTTGCCTTGATACAACGATGGCCCACAAAATGGATGACTTCCGTAGGGGAGGAGGCAGAGGGTAGTCAGACAGATGAAGAAATATCATAGCATGGCATCTCGAGTGGAAAATACAAGGATAAAGAAGAGTAGGAGGAAGATGAGGAGCAAGATAATGATTAGGGTCAGCCAGATCCTATTGGAGGAAATGGAAAGGAAGAGGAAAAGACAACGACAGACAAAGGAAAAATAAAAATTCACAACAAAGTTTCCCCATGAATTAATAATAATCAGAAGGTAGAAAAATTAAGGGTGTAATGCCATTGGTTCTTACTGAAGGGGACATTGACGAAATTGGGGAAAAATTTCAAGAAGTGGCAGAGGAATCATGGGAAAAATTGAGGACCGCCTGTAGCTATGTACGTGGTTGGAGAGCTGAATGTACTTAAAGGATGCATCATAATAGAAAATAATAATTTTTTTGAAGATATTATGTTCTCTTATGTGTTCTCATCTATTTTCTTAATATCAGTTGTCGCGAAGTGATTTTTATAGTTGTACGTTATAACAGTCCAGTTTATGATATTCTTTAATATGTTCTATTCAATGTGGTGAAGTAAGTAAAGGATTTAATACTGTGCAGTTAGTTTATGCAGTTAGTATATTTTGCTCATCATGTTGTCCCTCAAGGCTAGAGAAACATGGTTCTGTAACCACCCATAGTCACCTCGGGTGAGACTATGATATGCTTGTAGGTCATTTCTGAAAGGGCCGGTGATCAAGGGTTTTATTTGTTCACAGCATAGATCAAACTTGGTTCAAGCCCAAATGAACCAACATGAGTCATTGATGAAATGTTGGACTTAGGAGAAGTATATGCCTTAGGATCATAGTATGTGAGTATATTGATGGTGATGATCTTTCCTTTATGGGGAAAGAAAATCTTACGAAAAACTAAAAAATTCTACAAATGAAATGGCATAGGTATAACTACGACCCAGAAGGATGTTATAATAAAATTGGGCATCAATAACTTCAATCTCAATATAGAACAATCTTACCAGCAATAGTGATAGGAAGGTTGTGAAGTAAGCCAAGGGACTCAGATGGATGATTGTCCCATGCATGGAGAGTGATGGTGGATGGGGACAGGTCAGGTGAGCCAAGTTGTTTCCAAACACTTGTAGCCATCACACAGGTGAAGGTGCCTTCGTCAATGATACACCGTTGAACAATGGTGTTTGCTATTGAGACTGGTATTTGAAAAGCAACAGATGAAGGAAGTCATTAGGGTAATTTTGAGGTCTAAAATGACCTCCTAAGAAAAATGTACAACCAAAAAAACCTTTATAAGAACCAATAAGATTCAAGACGATTATGTCAACCATGGGGGATGATTCACCATTTTTTAGGTAAAAGGGTAAAAAGATTAAAAAATAATTAAATAATAAAACTACTTTTTCAAATCGTATTTTCAACTTATCTCCCAAATTTTTTACTCAAATTTCGAGTAGGAGTACTTGTCGAATGAAAAATTTAATTCCTCATCCAAGGAGTACCCATGTTGCATACTTTTGATGGACCTCGCTACACGAAAAATGAGAAATACATGAAAAAACGTGATTTAAATCACATTTTTCATGTATTTCTCATTTTCCATGTAGCATGATCCATAAAAAGTATGAAACATGGGTACTATTTGTATGAGTAATTGAATTCTGCATCCAACGAGTACTCTCACTTGAAATTTGAGTAAAACCGTGGGGAAATAAGTTGAAAATACGAGTTGAAAAAAGTAGTTTTTTTTTTTTTTTTCTCTCTAAAATTTGATGATGTAATCAAATCTTATTTTAGTATTTCCACTATTATTTTATAATTTTCCTTAGGAGGCCCATTTTATACGTAAAAATTCCCCTAATGGGGGGATGTTCCAATTGATCAACGTCAATGATGATCATACGATGATCTGAAGGATCCATAATGCCAAAAGTAGTGACTAGAGCTTTCCATTGGGATGGGCACGACTGAAGGACTTCCAATTTCGACATGGCAGCAGGAGACTATGCCAAGTCATATACTATGTTATAGGTATGGGTGGATTTAGCTAAAGAAACATTTCGACGTAATGGATCTTTGGGGATCTTGGTGATAACCTTTGCCTTAGGCCGAGGGATTTGTAAGGTACCCATTAGGGGAATTTTGAGGTATAAAATGGGCCTCCTAAGGAAATTATAAAATAATAGTGGAAATAATAAAATAATATTTGATTACATCATCAAAATTTAGAGGGAAAAAAGAAAAAAAACTACTTTTTCAACTTGTATTTTCAACTTATCCCGCAAAGTTTTTACTCAAATTTCAAGCAAGAGTACTCGTTGGATGCAAATTTTAATTCCTTATCCTAGGATTACCCATTTTTCATACTTTTATGGATCTTGATACACGAAAAATGAGAAATAAATGAAAAATGTGATTGGAATCACGTTTTTTCATGTATTTCTCATTTTTCGTGTAGCATGGTCCATCGAAAGTATGCAACATGGGTACTCCTTGGATGAGGAATTAAATTTTGCATCCAATGTGTACTTCTGCTCAAAATTTTAGTAAACACTTTGGAAGATAAGTTGAAAATATGAGTTGAAAAGTACTTTTATTATTTTATTATTTTTTAATCTGTTTATCCTTTTACTTAAAAATGGTGAATCATCCCCCATGGTTGAAATAATCATCTTGAATCCTATTGGTTATAAATTTTATTTTGGTTGTACATTTTCTTAGGAGGCCCATTTTAGACCTCAAAATTCCCATAATGATTTGATGACAGAATAGGCTCAGTGGAAACTTGTGGTTTGAACTCAGTCATAGACTTAGTAGGTGGCTTGTCATACTGGCGTGATTGAGTCTAAAGGTTGAATTGATATATTTTGACCTCATCATAATTCATCATAAGAATATGATAATCATGGGGACCAGATTGTGGAGGTTGGGGAGATTCCTGACCTTGTGTATGTTGGGCATGTATGTATCCTTGGTGAGGAAATGGGTTGGTAAGCACAACCAACTGAGATGAAGAAGGAGACGGAGGAAGAAGAGTGATAGGCTGCTTTCCTCTAGAGGAAGCTGCTTGGGATTCTGATACTTGATGCATATAAGGTAAAATGGGACAACCATGAGTATAATGGCCATATATGTTATGAAACTAGCTCCAAAAATAAAATAAAAGAGAGATCAATGCCTTAGAAATAAGCCACTTTGAGGGGGCAACCTCCTTTACATTACATAAATAAAAAATTCTTGGATGATACAAATTACAAAGCCTCCTTTCTATATATAGGACTCCATGGGGTCACAATATAATCCTAGCCGACATAATAATAATAATGTAAGGGCACAATAATAACAATATAGGGGTTACAGGGGTAAAAAAATATAAATAAGGGGGGCTACAATAACAACAATAAGGGGATACACTAGTATTATAGGGACCTAACATGCCCCTCTCCTTCAAACAAGTGTTGCCCTCAATGCTTGATTATTTCTGGATGCTTATGTATAAAATTCTCATCCTCCCATGTGGAATCTTCAACGGGTAAGTTCATCCACTTGGTGAGATACACTAAAATTGATCAATTTCGTAGTTTTCTAGTTCTTGTTTCTAAGATTGCTTCAGAACTTCTTTCGCTGTGATGTTGATCTTCTTGTTGTTTCATTCGATTATGTACCAAAGTTATGTTATCCTTTGAGAGTTGGAGAACTTGTTGTTGATGCTCGATGTGATCTTCCACTACTTTATCATCCATATTAGCTTTCATTTTATCCTTCAAACCATCCAACTTAGCCTTCATTTTTTATTTTAAACCATCTATGTCATCTTTGATTTCTCTTTGTAAGATCGAAATTTGTTTCACTTGGTAGCGTAATTTGATATATCATACTACAATTCTTTCTCTTCATGCGTCATAGTATAATTTTCTGAGGGATTAATAGGTGTAGAATTATTTTTTGGAGGCATTATAGAACCAAATACTGATAATAATGCTTCAATATGCCCTTGGAATCACTTCAACTGATTTTTCAAATGAACGTTATGCAACTTTTAAAAAATGAATACACACATTTTTCTTGCTTTTGAGGAGCTCGATATTGCAACTGAAGTATCTATGTGATTTCGGATTTTCAATATCTGAAATTTGGTCCTGTAGTAGCCCTCCGAAGTTTCTTTCGAATGCCATATGTTTGACCTGATTTGGATGCTTCAAGGAAAATTTATGCCCAATCTCCCACAATTACCTGATTATGGACTGGTTGAGTAGAGCGAACTTGTATGGCGTGCCACGTGTCCCTGTTTCCTCCTTCAAATCTGAAATTGATATAAAGGAAATTATAGTCCGTGTGATTTCGGACATGTTTTACAGAATTAAAATCTGATGCTCTCAGAGAGAGTTATGACGATTTTCCCAAGGTCACCTCTTTTATATGAAATTTGGTAGCCTACAAAAACTGTAACTTCCATAGATCATATCTATGAAAATATTGCGAACTAAGATCTAGAATGTTTACACGGCGTTCCTCAAGATTTCAGATTTGCGTTGTAAAAATTTAAGCTTTTGAACCTTCATAGAAACAAAGTTATAGTGAAAATTACATGATGACCTGTTTGGAGCTATGAAACCCTAGAATCAAAAGCTCTAATACCAAATGTTATGAAACCAACTCCAGCAATAGAAGAAAAGAGAGATCAACACCTTAGAAATAAGCCACTTCGAGGGGGAAACCTCCTTTACATTACATAAATGAACAATTCTTGGATGATAGAAATGACAAAGCCTCCTTTCTATATATATGAGTCCATGGGGCTATAATATAATCTTAGCCGACCTAACAATAATAATGTAAGGGAACAATAATAACAATATGGGGGTTACAAGGGTACAACAATAACAATAATGGGACTACAATAACAATAATAAGGGGATACACTATTATTATAGGCACCTAAAAATATATGCTGCAACATGCATAAGGATTGTTCATATGAAGGGCCTTGTTTTTCTTGGATTGTCCACCCTATTGCTGGGTTGCGGGATTAGGATGATTTCCCCGGGGTGTATTAGATGGAGGACCCTGGTTACCCTCATTACCTTAGGATTTCTAGTTCCTATTACCTTTCCCCTTATTATTCTTCTTGGTATTGGGGGGATTGGTCGTGTTCTGTTGAGCATACACTTGACCTTGAGGAGGATGTGGCTATTGTGGTAGAGGTTGAGGAGGAAAGGGAGGCTAAGGTGCTGGTTTCAGAGGGGTTGGAGCAATAGGATGTGCATAAGGAACATATGGAGGAGGGGAAAAATTTGGATAAAAAAGTTGAGCAATAGCTAGCCCTGACATTTGTTGATGTGTTTGGGGATATGCATATGGTGTTCTTTGACCTCGATAATGGTTTCCTAATGGATGGGGATAATTATAAGAGGCACTGAACCACCCTATCATTGAACATGACTCATCTAAGGTAGAGCATATGGTTGTGGGTGAGGGTGTTAAATATATCCAATGATACCATCGTTATCATGAGATTCCCCTCGTGCATTAGTAGCACTAGGCTGAGGCAGATTGGGGAGAATGGTATAAACATAACCTGATTGAGCATAGATCAAGTCATATTTTAAAGCTACTTGAAGCACATCTTCCCATGTCTAAGGGAAGTGTGACACGACATGTTTACATATGGGGTGTTATCACTCCGCCAGATCTCTAAGGTTGAGAAAGAGTCCAAACAGAAGTAACCACATACCAATCTTTTAGATTGGTAGCTAGCCCTACCAAACCAGAGAGGGTTCTCTCCACAAAGTCACAACCAGGAGGGTTGGATGAATTAATGTTTTAGGCTAGGTATGATTACAGGGGTTTGTTTGAATTGGTTTTGCTGGATGAGGATTAGGTCAAATAAGCTAGGTCAGAGCAAATAATATTAGGGTTGTAGAGATTCAATGGGGCAAGGTAGGTAGAAAACCTAACACTTTCGGGTTTTAGGGTGAGATGGATAAGACTGATGAGGAGCTAGAAAGAGCAAGGCAAAGCATGTATTCTTTCTAAACTGAAGAAAATAAACAAACTATGAAGTTTTTCCCAAAGACAGAGAATGAGAGATGAATTATGCTTATCAACTTGAAAACCAGAATATCATAGAAATTAAATGGATCATGAAACAAAACATTCATACATAATGAGACACAAGAAGAACTATTCTAAATTTCCATAACATAGTTATCCCAAAGAAATAGTTGCAACCTTTCATTAATTTCCTACCAAATACTGATTACACTAGAGTCTCTGATCAATGCAACAACATCCAACCTGGGAAATGAGTAAAAAAGCACAAAATATAGACCACAAAACAACTTATCTCATCCTTAGGGGTCGAATCCCTGAGTCGAGGAGCTGTTCCACCAAAACTTGAACTGATACCTAGAGTGTGGGGAGGTCAAACTGACTCATCCCCCACTTTTTGGAAACTGATTCATTACATCATCATCAACAAATTTCATTTAATGTATTTACCCTAGGTAGGTGTAAAAACACCATAATTACATTTAAATCATTAATTTACAGAGGTGAAAACTCCATTTTCCAAGTGAAGCCGAGAAAAAGTGAGAAAATTTGTAAATATCATCAAACTGAGAAAATGTGTCAAAAGCGTAGTGCCACTACTCTAAGCGCATTGCCATTGCTAGATCCACTTTTGAGGGGGTTTTAGGTGTCCAAATTGAGCTTAGGATAGCTAATTGGAAATATTTTCAAGTATAGTTTCCAGATATATTCTTGGTTTCCAAAATGATGCTAATTTGACCCTCCAAAAACTGATTCTCCCAAGACTAGTTAAAAGTGCAGCGCCATCCTCCAAAATAGGGTAGAAAGGTCATTGTTTGAGTGTTTTTTGACCTTTCGACTGCTTATTTGACCCAAAAAAGCTTAAAAATTTGTTTTCTTGACTGTAAATTTCCTTCTAAATCCAATGTTACCTTCATTTTTTCCATTCAAGGTCCCTAGGAAAATCACAACACCCTAGGGCGCTGCACTTTTTCCAGTGCCACTGTGCAAAATTGGCAAAAACACAAAAATTTCCAAAAATTTCAAAATTTGCCCAAATTTCTTCAAATTTTCTACTGTGAGATGTTGATGAGGTGTATTAGGAAATGAGAGATGCCTTAGTAAGAATATCAATCTTTTCCCCTTCATTTTTCTTGGTTAGGGTTTCAAGTCTTGATTTGGCCTTTTGTAGCATTGAGCTTGCAATTTGGTTTTTCTTGAAGTAGTGCCTGGCCCTCTTCTTCAATATTTCATTGTATTTTTTTTCCTTCTCCAAGAGCTTCTCAAGATGTTGGTTGGCCCTGTCAAGCCATTTCTCCTGGTTCTCATTGACAATGATGGAAAACTGTTCATTCAAAGTGAGCTCATTAGCAAGCTCAATTTCCTTTTGCCTCTCTAGTTCTATAGCTCTTTCCAACCCTCTATTCCTAGGTATTCTTCTTGGCACTTGTTATTATGCCTCATTGGTTTCAACCTACCTATCATAAGCCTCATAAAGCAAGGCCTTTGATTTGTTTTCTTCTCTTTTTTCCTTGAGAATCTGAATCTCCATGATGGTCTGCTTGGTCTTGAGTTGTTCATTTTCTTGCTTATAATATGCAATGATAAAATTATATCTCTATAAGTTTTTCTGAAGCTCCCTGATTTGGGAATCCTTTTGCTTGATACTAAATTTGGAGGCCTCATCATCATGCTGCTCATCTAAGTCAACAAGGTCAAAATCAGTCTCTATCTCATGGAGGTCATCCTCCTCATGAATGTGTTCCTCATGTACATCTTCCTCTGCCATATTTTGTTTGCCCTTCTGTACCTTCTTTTTTGATGAAGAAGGCAGGGTCCTTCCCACAATTTGTGGGGAAAACACCTACATATACCCTCTCTAATATGTCTTTTCCAATGTTCTAATTTTACCCTCTTTAGGTTTTCTAACCTCAACTCTGTTAGGTGACTCATCCTGCTAATAAAATGGTGATGATGATGGAGTAGGTGAAGTGGAGTGAGGTGGAGTGGAGTGAGGTGGAGGCATAAATGTAGCTGGGTGAGATGAAGAAGTTACATCTTCATAATGTGGAGTAGTGAAGATGTCATTTTCAATGAAGGTGTCCCATGAGATGCCCACTTGATCAAGGTGATAGAGGAAAATAATCTTGATCAATGAGTGGTGGAAGAGGCTACTCATCTACCGGTGATAGTCTCTCTTTTTCACAATGTAAGCCATTTTATCTATGCTCTTGAATATAAATTACAGGATATTGAGAAATATTACTCCTCTGAAGTGCATCAGCAGTCTAATGTGATATGTGTAGAGCCTAGAAAACCTCCCTTCACAAGAAGTACTTCATGATGATCTTCATCATGGGTTCATACCTATCAATAAGGTAGCTGAAAGGGAAAACCCTCCTCCTTTCATTCTTGTATCTTGGTTTAATGAATGTTTCATAGTATTGATCCTCCAAATCCTTGAGTTTAAACCATTTATCTCCCATGTTTGGAATCCTTGTGGCAGCAACAATGACATATGTAGATACACTGAAGGTTACACCAACAAGGGTCACCTGATTATCTATGACATTTGAAGTGAAAACTCTACTCAACATGGGATGATGTTGGACCCTTTGAATCATGTTGCAAAAATCAAGGCACCCTACATATTCAAACAACTGACAGTCATGGGAGAGGCCCTTAATTCATTTGTGTTTGTGGGCTCTAGCCTTAGGATTCTTCCTTCTTTGTGAGGCCTTCTCTGTTCTCTATTCTCTTCTCTTTGTCTACCCTCCTCGTCCACATAGTCTCAGTCTTCCTCCATTGTGTTTTGTAGCTAATGAAAACCCTAGGGATAAGGTGAATGGGAATGGGGAGTCAAGATGGGTCTAGGGAATAGGGATAGCCGTAGGAAAATTTAGGGAGATGGGGGAAGGGATTAGGAAACTTTGGGAGGTGATGGGGGGTCAAAATATCAAGGGATTTGGAAATGAGAATTTAATTATAGGTTTTAGGGAAGGGGCTGCCTAGAAATGTAGAAGCCTAGGACTTAGTGTTTTTAGGGAAAGGGAATTAGGGATTTTGGAATGATAGTGTAAGTGTAGGGATAGGGTTTTTAGATGTGTGGGAAGGGAATGTAGGGTATTATGGAAATTTTTTTGGAATTAGGAGTAGAACTAGGGTTTCTCTTAGGAAAAACGTCAATTTGTTCTTAAGAAACAAAAACACTATGAAATATTTCTGTAGGAGTGCAAGGAGGCAAAAATTCTATTGTACTTACTTGTAAAAGTGTGTAACAAGCACTTGCTGAAGTTTTTGAAGATATTGGAGGTGATTTGGTAAGTTTTGGTGCCTGGAGGGGTCATTAAGAAAAATCACAATGCCTTGCCCAGAAGCGTAGCGCCAGTGGAGAATAAGCGCAGCGTTGCTTACTCTAAGCGCAGTGCCACCCTCTGAAAGCGCAACGCTGGTAAAATTTTTATGCTCTGACACTGCAAATCGAATTTTCCTGGTATGGGAGTGAAAGCTTGATGGATGAAATGACAAATGAGCTCCTTTGTGATGTCTTGGTGGTATTTATACTTCATGATTTGAATGAATTGGGCTTTGGGACCCACTTTTTCTTTCTTCACTTTGATTTTAAACTCTGAACTTTTACCTTTGTACTTGAATTTTTCCTTGACAAATTGATCATCTGATGATTTTGAGAACACCAGGATTTTACATTTTTGATGCTTTGGCATGTTGGAACCTGAGTTAGAAGCTTGGGAATCATGATACTTATTACATTTTGATGACATAAAATTACATAAATACAATTTAAGATTACATCTAAAAACCAAAATTACATGTTGAAACAAGACATTTTCTTTACAAATCATCTTCATATGGTGAAGTGATGTTATTTGATCACCATTTTATTGTTGGCATTATGCAGTGGAAATGAAGTTTTATTAGACCATGGAAACCCTAATGACCTAATGGCCTTGAAAAACCCTAAAAGAGTTAATGAGACCTTGAAGGACTGAATTTCAAGATAACATGATTGATATGACTTTATGGATGGTGTATAGTTAGCAAGGTATAAAACTATGCCAGCAAGTAATCAAATTTGAGGAAGAGTGATGTTTTTGGACTAGGGCTACCATCAGTGACTAATTTTTTGCATTACCTAGTGGAATGATAAAAAAAAATTTGAGTGGGACCCCTAAAATGATATGAAAAGAGAATTTTTGATCACTGATGGCAAGATGCAAATACTAACACTAACATGGGGAAAAAAGTGATCTAAGGAATCAATCCTTATAAACGTGGTCTTTGAATTTAGAGGCCCTACACATGCTCCTCCTTCTGTGCCATTCTTGGACATGGTCAGATATGCGGGTGATAGAAGTTTGATGGAAAGAAGTTAAGACTTCAATAACAGTGTCATAATGAAGAGGTAACTATGATATATGATAGAAAATCTTTGGAAAGAGTCGCAAAAGTGGAATGAGTGGCATGAGGTTAGTCGAGATACCACTTAACCGTAGCTCTAGTAAGCGTGCACTTGAATAAATGAAGATGAATGGAGTCACCGGTGATGGAAGTATAGGAACACCACATGTGAAATGAGCAAACATGATTAGTGTGATATTATCTAGGACTTCCTTCAAACTTAGGTATGTCTCAAGGAAGTTTGGTAGAAGTAACTAGCCAATTTGGGTTATGGAGAAGACGATCATTGATCAGCTAGTTAAAATCAGGGAGATTCAAACCAACCATGAAGGGTAGAAATGGAGTAGGACTGACCATACTAGTTGAGGTTCCACTGGTGGTATTACTTGGGTTAGGACCTGAGTTACCACCTTGGTTTCCCGCCCCTACGTTGGTGCTTGACATGGTGGTGGTACGAGGTTGAGAAGATGAAAAATCAAAGGAAAAAATTGATGAATCAGTAGAATTAGAGTCAGAAGGACTCGATGGAGGACGGGTAGGGTTAACTCTGACTTGATGGGGAGGAGTGATACATCCTAATGGGAAATGGGGTTGAAGGCCTTCAATTCGCCACAATAAATGCCTAGGGGGAACAATGATGTCAAGACAAATATGACACTAAATGACTAAAGGATGATAGGAGAAAGAGTAACAAACAACAAGAAAACACATAGTACGATGGTGCCAAGTGTAAACTAACTATACAATTATGCTACTCTAATGCAAGAAATCATGTCCTATAAAATAAAATGACCTCTAGCCTATATGTGATATAAATCCTCAAAAAATCCTAAATATATTGTTTTAGATGGCCTTCTTGTTGAGATTGCAACAAGATGATGAGCTTAGTGAAAAGAGTTGCCTTCACTAATTGGGCCCGCAGGCTATTTTTGGTGCAAGTCTATTTTTAGACATGTCTATCATATTCTATGAGTTGTAGGATGCTATTTGTGGATGGTTGGTGAAGTTGGAAAAATAGATGGACTTCTATTTTTAGACATATTGGGTAGAATCTATTTTTAGATTGCTAGTCTAAAAATAGATAGGTCGAATATTATTAGCTCTTAATAATATTTGGACTCTAAACATTAACTTATTCTCTTGGAGCACTTTAGTTAAGTTCACAGATGTGGCATAGGAGTTGACAAAAGGAATTACGCTTTTCCTGAGGGTTAAGTGGAGCTATTGCATGGAGAATTTAGTTAGAACTCATGTGACAGAGTTTGGTGGAGTTATTGAGGTAGTTGGTGGAGTTGTGTTCAGTTTAACTCAATTAGACACAGTTGAGCTAGTTGTATCTAGTATAACTGATTGATACACTAGTGAGAGTGGTGTGAATTAATTAATAATTAATTCACTAAATATTAACTCATTAATCAACTGAAGAATACATCAGTTAACTACAGTGCATGGACAGTTTCAGTGGAGACCAGTGGAGAGATAGGTGAAAAGGCAAGTTGACTATCAGTTGTGACTATAGTGATGCATTGATCGCATCCAACACCGAGTAGAGTTTCCAATGAGGATTGCGTGAGCAAGGCTGGACCAATTTGAGTTCATTCAAAGCCATTCTTCAGCAGGGATTGCGCAGTAGAGGTAGGATAGCAGGTGGCAGAGATAGGTGCATGGATTTGCTAGATCGGGCCTCATTAGTGTGTAGCTATTGTATTGTATTGAGAGCTTGTGAGAATATTTGTATGAGGATTGTTACATGATATATATGAAATATATTATATACAGATAGTTGGGGTTTTTAGTTTCAGGCTTTCCCGTTAAAACATTGTGTTCATATGTGTGAATTTTTATGGTTTCAATGTGTGCATGCAATTGATTTAATTTCCGCATATGATGATCAATGTAGAAGAGATTCTGTATTGTGCAGTCAAATAGTGTGTGATCAGGAGAATATTTGATGTATAAAACATTATTTATATAATTTCTACATGGTGTCAGAGTGATATTGATCATTGGAGCAATTGCAAATCATTAAAGAGGTTGAGTTTTGTGCTGGTGGAATTCGAATTTGCAGTAGTGTTTTCTTGGTGTCGAAGTTGAGATGTCTTTCAACAGATTGCGATTGGAGTATGCCCTTGAGGGCAGCTCGAATTATATTTCATGGAAGGATAGGATGGAGGCAGTGCTGGAGGATAATGGGTTGAAGGAGTTCATATATGCATAAATTCCAAAACCTGCTTCTAGCGATGCTGCTGCACTTGACGCATGGAAAAAGAAGACAGCAAAATGTCGAAGGATTCTGTTGGAAGGTGTGAAGGATCACATAGTGTCTAGCCTTCAGGTAAAGCTTCTCCATTCTTGATGTGGAAAGCTTTGACAAAATTGTTCCAAAGCAAGAGCGACTAGAGGAAGTTGGCGCTCAAAGATAAACTCAAGAAAATAAAAATGGAGAAGGGCGAAAGTATACCCAAGTACCTCACAAAGTTCGTCCAGTGCAGGGATGAGCTGGGAAGTGTGGGGGTTACTATAGATGAAGAGGACTTGGTGAGATTGGCTCTCCTTGGGCTTCCAAAGAGTTGGAATTCCTATGAGGACTTTGTCAATGGTCAGGAGAAACTGCCAGGATGGGAGCGACTTTGGTTGGATCTTGTGCAGGAGGAGATAAGGCGGAGTACCAGGGATGGATCTTCATCGGAGAATGAAGATGAAGAAAATTTCACTTTGGCTGCCAAAGCAAGGAAAGGGAAGGGAAAGAAAAATCCTTCTCAATCCAGTGCAAAAGGCAAGAAGCAGGACATGTCCAAGGTGAAGTGCTTTCACTGTCACCAACACGGACATTACGCCACTAATTGTCCACAGAAGAAGAAAAATAAGTAGGCTGTTGGATCTGTAGTTGGAGAGGCCTTAGCCTTACAGTTTGAGCTGGATTTTTCACTTATCGCATGGTTGGTATCAAGTGTGATGGGATCAGTGTGGTTTCTTGACAGTGGTGCATCTTTCCATATGACTGGAGACAAATATTTGTTTACTGATCTGGATGAGAAGGATCTTGGAGTGCACATCGAGATGGGCGATGATGGTAGATATAGTGCGACTGGTATCGGTACCATTTCCTTTGAGAGGGAGTCTGGTAAACCTTTCATCTTGAAGGATGTAATTCATGTTCTAGGATTAAAGAAGAATCTTATCTCTATGGCGATGTTGGAAGACAAGGGATATGATGTTGTCTTTAGCGAGGGAAAGGCTTTCCTACGCAGTAAGGAAACTGGTGAAACCCGAAGGATAGGGGTTTGAGTTAACAACCTTTATCAATTGCAGGTAGATGGCTGCGCAACAATGGCAGGCAAAGCAAAAGGAATGGTGAGCTGGGATGAGGGTGAACTGTGGCATAGGAGATTGGGCCATCTTCACCATGGCGCTTTGAAAATTTTGCAGCAGATTTCTACTGGACTTCCCAAAGGTACACTTGCGTAGTTAGATCAGTGCAAGGGATGTAATTTGGGAAAATTTGTGAAAGCCACCTTTCATGAGAAGGATAGTTGAGCCACGACGATCCTTGAGAGAATTCACACATATGTGTGTGGACCTTTCTCAGTAGCTTCGACAACAAAGCACAGGTATTATGTGATATTTGTTGATGAATTTTCTCGTAAGTGCCGGATCTTCTTCATGCAGAAGAAGAGCGAGACATTCTCAAAGTTCTGTGAGTTTAAGGCACTGGTGGAGAAAGAGTCGGGGAAGCAGGTGAAGGCTCTTGGGAGCGATAATGGTGGTGAATTCATATTTGGTGAATTCAAAGAATTTTGCAGCGCAGAAGGAATTTGAAGAGAGCTCATAACACCTCATAACCCATAGCAGAATGGGGTCGCAGAGCGGAAGAAAAAAATGATCATGGGTGCTGCACGGGCAATGTTGCATGATCAGGGCCTTCCCATACACTTGTGGGCTGAAGCTTGCAATACTACGGTTTATGTGCAAAATCATTGTCCTCATAGAATACTTGGCATGAGTACACCCGAAGAGGTGTTTTCTAGTAAGAAGCATGATATTTCTCATTTGAAGATTTTTGGCTCACCTGTTTACATTCATGTGATGAAGGATGCCAGGAAGAAGCTGGAGTTGACCACAGAGGTTGGGATATTTTTGGGGTACACAGAAACACCCCATAACTATTCTGTGTATTTTCCAGATATTTGGAAGACTGTTGTGCGACGAGATATCAAATTTCATGAGGAGAAAGCCATGAAGTGTTCGCTTGAGAGGGAGCCAAACTTGCATGTAGATGAGGAGCTATTAGTTCCTAAGGATGAGCCTCAGGATGTGGATCAGCCACAAGAGGAGGTTCATGGAGTGGAAGCAACCACTCATGCAACGCCAACCATCAGAGGGTGGAAGTGCACTACAGAAGCTGAGCGACTGAATCTTGATGCAGAGAATATTGTAGGAGAACCTACATCACAACGCAAATAGAGACAGTCACCTGACCGATATACTGGATACATGGCTCTGATGAGCAAGTGTATCATGACAGAACCATCCTCTTTCGAGGAAGCTGTGGAGGAACCTGCATGGGTAGATGCCATGGTGGAAGAGTATGATTTGATTGTCAGAAACAGTGGATGGGAGATTGTCCCAAGGCTGAAAGGGAAATCAGTGGTAGGTTCGAGATGGATCTACAGAGTGAAGCAAGTTGCTGACGGGAGCATCGAGAAGTACAAGGCAATATTTGTTGCCCAGGGCTTCTCACAGATTGAGGGGATCGACTTTGAGGAAACATTTGCACTTGTTGCAAGGTATTCTTCCATACAGAGTATCCTAGCTCTCTCAGCGTAGATGGGATGGCACATTCATTAGATGGATGTGAAAACTGTGTTCCTCAACGGAGATATTGAGGAGGAGGTATACATAGAGCAGCCCGACGGTTTTGAGATCTTCAGTAGTGAGTTGCATGTGTGCAGGCTCAAAAGAGGGCTGTATGGGTTGAAACAAGCACCTCGTGCTTGGTACACATGGATAGACAGTTATTTCACCGGTCCTGGATTTACCAAGAGTGAGGCGGATCTGAACCTATACTAGATTGTGGTGGAGGGTAAGTTGCTGATCATTGTACTTTATGTAGATGATTTGATTTTGACGGGTGATGAACAGCTGATACTCTCATGCAAGGATGATCTTGCAAAAGAGTTTGAGATGAAGGACTTGGGCCTCCTTCATTATTTTCTGGGATTGGAAATTTGGCAGCGCAGTGATGGACTATTTGTGTCTCAAGGCAAGTATGCCCGGGAGATGCTGGAGAAGTTCAACATGCAAGGCTGAAAGCCTATCGACACTCCTCTTCTTGGTGGTTGGAGGAAAGAGGATGCTACATCGGCAGAGGTAGTGTATGCCACTGTTTACCGACAGTTGGTTGGTTTGCTCATGTATCTAGTCAATACACGACTAGACATATGCTATGCTGTTAACCAGATTTCACAAGCTATGGTTAAGCCTACCAAGCTCTTTTGGAAGGGGAAGCATGTATTGAGATATCTTAGAGGCACATCAGGATATGGATCTTGGTACAGACAGGAGGATGAGTTGAGGTTGCATGGCTTCACGGACCGGTATCATCATATCAGAGATTGTGTGTAGCGAAAGATCATGTTACTTTCTTACATTCCTACGGAGGATCAGGATGCTGATATCTTGACGAAGGCGTTCACTAGGAGAAAATTAAAATACCACAGAGGCAGGATCGGGGTGGCAGATAATCCCTATCTTGTTGAGAGGGAGTGTTGAGATTGCAATAAGATGATGATCTTAGTGAAAATATTCGCCTTCACTAAGTGGGCCTGCAAGCTATTTTTGGTGCAAGTCTATTTTTAGACATGTCGATCATATTCTATGAGTTGCAGGATGCTATTTGTGGATGGTTGGTCAAGTTGGAAAAATATATGGACTTCTATTTTTAGACATATTGAGCGGAATCTATTTTTAGATTGCCAGTCTAAAAATAGATATGTCGAATATTATTATCTCTTAATAATATTTGGACTCTAAACATTAACTTATTCTCTTAGAGCACTTCAGTTAAGTGAACAGATGTGGCACAAGAGATGACAGAAGGAATTAAGCTATTCTTGAGGGTTAAGTGGAGCTATTGCATGGAGACTTTAGTTAGAACTCATGTGACAGAGTTTGGTGGAGTTATTGAGGTAGTTGGTGGAGTTGTATTCAATTTAACTCAGTTAGACACAGTTGAGCTACTTGTACCTAGTCTAACTGATTGGTACAGTAGTGAGAGTGGTGTTAATTAATTAATAATTAACTCACTAAATATTAACTCATTAATCAACTAAATAATACATCAGTTAACTATAGTGCATGGACAGTTTCAGTGGAGACCAGTGGAGAGATAGGTCAAAGGGAAAGTTGACTATCAGTTGTGACTATAGTGATGCATTGATTGCATCCAAAATTGAGTAGAGTTGCCAATGAGTATTGTGTGAGCAAGGCTAGACGAATTTGAGTTCATTCAGAGCCATTCTTCAGCATGGATTGCACAGTAGAGGCAGACTAGTAGGTGGCAGAGATCAGTGCATGGATTTACTAGATCGGGCCTGATTAGTGTGTAGCTATTATATTGTACTGAGAGCTTGTGAGAAGCTTTGTATGAAGATTGTTACATGATCTCTATGACATATATTATATACAGATAGTTGGGGTTTTTAGTTTCAGGCTTTCCCGTTAAAACACTGTGTTCATATGTGTGAATTTTTATGGTTTCAATGTGTTCATGCAATTGATTTAATTTCTGCATATGATGATCAATAGTAGAAGAGATTCTGTATTGTGCATGAAGTCAAATAGTGTGTGATTAGGAGAATATTGGATGTATAACACATTATTTATATAATTTCTACACTTCTGAAGAAATTCTTACTTGACCTAATGTCATCCCTGCAAGAAGAGTTGTCTAGAGAAAGGTGGGGTAGAGAACCAACTACTTCCCACTACCAATCCTATAAGGTGTTTTCCTAAGATTGGTCAATACTCCATGGGGGTGGTTGAGCCTTGAGCTTCTTGGTGATCAGCCAATGCACATAATTCCCTACCATGGGTTGGGAAGCGACAAGGAGAATTTATCGCACGTTGACCTAGCCTATTCCCATTTGAATCATGTTTTTTACGCACTCTGGCTTTGGATCGTGGGATGGTGAAGGATTTTAAGCTCCCTACAAATTCAACTTCTATGTATCAATGTAAATGATCGATAGGTGTTATTGGAAGCCTCTTCCAATGATCCTACACCTAACTACATAGGCCATGATTCCCAAGTGGTATTAATATATGTGTTTTAGATTATGAAATGTGGAGTGTTTCAATTCTTGGCTTGGTGGTATTAACCAATCTCATGTTCACTTAGGGTGTGCAACTGTGTTAGAAAAAATGTGTTCAGTGGATGAGTTAATTGAGCATGTTTGATGATGCCATATGCTGCTGAAATAAAATGTTGAAATATTGTAAATAATGTTGTAAAATGACAGTAAAATAATTAGCCAATCAAGCAAAAACCCAACCCAAAGAAGGATTTCAAACAACTAAACAAGGAAAGGAAAACAATATACTCAAAAACACACAAAAGGAATACAATATCTAATGTCAAAGAGACTGAGATCTAAATCTAATATGTTAAAAATGGTGTAGGAAAACAAAAAAAATCAAAGGTGGAATATATTGCAAGGAATAGGAAAGAAGCTAAAAAAACCTAGGACACTCAAGGGGATCCTAAGGGGGAAGGAAAGAGAAAACTAAAAATGGAGTTAAAGTGGTAAAATAACCTATTCTAAAGGGCTTAAATAAAGTGGATTAAACCATGCAAACCAATAGCTAAAAATGTTGAAACCCTAGACTCCTCACTAAGCCAATCTCTTCCTAAAAAGGTTTAGGTTTACTACAAATGATAGGGGGTGTTCTCACTGGAAAATCAGATAAGAAAAGATGGCATTATTTAATGTCAGACAGAAGAATTTACAGGGCTGAGAGACATTAGAGAATCTAAAGTATTTAAAAATCTCTAAGGTCTAAAAGGAAAAATCAAACTGCGCATAGAAGGAACCAGTTAAATGCGCCTTTGCGCGCATAATTCTTCGATAAGTGTGCCTTTGCATGGATTTTCCTCAAAAAGCTGTGTGGTACAGAGAGTGGCAGAAGTCACTTTTCGGGACCACAAGGCACACTCCAGGACATTGATCCCACACTTGAGGCCGCCTAAGGACAGCCGCCCAAGCCACCTTAGGACCTCAAAGGAGCACATAATGGAATAGATGTGGCACACAATGGAATCACCCTCCTCTCTTGGGTCACCATCCACAATATACCAAGAGAGGGAAGGAGGATTTGAATTCTCCTATAAAAGGCCACCAAGAGATGAACAATACGATAACACATTGTTATGTTGTCTAGAATTTCCCTAAGCAATACCAGCAGTGTGTGATCCGGAGCAGAGATAGATGGGAATCAGTTGTTGGCCATCCAACAACTCCAATCCACCATAGTAGAGAGAGGGAGACTTTGTGCCAAGGCAGCTCAGAAGTAAAGACATACTTGCATCGGGACTTGGAGCTCCATAGTTCCAAGGGTCCCTTGGCAAGTTGGTTAAAGTTTCATCCTCATTTCCTACCAGCACTCAATAAGAGGGGACGTAAGCACCACTGTTTGGATTATTGAAGTTTTTTGACTCTATTTATAATTTTTTTTAATTTGTTTTAGTTTTAGTTTAGTTTTTATGTTGGAATATGCATGCTATTTCTCTATCTAGTATGTTTATGTTTTAGCATGTTCCACTAACTTTCTTGACTCCATCTATTTTCGGCCTGTGAATAATAACTTAAGAGGGAAAAACCACCCCTCTTAAGTAAGTGTGATTTGGCACATTGGTGCGCCAAACACACTAACACAAGATTGGCGACTCCACTAACTTTTATTTCCAAGTTTATGTGGTTGTGCCTTTTTGCAGAGACATCTGTCTTTGCTGTGGAAGTGGGCTGGAATTGCCCCCTTTCTCTCCTTCATTGCCTGGTTCATCCCTAGTGATAGGATAAAGTTGAAGAAGCTCCCAAAAATTTCTTTCAAGGAAATTTTTGCAGATTTATTATAGACAGACGTGCCACAGTGTGCATGTTCAGAGGTGACCTGCATGCGGCCTTCGCGCCTGTTTCAAATTTTTCTGTGTAGAAACCAGAAGTGGGATTTTTTCCACTATTTCCATATTTTTTTGCTTGTAAAAGTGACTAGCAGCCCATAATACATCTACCAACACTGGTTGAGGTGCCCCACAACTTTTTAAAACTCACTTTTAGCTGATTTTAGTAATTTAGGTGTTAGTTTTATTTCAATTTTATTTTTGCAAAGTTAACACATAGTTTAAGTAGGAGGCATGTTATCACCAAAATCGTACCTGATTGGTTGGTGATCAGACAACTTCAATGTAACTATTTCAAAACAATATTGTGACTGAGGCTTAGCCTCCTTAGCCTGAGAGCGCTCTCCCAAGGGTTAATGATATTGAATAAAGATGTAGATAGATGGCTAACTCTATTGTTTGTGTTTTGGTTTTGTATGTTTGTAGGTTGAAAAGATGAAGGTTTGCTACCATTGGGCTACAGAGTCAATGACAGGGATAAAGATAAAAATGGCTCTCCTAGTGGAAGTTGAGGCTTGTATATATTTCAATGAAAGAGTAACACATTCAGGAAAATCCCATAGTTTCTACAAAACCTAGTTTGGCTTAGTTTTGAGTCCCACATTCGTGATTGGAATATAGCACAGGGGTGATTGGCTGAAAGAAATATTTGATTCAGACAATCTATGGTTGGTGGTTCGTGGAAGTCCCATACTTGGTTGGATTTTGCATTCATTAATAAGAGCTTATTCTCCTTTATATTTCATGTGTAAATGTACATGTTTATATGTGGCTTTTATGGTTGTTATATCCTTGTTATTTTTGTTGGTTCTATGTTGGTCATGAATATGTTTTATGACAAACTTGATGTCTGGTTCTCACCATGTTTTGGTTAGAAAATGAATATAAAATGTATATATGTCCTAATAGATGATAAGGCAACAATGCTTCTTTATGAATCTCAGATAAGTATGAGACTGTTATGAAACCAGCTCCCAAAATAGAAGAAAAGAGAGATCAACACCTTAGAAATCAGCCACTTCGAGGGGGAAACCTCCTTTACATTACATAAATGAACTATTCTTGGATGATTAAAATGACTAAATCTCCTTTATATATAAAGGAGTCCATGGGGTCACAATATAATCCTAGACAACCTAACAATAATAATTCAAGGGCACAACAATAACAATAGTGGGCTTTTATGGGGCACAATAATAACAATATGGGGACTACACGAGTACAAAAATAAAAATAAGGGGGCTACACTAGCAACAATAAGGGAATACAATAATAATAAAGGGACCTAACATGCCCATCTCCTTCAAAAAAAGTGTTGTCCTCAATGCTTGAGTAGCTCTGGATGCTTTTGTATAAAATTTTCATGCTTCCATGTGGAATCTTCAATGGGTAAGTTCTTCCACTTGATGAGATACTCTGAAATTGATCGATTTCATAGCTGTTGAGTTCTTTTTTCTGTGACTGCTTCAGGTTCGAATATGATTTTTCCTTCCTTGTCAAGTTTTGGCAATATTGTTTGAACTGGAAGTTTGTCACCTATAATGTAATATTCCCAAATTGGAACAGCTAGCAAGGCATGAGTAGAAAATGCATTTTCCTGTAATGGATGCTACAGGAATTGAAACCAAGACCTAGATCCCTTAGAGAAATGTGTCTAAGTGATCAATCCAAGAGTAGGCTCCAAATAAATCCTTCTTAGGTGGTTAAACAGATCTACCACACATATATGTCCTCAGAAATGTGCCCGATGAGGGACTGCAACAATACTTGAGCAAGGATTGAATATACAACGTTATTTTAATGAGCCATGACACATGAAGATGAAAATATCTGATAAATGTATAATATAGCAGCAAGAGAGTACAATGCTTTTAGGAATCACTCACTCAAGATAGGAAATGAAAGCCTCAATAAGACATGTACACCAAATGTGACAAAACACTGCTACATAAATATGCCCTAGCTATGACAGTGTTCTCTATAGGAGACACTGCAACATATAATATGAAAATACAATGATATAGAAATATGAGCTCAAGAAAGGTAGGGGAGAAAGCTCTCAACCCCTGAAAATGACAATACAACAATAATACCCAATCCTTAGAAGGATTGGCTACAATATACATCAAAATGGCAAATCTGCAGAAATGCCAGAGTTTCTAGGCTGCAGATGCAACTCAGAAAATAGAAGGAGATAGCTGAAGATGATAACCAATCTAAAATGAACCTTCTCCAATCATATCTCTCAAGTGATAGGCTGATCCTAACACTGAAGATCTTGCCTTCCAAAATGGTGGTACAATCCCCCACTGCAGGTGCACTCTAGAATAACACAATCAAGGCACTGGACTACACTGTAGGAGATAGAGAATGATTGGCCTGGTGCCAAAGATGTGAAACCAGCTCAGAAATCCCTTCCACTGATCTCTCGGAGGAATAGGAACTCTCTCCTCAGAAAAATGAGCCAACGAGAAGTGTTGTCGAACCCTCCACTGCAATACCCCAACAACACTGCGTTATACTTGAGCAGAAATATCGCAGTATCTAAAGAATGGCTTTTGTCTTGAGCCAAGATGCAGAGAAAATGAAGTGCAATCCTTCAAGAGGCCTCTCAAGAAGGAGAGGAAATACTAAACAAGAATCCCTCATGCTAAGCAGCACTGCAACTCAGTTGAATAGCCGAAGTATGCAATTTAGTCTTCAGACTAAAATCAATATGCTCAAAGATATCCCTCTATGGTTGCCTCCTCCTCTTCTTATACAAGTGAATGCCTCTTTGCCATGGATCCCACACATTAGGGTTTCTTCCACAATGAATCTTTATCCCTCCAAAACTGTGTTTTCTTCCCATGCAAGCTACACCTCTTAGGCAACGTTGTTGACTTGGTCAAACTTGACCTTGTCCTCATGCAATTTGCCCCTTTTCACACTGGAAGGTGCAAAATAAGTTGCTCCAATGATCCTTGTTCACATTAGGAAGGATCTTATTCCTACTTATGGGCCTTTTACCCATTTGATTCATCTCCTAGATGAAATAAGAAAAAATTTATGTTCCAATTTTCCGCATGAAAATTTAGGAACATTACAGACCTCCCCTCTCAAAGATTGCTTGTCCTCAAGCAAGTGCAAGGATAGACTAAGTTATTTTCTCCTCGTCTCCCTGTAGCATCCCTGTATGATGATCTCCTCCAAGGAAAGTGATGCTATCTCATCAATCAAGTCTCTACATTTCTCCTCTTCATCATGTAAGTTAGCCATCAAGCCATCACCATGTAAAAGTGAAATACTCAAGGTGAAAATATTAACAGTGGAAGGATTCTGTATTTAGAAAGAAGATAAATATTGTTAGATCAGGAGAATCTGGATATATAAATCAGAGCATGTAATACATGAATTATGAGTAATGAGACATCAAGGCTATGGAAGAGAAACATTTCAAATATAGGGCATAAAACTCATTGAAAATACACTAAGAATCTGAGGTGAAGAAAGGTTGTATGTTACCGTATATATCATTCAATCCAAAGCTTTACAAAGTGGTATGCTTAGATAAAATTTTCCAACCTGTAGGTTGAAACCAACATTAGCATGTATACATTGGGCTTGTGAAGTCAAATAAATCTCAGAAAATTAGTGAATCTAATTGACATGGAAGTTGAGGCATATCATGGTTTTTAGTCATGAGACATACACTTGAAACATGTAAAAACACAGTCAGTCCATTTATAAAGGAAGTCAGAGCATATAAATATGAGTTCTGAGTAATATATATGAACACCACTGCAAATAATATATATAATAAACATTTATAGAACATGAAAACACTAAAATCCCCTTCTGAATCTCAAGTTCGTCAAGTAGAAGCTCTCTACATTAGCTGAAACAATATTTTTACAATATGCACCCATTTTGCCAAAAAGTATCCAACCCTTTGCTAATTCGACCTCTTGGCCTTTAATAGACATCTTACAACATGAGATGATATCCTCTTAGGCTAGATACATCGAATTTCTAACTACTGACACCTTGCACAACCATAAAACATGAAATTTATGACAAACAGACACCTATCCTACTTGACAATCCTATTTCAACTAGGACTAAAACTCCTTATTACTATCTTTAATAACCTTATCCTAACAACCTTATCTACTTTAAATTACATCATTGACAATTATTTCATCACATGGTGAAATTTGGATGATGGGCTTGAGCTCTTCATGACCATTTTGCTGACCTCCTCAAAAGCAGGAAACCAAACCCTGTTTTTTAGGCATATGGTCTTTTGCATTCATTGAACATTATGATCATAATGTACTCTTCATTTCGTAGTCCTTTTCTATTTGAGGTTGAATTAACATATGAAAAAACTCCTCCCTAGACTCTAGCAGTCCAAAACCATCATCAAACTATTTAAATGAGTTGAAAATAGATTGCGCTACGAAAGCAAGACAATTTCGAAGTGCTTTTCGTAGCGCTGCCCTTTAACCATTTTTTCTTCAAAATATTGACTTCTTTCCTTAAAAATCATCTTCATTACCTTTAGATATATCCTCCTTACCAATTTCAAACCTTAATTCATATTTTTACCCCCCAAAATGTGATGAAAAAGGGCAAGAAAATCTGCTACAACAATTTCGTAGCGCTTTTCTCCCTTTTTACACTGTTTGCGCTACGAAACTGCTGAGTGAGCACTTTTGTCAAAAATTTTCCAAAATGAAAATTGTAAATGTGATAAAAACTCAAAATCAATCTGATTTCATCATATCACTTGAAAAACAGAGTCATTCCAGCCTTCTTGAGGTCCCTTCTTCATTCGCAATAGGTTGGCCTACTGGTTTTTCCTGTTTTTTCCTAAAAAACAGGTCTTGGGATAGAACCTATATCTGCTACTCCATGATGTATTTTGAGAAAATGAAGGGGATTTTTTTAGGCCATGATTTCTTGAATAAAAAAATCTCTTGTTTTTTTGAAACACATCTCTTGCTGTCCAGAACCGGCCTTTGAAAAACATGTATAAACCAGGAAAACTATGCTTTTGAAAATAGGGCTTCAAAGAAAGCCTTGTATCTCGAGACTGATAAAACTTGTGAGAAACTTGAGAGAGGTTATTGTAAATGGGGCTATGATTAATATAAAACTCTTTCAAAATTCCAAAATACTTTTTAATTTGGCCAGAAACTGAACTTGAAGTTGACTACTAAATAGTCATGTACAGGACAATTTTGTAACGACAGTTTCATAGCGCATTTTAATTTATCAATTTACAACACCTCCTAATGAATTTTAAGAAATAGAGAGATTATTTTGTATTTAGGGCTGTTAAGAAGAAAAACCTCTTTCAGGTTTCCTAAATTCATTTTCAGTTTCACAGAAATTGCCTTGGAAGTTGATTGCTCAAAACCAGAAAACAGAGTTTTTGCTTCATGAATTTCAACAGTAGTGCAAATCAAATTTTTTGAAATGGTGGCGCTACGAAAGTAAGGTTTCTTGGCTAATTGGCCAGTTTTGATGAAAAAAATTAGGGAAATGAAATGAATAATGAAATGATGAATGAATTGACATGAAAAACCTTTAAAATGGATTTGTTTAACACTAAGGAAGGTTCAAACCTAAAAATCTAATACTCCCTTTTGGTCAAATTCAAGAAAATATGCCTACGACCCTATTTTGACCCATGATCAAAAACAAACTTTACACAATGATGTTTTAAATTTTTTTTGGGTGATAACAAGGAAAATCAACTTGCATTCCGAAATAACTTATGTTTTATGAATTTAGGTACCAAACCACCTAGTTAATTATCCAAAGTAAGTGTCCCAAGTACACGCATTCTTAGCTAGTTCTCTTTCATTTTTATAGTGTAAAAGTTATTAGTTTAATTCAATTTTTGCACTAGGATTTTGGGACTAGGATCGAACTGTCGATAGAAGAGCAATTAATCTTTGTTACCTTTGCACCCTCAGGTGATCCTAGGCAAGCATATAAACACCCTCCATTGAAAACTCACCATCTCCCTATAGTATCTCATATATATTAACTAGGAAAAATTGAAAGCGGCCCATATCCACGCATGTTTTTATTTTGAAAAAGGAACAATGAAACGTAGTTTAAATAGGGGATTTTGAAAAGGATCATCACATATCCACATGTTCAAAGTATGTGCTTGTTCACCTTTCGTTCACATACACCCACACCCTAAGTAAAGTAAAGACACCTAAAACTATCTCAACAAAACTCACTAAATTCTCCCCACAGGGGCCATAAAATAATTTATATTCTAAGTTAGGATGAAGGGGGTAGGCATCTAATAAGCTGCCTTGGTCAGTCTGCATCTTGAAACATAGAAGTTGACTATTTAGGGAAATTTCAAATCCACCTATCATCCCACAGAAGAGAAAACCTAAGCGCGACAGAGACCTGATTCAGAGGGTGTTAGGCTTAGACCCATTGCGTGTGGTATCAGTTGGGGCTACCTGTACTTGGTGATAATTGGTACTGGTAGCTGAACTACCAAGAAGCCCAAGAATTGAACACTCATGTGGGACAGTGGTGCCTAGTGGCCAAAATTAGGGCATCCTTTCCCTATAGGTGACGGTGCGGGCAAGCACTATATCCTCAAACATTACCTTGGTGGATTTTCTTCGGTTGATTGGGGGCATCACCAGTTCTTTTGGGACGTTGCGCCAACATTCACAAGATATCTTCTCAAGGCCCAGTTAAATTTGAGCGTGTGAGGATGATTAGGTCTTATAGGATTTGAGTATCATATGCAAACAACAAAAAACCATATTTTTTGACTAACTGATCACATAAGATTAATCTAAAGGGAAAATTTATTTTATTTTCTCTTTGTTTTATGTATGCGATCAAAATTTTTCTTTGATTATAGTCTCTATCCTCTCAAATATTCCAAAAACCATACATAGTCGACGTCAGAATAGACCCAATGGGACCTCATCGATCTAGACGTCTTTTGGACCTCCCCCCATTACCGGGAGGGGTTCTAGGTCTTTCACCATTTAAGCATAAAAGACAGAACAATGCCACCTTTATTGGTTCATTATTTATTGGGGCATATTTATTTGGGAACCCTATTCGGTCTCCCAATGCCATAGCAGTGAACATCCCCACAGGTCACCACACACCATGCCTCCCACAACCCCTAGAGGGCAGAGGAGTGCTACCCATTCGGGAAGCCAGGTGAACACACAACAGCGTACATCACAAAAAAACCCTATTCCTAACCATAACATTGTGTTTTCACAAGTCGCAATGACTACAAACTCTCATTCACCTTTTCCAGCTTCGTTAAATCTACCAGATTTAACCAAGTTGACAAATAACCCCATTGCTCACAACCCCATATGGCCTCCCATGCCCACAAATATCCTTTCAGACATTCCAAAATTCGAAGGGAAGCAAGTGGAAGACCTCGGAAATCATGTTATGACTTTCCGTAATCATGATAAGCCAATGCACATAATTACCTACCATGGGTTGGGAAGCCACAAGGAGAATTTCTCACACGTTGACCTAGCCTAATCCCATTTGAATCAAGTTTTTAACGCAGTTTGGCTTTGGATCGGGGGATGGTGAAGGATTTTAAGCTCCCTACAAAGTCAAATTCTATGTATCAATGTAAATGATGGATAGGTGTTATTGGAAACCTCTTCCAATGATCCTACACCTAACTACATAGATGTTTTGGCAATGATGCCCAAGTGGTATTAATATATGTGTTTTAGATTATGAAATGTGGAGTGTTCCAAGTCTTGGCTTAGTGGTATTAACCAATATCATGTTCACTTAGGGTGTGCAAATGTGTTTGAAAAAGTGTGTTTAGTGGATGAGTTAATTGAGCATGTTTGATGATGCCATATGTTGCTGAAATAAAATTTTGAAATATTGTAAATAATGTTGTAAAATGGTAGCAAAATAAGTAGTCAATCAAGAAAAAACCCCACCTGAAGAAGTCTCTCAAACAACTAAAAAAGGAGAGGAAAACAATATACTCAAAAACACACAAAAGGACTACAATATCTAATGTCAAAGGGATTGAGATCTAAATCTAAGATGTTAAAAATGGTGTAGGAAAACAACAAAAATCAAAGGTGGAATCTATTATAAGGGATAGGAAAGAAGCTAAAAAAACCTAGGACAATCAAGGGGATCCTAAGGGGGAAGGAAAGAGAAAACTAAAAATGGAGTTAAAGTGGTAAAATAACCTATCCTAAAGGGCTTAAATAAAGTGGATTAAACCATGCAAACCAATAGCTAAAAATGTTGAAACCTTAGACTCCTCACTAAGCCAATCTCTTCCTAAAAAGGTTGAGGTTTACTAAAAATGATAGGGGGTGTTATCACTGGAAAATAAGACAAGAAAAGATGACATTATTTAATGTTAGACAGAAGAATTTACAGGGCTGAGAGACATTAGAGAATCTGAAGTATTTAAAAATCTCTAAGGTCTAAAAGGAAAAATCAAATTGCGCATGGAAGGATCCAGTTAAATGCGCCTTTGCGCGCATAATTCTTCGAGAAGCATGCCTTTGCGCGGATTTTCCTCAAAAAGCTATGTGGTCCAGAGAGTGGTAGAAGTCAATTTTCAAGACCACAAGGCACACTCCAGGACATTGATCCCACACTTGAGACCGCCTAAGGACAGCCGCCCAAGCCTCCTTAGGACCTCAAAGGAGCACACAATGGAATAAATGTGGCACACAATGGAATCACCCTCCTCTCTTGGGTCACCATCCACAATGTACCAAGAGAGGGAATGAGCATTTGAATTCTCCTATAAAAGGCCACCAAGAGATGAAAAATACGAGAACACATTTTTATGTTGTCCAGAATTGCCCCAAGCAATACCAGCAGTGTATGATCTAGAGTATAGATAGAGGGGACTCAGTTGTTGGCCATTCAACAACTCCAATCCACCATAGTAGAGAGAGGGAGACTTTGTGCCAAGGCGGCTCGGAAGTAAAGACATCCTTACATTGGGACTTGGAGCTCCATAGTTCCAAGGGCCCCTTAGCAAGTTGGTTAAAGTTTCATCCTCATTTCCTACCAGCACTCAATAAGAGGGGAGGTAAGCACCACCATTTGGATTATTGAAGTTTTTTTTACTCTATTTATAACTTTTGTTTTATTTGTTTTAGTTTTAGTTTAGTTTTTATGTTTGAATATGCATGCTATTTCTCTATCTAGTATGTTTATCTTTTAGCATGTTCCACTAACTTTCTTGACTCCATCTATTTTCTGCCTGTGACCAATAACTTAAGAGGGAAAAACTACCCCTCTTAAGGAAGTGTGATTTGGTACATTCATGCTCCAAACACACTAACATAGGATTGGTGACTCCACTAACTTTTATTTCCAAGTTTATGTGGTTGTGCCTTTTTGCAGAGACCTCTGTCTTTGCTGTGGAGGTGGGCTAGAATTTCCCCCTTTCTCTCCTTCACTGTCTGCTTCATCCCTAGTGACAGGATGAATCTGAAGAAGCTCCTAAAAATTACTTTCAAGGAAAATTGTGCGACTTTCTTACAGACAGATGCGCCCCAGTGCGCGTGTTCAGAGGTGACCTGCGTGCGGCCTTCGCGCCTGTTTCAGATTTTTCTGCGCATAAACCATAAGTGGGATTTTTTCCACTATTTCCATATTTTCTTGCTTGTAAAAGTGACTGGCATCCCATAATACATCTGCCAGCACTGGTTGAGGTGCCCCGCAACTTGTTAAAACTCACTTTTAGCTACTTTTAGTAGTTTAGGTGTTAGTTTTATTTCAAGTTGATTTTCGCAAAGTTAACACATAGTTTAAGTAGGAGGCATGTTATCACCAAAATCATACCTGATTGGCTGGTGATCAGACAACTTCAATGTAACTATTTCAAACTAATCTTGTGACTGAGGCTTAGCCTCCTCAGCCTGAGAGGGATCTCTCAAGGGTTAATGATATTGAATAAAGATGTAGATAGATGGCTAACTCTATTGTTTGTGTTTTGGTTTTGTATGTTTGCAGGTTGAAAAGATGAAGGTTTTCTACCATTGGGCTCTGGAGTCAATGACAGGGATAAAGATAACAATGGCTCTCCTAGTGGAAGCAAAGGCTTGTATATATTTTAATGAAAGAGTAACACATTCAGGAAAATCCCAATAACTTGAAAGTTCAAAGGAAATTAGAGCATGTAATACATGAATTATGAGTAATGAGACATCAAGGCTATGGAAGAGGAACATTTCGAAGATAGGGCATAAAAATCATTGAAAATACACTAAGAATCTCAGGTGAAGAAAAGTTATATGTTACTGTATATATCATTCAATCCAAAGCCTTACAAAGTGGTCTGATTAGATAACATTTTACAACCTGTAGGTTGAAACCAAAATTATCATGTATACATTGGGCTTGTGGAGTCAAATAAATCTCAGAAAATCAGTGAATCTAATTTACATGGAAGTTGAGGCATACCATTGTTTTTAGTCATAAGACATACACTTGAAACATGTAAAAACACAGTTAGTCCATTTATAAAGGAAGTCAGAGCATCTAAATATGAGTTCTGAGTAATATAGATGAACACCACTGCAAAAAATATATATAAGAAACATTGATAGAACATGAAAACACTAAAAACCCCTTCTGAATCTCAAGTTGGTCAAGTAGAAGCTTTCTACATTAGCTGAAACAGTCTTTTTACAATATGCACCAGTTTTGCCAAAAAGTATCCAACCCTTTGCTAATTCGATCTCTTGGCCTTTAATATACATATTAAAACATGAAATGATCTCCTCTTAGGCTAGATACATTGAATTTCTAACTGCTGACAGTTTGCACAACCATAAAACATGAAATTTATGACAAACGAACACCTGTCCTACTTGACAGTCTTATTTCAACTAGGACTCAAACTCCTTATTACTATCTTTAATAAACTTATCATAACAAACTTATTTAATTGAAATTACATCATTGAAAAGTATGTCATCACATGATCGAATTTGGATGACGGGCTTGAGCTCTTCATGACCACTTTGCCGACCTCCTCAAAAGCAGGAAACCAAACCATTATTTTTAGGCATATGGTCTTTTGCATTCATTGAACATTCTGATCATCATGTACTCTTCATTTTGTGGTCCTTTTCTATTGGACGTTGAATTAAAATATGAAAAAACTCCTCCCTAGACTCTAGCTATCCAAAACCATCATCAACCTATTTAAATGAGCTGAAAATAGATTGCGCTACGAAAACAAGACAATTTCGTAGTGCTTTTTGTAGCGCTGCCCTTTAACCCTTTTTTCTTCAAAATATTGACTTATTTCCTTAAAAATCATCTTCATTACCTTTAGATATATCCTCAGAAATTTCAAACCTTAATTCATATTTTTACCCTCCAAAATGTGATGAAAAAGGGCAAGAAAATCTGCTATAACAGTTTCGTAGTGCTTTTCTCCCTTTTTACACTATTTGCACTACGAAACTGCTGAGTGAGCATTTTTGTCGAAAAGTTTCCAAAATGAAAATTGTGAATGTGCTAAAAACTAAAAATCAATTTTATTTCATCATATCACTTGAAAAATAGTGTCATTCCAGCCTTCTTGAGGTCCCTTTTTCATTTGCAATAGGTTGGCCTATTGGTTTTTCTTGTTTTTTTCCTGAAAAATAAGTCTTGGGACAGAGCCTATATCTCCTACTCCATGATGTATTTTGAGAAACTGAAGGAGGTTTTTGTAGGCCATGATGTCCTAAATAAAAAAAATCTTTTTTTTTTTTGAAACACATATCCTATTGTCCAGAACCGGCCTTTGAAAAACATGTGTAAAACAGGAAAACTCTGTTTCTGAAAATAGGGCTTCAAAGAAAGCCTTGTATCTCCCAACTGATAACACTTGTGAGAAAATTGAGAGAGGTTATTGTAGATGGGGCTGTGATGAAGATAAAAATATTTTATAATTCCAAAATAATTTTTAATTTGGCCAGAAACTGAACTTGAAGTTGACTACTAAATAGTCATGTACAGGACGATTTTGTAACAGCAGTTTCGTAGTGCGTTTTAATTTATCAATTTATAACACCTAAAAAATTTTAAGAAACGGAGAGATTTTTTTGTATTTAGGACTGTTAGGAAGAAAAAACTCTTTCAGGTTTCCTAAATTCATTTTCAGTTTCACAGAAACCGCCTTGGAAGTTGACTGCTCAAAACGAGAAAACAGAGTTTTTGCTTCATGACTTTCAGCAGGTTCGTAGCGCAAATCAACTTTTTTGAACTAGTGGCGCTACAAAAGCAAGGTCTCTTGGCTAATTGGCCAGTTTTGATGAAAAAAATTAGGGAAATGAAATGGATAATGAAATGATGAATGAATTGACATGAAAAACCTTTAAAATGGATTTGTTTAACACTAAGGAAGGTTCAAACCTAAAAATCTAATACTCCCTTTTGGTCAAATTCAAGAAAATATTCCTATGACCCTATTTTGACCCATGATCAAAAACTAACTTTACACAATGATGTTTTGAAATTTTTTTGGGTGATAACAAGGCAAATCAACTTGCATTCTGAAATAATTTATGTTTTGTGAATTTAGGTACCAAACCACCTAGTTAATTATCCAAAGTAAGTGGCCCAAGTACACGCATTCTTAGCTAGTTCTCTTTCATTTTTATAGTTTAAAAGTTATTAGTTTAGTTCAATTTTTGCACTAGGATTTCGGGACTAGGATCAAACTGTCGGTAGAAGAGAAAGTAATCTTTGCTGCCTTTGTACCCTCAGGTGATCCTAGGCAAGCTTATGAACACTCTCCATTGACAACTCACCATCTCCCTATAGTATCTCATATAGATTAACTAGAAAAAATTGAAAGCGGCCCATATCCACGCATGTTTTTATTTTGAGAAAGGAACAACGAAACATAGTTTAAATAGGGGATTTTGAAAAGGATAATCACATATCCACATGTTCAAATTATGTTCTTGTTCACCTTTCGTTCACATACACCCACACCCTAAGTAAAGTAAAGACACCTAAAACTATCTTAACAAAACTCACTAAATTCTCCCCATAGGGGCCACAAAAGAATTTATAGTCTAAGTTATGACCAAGGGGATAGGCATCCAATAAGCCGCCTTGGTCAGTCTGCATCTTGAAACATATAAGTTTACTGTTTAGGGAAATTTCAAATCCACCTATCAGCCCACAGAAAGAAAACCCGAGCGCGACAGAGACTCGATTCAGAGGGTGTTAGGCTTAGGTCCAGTGCGTACGGTATCAGTTGGGGCTACCTGTCCTTGGCGATACTCGGTACTGGTAGCTGAACTACTAAGAAGCCCAAGACTTGAAAACTCACATGGGACAGTGGTGCCTAGTGGCCAAAATTAGGGCATCCTTGCCCTATAGGTGACGGTGCGGGCAAGCACTAGATCCTCAAACATTACCTTGGTGGATTTTCTTCAGTTGACTGGGGGTGTCACTAGTTCTTTTGGGACATTGCGCCAATATTCACAAGATATCTTCTCAAGGTCTAGTTAAATTTGAGCATGTGAGGATGATTAGGACTTCTAGGATTTGAGTATCATACGCAAACAATGAAAAACCATATTTTTTGACTGACTGATCACATAAGATTAATTTAAATGGAAAATTTATTTTATTATTGCTTTGTTTTATGTATGAGATCATAATTTTTCTTTGATTATAGTCTCTATCCTCTCAAATATTCCCAAAACCATACGTAGTCGACACCAAAATAGACCCAATGGGACCTCATCGATCTAGACGTCTTTTGGAACTCCCCCCATTATTGGGAGGGGTTCCAGGTCTTTCACCATTTAAGCATAAAAGACAAAACAATGCCACCCTTATTGGTTCATTCTTTATTGGGGCATATTTAGTTGGGAACCCTGGTCGGTTTCCCAATGCCACAGCGGTGAACACCCCCACAGGGTCACCACACACCACGCCTCCCTCAACCCCTAGCAGGCAGAGGAGTGCTACCCATTTGGGAAGCTAGGTGAACGCACAGCAGGGTACATCACATAAAAACCCTATTCCTAACCATAACATTGTGTTTTCACAAGTTGCAATGACTACAAAATCGCATTCACCTTTTCCAGCTTCGTTAAATCTACCAGATTTAACCAAGTTGACAAACGACCCCATTTCTCACAACCCCATATGGCCTCCCATGCCCATGAAGCTCCTTTCATACATTCAAAAATTTGAAGGGAAGCAAGCAGAAGACCTTGGAAATCATGTTAAGACTTTCTACTTGTGGTGTTCATCAAACAGTATTGTTGAGGATACTATTTAACAAAGACTGTTTCAACGCACCCTAATTGGAATAGCAGTGAAATGGTATGTGGAGCTGACCTCTGCTACACATGGAACATTTAGTGCCCTTGCCACTGCGTTCTTGACCTATTTTTAGTTACCCATCCACCACAATTCTGGAATGGAATTACTAACCCAATTTAGGAAAACACCTACCGTCCATATCTCAGACCCTCTCCATGAATGGCGGCGGCATCGTAGTTTGTGAAAATCCAAACTCGACGATTGAGTTCTGTTAGACCTGTTCCTGAAAACTCTCACCGCAGATATTTCGAAAGATGTGGTGAAAAAAAATCCCATATCCAAATAGGATGCCATCAGTAGGGCCCAAAAGCTCGAGCTGATCTATACGTAGTCAGGGTATATTTACAATACCTTGCCAAACACCCCGCGCTTGCAATCTCACAAAGAATTTCCAGGCACGTTAAACTCTACAGAAAGTTTAATTGGGTCATTAACCCAAAATCACCTAAGCAGAAACATTCAATACCCTAGTTACACATATGATTCTACTAAGAACATACCACAACCCGACTATCAAATTCATCACATGCCTCTGCAAAATTTGACTAGTATGCCGTCATCGTATCACCATTAGCATGGAGGACCCTATCCTCCAGCTTAGGGGACCCAGTATGAAGATAGACATATTGATGGAAGGGCTCCCCCCAACAACCATTTAAAAACCTGAGACTGCAATATGCTCAGTCCCCAGCACAAGAACCGCCCATTCCGAATAATGCACAGGTGAACTTTGTGCAACCCTCCCAAAACCAACCACACCAACCATAGAACCAGGAGAATTCAAATTATCATCCTAACGCGGTTAAGAAAAAAGGAAAAAACAAGCCTAAAGGAAATCCTGGACAGAGGGGAAATAATCAACAACTCCCTCCGCGATCATAGGCTGGAGGCTACTCCAACCAAAATCAAAACCAGGAGCTAAGCAACTCCTAGAGGCAGAACAAAAGGCCAATTATTTGAACAAACCACTCTTGTTCGATCTGTGGTGAGTATGAGCATTATTCTCACCACTGTCCTGACGTCCTTAAGCTAAAGAAGCTACAAAGTAATCGTGGACAAGGGGGATCCTCCTAGCAGACATCAGTCATGTAGGATCCTTCCCCCCATCATGGCACAGTTAGCACACAACAACAAAATTCTGATGATGCCCCACCAGACACCAATGCGTCAGTAGCTAGTACCAGTGCACCAATAACACCTTTGACCATTTCAAAGATGCCTATTGAACCTTTGCCAAAAATGGCTAAAGGACCAACTAGGCGGGCATGAAACTATTCTAAAGCGGTCCATAACTATAGCATTGTGGATGATATAGCTCAATTTCCCGCTGCTATGTCAGCTTTGGAGGTGTTACAGTCATGTCCAAAGTAACAGAAAGCCTTACTCTCTGCATTAGGTGCCATCGACCCTGTCGATTCGTGCCTAATGGCTTTTGATTTAGATAAAACCACCCCAGGCTTCCTTCAATGGTTGCCTTTCAGATACCAATATTGGTCCAAAACATTACCATTCACCGATGTATCATTAAAAAAGGTGCATCCACATGCATCATGTCAAAGACATTTTGGCAGAAGTTAGGGTCTATCAAACTAAAGCCATTAGACATCACGCTTAGAGCATATGATGGTCGCCTTTCAGCCCCCGTCGGTCTCTACCAAAACGTCCCAGTTTTCTTAGCCAGAAAGACGATCCTTATAGACATTGAAGTCTTGGACACCTAATTGGACTACAATATACTCCTTGGCCGGAGTTATATTGTAGTCAAAGTATGTGCTTGTTCACCTTTCATTCACATACACCCACACCCTAAGTAAAGTAAAGACACCTAAAACTATCTTAACAAAACTCACTAAATTCTCCCCACAAGGGCCACAAAAGAATTTATAGTCTAAGTTAGGACCAACGGGGTAGGCATCCAATAAGCCACCTTAGTCAGTCTACATCTTGAAACATAGAAGTTGATTGTTTATGGAAATTTCAAATCCACCTATCAGCCCACAGAAAAGAAAACCCGAGCGTGACAGAGACCCGATTCAGAGGGTGTTAGGCTTAGGCCCAGTGTGTGTGGTATCAGTTGGGGCTACCTGTCCTTGGTGAAACTAGGTACTAGTAGCTGAACTACCAAGAAGCCCAAGACTTGAACACTCACGTGGGACAGTGGTGCCTAGTGGCAAAAATTAGGGCATCCTTTCCCTATAGGTGACGGTGCGGGTAAGCACTAGATCCTCTAACCTTACCTTGGTGGATTTTCTTCGGTTGACTAGGGGCCTCACCAGTTCTTTTGGGACATTGTGCCAACATTCACATGATATCTTCTCAAGGCCCAGTTAAATTTGAGCGTGTGAGGATGATTAGTTCTTCTAGGATTTGAGTATCATATGCAAACAACAAAAAATCTTATTTTTTGACTGACTGATCACATAAGATTAATCTAAATGGAAAATTTATTTTATTTTCGCTTTGTTTTATGTATGTGATCATAATTTTTCTTTGATTATAGTCTTTATCCTCTCAAATATTCCCAAAACCATACGTAGTGGATGCCAGAATAGACCCAATGGGACCTCATCGATCTAGACGTATTTTGGACCTCCCCCCATTATCGGGAGGGGTTCCAGGTCTTTCACCATTTAAGCATCAAAGACAGAACAATGGCACCCTTATTGGTTCATCCTTTATTGGGGCATATTTAGTTGGGAACCCTAGTAGGTCTCCCAAATCGATAGCGGTGAACACTCCCACAGGGTCACCACACACCACGCCTCCCACAACCCCTAGTGGGCAAAGGAGTGCTACCCATTCGGGAAGCCAGGTGAACGCATATTAAGGTACATCACAGAAAAACCCTATTCCTAACCATAACATTATGTTTTCACAAGTTGAAATGACTACAAACTCGCATTCACCTTTTCTAGCTTCGTTAAATCTACTAGATTTAACCAAGTTGACAAACGACCCCATTTCTCACAACCCCATATGGCCTCCCATGCCCACGAAGCTCCTTTCAGACATTCCAAAATTCGAAGGGAAGCAAGCGGAAGACCTAGGAAATCATGTTATGACTTTCCACCTGTGCTGTTCGTCGAACAGTATCGTTGACAATACTATTTGAATAAGATTGTTTCAATGCATCCTAACCAGAATAGCAGCGAAATGGTATGTGGAGCTGCCCTCTGCTACACATGGAACATTTAGCACCCTCACCACTATGTTCCTGACCTATTTTCAGTTACCCATCCACCACAACTCTGGAATGGAATTACTGACCCACCTTAGGCAAACACCTGTCGTCCATATCTCAGACCCTCTCCATGAATTGCGGCAGCGTCATAGTTTGTGCAAATCCAAACTCAAAAATTGAGTTCTGTTAGACTTGTTCCTAAAAACTTTCATCTCATATATTTTGAAAGATGTGGCGAAACAAAATCCCATATGCAAAGAGGATGCCATCGGTAAGGCTGTAATATTCTAAATCTGGAACAACACAGCAAGCCTGCTGAAATAACGCAATCCTGAGAAATATATGCATATAAATGAGTTTTCAGCTCCTGGATCCCTTAGGTCAGCTCATCTAAGATCTAAATCCAAAAGGAGAGCAAAAACAAATCAAACTAGGTGGGTTAAACAGATCTCCCACAAACTAGTCTAGCTGAAAATCACCCAGAGAGAGGGGCTGTAGTTATATGCAAAAGAATGCTTTAGAAATAATGTAGATCGACTGAAGAAAAGTAATAGAATGATATGGAGGCTCAAATATTAGTTATTTAACAGTAAATCAGATTTACATTGCAGCTCATACATTGTACAAGAGAAAGAATGAGACTATACAGGAGAAATCCTCAGAAATGAGGTGCCACAACCATAAGGAAAGACTGCATAAAAATGAAAGCGTTATTTTGAGGGGCTGAAGCAGCAATTTATTAATACTCAGATCTAGAGTAGTTATGTACATAAAAATATAGATCTAATACAGATCTGTGTACAAGAAAATCTCATCTATACATTCCCCTTGGGGTTTTGTGCAGAACATGAAGCACAGAGAGTAGATCTGAGATATAAAGTAGCAGATCTACAGAAATATTCAAAAAATTACTGAATCATAACATATGCATTAGATCAGATCTGAAACAACATGGATTGGATGGCCAATCCATGGATCACCACAGTGAGAGGAAGAATCCTAACACCGGAGATCTCTCCTCCAAAGTGCAAACAAAACTCCCTGCAACTCCTCCTTTGCAAATAACGCAGTCTAGGGAGAGGAATTGAGCTATAGGATCTGAGAATGATTTGGCCTGATGCCAAAGTCTAGATCTAAATCTCAATCAAATAATGCACTATTCCAGGAGGTTAAAAGACACACTCACTGAGAAGAGCCACTGCTATCATCTAGATCTAAGTAGATCTAGTGTCTCCACTTGCTGCAACTCACAAGGACAACTCAACCCTCAACAGGAGCATCGCTGTAGGTGTAAGGTGAAGATTGGCCCAATCCTGATAGTGGACAAGTTAGAACAAATCTCCTCCAAGAGCTTCTCAAGGAAGGAGGTGGGAATCCTGAACAGGAAAGCCCAACAAGGGATTTCTAAGTAGACAATACCTTCAGAAAATAATATATTCAACAACCTCCTCTTGAGCCTTCCCCTTCATTTTATAAGATGAGAGCTTTAGAAAACCCTAAAACACCTTGAGGAATTATCTCCTTTCATATGAGGGCCTCCTTCTAGAACTGCGCTGTCCCTCCATGAGGTACATTGAACCTAGACTGTGTTGTAGATTTGGTCAAGGTTGACCCAATCTCATAGCTCAAACCCATTCACACCTGCAAGTGCAATCAATCCATCTCACAAATGTCTGCCTATGCTGATCCTTGTTCACACTGAATTGGTTTTATTGATGTTCTCTTCTTCTTCATGCATGCATGTTGACTTAGTCAAAATTGACTATGTCCTCATCCATTTGTCCTTGTTCACACCCATAAGTGTAAAATACAGCTATTGTGATGATCCCCTTTCACATTATAAGGGTGTTTTATTGAAACAACCCTGATTTGCCTCTGTTCACATTGGGAATTCGATTTATTTTTATGTTTTTAGGAGTTTACATGTTCTCCTTCACATTTTATTCATTAATTAAGAAAATCAACACAAAATGAAATATTCCTATTAGCTTGGGCTAATTAGGAATATTACAAAGGCCCAACAGCTCGAGCTAATCTATACGCAGTCAGGGTATATTTACAATATCTTTCCGAATGCCTCGCGCTTGCAAACTTACAAAGAATTGCTAGATGCCTTGAAATCTAAAGACGGTTTAATTCGGTGATTGACCCAAAATCACCTAAGCAGCAACGTTCAATACCCTGGTTACACATCTGATTCTACTCAGAACATACCACAACCCGGCTACCAAATTCATCACATGCCTCCGTAAAATTTGACTAGTATGCCGTCATCATATCACCATTAGCATGGAGAACCCTATCCTCCGGCTCAATGGACCCAATACGAAGATAGAAATACTGATGGAAGATCTCCCCCCCAAAAACCATATACAAACCTGGGACTGCAATATGCTCAGTCCCCAACACAAGAACTGCCCATGCCGAATAATGCACAGGTGAACTTTGTGAAACCCTCCCAAAACCAACCGCACCAACCATAGAACCAGGAGAATCCAAATTATCATCCTAACGGGATTAAGAAAAAAGGAAAAAGCAAGCCTAAAGGAAATCCTGGACAGAGGGGAAAGAATCAATAACTCCCTCCGCGATCTCAGGCTGGAGGCTACTCCAACCAAAATCAAAACCAGGAGCCAAGCAACTCCCAGAGGCAAAGAAAAAGGCCAATTATTCGAACAAACCACTCTTGTTCGATCTGTGGTGAGTACGACCATTACACTCACCACAGTCCCGACCTCCCTGAGTTGAAGAAGCTACAAAGTAATCATGGACAGGGGGGTTCCTCCTAGCAGACATCAGTCAGGCAGGATCCTTTCCCCCATCAAGGCACAGTCAGCACACAACAACAAACTCCCAACAATTCTGGAAAAAACGACCATGAAATCTACGTGACTGGCGAAGAAATGTTTGTTCAGACTCAGAATCGAAATTACAATGCCCCACCAGACACCAACGCGTCAGTAGCTAGTACCAATGCACCAACAACACCTTTGACCATATCAAAGATGCCTATTGAACCATTTCCAAAAATGGCTAAAGGACCAACTAGGCGGGCATGAAACGATTCCAAAGCAGCCCATAACTATAGCATTGTGGATGATCTAGCTCAATCTCCCGCCGCTATGTCAGCTTTGGAGGTGTTACAGTCATTCCCAAAGCAGCGGAAAGCCTTACTCTCTGCATTAGGTGCCATTGACCCTGTCGATTCGCGCCTAATGGCTTTTGATTTAGATAAAGCCACCCCTAGGCTTCCTTCAATGGTTGCCTTTCAGATACCAGTATCAGTCCAAAACATTACCATTCACCGATGTATCATTGACGAAGGTGCATCCACATGCATCATGTCAAAGAAATTTTGGCAGAAGTTAGGGTCTCTTGAACTAAATCCATCAGACATCACGCTTAGAGCATATGATGGTCACCTTTCGGCCCCTGTCGGTCTCTACCAAAACGTCCTGATTTTCTTAGCTGGAAAGACAATCCTTATAGACATTGAAGTCTTGGACACCTAATTGGACTACAATATACTCCTTGGCCGGAGTTATATTATAGTCAAAGTATGTGCTTGTTGACCTTTTGTTCACATACACCCACACCCTAAGTAAAGTAAAGACACGTAAAACTATCTTGACAAAACTCACTAAATTCTCCCCATAGGGGCCACAAAAGAATTTATAGTCTAAGTTAGTACCAATGGGGTAGGCATCCAATAAGCCACCTTGGTCAATCTGCATCTTGAAACATAGAAGTTGACTATTTAGGGAAATTTCAAATCCACCTATCAACCCACAAAAAAGAAAACCCAAGCGCAACAGAGACCTGATTTAGAGGGTTTTAGGCTTAGGCCCAGTGCGTGTGGTATTAGTTGGGGCTACCTGTCCTTGGTGATACTCGGTACTGGTAGCTGAACTACCAAGAAGCCCAAGACTTGAACACTCACGTGGAATAGTGGTTCCTAGTGGCCAAAATTAGGGCATCCTTTCCCTATCAGTGACGGTGCGGGCAAGCACTAGATCCTCAAACATTACCTTGATGGATTTTCTTCGATTGACTGGGGGCGTCGCTAGTTCTTTTGGGACCTTGCGTCAACATTCACAAGGTATCTTCTCAAGGCCCAGTTAAATTTTAGCATCTGAGGATGATTAGGTCTTCTAGGATTTGAGTATCATATGAAAACAACAAAAAACCATATTTTTTGACTGACTAATCACATAAGATTAATCTAAAGGGAAAATTTATTTTATTTTTGCTTTGTTTTATGTATGCGATCATAATTTTTCTTTTATTATAGTCTCTATCCTCTCAAATATTCCCAAAACCATACGTAGTTGATGCAAGAATAGACCCAATGGGACCTCATCGATCTAGACGTCTTTTGGACCTCCCCCCATTACTAGGAGGGGTTCCAGGTCTTTCACCATTCAAGCATAAAAGACAGAACAATGCCACCCTTATTAGTTCATCCTTTACTGGGGCATATTTAGTTGGGAACCTTAGTCGGTCTCCCAACGCCATAGCGGTGAACACCCCCATAGGGTCACCACACACCACGCCTCCCACAACCCCTAGCAGGCAGAGGAGTGCTACCCATTCGGGAAGCCAAGTGAATGCACAGTAGGGTACATCACAGACAAACCCTATTCCTAACCATAACATTGTGTTTTCACAAGTTGCAATGACTACAAACTCGCATTCACCTTTTCTAGCTTAGTTAAATCTACCAGATTTAACCAAGTTGACAAACGACCCCATTGCTCACAACCCCATATGGCCTCCCATGCCCACGAAGCTCCTTTCAGAAATTCCAAAATTCAAAGGGAAGCAAGTGGAAGACCTCAGAAATCATGTTATGACTTTCCATCTGTGGTGTTCGTCGAACAGTATCGTTGATGATACTATTTGACTAATACTGTTTCAATGCACCCTAACCAGAATAGCAGCGAAATGGTATGTGGAGCTTCCCTCTGCTACACATGGAACCTTTAGCACCCTTGCCACTGCATTCCTAACCTGTTTTCAGTTACCCATCCACCACGATTCTGGAATGGAATTACTGACCCACTTTAGGCAAACACTTGTCGTCCATATCTCAGACCCTCTCCATGAATGGCGGCAGTGTCGTAGTTTGTGCAAATCCAAACTCGACAATTGAGTTCTATTAGACCTGTTCCTGAAAACTCTCACTGCAGATATTTCGAAAGATGTGGCGAAACAAAAGCCCCTATCCAAAAAGGATGCCATCAGTAAGGCCCAACAACTTGAGCTGATCTATACGTAGTCAGGGTATATTTACAATATCTTGCTGAACAACCCTTGCCTACAAACTTTCAAAGAATTTCCAGGCCCGTTGAACTCTACAGACGTTTTATTTGGGTCATTGACCCAAAATCACCTAAGAAAAAACATTCAATACCCGACTTACACATATGATTCTACTCAAAATATACCACAACCCGGCTACCAAATTCGTCACATGCCTCCACAAAATTTGACTAGTATGCTGTCATTGTATCACCATCAACATGGAGGACCCCATCCTCCGGCTTAGGGGACCTAGTATGAAGATAGACATACTGACAAAAGAGATCCCCCCCAACAACCATTTACAAACCTAGGACTGCAATATGCTCAGTCCTCAGCACAAGAACTGCCCATGCCGAATAATGCACAGGTGAACTTTGTGCAACCCTCCCAAAACTAACCGCACCAACCATAAAACTAGGAGAATCCAAATTATCATCCTAATGCGGTTAAGAAAAAAGGATAAAATAAGCCTAAAGGAAATCCTAGATAGAGGGGTAAGAATCAACAACTCCCTCCATGATCTGAGGTTGGAGGCTACTCCAACCAAAATCAAAACCAGAAGCCAAGCAACTCCTAGAGGTAGAACAAAAGGCCAATTCTTCGAACAAACCACTCTTGTTCGATCTATGTTGAGTATGACCATTACACTCACCACTGTCCCAACCTCCCCGAGCTAAAAAGCTACAAAGTAATCATGGACAGGGGGTATCCTCCTAGTAGAAATCAGTCATGTAGGAGCCTTTCACCAATCAAGGCACAGTTAGCACACAACAACAAACTCCCGATAATTCTGGAAAAAAAAACCACGAAATCTACATGACTAGTGAAGAATTTTTTTTTTCAGACTCAGAATTGAAATTACAATGCCCCACCAGACACCGACGCATCAGTAGCTAGTACCAATGCACCAACAACACCTTTGACCATATCAAAGATGCCTATTGAACCTTTGCCAAAAATGGCTAAAGGACCAACTAGGCGGGCATGAAACTACTCCAAAGCGGCCCATAACTATAGCATTGTGGATGATCTAGCTCAATCTCTGCCACTATGTCAGCTTTGGAGGTGTTACAGTCATGCCCAAAGCAGCGGAAAGCCTTACTCTCTACTTTAGGTGCCATCGACCCAGTCGATTCGCGCCTAATGGATTTTGATTTAGATAAAGCCACCCCTAGGCTTCCTTCAATGGTCGCCTTTCATATACCAATATTGGTATAAAACATTACCATTCATCGATCTATCATTGAAAAAGGTGCATCCACATGCATCATGTCAAAGCAATTTTGGCAGAATTTAGGGTCTCTCGAACTAAAGCCATCGGACATCACGCTTAGAGCATACGATAGTCGTCTTTCAGCCCCCATTGGTCTCTACCAAAACATCCTGGTTTTCTTGGCCAGAAAGACGATCCTTATAGACATTGAAGTCTTGGACACCTAATTGGACTACAATATACTCCTTGGCCGGAGTTATATGTACGTTTGTCAGCCATCAGCTCTTCCGTCTTCCGAACTCTGATGTTTCCCCATGAGGATCGATTTGTTACTGTCGACCAATTGACACATAGTGAAAGTAGCCCCTAACAAACATCGATGTCATTCTACCCTATGTAGACACAACTACTAACACGCTTACACGGTACCAAGAATATATCCCTAGCCAGTTCAAACCGTCTTCCATCCTAGGGCCATTCCTAGGAGATCCCATTGTTATACCTGAGTCATCACCTGATGTCACAGGGGCTCCGGTGTGCATGATGTCCACATCAAGCACCGAAGCTAGTCAAGACATGGAGACGAGGAGTGATGACACTGAGTCATTATCAAAGATCCCTGTTGAACCTTTGCCAAAAATGGCTAAAGGACCAACTAGGTGGGCATTAAACTATTCCAAAGCGGCCCATAACTATAGCATTGTGGACGATCTAGCTCAATCTCCCATCGCTATGTCAGCTTTGTAGGTGTTACAGTCATGCCCAAAGTAGCGGAAAGCCTTACTCTCTTCATTAGGTGCCATCGACCCTATCGATTTGCGCCTAATGGATTTTGATTTAGATAAAGCCACCCCTAGGCTTCCTTCAATGGTCGCCTTTCAGATACTAGTATCAGTATAAAACATTACCATTCACTGATCTATCATTGACGAAGGTGCATCCGCATGCATCATGTCAAAGAAATTTTGGTAGAAGTTAGGGTCTCTCAAACTAAAGCCATCAGACATCACACTTAGAGCATATGATGGTCGCCTTTCAGCCCCCGTCGGTCTCTACCAAAACGTCCCGGTTTGCTTAGCTAGAAAGACAATCCTTATAGACATTGAAGTCTTGGACACCCAATTGGACTACAATATACTCCTTGGCCAGAGTTATATGTACGTCTGTCAGCCATCACCTCTTCCGTCTTTCGAGCTATGATGTTTCCCCTTGAGGATCGATTTGTTACTATTGACCAATTGACACATAGCGAAAAGTAGCCCCTAACAAACATCAATGTCATTCTACCCTATGTAGACACAACTACTAATGTGCTTAAATGGTACCAAGAATATGTCTCTAGCCAGTTCAAACTGTCTTCCATCCTAGGGCCATTCCTAGGAGATCCCCATGTTATACCTGAGTCATCACCTGATGTCATAGGGGCTCCATTGTGCATGATGTCCACATCAAGCACCGAAGCTAGTAAAGACACGGAGAAAAGAAGTAATGACACTGAGTCCTCGGCCACGATAGCATCTCTAGCCTACACCGCCTCCCAAAATCCTTTCCTCTTCCCCCCCAGCTAGTTTTTTGTCACAACAGGTCATGTCCATGGTGGTCCTACCAAACTTATCATTCACAATACCAGTTTGGTACCTAGTCCCACCCACTCCAATGGGATTCGTGCACATCACCTCTATAGGGTTAATCCCCATGAATCGTGAACTGGCCCCAGACATTCAGGAGATTGTTGCAAATATTCATGCAAAGGAAATTCCCATTGCAAAACTGATGACTATGACTAATAAAACTGAGAGAAGAGGAAAGAAGGTGGAGAGTCCCACCACGTGACGAGAATCACCATGCTGCACCATATGTGATGTAGTAGGATACTCTACCCACATATGCCTAGAATTGGATGAATTAAAACCACTCCTTAGCTCTACAATAGACATTGCGACACCACATTCTCGTAAGAAGGAACCTGCCACCAAAATTCAAGGCAAAGAATTGTGTACCAATCACGCATGTGCTATCTGCAGCAATTATGGACACTATACCCATCATTGCCCAAATATCCCGCAATATAGGGATGCCTTACATGCCATCGAACAATCCTATCAAGAGGATCCTTCACCTAATCTTCTGGAGATGAACCTCGCGCTATTCTATACTTGCAGGAGGAGAAACAATCACTTAAAATACTCCCGAACATTCCCTCTCCTCCCATCGAGTGTTGTGTACTATGTGATGAGCGCAATCATTTCATCATCGATTGTATAGCTCTGGAAATGTTCCAGCGATGGTATCCAGTCCATGTAGTATATCGTACTGACTCAGATACCCAGTATTCATGTCAGATATGCGGTGACAATAATTCAGTACGCCATTGTCACTACATCCCCAGATTCTGTGCAGCGCTAGCTTGTATGAAATCAACCATAGTTCGCCTCTCCTGAGAAGATGGCTCTGACTCAGAATCTATGAATAGCTCGAAAACCCAAGAAGATGTGATGAGTAGATCCATCCTCTTTCTGTCAGTTGAAAAGTGACCAATCAGGGAACCCTTAGTTACCCCCAACCGCTCTTTGCAGAGAAGACCAACATGTGTGTTATGTTAAATCCCAAATCATGTGGTCACCACTTGCCCTAACTTAGAAGCGCTACACTGCTGGTACCCAATCATGCCACCAACTGAGCACGATGGGAACCCCATATATAGGCAATTTTTCCTAGTATTTCAGGGCAATCATCATGAAAAGCGTCGTACTTATATCCCGACAGTCCGTCCTCTAATTGATGTAATACATACATTAGAAAAGAAACATGATGATCTCCTCAAGTGATATAGAAAGTATATCACCTCCAGGCTGCCAACCCCACACCCACATCACCATGACAAGAAAACTGGGACAACGCACTAACCAATCATGACCCAGGTCCAATCTAGGATAACATGTGGACTATGCAATCTGATTTGCCACCGAGTCAACCAATGCAAAGAACTAAAGCACCTAGCAAACAATTTTCGCACAGTCTTCTCTCTCCCACAGAGATTTCTCTCTAACCAAGAGAAAATCACGCATACCGATTGCCAGATTTGTTCACACTTTCATCATTAAATTAAATGTGAACATCTCCAAAAGCTTAGAGCGAGAAGATCAGCGTTGAGTCTACACTCCCCAAAGGAGGTAGACACACCCACGCCAAAAACTTGAAAAAGAAAGAAGAAGATCTCGTCTTCTACAACAGATCCTTTCCAAGCGTCCACATCTGGGACAAAGAGTAGTGTTGATTCCCACACAATCTACTCAGTTGGCACAATGGTACGATGCACCACTTGCACTTGCCATAACCACGAACCAGAGGCATGCTCACTAACAGAAACATTCAGGCACCTCTGCACCAGGCACAATTTCCACCGAAAAGAAATTGACCATCCTAATAGGGGACCCAACCTTGCACTCTCGCAAGCTCCCATCACGAAGATTCTCCCCCACCACATGCCGGCAACATGATACACCATATATGATTCGTATCATCATATATTGGAACTAGGACTAAAGCCGCCCCCACCTCCTAGGTTTTCAACCCTTTTCCTGTTGTAAAAACCAAGGTACCTTATGCTTCTGCTTTGATTTCCATGAGATCACGAATTTACATGCTGCCATCAAACTCCTCGATGAAACCCAACCTTTAGAACAATGTCTAGTACAACTAGAGCTCATTGACAAAAGTCGACGATAGTCGCTGCAACACAATGAGGCACACAAGAAACATGTAAAGGCATCATTCGATTGCCACATCAACCTTCACTCATTCACTGAGGGAGAACTAGTCCTATGCTACAATGACACAAAAGAAGCTCTAGGGCCAAGAAATTTTGAAACCTTGTGGAAAGGACCCTACATCATAAAAAATTCCCTCCTCAAGGGGGCATACATTTTGACTGAAGCAGATGGAACATGTCTCAGCAACCCTGTCAACTGCCTTTACCTCAAGAAATTCTACCCATAAGGGCCAAGAAGGCCCTACCCTAGAGTCAATGTACACAAACCCATCCACTTTAAATTTTGGACCAAAATAATTTTGACAAAATGCGCTCGAGTGTCACAATGGATTACCAACCCAACCCCGACTTTGGATTTGTTGATGGAGCATCAAGATGGTCTCAAAGTTTAGCAGCAGCTGCTTGGGTTATCTATGACCCTGATCGATCACCACTTTGCACCAATGGTGTGTGCATCAGTTCAACAACAAATAATTAGGAAGGGTATGACGTCGTCATCGGACTTATGTGTGATGCCCTCCACCAGGGCATACACCATATACATATCTACCTTGATTCCTAGTTATTAGTTTCAGTTAAACCAAACATTTGAGATATGAGATTCACGTCTATTTAGAAAATACTTGCATGCAAAAAGATTAAGAAGACAGTTTGACTACATTACATTCACACATGTACCAAGGAGTCAAAACCAAAGAGATGATCGCATAGCTAGCAATGTTCTAAACTGGAATGCATCTCAGATAAACCATCATACATTTAAAAAAAAAAAAAAAGATATCCATCAGCATAATATAATCCATAAATAGAAATAGGGGGCACGCCATGTAGAGTAGCAAAAATGATCTCTCGCATATATATATATATATATATATATATATATATATATATATATATATATATATATATATATATCAAAATGTATGTGTCTGAGTAAAAAAATAGTGTCTATGACCCATAGGTAAGTCCAAAAGATACATATATAAAGTAGACAAAAATAGGGGGAAGCATCCTCATAATGGGTGCTTTTCCCGTGTACAAAAAACACTCTAGTGTGGTGCTCCCCCAGGTGGGGCACCTGGACCCACTGCAACTCTTGGTACCAGTATTAGAGCTGCCGTCAATATAGAGACTGCCACTCGACGTAAAACCGTCCGATAGCCCCTCTCCCGGGCCATCAAGGTCTCCAGCCATACATCCTTGAGGTCATCCACAAAGCCTCTCGTAGGCATCCTCTGGGTCAAGCAGTCCACTTGAACCCAGGCATCCTCTAAAGTTTCCACCTGTTCAGTCAGCTCAACAACACGAGCCTCTGCCGCATCAGCACGAGCTCACTCAACAGCAACCGAGCTGCTACCCTCCCCCAAGGCGCCAACCTCACCACCCAGTGCTCCACCCAGAGGATGTGCAGGAACTCCTCCTGCCCCTCGAGAGCTCCTTGAGGTTTCCAAATCGGCTGGTGCCCAACCAACCAAGCCACAGGACGAAGGACCTCACTAACATCTGCAAGAGTAACCAAAACTATGTCAGTGTCATCATAATACACATATAAACATAAATACTCAAGTAAATGCAGAAAACACAAGGACATACTTGCTAGCCCCCAAGCATATCCAGTAGGAAGACCCATGCCTGGATCTCCCTGGAAGTCCATCCCTACATAAGGAGATGGGAGGAAAATCTGAGGGTTGGCCTCAAACCAAGCCTCTGTGGTGGTGTTCCAATAATGCCCCACCATACCCCCACCTCCTCGAGGCATCACGAGAGCCCACCTCCTCATGTGAGGCTCATGTGGCCCCCTAGCAGGCATCACCACTATAGGTCTTAGCAGCACCACCTGCTCATACATGATGCTATACAGGATGCTGGCATAGGTAAACAACTTTGATCCATCATGGACCTTGGAAAGTTGTGCCAAAATCTCATTGTAACATAAATGGGCAAAGTCAAAGAAGTGCTTGGCCCTCAGCCGGCACACTGATTGGCCAAGTTTGTCACCATATGAATGGCTATACACCCCTCCCTAAGGGGTGCCCCACCGCAACGACGCTCCCAAAACCACTCAAGATCCACACTCCCAGAAGGAAGTGGATACCGAAGTGCCTCACCCTGAGGTAGCAGCCTGGTCACAAAGTAGATATTCGTCTCAGGATAGATAATAAGGTCGCACCCATGTAGCACCATCACCTTGTGCTGCCTGTTCCAGCATAGGATTAGGTAGCACAAAATTCAATCCTGTGATCGAATAAGGTCATTCTCCAGAAATTTGAGGAGACCCCATCGTGCCAACTGTTGGCATGCATAACCATCGGTAGCTAATGCAGCACGTGTAATATTCCCAAATGGGAAAAGCAGGAATATAGTGCAAAATACTGGAATAACAGTGTAAAACATCATATAAAATAAAGAGGCCAATATTGATATGTTCTATTCATTATAACAACAACAAAATAGTACAAAATAATGGGCCACAAAGTATACAACAAGATAGAACAAGCCTCCAATGAGTAAACCCTCAAGAATGAGGTGCTGCTACTATATCAAAATGTTGGAAGACTGCTACAACATAGTCATGGATGCACTGCTACAAAAAATGAGTACAAAAAATAACATGGGCTGATATATGCCTCAAAAGATACAATAAATACAAATCTAGGTACTATACAACCTCCAATGAAGAACCCCAAAAGGGTTTTTAGCAATACACCAATGTACAAGATCTGAATCAAAGCCCTAGGGTTGAAGATTCACTGCAAAAATAGATCTGGAAAGTTTTGGCTGATCTGATATGGAAATAAAGATAGCCTCCTCCAATAGATCCTCTAGATGAAAGGCTGATCCCTTCACTAAAAAACCTTCTCTCCAAATGGTGTACTGAAACCACCCTGCAACTCCTCCCTCAAAATAACATAGTCCAAGACAAAAACTGTGTTGTAGGGGAAAATAAATATGTGGCATGATGCCAAATGTTGCAATAAGGCTCAAGGGCCTTCCTTACTGTCCTCCTAATGGAAAGGAACCCTTCTCCACTGAAAATAAGCACTGAAGTGACCCAAATGTGGTCTCCACTGCTACAACATGCAACACAACTCAACCCTCAACAGGATCTGTGCTGTAGATGAAAGATGAAGCTTGGACTAAAGCTTGATTGTTGAAGTGAAGTACAATACTCTTCCAAGAGGCCTCTCAAGGAAATAGGTGGGATTTCTGAACAGGAAGACCCAGTGCTAAACAACACTTGCAATCTTAGCTAAACAACCAAAGAAATATATATGTCTAAACATACCATATATCAAAACATAAAAATATCATAAACTTAATAATATGGCTTCCATCCTCTTCCTTTTAATTGAAATGAGCTTCCAAACCCTAAGCCCCATTCATTAATGACACTACTTCCATGCAAATATTCTCCATCTAAAACTACGATGTCCCTCAAAGTTGACCCAGTCAAGGTGTTCCAGCCCCTTTTCACACCTAAGGGTGCTCAATTAAGCTACCAAGATGTCTTTTTTTTCACATTGGCATGGATTTATTCATTATTAAGGAGATTTATGGATCTCCATTATCCTCTTATTGGTTAAACATAATGCAAAAGAAAAATTCAATATTCCAACTAGCTCATGGCTAATTGGGAATATTACAGTCCTCCCCTCCCAGATGTTGCTTGTCCTCAAGCAACTGACAAGGTGAGTGCTGCAACTCTCCTCCTCCATCATGGGTGACACCATCATGTGATAAGATTCCCTCATAGGCTAAGTGTCTCCCAATCCATCCCTCCATGAAATTCTCCTCCCAATTTCTCATGAGATGCAAATGACTCATCCCACAAGGAAGCAATAGATCCAATGAATCAATCATGGTTTGCCCAATTTCCTCCCTAAAACATGTATCATAATGAACATGGATAATCTATCTCCCAAAGGACACATGCAGTCCTCCAATCCTCCCTCCAATCATTCCCATAAAACCAATAAGTACATCATCAATGTATGGGATCAAAACCAAGTACATGCAAACAAAAATATGAAAAAATGGAGGTGGGTCAGAGTCCCACATGTGGAACCAGTGAAGTATATATCCTGACTGCATCAGATAATGATATGGTAAGTGTTTTCCCCACCGATAACTTGTTTCCCAAGTATTCTCACAAGTTCTGAAAAGGTGAGAAATGTTTGGTGCCCTTGGAGTGCACCCACAGTGATAAATCATCTCCCTATATCCTTCTAGGGAGTGGCCATATTCAGAAATGTTTATGGCCCAAATTTGGCCATGAATTTTATACGAAAGAATGCTCCTCATTGGAGAAATGGCTTGCATATACATGGTAAAGGAATGCAAATAATCATCAAATGAAACATCATGTACATAAGCATGTTCCTTACCAAAATTTCTGCTCATACAAATGGGGTATTCCATAGATAGATCCCCTCTCATTCCAAAAGAGGAAAGAGGTGGCGGTGATAACTCCTCCATAGAGTTATGTATCCCTCCCATCTCCACATGGTCCATGCATCTTCTCAAATTCTGATATGTCTCCTCTTCAAAGCCTTCCCAAGTGTAGCTCTCCATGATAGTGTTGTAGGCTCTCATGGAATAAGTATAGCTGAAGAGAAAATCTTCATGAGCTCTTTGTAGTAACTTATCCTTGAGCTTGGAAGCTCTAGATAAGAAAATCCTACCATGATAATAAATGATCTCATCTTGGACTGAATAGCCCTCCTCTTGAAGCTGGTCATCAAGTATCATGCATGTAAAAATATCCTTGGAATAACCCATCGACAACTGGGATTTCCAATATGGATCTATCCTCCATAGTGACAGCATTGATGATATATCACAAAGAACATCTATCATATTGCTACCCTTCTCTTTGACATCTCCCATGCCAAAGGTACATAGTGGAAGGTTGCTATCCTTCCCATGCTGCTCCTCCCACAACGCAAAATCTGAAATGAGAGTGGGTAATGATGATGTTGGGAGAATGTCTCCCTCCTCCTTGAGTCTACCCAAGACTCTCAGTGTTGTATCATGACCTCCCAATGCTCCCATTCTTCCTGGATCAATGAATGGTGCATCATGATGTGAGACATATCTCACAAAATTTGTATTAGGTGGCCTCCCAGATGGTTTGCCACAAAACAATAATGTCCCCTGGGCCAAATTCATGTGCATAATAGATGGGACTATTAGATCCTTGATTCCACTGCATAAATCCATATCTGATTTCTGTGTGGAATTTGTATGTGAGGGTTATAGGTGCATGCCCTTAATCATCTGAGTTTTACCACTCTTTCTATCCACCCATTCCATCTACAAAGTCTCCCAATCTATGGTGACCTTCCCAAAAGTAATCAACCACTACGCACCCAATATCACATTGGTGTCAGGTATTTCAACCACAAAGAAGTGATCAGTCAATGTATATGTTCCCATGGTGACAGATAAGGATGGAACATAATGCATGCACTGCATAGTTCTATCTCCTGGGACCAAAATAGAAAATCCCTCAAAATCATCAGTAGGTATTTCCCTCCTCTGCACTAGTTGGGCATCAATAAAATTATGGGTAGCCCCACTGTTAATCAAAACATAAACCCTCTGATCTAAGATGGAACCTCGAACCCTCCAGGTCAAGTACTTGGGTACTCCTCTCAATGATTCAACAGCCCCTCCAATTGGAGAAAATTCCCCATTCCCATCTCCTGTTGTGTCAGCGCTGTGATCTCTTCTTGGTTCCTCTTTTTCTTCCTCCTCATCATCTGAGAAGACCTCTATATAGTGTGCCTTTCCTCCTGCACATCTATGTCTAGGTGCTCATGATTCTTGGCATGTGAAGCAAAGCTTCGTTCTCCTCAAATCTCTTCAGACATCATCATCAAGAGGTTTTTTATTTTGGCTCTATTTTGAGAAAGGAGCCTTCTCATATTTTCCCTTTGATGGAAAAGAGGGCTTTTGCTGAAATGTTTCCTTTGCTTTTGGCAAGGAATCTTGTAAATCTCTAGCCCTTTCAATGGAATATTGAAGGGTAGTGGGCTTGGTAGACTTAACCAACCCATGAAGAGGTTCTTATCACCCATCAACAAACATATAGACCCTTCTTACTACAGATAAATCAGGAACCATAACAGAAAGTTTTAAAAACTCAGAAATTTAAGTTTTTGGATTACCTGATTGTTTGAGTTTTGCAAGCCCCATGAATGGTGCCTCAGGATCTATTTTTATCAAACTTCTCCACCAACCTCCTTGTGAAATATGAATATGCAGTCACATTGGAATGACCGAATGTAGACAAGCCATGGAACCACCAATCATGTGCTTCACCCTTAAGGTGCAGTGTTGCTATCTTAATGGCCTCCATCTCTGGTACTTTTTTTAGTTGGAAGTAGATGTCAAGCTTCTCTACCCATGATTTGGCAGTGCATTTAGATGACCCATCAAAGTTGGGTAAGAAAAATCTGCCCATAGTACAGTGTAGATCATGATTCTGAATGAATCCTCCACCTCTATTATGATGCCCGGGTCTCCTATTGTCCTTGGTTTGAAAAAATTATTGAAAACTCAAGTGATCCTTGAATCTCTGAGATTGAGACTCATACTCCATGAAATAGTCTTCAAGAGTTTCTTGTTCTTGAAACCCTTCATTTCCCACTACTAAGAATGTAGGCATTGTTGAGCGTTGGGAAACTTGTTGTTGCTGCACTGGTTGATCACTTCAGTGATGAGAATTGTCGGAGCCTTCACCCTGTTGAAATCCTTTAGGGATTCCTTGTATCTATCCATCCTCATCTCTTTTATTTCTCTAGAAATGTCTTGCATAGCTTTGAGAAGAATCTTAGGAAACTCTTTCTCTTCATCTTCTCTTGTTAATGGGGCCTTACCCTTGTCTTCTTTATCATTTGTATAATCAAACTTCCGATGTCTTCTTTTGAGATACCTCCTCTCTATCTGTGAGAGGATCTCCTTCTTCTGATGACATATTGGCTTTTCAAGGTGCATAGACTGTGCCAAGATTATGATATGATATCACTGTAATATTCCCAAATGGGAAAAGCAGGAATATAGTGCAAAATACTGGAATAACAGTGTAAAAAATCATATAAAATCAAGAGTCCAATATGGAGACCTTCTATTCATTATAATAGCAGAAAATATTATAAAATAATGGGCCACAAAGTATACAACAAGATAAAACAATCCTCTAATGAGTAAACCCTCAAGAATGAGGTGCTGCTACTATATAAAAATGCCGGAAGACTACTATAGCATAGTCATGGATGCACTGCTACAGCAAATGAGTACTCAAAAGAAAATGGGCTGATATATGCCTCAAAATATACAAGAAATATAGATCTAGGCACTATACAACCTCCAATGAAGAACCCCAAAAGGGTTTTCAACAATACACCAATGTACAAGATTGGCCCTAGGGCTGAAGATTCACTACAACAATAGATCTGGAAAGTTTTGGCTGATATGATATGGAAGAAAGATAGCCTACTCCAATAGATCCTCTAGATGAAAGGTTGATCCCTTCACTAGAAAACCTTCTCTACAAATGGTGTACTGAAACCACCCTGCAACTCCTCCCTCAAAATAACACAGTCCAAGACAAAACTACGTTGTAAGGGAAAATAAATATTTGGCCTGATTCCAAATGACGCAATAAGGCTCAAGGGCCTTCCTTACTGTCCTCCCAATGGAAAGGAACCCTTCTCCATTGAAAATAAGCACTGAAGTGACCCAAATGTGGTCTCCACTGCTGCAACCTGCAACACAACTCAATCCTCAAGAGGATTTGTGCTGTAGATGAAAGATGAATCTTGGCCTAAAGCTTGATTATGGAAGTGAAGTACAATACTCTTCCAAGAGGCCTCTCAAGGAAAGAGGTGGGATTCCCGATTAGGAACACCCAGTGCTAAACAGACAAAGAAATATATATGTCTAAATAGACCATATATCAAAACATAAACATACCATAAACTGAATAATATGGCTGCCATCCTCTTCCTTTTATAAGAAATGAGCTTCCAAACCCTAAGCCCCATTCATTAATGACACTACTTTCATTCAAAGAGTCTCCATCTAAAACTATGTTGTCCCTCATTGAATGCCACTACTCCATGACAGTGTTGTTGATTTGGACAAAGTTGACCTAGTCAAGGTGTTCCAACCCCTTTTCACACCTAAGGGTGCTCAATTAAGCTGCCAAGATGTCTTCTTTTCACATTGGCATGGATTTATTAATTATTAAGGAGATTTATGGATCTCCATTATCCTTTTATTCATTAAACATAAATCAAAAGAAAATTTTAATATTCCAACTAGCTCATGGCTAATTGGGAATATTAAAGCATAGAGCTCGGGCCAATCCCTCTCCCTCAACAACATTCTATCATCAAAATAAGAACATATCAGCAGCACAAAAAACACCAAAAAACAGATAAAATTTCCAAAAATTTTGGCAAAAATAGCTTCGACTCTCCATGTGCCTATTCCTCAGATAGGCATGAGGAGGGCACGTTTTTCCTGCTCACAGACATGCCAAAGGCGCGCCTAAAGCTAGCACAGGCACGTTAAATGCGTGAAAAACCCAGTTTTTGTGTGCAAGAGGCACGCATGAACCTTGATTGCCCACACGGTCAAGGTAAAATTTGACCTAGAATCCATACAAACCCATCTTGTACAAACCCCGACACCAGTACACTGAAAAAATTAAATTGCAGGATGTAATGGAGTTTACCTGGCTAAAAAATCGCTAATCTTGGGTGCTCAGGCTGACCGCAACGACAAGAAATGCTCCGCAAAAGTCTCTGACCTCTCAATACTCAATAGAAACAAATGAATTGAATTGAGCCATATTCGCCTGTATGTTTCCATTTTCAGAAACTTTGGAGGACCATAACGAAAGTTCCGAAGGCCCGATCATTGGACTGAAAGAAACAACATGATCAGTGCTCCATAACACCCAAGCGCAGTGCCACACATTCGCACCCCCGAAAAAATAATTTTTCAGCGCTGATAGCTATGCCCTCTCTCATATTTTTTTTTTTAAGCACATCTTTCAAATAAATATTTGAATAAAGAAGATGCTTTCACTTGGGATATTTGTTTTTGCAGGTAGTATGCAAACCATTCGCATCTCCATCCAATGAAAGTTCCAAGAGCAGGTATCATTCTACCCCCAGCATGATAGAGTCCCAGAAAAAATATGCATATCCTGACATCATTTCTCCATCAGAAATCATCCATATGTTCCACACACCAGACCATGTTTATCATCACCTCACCTTGCACATGATAAGCATCCTCGTTGTTCGGTAGAGCCTCCCCTCCATGGCGCTTGTCACTCGAAGTAGACCATATATCTCAACAAAAGTGACGCCATGGCCATACCACTATAGTCTGGGAAGAACCTCATGCCCATTCACTCGCCATGCATCAGGTAAAGTTTTACCATATTAAAATAAAACCCCTTTCCTGAATGACCAAGTTGTGAAAGAAGATTGAAAGTGCACTACTGCGCCTCGCATTTGGCCTACCATACCTCCATCAGCATAACCCATCTGCGATATTTTTTTCTTCACCGACCTCACACATGAGACAAACCAATGGGGCTCCCACCTTCATAAAAACACCTTCCTCACATCATCAGTGAGCAAACACTTTCATGTTTTGGGGCACCCATCTCTGTGTTTTATACAAACCAAACCCCATTATTTTATTCTTTTGGTAAGTGTACAAATACCGCAAACGACGCACTATGTCCCCCACCCACCCATTCATTTTTTCTCCCATGGTAGCAGTCCCTGGTCACCCTTGGTTGGAGTATCACATTCTCACGCAAAAGCCACCATGACATTCAGAACCAGTTTATACCCACCCCAGAAATCCTATTGACTCCAGGGATTTCCCCATCAAAAATAGTTATGACTGTCACCAAGCTACTTTTTATACTCTGACCTTGAGACACTGAATCCCCATAATGAGTTTTTAGTCACCCCTGGCCATCATGCCTATGTTAAACCCATCACATATAAATCCCGATCTTCCATATCAGTGACCCCCTCATTCGTTGAGGCTTCCTTTTTGTTGACATCAACACCTCTTTTCCAAAAAGGAAGTGGTACCTTGGATCACCCCTGTCCACAAAAAGGGCATCCTCGGGTGGCACTTTGGGAGACATCATTGGTCATAGATGTCATAGATCCTCCTGACATTCGACTACAACAAAAGCTTTCATGTCAAGATGGTATCGTACCTTACAACCATTGCACTTTGATCAAATTCGTCGAAGACCCATGCCTTTATAAGCATCTCTTTCAGCAATGCTTACACGAGAAGGTCCCAACCAACACCTATGCATACAATGTGAATTTATATGCCATACCAAGTTTACGCATATGGGTACCACTTTCCACCTATAGTCAAAGAAAAAATTCCCCTCAGGGTGTCAACAGTCATCGTCATCAACCAACAGATCACTACCATACTAGTGACACAGACAGAATATGTATCTGCTAAATAGATTTGTTTAACTAGCTAAAGAATCATGAGCATGGGACATTCCTCCCTCGTAGAAAATTTCTATATATTGTATTATACCATTGCTTGCAGGGATCCCATAGGACATGATCACTCTTCGACCCAGTGCAGGGTGTCTCCAACTATGAGCTACATGAAGGTCTCTCTCTCTCTCTCTCCACACAGTACACATAAAAGAGACTATAATTTATTTTGGCTATAAAATTCTTCCTAGACCTCACACATTGGGGGGAAATTGTTATCACTAGAAAATTGGACAAGAAAAGATGACATTATTTAATGTCAGGCAGAAGGATTTAGAGGGTTGAGAGACATTAGAGAATTTGAAGTATTTAAAAATCTCTAAGGTATGAAAGGAAAAATCAAATTGCGCACAGAAGGAACCAGTTAAATGCGCCTTTGTGTGCATAATTCTTCGATAAGCGCGCCTTTGCGTGGATTTTCCTCAAAAAGTTGCGTGGTCTAGAGAGTGGCAGAAGTCACTTTCTGGGACCACAAGGCACACTCTAGACATTGATCCCACACTTGAGGCCGCCTAACGACAGTCGCCCAAGCCTCCTTAGCACCTCAAAGGAGCACACAATGGAATAAATGTGGCACAAACTAGAATCACCCTCACCTCTTGGGTCACCATTCACAATGTACCAAGAGAGGGAAGGAGGATTTGAATTCTCCTATAAAAGGCCACCAAGAGATGAAAAATATGAGAACACATTGTTCTGCTAGCCAGAATTTCCCCAAGCAATACCAGCAGTGTGTGATCCGGAGCAGAGATAGAGGGGACTCAGTTGTTGGCCATCCAACAACTCCAATCCACCATGGTAGAGAGAGGGAGACTTTGCGCCAAGGAAGTTCGAAAGTAAAGACATCCTTCCATCAGTATTTGAAGCTCCATAGTTCCAAGGGCCCCTTGGCAAGTGGGTTAAAGTTTCATCCTCATTTCCTACCAGCACTCAATAGGAGGGGACGTAAGCACCGTCGTTTGGATTATTGAAGTTGTTGACTGTATTTAGAGATTTTGTTTTATTTGTTTTAGTTTTATTTTAAGGTTTATTTTTGATTATGCATGCTATTTATCTATCTAGTATGTTTATGTTTTAGCACGTTCCACTAACTTCCTTGACTCCATCTATTTTCTGCTTGTGACCAATAACTTAAGAGGGAAAAACCACCCCTCTTAAGCTGTGATTTGGTACATTCGTTCACCAAACACACTAACACAGGGGGATTTTTTCTTCCTCAAAGAGACAAAATAGGAGTATCCAAGCCTAAGGGAGACTGAAACATAGGTGAAAAATCCCTTCCCAGTTCACAGACAACACTCTTAAGAATACTAGAAAAAAATTGAAAATTTTCTAGAAAATTTTCAAAATGCAGGTACTGACCTGAAACATGTTGAAATCGTAGTTTTTGGGCCAAATAGTGTGTTCTAGAGATCAAAGCACATATATGGGGCTGAAAAGTGCATTTTTCTCCTGGGATTCTCGATCGTCAGATATCGCATAAATGTTGTCGTCTCCTACTTAGTTGGTACCTATCACCTGCAGAAAAAAATTGAAAACCACCATAATTTGAAAAATTTTCAGAATAATGGAGAAAAGGCTATAAATAGAAATGTGAGGCTAAAAATAACTACAGAAAACCCTGAAATCACTAAAGTAAAAGTCACCCAAGAAACTGAATTATTACACCAATAGAGCCGCCATCTGTTAGTATGAAATTTCTTGTAAGGTGTACCAAAAAGATATCACTTAAGTCACAGGTGAATAGTGACCCTAACAACAATTGCGGTTGATTATACTGTAGATCTACAATAAAAATGTGAGAAAAACCTGTAGAAAAATAGATGTATGCGATCTCAAATAATAAACAACAAAATAGATCTGATGCAATATCCCAATTATGGAAAATAATTTTAAATAATAAATATTTTATTAATAGCACCTGGTCAAGGAGATTTACAAAGGGTCCTAAATCCCCCTTCGTGGGATGGGTCCTTTGATATCCTTGACGCATCAGTATTCAAATCTTCCTCTCTCAATGTGTGAAAGCCCAAATAATGTGTATAAATCTAGTGGGAGCTCAAAAGTATGGAGATGATAATTGTGACAATGATAATGATCATGGTGAGGAATGAATGAAAAACCCTCTTATTTATAGAAAATTATTAGGTTAATCTTGAAAATGAAGAACAACAAAATATTATTGACCAAAATATAGATCTAACTATTAGGAATACTTTATTATATTTTTGGAGAGGGAAAAGATATTCAAAATGGTTAAATGGATTTATTTAGAAATAATTAACAAATAAATTTATTTATTAATTATTTTGTGAATATTAAGAAAAGTGTGAAAATGAAACAATGATTTAATAATTATTTAACAATTATTCTTATAATGGAGTTAAGGGAAAATAAATAAATAGTGATTAATTATTCCTAGGTGATTTAGTCAAACGTGATAAGGAATAATTATCAAACAATGATTTAATAATTATTCCTAAAGACAATTAAATAAATAATGGCTTATTTAAATATTCTCATGGGTTTTAATCAAAAATAAATTAATAAAAGTGGTTTATTAAATTATTTACTATAGTGAAAGTGATTTTACTATGATAAAATTAAACTTACATGGTGTATTTCGATCTACCTAGTTAGAAATGGCTAGGTGATCATTTTTTGGTGATAACAATGAACCCACAACACCATGGTTATCCAAGAAATGGAAAGGCTAGGAAAATACACTATTAATATAGGAAATCCTCCATGCCAATGACAGATCATAGCTAAGGAACCACATGCATATGTCATGCTTGCCAAAACTAGTGAGGAAAACATACATGAAACTTGATACTTGAAAACAAAACCCATTATAGCTGCTGATATCGATGTCCTCTTGCGCTTTCCTCCTTGTCCTTTTCCTTATTTCTCCAAAACTCCAAGTATGCCACACTCTCCAAGATTTATCCAAGAAAACTATGTGTCCAAGAGTATGAGAGAGAGAGAGAGAATAAAATTAGAGCTCCAAAACTAATCTGACAAAATGTTAATTGTAAAAAGCCATGAACTAATCCTCATAAACCTTTTTATTAATGAGGCCTCTAATTTCTTCAATTTCCATCATTTTTCTTCAATTTTCTCCTCACATGCACCCATTGACCTTTCACGTCCCTTTTTTCCTATTTTCCATTATTTTCATAAATAAATGCCAATAAATGCCACTTTTCCTTTCCAAAGCCTTAGCCGTTTCCTTTTCCAATCTCCATAGCCATAATAAAACATATGAACACTTGCACTAGGATGTTTTGCCCAACATTTAGTTTGGAATACATGTCCCATGACCTTGGTCTTATATTTTTTTACATGGGATTTTCAACAAGTTTATTACAAAACCCTCCCCTTTGGGGGAACATTGTGCTCGATTTTCAGTGACACCTACAACCAACAAGACTATTGAAAGCGAAACATACTGACCATGGAGCTTTATAACATAGCTCATTGCAGTATTTACAATGACCAATGCTGAAGCATGACAAACATATCGTTTATTGGAGCTTTATAACACAAATCATACGATATTTATAATAATAATCACATATACAACCATACTATCTATGGAGCTTCATAAGCACAACACAATACAATATTTATAATAATATACACATATATACATATGCACATTTGCTCAACCAACAAATCAAAGGATATGATGAGTGCACCGGCAACAAGGGAATATAAAGGCTCACAACTCCACCCTAAAAGTAATACCAGGTTTCACTTCCTTCCTAGGAAGTCCATTATCCACTACCAAAGTCAAAGCTACATCCAATGTCCAATGCTACAATCCTACGCCACTTGTCCTCTCAGTGAATAGTCATTGGCTCATTTTTCCAAGGCACAATCCTAATGTGCATCTGATTCCATTTGGAAATTCTAATGACCAAACAAATCCATCCCCGACCTTCCCTTATCTGCTACACAACCCCTTGGGAAATATGGTCACCCTCTTCCATGCGGTCACACACCTTCCAAGTTCTGATGACACCCCCATCCCAGGTAGTCCATCCATTGGCAAGGTTCCCTCGCATCAAAAGATACAAAAACCAAGGCATATCCCTATGTCAAAACCATCATACCGGTCATAGCATGCTCATGGAAATCAAAGTACACTATTAGGTACCAGTGTCCCACAATGGCCTTGCTTTTGAAGTGCTTTACCAACATACTATTACATGTTCCAATTCCTTTTGTTGACATTGCTAGTTCTTGTAGTTGGTTTCAACCACCCAACTAGGCATGTTCATGCATTCCTGTGCCAAGCACATAATTCCCATTAGACTAAAAAATAATTTAAATAAACTCAAATCATACCTCATTGATAGCTTGTTAATAAGGTACGCTTGCAATCCTGTTCACTTCCTGTCACAACAATTCAAACTATATGTTTTATCAATAACCATATATAAACATATCACATTCGGTTAGCTCAAAACGCAATAATAAAAAATCAAATCATATATTACATGTAACCATAAATAAACTAGAATCATAGATCACACGTAATCATCATTAGTCAGAACCATAGATCTCATGCATGATAAAACTGAAGTAAAATACTAATACTTATCCTTTAATCGATCCTTAGCTTCTACCATTATGCGTTGTCCTCTCCATACACACATTAGATCGGTTTCCACACCCTACAAACACCTAGTTCCTTCTCTTCAACTATGTACACATACACATAGTGTACACACATGCATACACCTACATATGACATTCAACACCATACAATATATGCACCTACACCTGATATACATCACAACACATACACCTACATACAATGTACAACCCAATATGTATACATACACATAGTACAACCGTAACAAATACATATGTTATGATACCACGGATGCACAATGCACATACATAGTACCAAATTCCTGCAACATAACATTTAATACATGCACACAATACTTCAGGTATACCAGTACCATATGCACAACATGTGCACAGTGCCACTTGTACACAACACCACCTGCACAACGTGTGCACAACATCACATGTACACTACACCACTTGCACTACGTGTACACACCACCACATGTACACCGCACCACATTTACAATGTTTACACATTACCGCATGTACACAACACCATATGCACAACATGTACATGACACCACATGTACACAATGCCACATGCACGACATACAGACAACACCACTTGCACATAACACCACATGTACAACATGTACACAGCACCACATTCACAAAACACCACATGTACAATCATGCACACAACACCCTGTGTACATAGCACCATATGTAAAACATGCACACAACACCACATGTACATAGCACTACATATACAACATGTAAATAGAACCATATGTACACAGCAACACATATCCAACATGCGCATAGTATGACATGTACACAACACCACATTTACAACATGCACATAGCACCATCTATACCCAATACTGCATATGAAATATACACACCACACCATATATACAACATGAATACAACATCATATGTACACAATACTGCACATGTTACATGTACACATCACCATAGGTACAATCATTGAATATACAACATGCGTAACATATACACAATAGTAGCATTGCACATCCAAAACCACATTGTGTCTACCAAGAAACCTTGTTTCCAGTGTCTTTCCGCTATCCATGCTTGTCCCAACATGTTGCAGATCACACTACTTTCATTCCGCTGATGTATCCCTCAACATTACCTGTCCATAACATAAACATAGGCATAGTACAAACGTATAATTTCAATTCATATCCATATGATATTGAACTCATAGATTTGTCAGGGTTACTCTTCCCACTTGATTCCTCATAATACCAATAACCTCCTCATGCCATTCACCTGCATAAGAAATCATTCTTCCACAAGAATGATCCTTTACAACCTTGTCAGAAAGTGACATAGATACATGCATAAATACATATATATCCATTAGCATAAAACAATCACGATCTTGTCAGACAACGACACACATACACACACATGTATACATATATAAACATCAACATAGTCATGGTCATAACATAATTTCCAAATAACATAAGCTCAAGGTTAAGAGGACTTCCTTTATTTATGCATAACATGCAAAAAAATGAGAAAAAACGTTACCAACATAGACAAGGAATCCAACACCTTATATCCATTTACTTTACCTTTTATGTTTCCTTTCTCATATCTATACTATCATCGCCCATTTTCCCCAATGAACCCCACTAGTCCAACCGAATGTCATACTCTTGCCTTCAACTGCCCTTACTTATGCACCGAGCTTCATTTGGGTCTTACATCACTTGTTCGATTTCATTTGGTTCTTCCTGAGCTCCATTAAATTTCCTCTTTACCAACCAATTCTTGAGACCCCCAAGAATAAAAGGTAAGAAACCAAGTAGAAAACCATGAAAACCAATAGCACTAAGAAACAAAAAAAATAGAGGCATTATCATGAAATAGACACAATGAAGACCATAAATCAAGCGTAAATAAATAAAAAAGGAACGAAAACACAAGAAGAGTGAAAAAAACCATGATTCAATCCCCATGGTTCCGAGTGCTTCCCGGGGAAAGCTCAACCTGCTTATTCTTCAAGATTTACTGACAGTCTCTTTTGCCATGTAATCGCATGCATCATATTGCCATAAAAACATAATTTTCTATGCATAGATAAACATAACAACATGCTAGTTACCTTACCTTTTTGTGCCAAGCACGCTAACCTATAACTTAATGCACATGTTAGCCATATGTACCAAATATCAAGATAACATATCTATCAATTTGAAATCATGTTTTACCAAGACTAAAAATCATGTCATAATAAAAAATCAACTCACATTAATCAATCATAATACATAATGGTACAACTATCACCTACTTACACTCAAGTACATATCAACTGTATCAACACATATATGGTAGTACAACCATCTTAAAAAAAGATCATTTCTTCATGCAATCTCATATACACATACTCATATCATGCGATTAATCAAACATTTCAAACAATATATAAATGTACCATGTTATATAAATCAACTAGATGACATAATAGACACCAAAACACTCAAAAACCAAATAGACGACATAATCAAACAATCAAGCACCAAGTATACGACATAAGAAAATCCATACCTCAATGTAGATCCGGGGAGGCTATCTTGTATACATAATCAATGTAGATTAGCATCATTTAACTTCACAACACATCTACTCAAACATAAACAAGGTCATGATATCCATAACTGTAACTAGTGAACATGTTCACATCATAAACTCATAAACACTTTTCATTCACGCATAAAAATCACATAGGCACAATAAGTCGAGATTAGTATGACAAAACATCACAACTATATCATGTCATACCTTATTGTCACCACCATAACCATCTACACAAACCAATATAGATCAACACGATACATATAAAATTAAGATATTAATGAAATAACCCTAATCATCAAGTTAAATAACATATAACAATCAACAAGCTAACATATAACATAATCATCAAGCTAACTAATCATAAGACAACAAAAATAATGAATATGCCAACATGTTACTATAATTCATGACTAACAACGGCATGTACATATGATCACACTGATTAACTAACATCTATCTCAAATGTAACCACAACAACGATTAACCACATACCTTCATGCCCAATATACAAACCTATATGATGGTCTTCTCTCACCTTGAAGTATAGTGTTGCAACTTGACTTTGATGATCTGCATCACCTGCTCTATAACAACCAATACATCAACATCATAACATACCAAAAACATCATGATGACTTAAAATGCATACAATGATGTCATGGACAACAAATATAACCATGATAATGCATGCATAACAACATATAGACATTGGCATGCATAAAAAATGCATATACAACTGACATGCATTCATGACTAATGCATCCCAACAACAACATCATCAACTCCTACATGTAAACGCAACTGTAACAATGACTACCGCCATGCATACATAACAAGCACATATTCATCCTTCATGCATGCATGACAAATATATTCCGACTATCCAGTCCAAGTGTTGAACCATGCTATGATGCCACTCTATGGTAGCAGATATCATACAAGGAGAGAGAAACCATACATCGCCCAAAGAGTACAAAACTTTGCTCTGATATAACTCTATAGCATCCTCCTCCCACATCTACCCAAGTAACTAGCCAACCGGGGTAAACATGTGACAAAGAGTTACTATGATCTGATTCAACCTCCTAAGTCACCTTAAGGAAGTGGAACTAATGTCACACAAAAACACATACCTATTGAAAATGCTACAGGATGCCCAGGAGCCATCCAAACCTTCTAGGAGGCTAGCCCCTGATCCAACCTGACCTTTTAATGCATAAATTCCCCAGTTTCTCCCTTTACATGGGAAAGAGTGCGATTGGAAACCTCCAGTCGCACACAAAACATGGGTATGCATGCGACTAGGGAATTTTCCTAATAGTTTTGAGCCTACAACCCCGATTTATGTGCCACTTTTTTAGGCCTAGAGTCTAGGTCACTTCCCAGAACCTCGTGACACTTTTAGATATAGAATATAACAATGGAATAATAATGTAAAAGCAAATACTTAAACAAGGGATTGAATGAACCCCTACTAGCCATGATAGGAATTTCATTAAACATGTCACAAATATGTAATATACAAGTTAAAAAAACATATCTAAGCATATGGGTCTCATGCTTATATGAGAATCGCTAAGAATAATTATTGCCTCATATCATTAACATAATTATCATATTTTTGGTCATAGATAAATTTTTTATTCATTTTAAACTCAAAACACGATGAGGGCCTGTCAGGCCAGGAGGTAACTCCACAAGATGAATTGTGTTTTCCATTGAGGGTGAACATAAATATATACATGGAGGAAGAGACTCTTAGGATTCATCTCCTAGTGTCTCTTCATATTCCAATTACTCTCCTTATTTTCTATTTACATTATTTTACATTTTCACCCAATTCTAAGGATTAGGTGTCAAAATCCCCCCCTTAATCTGAAGGGATGTTGGTGAGACCAAGCATCATTCTAAATATTTAAAATTTTTATCTTCCAAGAAATTTGGAAAAGATGTTTGCAATATGCTCATTTATGGAACAATGGTGTAGACAGATTGTCTTGGCCTCAACATGATGTCAAAACAAATGGTATTTTGTATTGATGTGCTTCATTTGATCATGGAACTTTGGGTTATTGGCCAACTTTATTGCAAATTCGGTGTTGTCAATCATGAGTGGAGTTGAATGCACTTGTTTCTCATCCAAATATTCCATAATTTTATTGAACCACACAATTTTCTTTGTTGCTTCAACTTTTGACACATATTCTACCTTAGTTGGGGAATCAGCTGGAACTAATTGTTTGCGTGATCTCCAAGAGACAACTCCTGATCCAAGACTCATAGCATAACCTGAAGTAGATAACACAATTTCTTTGTCTCCATCGAAGTTTGAATTAGAGTATCCAATCAAGTTGAAGTTTCCCACCTGTGTATACTTCATTCCAAAGTCTTGAGTCCCCCTTAAGTAATTTAGAACTCTTTTTGCAGCAGACAAATGTCCCTCACAAGGCTTTTGCATAAACTTGGAGAGGATTCCAAAAAAAAATGAAATGTCTGGTATGGTAGTAGTCAAGTAGTTTATACTTACTACAAGCCATCTACAATTTGTTGCATCCTTAAATTCTTTTCCTTCAATGGATGTGAGCTTCAAGTTCTATTCCATTGAAGTAGTCAAAGGATTGCACTCAACCATGCCAAACCTGTTCAAAAAATATCCAATGTACTTCTTCTAAGAGAGGAATATAAACTTAAGATGTTGAGTTACATCAATACCAATATAGTAGTGAACATATCCAAGTCATTAATTTCAAAAAATTTCCTCAATTCCCTAATTATGGATCCAATGTAGCTCTCATTGTTCCCTGTCATCAAAAGATCATCTACATACACCACAAGATATACAACTGTTTTTCCAAATTTCTTGAAAAGCAAAGTTGCATCATAAAGATCATAATGTTTGAAGTTGAGTTTCAGAAGATGCTCAGCTAGCTTCTCATATCAGGATCACAGTGATTTCTTCAGGCGATACAAGGATTTTACAAGCTTGCATAATTTGTGTTCTTGGCCCTTCACAACAAATGCTTCTGCAAGGACATAAAAACATTCTCCTTTAGATATCCATTCAAGAAAGAAGGTTTTACATCCATGTGATAAAATTTCAAACTGTTCTAAGCTTCCAAGGCAAAGAGTATCCTGATGGTAGCCCATTTTTCTATGGGGGAAAAGTCTCCTCATTATCGACCCCTTCTTTCTATGCAAAACCTTTTTCCACAAGCCTGCATTTATGCTTGTCAAGTGAGGTGTCAACTTTATACTTGTTCTTGTAGAAACACTTGTATCCAATTGGTTTGGTTCCCAATGGAGGAACAACCAGCTTCCAAATTCCATTCTTTATCAAGGCATCATATTCCTTCTACATCACTTCTTTCCATTCATCATGAGAAGCGACTTATTTGAAGGAAGTTGGTTCAAAATTTGTAGACAAATTCAATTCAAAATTATAAGAAACATCCATATCAATAGGTGAATCAGAATCATCTACATCACCTCCATTTTTCCTGGTGGAACTTCTTGTTCCTGTCTTTCCAACCTCATGGGGATGAAAATTTTCAATTGTCTCTATCAGCCATCTTGGAGGACCTTTCTGAGATGGACCAGGTTGCTTAGTTGACTGAGTTGGGTCTGAATCAAGATTTACTCTCCTAATTATGTCAATAACATCACTCAAAGTGGCATCTGTGGCTAGAGCTTCAAATGGGGGAGAGAGTTCTTTAGAAGAATATTCCATGTATTGATTCAGTATAGGAATCCCCCCTTAAAAATGTGGAATATGATTATCAAATTCTTGAAATGACTTTGCATTCCAAAATCTATCCAAGCGATAAAGATGCCGCTCAACAACATTGTCATCATTGGAAGATTCAATAAATATGGCATCTCTAGATACTAAAAACTTCTTATTAACTTTAGCATAAAGATGATATGCTTTGGAGGTATTTGAATTTCCCAAGAAGATACACTTACAACTTCTTGCAACAAGTTTGTTTCTTTGTTCCTTAGGTATTAAGGCATAACATGTGGAACCAAAGACCCTGATATGCTTTACCGAAGGAATGTGGCCATGCCACATTTCATAAGGAGTATTTTTTCTAATAGCATTAGAAGGAGACCTATTCTTTATATACACAACACATATAACTACATCAATCCAAAACATTAATTTTATATTCTTACAAAACATCACAGAATGTACCATATTTAAAATTATCCTATTCATTCTTTCAACTACTTCATTCTGTTGGGGATTATAAGGCACAGTTGTTTGATGTTTGGTCCCATGTTGATGAAGATAGTTTTCAAATTCATTTTAAGTGTATTCTTTTCCATTATCAGTGCGAAGAGAGCCAATATGAGTTGGTGCATAATTTTCAATCCATGCATGAATGTTCTTAAATGTTTGAAAGCATAAGATCTGTTCTTCAATAAATAAACCCAACATATTCTGGTGCAGTAATTAATAAATTTCATCATATATTTATTTCAATTTGCATAAGGAACATGCATTGGGCCACATATTTATGAATGAATGAGTGCAAGGTTTCTATGTGCTTTGGAATGTGAGTCATGAAAAGACTATTTTCCAAGATTTCCTAGAATACAAGCATTACATTGCTTAAGTTTCCTAGGAATTGTAGGCAAACTAGTAACACCATTTTTCTTCAACAATTGAAGGCTGTCATAATTCAAATGTCCAAATATAGCATGCCATAAAATAATTGATATAAATTTACATTCATCATAGTGATAAATGTATGCAAATTTTTGTGCAAGAGCAGAGGCACCTTGCAGCTTTAGAAGTATTTCTTCTTTTATTTGTCATGAAAAGTGAGCGATATGATTCTTTTCTAACCTCAAACTTACCATCAAACATATGTATGGATTTTTCCTACTAGTGGATGTGGTCCAATGACAATAATTTTCTCCTCAACTCTGGGAGGTATAAAACCTCATGTAGAAGAAAGTTTGGAAGTCCAGGCAGTTTGAGCGTGATTGTGCCAAGCCCTGATGGCTTGAGTTTTGATTTGTCTATAGAGTATACTGATACATCAACATTTTTAGTAAATTATTCAAAAAAATCTCTTCTAAAATTCATGTGCTATGTTTCTCCTAAATCAAGTAACCATTCATTTTTCCAAGAAGCAAGTGAATCATTAAACAAGTCTTCAATTACTCAAATATTAGAATATGCCACAACATAGTGACTAGATTCAGGTTCTTTACCTTTCTCCTTGTCATGAGTTTTACCTTTGGCTTCATTTATTTCCTGCTCAATTCTATCCCAAGGTAGCTTACATGTGGATGCATCATTTCCATCTCTATTGCAACGTGTGAAATGAAGATTTGAATTCTCTCCTTGAAATTGTCTACCCCCCCTGCCTTGGAATTTATTCTTCCTCTTCCTCTTTGGCCACCTCTTCCTATATAAGAATCTTGAGCATGATTCTTCTCTCTATGTGCAAGAAATAAATCTTCTTTAGAAGACTGAGGAGTTTTCTTCTTCCTAAAATCATTTTCTCTCTCAACAAACTTCTTCTCAAGAGAGTCAAAGGTAATCTGCTTGAGATTTCCACTTGCGTGCAATGACTCAAGATAATGTGAGTAAGTGGGGTATAGTGCCTTGACATAAGCTATGAGAGGAATTTCTATTTCAAAAATATTTTTTTTAATGTCATGTATAATAGATCTTACTTCAAATGCTAAAGCAAGAGGGTCGTCATTTTTCCATTCAAGACTGAGAAATTTAATAATCAATTGGGCAACTTCAAGTTCAAAGTGTGAGTCATACAATTATTTCAAATTCTTCAAAAGATTCATAAGCATTTGAGAATTTTTTAATATGGAAAATAACCTCTTAATTTATATATGATGCAATCAAGGCATAGGCCTTGTTGTTCTTGTTTTCCAAAATGGTGATCTTCTTGTCTGAGGTGGGATTTGCAGGTTCATTATTTCCATCTCCTACACAAACTCCTTTCCAAAAATCATTTAAAATGAGAGTGCGTTTCATTTTCCTGGACCACTCAGGATAGTTCTCCTTGCCAGTGAGAACCACTCCCACAATACACATGAGTGAACGCATTCTTAATATACATACTACGTAAAAAAAATATACTATGTTAGCAGTATGCCAATACTATAAAAAAAATTGGAATTATGGTGGTAAAAAATATAATTTTGATATATATAAATAAATCAGAGTTTTTTTTTTTAGGGGAAGATATTAAATGGGGTAGGTGGATCATGTGGAGGTAACTCTTGGTGGAAAGAGGTATTGGATTGGGAGGAGCACTGTATGGACAACATGGAGGGCTGAGAATCCCGGGTGGAGCACATTTGTATTAATGACATGGAAAATACCTTTGTGGGTTGAGAGGTAGTGAGAGGCCGGTGGTGTGAGGGACCAGTGGTGTGAGGGACCGATGGTAAGGAGGATTCAACCGATGGTGTGAGGGACCAGTGGTAAAGAGGAGTTGACTGGTGGTGTGAGGGACTGACGATAGGGACCGGTAATAATTTTGTATTAGCAGCTTTAGTAGACGGTGGGAGGTATTAACAAAGTCTCGACTATGCAATGGGAAGATGCTGAGTATGGGAGTGAAGAGGTGTGGGTAGTGTGTATCGAGCGCAACCTATTGGTGACTGTGAGGAGGATGGCACTAGAGGGATGAGGCTTAATGCTACAGTGGGAGAATAGTGCAGTTTCGTAATGCAGTAAGGTCGTGGGAGGGATGATGGAATAGTGGGGAGGGTGCTCTGATGCTAGGACGATGTGAGCAAGAGATACAACGTAAGTATGGGCCGACTATGCATTAGTATGGGGTAATTTTGTGGAGAGGCATGATGTCGCGGGTACTTCTATTAGACTGTTGATTGTGGGTATGGAGACCTGAAACCACAAACACACAAAGGATCCCGGTAAGACTAGCATGAGGAGGGGCGCACAGTGTAAAAAAACACACAATATCAACATTGATGTCGACAATCCATATTGGATTAGCTACATAGGGAAGAAGCGAAATAGTGCATATAGAAATGGAAAAAATGGTAGAGATACAAGAATATTGTATAAGGGAGTTACATAACCATGGACAGAAAGCCAAAAAGTGGAGGTTGCTCTAATACCATGTCAGGCTAAGAGGTAACTCCACAAGATGAATTGTGTTTTGCATTAAGGGTGAACACAAATACATACATGGAGGGATTGACTCTTGGGATTCATCTCCCCGTGTCTCTTCATATTCCATCTCTCCTTATTTTCTATTTACATTATTTTACATTTTCACCCAATCCCAAGGATTAGGTGTCAACATAGCCATACATCATCTTCATCATAAAATACATTTATAACCAACATATAAAACACATAAATGAAAAGAATATAACATAAATATAATCCTAATAATAACAAGCATATTTACCCATCAATACAAGAGTAAAATAACTCTTATTTCCATAATCAAAATGAAACCAAGACTGGGACTTCCATGTTCCACCCGACCATAGAGATGGTTGAGCCAAATATCTCTTCATCTAGTCACCCCCATGCTATATTCTAAGCATGAATGTGGGATCACATAAAAATCATAAATCAAAACCAAACCAGGGCTTCCAGAGGCCAAACCACATAAAACCATAACCAGTGATTCCACCTCACGTTCGTACATCACAACCATCAATAGATTGGTCTCCACCCAAGCTATCCAGGTCTCTAGATATTTTGTTCCAACCATGGCTCCAAGACTAGTAACTCAACCCACAAATACTACTGGGCTCCAAAGTGTTTATCCAAAAAGGCTCCAGGACTAGTAACTCAACCCAAGTTGTTATAGGGTTCCATAGAATTTTTCCAACCAAGGTTCCAGGAACTATTAACTCAACCCACAACTAAAGGAACATGAGAACCAACCAGAAAAAAAAAACAACGAAATGAACCCAATACCGTGGTTATCTAGGAAATTTCAAGGCTATCAAATTCCAGTGTCAATCTAGGAAATCATCCAAGCCAATGACAGATCATAAACAAGAAACCACATGCATATGCCATGCTTTCCAAAACTAGTGAGGAAAAAATACATGCATCTCAGTACCTGGAAATAAAACCCGATGTTGTTGTTGATCCTGATGTCCTCTTGTGCTTTCCTACTCTTCCTTTTCCTTCTTGCTCAAAAAATCCAAGTACGCCACACTCGCCAAAAGTGTTCCAAGAAAATTCTAAGTGTCCAAGAGTATGAGAGAGAGAGAATATAATGTGAGCTCCAAAATTGAACTGGAAAAATTTTAACTTTCAAAAGCCATGAATTGATCCTCAAAAGCCTTTTTATTAATGAGGCCTCTAATTTCTTCAATTTCCATCAATTTCCTTCATTTTCCTCCTCGCATGCAACCTATTACCTTTCACCTCCCTTTTCTCCTATTTTCCATTATTTTCATAAATGAATGCCAATAAATGCCACATTGCCTTTCCAAATCCTTGGCCGTTTCCTTTTCCAATTTCCATGGCCATAATAAACCATATGAACACCTACACTAGGATATTTTGTCCAAACATTAATCTTGGAATATGTGTCCCCTGACCTTGGTCTTATATTTTTTTACATGGATTTTTCACCAAGGCTATTATAATGTCTCATGAATCATATTTCATAGTCATGTGTTTTCCAACCATGTGGGATTGAAATTTAAAATAATCCCTTTCCAAATCCTATCCCCTTTCCAATGCAAGATGATTGGGGTTTGATATAATATAATCACAAGAGAGACTCATGATTTAACAACCGACAAAAGATGCATTAGTTTCTCATGAATAAGAAAAAATCCAATATATTCGTGATGTTGTGTGGATATTCCCTACCATTTTTCCATGTTATTGCTAAAGGACTTAGGCATATCTTCACCAAGTTGTTCTCTGTGAATAGTTCCAAAAAATATTCACCCATGGGATCATTCTACTATGTGACCCTCAACCTTCTGCACCTGAAACAATGAGAATCATGTATATATCCATGATCAATGAGATCAAATTAAATATGCCACATGCATCCACATGTGTCCATAATTCATGCATGTGATTTTATGGAGTATATATGTTTAGGAAGTGGATACAATGCACCTGCCCACAGAAAAAACATCATAGTAAGATACCCATAAAGAATTGATAATCATATATATATTAACCACAAAAGGATCCCACATGGACACCATACCACCCAATAGACCATTTATATCAATCAAGACAATCATCCACCTTGGACAAACTAACAAGAAAAACTTTTTCGCCTTTACCCCCAAAACCATGGTTTATCGAAAATGAATGATAACAGGACCGACCAATCAGATAAGTGATTTAAGGGAATTTCTCTTGGAGGTATCCCCCCAGACCCTGAATATTTAGAGATACAATCTTCTTTAGGGAACAACTGAATCAAGCATATGCCCTCTAAGGGCCTGAGAAACAATATTGTTGGTGGAATTATATGTATTCTAATTCCAACATTTAATTATTGAATTCGAGATCATAAGAATTAGAGATGAAAGCAAAGGAAATGAAGGGTTAGAGCCTATTCTATCCTATGCTAACAAATAAATATAGAAATAACCAATCATTAAGGATTATAACTTGTCACTAGAATTTGGGACTCTAATTCTTATCAAGTTTTGAACCACAACCTTTCATTATCAACAAACAATGTTTTTATGGTTTTATATATGCAACTTATTAGGTCTTGAGACTTCAGTGGTTTTAATATTATAGAGGTGCATACAAAAACTCATTAAACATGTTGTAGAAAAGTAAATTTTATAAAAGTAAATGCCGACAACTATAAGAAAAAGCATGTGAGTAAAATAAAGAAAAAAAGGCAATAAACTACAAGAAATGCATTAACAAAAAAAAGAATACTAAGTAGACTTAGAGATATATTGTAGGCTCTTATTAATTGTAGGAATCATTTAGCAAGTAGATGCAAAACTCCAATCAATTAAAGAATCCTAAAATGAAAATTACATATTTTTTTAATACCATGTTCAAGTACAAAACCTAGTACCAGTTAAGTACAAAAAAATATGGAAATTGAAATTATGAATAAGTACTGAAGTAAGTACGGAAATTCTATAAATTGAAATTCTAAATAAGTACCGAATTAAGTACAAAAATTATGTAGTTTGAAATTCTGAATATTAAAATGTGTTAAGAAACCAATTTCAAATTTTCTTGACTCTTAAGCCCGAGAAAAATCAATTTGAATTTAATTGTGTTGAAATTACTATACTAAGAGATCTAAAATGTAATTCTAATATAAACTGAGAATTATGAATCTAAATATCAAACAAAATGCATGGAAATAAACCAAATCTGACTAACATTCTACTCTACGAATAAAATCCATGACATTACCTAAGTTTAGGAGACCTTCCCGCCTTGGAAACATCCCTGGAAACTAACTTAGATTAGAATAACGCACAAATATTCAACAATTAAATTTTCATTACAATAATATCAACTTTAGCTTAAAAACAAGAGTTCAAATCTATTATAAAAGATCAACTCAAAATGATGATAAAATTCCTCTGTGTCCTATTCTCCTCCTATCTACCCTTTGAGAGTTTATTTAAATACAAATCCATTGAGGAAGGATAAGATACAATCCACTAAATTCATAAAATGAATTTACAACTTTATACAAAATCTGTTTTTTTTGTAATTTTATACAAATTGGTGTTAACAAACAAGCCATATCTTCTCGACCATTATGCATTTTGAGAGCATGTTCATATGGAGCCTAAATTGTCATATTATCAGCAAAAAATTCTCTTGTAATTTCCTAATTCACTTCCATGGACTCATAAATAATGCCAAAAGATGATTGTTTAGATACTTTTTCCAATTTGGGTTTTGCAGAAATTTTGTACAAAACTACTTTGAATAACCTGCTATAACTTTGCAACTGATGCAAGAGCATCCAGACTTAGCCAACAATGTGATTGCATGTTCGCATGTTGTGGCTAACATGAGATGGATAAACATTGGTCATTAATATTTTACTTAGTTTTAAATGAGAGAAGTTAGTTTGTTTGATTCTGCTAAACTAATTAGGAATTAAATAGCAATTGGTTTCTCCTTGTGAGGAGATTGAGCCAAGTAGGATAAGAGCTTAGAAATAGGGTAGGACTTGTCTGTTAAGAGTGGTTCAACAGAAATCTATTTAGAGACGAGAAGGATGTACGATATATATATATATATATATATATATATGAGATAAGTGAGATAGTGTGTGTGGAGAAAGAGTGAGATAAATGTGAAATAGGTGTGCGAGAGGAGAGAGTAGAGAGAGAAAAAATAATTGTGATAACCTATCGATCAAGGGCTTGGCTCTGTATTTTCATTCTTATTAAAAATCCAAGTGTTTTGTGATTGATCGAGCTCTCTGTTTGAAACTATTGGTTTAAAAACCTGTTGAATCGCACATATATTACTCATATAGTAGAAAGAATAATCAGATTTGCAGGCGCAACAGGGACCGTATATCTGACACTGATCAATGGGAGAGATCTCATCACAGTTGGATGACTTCGCACATCACATAAAATAATGTTTACAGTTAACAGTTTCGCAAGTTAAACTCTTTAACCTGTGACACAAAGTGAGTTGGCATAGATATAACTTGGACCGTTGGATCCAGCGAAGGGTCAACGGTGGACATGTGTTGACACAACACAGCTTCACAAATCGCAGGAAATAATTTTTAACATTAAAGTTAAATTTTAAATGTGGCGAAGTGCGATCTACGGTGATTGGTTGGGAGTATTGTGGGACCGCCAGTAAGAAATTTTGCATATGTATGTTTGTAAATATTTAAAGAGTGAAATCTGTTGCGAATATTGAATTGTATGGATCCATTAACAATATAGTTCTGTGTGTATTTTGATATTTGTGCATCTAGTTTGCATCATTTGGTATCAGAACAAACTTGAGTTATGTTCTTGAAGGTTGAAGAAAAGATGCCACCCAGGAGAGGAGCTGGCATAGGTCGGGGAAGACCAGAAGCAAATGCAATTCTGCTGGATGAAATTCGACTTTTTTGTACAATAGTGGAGACAATAGGGGTCGCTCAGAGGAGATCGCTTGAAGAAGGAGATGTTAGCACAGTAGAGGAAACTTCTGAGGAAGAAGAATGGTAGAAGACGAGGCAGCTAAAGTTTTCAAAATATTGGCAAAGGCTAGTTGGAAACCAAGGATGGAGATTCCTTCATACAAAGGGAACCTTAATGTGGATGAGCTAATGGATTGGATGAGTTCAATGGATAAGTATTTCGATTTGGAAGAGATCAAAGATAAGAATAAGGTCAAGTATGCAACTACCAGGTTGAAGGGCCATGCATCTATTTGGTGGGATTAACTACAAACATCCAAAGTTAGAAAGGGAAAGCCTAAAATCAAGAAGTGTCATAGAATGATAAGGAAGTTGAAGAATAATTTTATAACAAAGGACAATCAATTGAATCTGTTCAAGAAATTGCAGAATTTAAGGTAGAAAGGAATGACTATCAAGGAGTAGATAGAGGAGTTTTACAAATTGAGCATTAGAGTAGGACACACTGAAGATGATATGGAGAAAGTAGCTAGATACATCAATGGCTTAAGGAATGATATAAAGGATGAAATCCAGCTTTGTTGGAGTCTGAAGACATCTATACGCTCTATCGCATTTGAAGGCGAGGAGAAATGTTGAGGAAGAAAGTCATGGGAATAGAGGTAAAAGTCCAACAAGATGATACGCAGGGAAATTTCAGAAAGCAAGATTTCAAAGACTTTAGAATGAAACATGAGGGTCAGAAAGAGCAGACCACCATGGGAGAGGAGACTTTGCAGAGGAATATTTGCACCTAAAGGCATAGGTCGAGAAGAGAGATTCGGTGCTACACATGTGGAGAATGGGGACACGAATCATGGGATTTTCTCTCATAACAAATCAACAAATCAAGCAAATGTGAATGCTGAGGCAAAGGAAGAAAATCCTTAGGTAACGGGGAAAGAAGAATCACCTCGAGGCAGAGAGTATTTATTACTCAAAAGAGTATTTCTTAAAGCAGATAAGGAAGCAAATGAGCTAGCGTATAGGAAGAGTCTGTTCATGACTATATGAAATGTAAAAGAAAAGTGATGCAGTTGTGATTGATAGTGGAAGCACTAGTAATATTGTTTCCACAGAGATGGTTGAGAAATTGGGGTTGAGTAAGTGGTACACCCCAGCGCCTCTGGCGTAGTATCAAGTGGCTACAAAAGGGAATATCAGATTTTGGTGATGTAATGCAAAGTAGAGATATAGATCAATACCAGCGAGGATTTCATATTGTATGATGTGATGCCAATCGACGTGTGTCAAAGTATTGCCGGGAAGACCTTGGAAATTTGACAGAAGCCATTCATGATGGAAAAAGGAATACCTACACCATAGAGAAGGACGAGAAGAAGAACACATTGCTACCTTTGAAGGATGAATTAGATAAAGGAACAACTAAGAATAATGTTATACATCATTGAAAGGTGTTGCCGCAAGAAGTCAACAAGGAGAAATAAATGCATTTTGTTGTTGTGGGTAAACCAAAGGTAATTATGACTTCTACTAATTTAGACACCCAATTGTGGAAATTAAAGATCCGTTAGATGATTATACCGATAAATTTGTCGATGAATTACCAAGTAAATTGCCACCACGTAAGTATCTACTATCACATTGATTTAATAACCGGTGCAAGTTTGCCAAACAAAGCATATTATAGAATGAACCCTTGGGAGAATGAATAATTTGGAAGATAGGTATAGGAGTTGTTAGATAAAGGACTAATCAAAGAAAACATTAGTCCATGTAAAATTGCACGTTCTGGGATTCAAAGAAAGGAGGTGAGTGGGTGCATGCACGATTCTAGAGCCATAAACAAGATCACTATTAGTATAGATTTACATTTCCATGCATAGATGATTTTATGGATTGTTTAAGTGGGTCAAATTATTTACTAAAATAGATCCGAAGAGTGGATACCATCAAATAAGGATTAGAGAAGGTGATGAATGGAAGATCGCTTAAGACCAACAAAGGGATTGTATGAATGGTTAGTGATGCTCTTTGGGCTCACTAATGCACCAAGCACATTAATGAGACTAATGAATGAGGTTTTGAAAGAGTATGCAGGAAGTTTTGTGATAGCTATCTGATGACATTCTAATTTTTAGTTAGAGTAAGAAGGAGCATTTGGAGCATGTCGAATTGGTGTTAAGTAATTTTCAAAAGGAGAAGTTTCTCATAAATTTTAAGAAGTGCTTTCACGTAAGGAGCTAATTTACTTGGGATTTATAGTCTTAGAGGAAGGCTTGAAGATGGACCTTAAAAAAGATTCAAAATAATCGAATTGGCCAACTCCGAGAAGTATATTTAAGGTAAGGAGTTTTCATGGTCTTGCAAGTTTCTACAAATGAAGTTTATAAGAATTTTTAGTCAAATTTGTGCACCAATAATTGAAACTATAAAGGAGAGCAACCAACCATTTAACTAGACGAAGCAAGAGATTGGAATTTCGTTTATTGAAGAAGAAGATCACCGAAAGACCTGTTTTGGCTTTGGCGTATTTTGATAAACATTCAAGGTTGAGACTAATGCTAGTGGGAAAGAAATGGAGTTGTGTTGAGTCAAGAGTAGAGATCGATAGCTTATCTTGAGTGAAAAGTTAAATGAGGCTAAATAAACAGTATTCATCCTATGATAAGGAGTTCTATTCATTGTATGTGCTTTGAAATAAATGGAGGCATTATTTGTTACCCAAGAGTTTAGGAAAGTATCATAACCATAAAATCGTAGTTCATAAACAATCACCTAATTTGAACCAAAACATGCAAAGTGGGTGGATTTTTCACAGAGTTTATCTTTGTAATCAAACATAAAATTCGTAAGTCAAACAAAGTCGATGATGATTTGAGTAGAGTAAATTTGTTTATGCAAAAATTGAAGATTGGAATTTTGGGGTTTGAAGAGATGATTGAAATGTATAAGGAAGACACAGAAATTCAAAGAAATAAATGCAAATATTAAGAATCTAGTGATTCATAATAGAAGCGTGGTTAGATTACTTGATTCAAGGAGGATTGTTGTTCAAGAATAATAAACTGTGTATACCTAAGTGTTCCATGAGGGAGAATATGATTAAGGAAAAACACAAGCTGAGGACCGTCTAGAAACTTTGGAAAGGATAAAACATTTTCTGAAGTGCATGCTTTTTATTATTGGAAAAAAATGAAAACTGATATCAAAATTTTGTTGGAGAAATGCAGATTTTTCAACATGCCAAAGGAAGAAGCCAAAGCAATGGGCAGTATCAGCCATTTCCAATACCTAATAGACCTTGGGATGCCGTTAGCATGGATTTTGTTTTAGATTTCCAAAGACTTAAAGAGGACATGATTCTATCTATGTTGTTGTAGATAGATTTTCTAAAATGGCACATTTTATTGCTTGTAAGAAAATAGTGATGCAACTCATATTTCTAATTTATTTTTCTTTGAAGTTATAAGATTTCATGGATTTCCTATGAGTATTGTTTCAGATAAATGGATACAAAGTTCGTAGGACAAGCTCGAGGACTCTATGGAAGAAGCTAGGTAAAAACCCTTGCTTTATTTCAACCTATCATCATCGGTGTGAATGGACAAATTGAAGTAGTGAATAGAGCTTGGGAAACATATTAAGGAGTTTGGTTTACAAAAATCCAAAGCAATGGGATTTAGCACTTGCTCAAGATGAATTTTCCTATAATGATACTCCTAATCGGAGTACCGGAATGAGTCCATTTCAGATTATTTTTGGGATGCATCCAAGAGGGGTGTATGAACTAGAGATTTGAGAAAACAAGAGACAAAATGAAGTACTAAATATGAAGAATTTGGCAGTAACGTAATACGCAGGTTGGGTGAAGATGTCAAGCAAAGCTTACGTAAGAACACCCAAAAGTATAAACAAAGAGCCGATATAAAGAGGACTAAAAGGAAGTTTGGGCAGATGATTTAGTCATGGTTTATTTAAGGAAGGAAAGGTTTCTAGTCGAGACTTATAACAAATTAAAATGAAAAATATAGGACCATGTAGAATTTTGAGGAAATTTTCTTCAAATGCACATGAGATTGAATTATCAACAGAATTGAATATCACACATATTTAATGTTGCAGATTTGTACCTATAAAAAGGAACAAAGGAAGAGCTACAAGAAGAATCTATGTAAGAGGAAGACTAGACTTGAATTGGAAGGAACAGATGCCAAAGACATAAAAGAAAGAAGTGGAAGCTATTTTGAGAAAAAGAGACGCAAAGAAAACCATAGGACAAACCCACTATTAGTATCTACTCAAAAATGGAAAGGACACTCGTGGAAGATTCTAGTTGAATGACATCACCGTAAAGTTACAAAATTTTAGTACAAATCCCGAAGAAACTGATGGATCAATCTTTTCTTCTCCGAGAGTCTAATGCAAGAGCATCCTGACTTAGCCAACAATGTGATTGTATGTTCACATGTTGTGGCTAACATGAGATTAAAACATTGGTCATTAATATTTTACTTAGTTTAAATGAGAGAAGTTAGTCCGTTTGAGTTTGCTAAATTAATTAGGAATAAAATAGAAATTGGTTTCTCCCTACAAGTAGATTGAGCCAAGTAGGATAAGATCTTAGAAATAGGGCAATATTTGTTTGTTAAGAGTGGTTCAACATAAATCTATTTAGAGATGAGAAGGATCGGCTTCAAATATATATATATATATATATATATATATATATATATATATATATATATATATATATATATATATATATATATATATATATATATATATATATATATATATATATATATATATATATATATATATATATATATATATATATATATATATATATATATATATATATATATATATATATATATATGAGATAAGTGAGATAGTGTGTGTGGAGAAAGAGTGGGAGATAAGTGTGAAATAGGTGTACGAGAGGAGAGAGCGTAGAGAGAATAGTTAATTGTACAACTGCCTAACCAGGCTCGGCTTGTATTTTCGCCTTACTAAAAATCCAAGTGTTTTGTGATTAGTTCGGCTTCGTTTGAAACTATTTGTTTAAAACCCCGTTGAATCACATATATGTTAGTCGACAAGAGAAAGAATAATCGGATTTGTAGGCGCAGTGTGGACCGTAGATTCGATACCAATCAACTGAGAGAGCTCTCATCGTAGTTGGAGGACTTAACACATCGCACAAAATACTTTACGCTAACAATTTATGCTGAATTGTTCGACCATACACGTAAGTGAGTTGGCGGAGATATAACTTGGACTGTCGGATCCAAGAAAGGGTCAACGATGGAGATCGGAGTGCATGAAAAGTGACTTCATTAAAGCCAAGTAAGATTTATAAGTTAAGAGTTAAGACATCAAGGTAAATTAAATAGGTTTCGATTCGAAGTGGGAGGGGACATGCGTCGACACAACACAACTTCGCAAATTGGGTAAAATAAGTTTTAACATTAAATTTAAAGTGTAAATGAGGCTAAAGTGCGATTGACATTGATTGGTTGTGGTTATTGTGGACCGTCGATAATAAATTCCGTGTATGTATGTTTGTGTAAATCTAAAGAGTGAAATCTCGATACGAATATTGAATTTTATGGACCCACAAATAATATAGTTCCATGCGTATTCTCGATATTTGTGCAAATTTAGTTTGCATCGCAACCATATTGAATTTTGGGAAACGATTTGATATCCAAGTAAATTGATATGTTTTTCAAAACTGCTTTCCGATTCTTGATATTCGCCCCCATATGCACAATAAATCAAGGCAAAACATGGCATTTTCAAAACTATTACCTATTTTGGCTGTAGCGAAATCATGTGCTGTGGATACCACACGTGTGAGATGGGAATATTCCAATGCATGTACTAGAATATTAAGCTCCATTTAGCACCTAATTTACCATGCTTCTGAGAAAGAAAAACATATTTTATAACATTGAATTTTTTCCCTCCATCTGCAAGTGTAGAATCGCACCGAACCGCTCGAGCTAGTACAAAGATCAAAATTTTTCATAGTGGAAAATACTCTTTAGCCACACAACCACATTAGTAAACCACCATTAATAAAACCATATTAAAAACTCATTTAATCATTAAAAATTAAAGAAATCGTTAATAATTAACCACAAGGTAAAATGAATGCATTTAGGTGAAAATTGGTAATATGATAGTTACGAAATATGTTATAAAGGTATGAATATGGCTTGTAAATGAAATGTTTGGATATTCATTACAATAACATATATAGGGCCCAAAATTCCCCATACCTAAGACTTTGCATGCACTCATTCAAACAAAATATGGACTAGAAGGTATTTGATAGATGATATAAGGTGATGACGAAGATAATGGTTGTATGAATGTGGACTCAAAAAAATTGTAAGACCATTATTCACTTTGCGCTTATTTTATTAGATAAACAACAATGACTTGATCCTACTATTTAAATAATTTAAATGATGATTTTTTGAATGCTTTATGATGTACAAGGAGAAGACACTATAGATATTCATGTACCATAATCATTCTTACAAGCCTTACTAGAAAATTCATTAATGGATTTGGGAAATGCGGGTTTAATGGTGGTTTAAGAAAGGTGAAGAAATAAGAAGTGGTTAATAATCAATATTCTTTAAATTTTAATGATATAAAGAGCCTTTAAACATGTTTTACTAAGTATACATTTCAGACTTTCATTTGTACGAAGGGCTGCCATGGAAGTTGTAGGAAGTCAAGATGAAACAAATTTGGGATGAGAGTCTAAAGAGCTAGCATGGATGAGTGTTGATTTGAATACTCAAGGAAGTTGAAGAGAATGAAATGAAGATTCCAAAAATTCTAATAACCATTCCCCCATGTTTAAGGTTTTTCATGTCCTCATGCAAAACAAGGTGAGGTGCTAAATAAGTGAGGAGGGGATGATGAGATGGCTCTAGTACAAAAAGGAACCTCAAAAACAAAGGAACTAATGAGAAGAATATTGAACAAAAAAAAGTCATCTAAGATTTATTAAAATTATTCTAAACTATCACCAAGCATAAAAATAAATTCCAAATCACTCATTATATGATTTCATCAAACTTTAACAATTTTATGCTTAAGAAAAGAAACCTTTTATAAATTTAAGGGGATCTCCTTCTTTGTAGGTAGGTGGTTTTTTTATGATCATAAAAAATGATGAACCAATGAAAATTATTTATTAATAACCAACTTCAAAAGTCTTATAGTTATCCAAGTATTACCGATAATCTTTGTAGTTTTTTTTTTATTAGTTCTCTGCTACCATAGGTCCCACTTCTACGACAATTAAATGATAGAGGACTCAAGGTTACTCGAAAGACATTCTTTAGTAGAAAATTTATGAGTTTTTTTTTTACCCTTGACTTCATCCACGCATGTGTTCATTTTTATTGTAACACTATAGAGTAACCTCAAAACATGTATACAAAACCTTGGTTTGGTTGAAACTTCTTTAGGTAGAATGCCCCATTTCCGTGATATCCATATCCCCGATGGATTTTTCTAGTGGAGACAAAGGTCAAGACTGCCGCCGCCAGTGTCCATAGCCTCGACGGTTAACCTCTTAAACCTATTTCACACTAAAGGCTCTAGTCCATGTTTCTTTGCCATTTTAGTTTTATATTATAGATATTACTTTTGCAATTGGTGATGGGGGGTGTCTTCTAGTAAATCCCCTTAAAGGCATAGGATGCCACCTTTTAGACTTAGATTACCCGCATAATGTCTTGGACACGTAAGGTACTCATAGGTACTCAAAGGAAATAACATGAATGAGCCATTTTTAATGTGAGATGAACGAGGCTTCCAAATGATAACCAAAAGACACCTAAAGTCCTACTAATCATAATTTTCATGTATGCTTTCTACTAAAATAGTGTTCCACCATCGCAGATACTTTAGTAACTATTCTCAAGTAAGTCTTAATAAAGATGCTCATATATCATGCTATTGTGTTATGGTTATATTATTCAAGTTTTTTCATTGGTATCAATGTATGGACCTTTAATTTTGTTTTAATCCCCTTTATTATGTTTTGGTAACTATATTTTGAGAAACTCTTTTGTATTGATAATCGAAATATATATGTGCATAAGAAAAATGTCAGCCTCAAAACAGTAAATGATATGTCACATAAATAGTTTGGAATTATCATTTAATTCAAATTTTATGAAAATTATTTCTATCTCAATCTTCTTGTGAAATGTTAGGGTCTTAAAACATATAAGTAATGATGCCATGAATGCATCATTTTAACAAATTAAGGAAGAAGCAAATATATCATCAAATACTCCCTAAGTGTTCCATTTATGTTGTTAAAGATGTCTTTTGCGATTTTGAAAATATTCTTCCCGCATTTAAGCATCCCAAATGAACAATATCCGGAATCCTACTTCTATCTTGCAAAATAGAAAATTGGTACTATAATTTTGGATACCGGGTTAGATGAAATATGGTACTAAACAATTGGTATGCAATACTAGATGATGTTGTAATGCAATCATTTCCAACTTCACATAAGGTTCCAAAATAATGGTCACAACTTTCTTTATTGAAAATAAAAACTAGAAACAAATCTAACTATCATAAAGAAATAATAAGTGGGAAAGAAAAGTAATAGTTAAACCATGCTACAATTGGAAATAAGATCGAGTGGAAATATTCATTAAAAATAAATGTAAATTTAGTTATATGACCCCAACAAAAATATGCAATAGGAACATATATCTATCAATTTCAATTTTTAGTTGTTAACATCCCCACTTATACAAAACAAATGAGAAATATTTTCCAATATGTTTTATAACTAAACTAACTATTATATGCAACAATTACATTTTTTATTATCCTACTCTTTTTGAAAAAAAAAAGGAGATTCCTCTCCCCAAGTATATGAGTATTTCCAATGTAACTTTATCGTAAAAATTATAAATATGCATTCATAATCAAGTTTAGAACATAATATTCAATTCATACATGAGTATGAATAACCAATTGTTTTAATGATGATGTCAATAGATAAGGAAGAATGAAGGAGTGGTATGTACTTATAGTTTCTTGAAACTAACTTTCAATACAATCAAAATTATTTTTGTTTATCCTTTATTTGTATTATTTAGCATATCCTCCTTTACCATGCCCCGTAAATATTCTATTATGAGATGACTATCCTCTTGTGTGCTTAGAGGATCCATAGATAGACATGTTGAAAAAGATTCAATCTTAAGTTCTAATGCTTGCTCTCCATTTGATGTGGTCCATGATTTTTAGTTTCCTCAACAAGTTTGCAATGCAGTGAATATCTTCTTGTGGATGTGGTTCATTGAGCGGTTGTTTTTATATCACTTTTGGAGAGGTAGATAAGTTCTTGAATGTTGTCAGATTCATCCTCCTAAGAAGCAAAAACCGTGATCGATACTAGGATTTGAGAAAGTTCTTTCAAACTCTTGATCATCCTGAACATTGTTTTGTTGGTTGTCAATCCCCGTTCCACCCATGGATTAGTATATGGAATTCTTAAGTACCAAAAATTTAAAATTACTAAGGAAATAAAACAAAGCACGCTTAAAATAGATATACAAACCAATCATGTACTCGAAGTGCCACCATGATACTAAGATCTCGTTTTCATCACACAAGTTAGGATTTTCTTATTTTCATGAATCAATCTAAAGGAAAACACACTTAAAAAAAGAAAAAAGAAAAATGAGGCTTTGGATCCTACATCTAATTCTATGCATATGAAAAGAAACTAGAAAATCAATTAGATACAACCAGATTTTCTGGAGCGACCCAAACCAAAGCGATGCTGTGGCTCTTCACTCACGTCTTACCATCTTTCTCTTCCCTATAGTTTCACCGCAACTAAGATTATGCATAAACTTCAGAAAGAAACTATGCTCTAATCCCTTATCACCTCCCCGAAAATGACGCAAAAAATGTTGGTGGAATTACATGTATTTTAATTCCAACATTTAATTATCAAATCCAAGATCGTAAGACTTATAGATGAAAGCACACGAAATGTAGCATTAGAGCCCATTCTAGCCTATGTTAATAGCTAAATCTAGAAAGAGCCAATCACCAAGTGATTTATAAATTTGTCACTCGACCATGGGACTCTAATGCTTATAGGTTTTGAACCAAAATCTTTCTATTACCAAAAACAATGTTCATGTGGTTTTATATATGGCTTATTAGGCTCCGAGACTCTTTAATTGTTTTAATCCTATGCCGCATAAAATTCTCATTAAACATGTTGTAGAAAAGTAAATGCCGACAACTGAAGAAAAATAATGCGAGGAAAATAAAGAAAAAAGGCAATAAACTACAAGAAATGCATTAACAAAATATCAAAAATTAATACTAAGCATTCTTAGAGATATATCAGAGATTCTTATTCATTGTAGGAACGTTTTAATACAGCTACAAAGCTCCAATCAATTAAAGAATTTAAACTACAAATTACGTATTTTTTTAATACCCCGTTCAGTACAAAACCTATAAATCGTATTAATTACCAAAAATCTAGAAATTTAAATTATGAATAAGTACCAAATTAAGTACGGAAATTATGTAAAATGAAATTAAATAAACATCTAATTAAGTAAAATTCGTAGATTGATATTTTGAATATTAAAAATGTGTTAAGAAGCCAATTTCAATTTTTTTTTACTCTTAAGCCTCGAGAAAATAAATTTGAAATTAATTGTGTTGAAATTAATATACTAATAGAACCGAAATGTATGTCTAATAAAAATTGAGATTAATGAATCTAAATATCAAACAAAATGCATGGAAAGAAATCAATTTGACTAACATTCTACTCTATGAATAAAATCCAGATGAGCTACTCGAGTCGAGGGGCTCTTCCGCCCTAGAAACGGCCGAAACTAAATTAGATCGTAATAACATGTAGGGCTTAAACAATTAAATCTTCATTACAAGAATATCAACTTCGGCTTACAAACAAGAGTTCAAATCTATTATAAACTATCAACTCAAAAAAGATGATAAAATTCTCTCTACGTTCTCTTATCCTCCTCCTCTCTTCCCTTTGAGGCTTTAGTTATACAAAAAATCCTTTGAGGAAGGATAATATCCAATCCCATAAAATCAGAAAACAAATTTACAACTTTATACAAAATCATGCTTTTTTTTGTAATTTTATACCGCTTAGTGTTAAAGAATTGCCATATCTTCTCAACCATAATGTATTTTAGGATATATTTATATGGAGCCTAATTTGTCATGTTATCAAAAAAAAATCTTATAATTCCCTGATTCACTTCCATGGCCTCAGGAATCATGCCCAAATATGACCGTTTAGATACTTTTACAATTTGTGTTTTGCAACAATTTTCAGACAAAAACGCTCGAAGAACTTGCTATAAATTTGCAACCATATTGAATTTTGGAAAAAAATTTGAGATCCAAGTTCATTGCTATGCATTTCAAAAACCCATTTTTCGTATTTTTTATATTCGCCACCGTATGCACAAAAATCGAGGCAAACATGGTAATTTCAAATTGTTACCTATTTTTTGTTGTAGCTTAAATCATGTGCTAGGATACCACACGTGTGAGTTATACCATTATATTAAGATCATTTAGCACCTAATTTACCATGCTTTGAGAAAGAAAAACATATTTTATAATTTTGAAATTTTTCCCTCCATTCGTGCACGTGCGTAACTAAGTACCGAACTCGTTGAACTATCAAAAGATAGAATTTTTGTAGTGGAACATACTCCTTGGCCACATAACCAAATTGTTAAAATTTCATTGATAAAACCATATTGAAAACTCATTTAATCATTAAAAATACAATAAAATCATTAATAATTAACCACAAGGTAAAATGAATGTATTTAGTGAACATTGGCAATATGATAATTATAGAATCGCTTATAAAGGAATGGAATATGGTTTGTAAATGAAAGGTTTGGATAGCCACACTACAACATATCTAGGACCCAACAAGTACCAATAGGTATAAAAATATTGTGGACCATCCCATCAGAAAAAAATCTAGGATTATGTTTCAACATAGGTCCTAAAAACATACTTGCATCTTCCTCTTCCATTCGAGTTATTCCTACTTATCACGTTCCATAGAGTCCAAAGATAATAACAAGGAAAGTAGATGGGCTCGCATACCAGGTCCAACTCCATCGCAATATTCCCACGAATTTTAGTTCCACCAATACCCAAGCTATTGAAAATGCAACAAAAAAATCCTAATTTAATTTTTCCTTAATTAAATTAGGAGAAATTAGAATTTCGATTTCGTAAATACTTGGAAGAATTTAAATGAATTGATATGGAACTTATCACTTGGTTAAATAGGTTAATTCAAAGAGGATACACTGAGTTATGTTTAGTTATGATTGATTACTAATTTCTAAAATTTGTTTCAATTAATTGAGTTATTGTGAGTTTAACTAGTTCTGATGCATCAAGAAATAATGGAAGATCCAAAGAGGGGTGTGTACACCTATGATCAACTAGTTAACTAATCAATCAACCTAGAATAATTGATCCATGCAAATAACTCGAGTTACTCCTAATGAGATTGGAGTTCAAAGGTAGTGTACTAGTATTAGTTGTGGTAGAAAACTCTAAATTGTATAGGTGGTGCATGTAGTCGCAGAAGGGCCTACCTAGATTGCATAATTATGGATTGGGAATTTCCCTAATTATTAGGGGGATATTTAATTGAGGAACAACACAAGGAACTAGGGACTTGGGAAAGTAGGATTTTAGTTAAGTATTGACAAGAGTGCGCCTTGTGAAGCAAGGAGATAGATTATACTAATGCCGAGGTTTCTCAAGCTTGAGAAATAATTGTATTTTCCTATTTTATGACTAATGAAATACAAATAGGAAGGGTTTTTGAGCGCTTTCTTTCCCCCTAGATAAATAATTGTGCAATGTATGATTGAATATTGCCTCATGTTTGTGTTGTGATTTCACGATCGTTAATTGTTTTCTCGTGCTTGCGTAGTGTTGAGATTCAACAAGATGATGAGCTTAGTGAAAATGAGTCGCCTTCACTAAGTGGGCCTGGCAGTTATTTTTAGGTGCAAGTCTATTTTTAGACTATGTCTATCTAGATGATGATCATATTTCAAGGTGGATGTTTATTTGTGGATGGTTGGTTAAGTTGGAAAAAATAGACGAAATTCTATTTTTAGAATATTGGGCGAAGTCTATTTATAGATCAATGATCTAAAAATAGATGCATGTCTGAGACATATTCTTAATAATTATCCGAAAATAAACAACAACTTATTCTCTTGGAGCACTTAATTTCAATGTATAGATTTGGAAAACGTGGGCCGAAGGAATTACGCAATTCCTAGGGCTGACCGGTGGTTCATGCATGGAGGACTCAGCTTAAAACTGAAGTGGCAAAGTTATGACAGAGTTGGAAGAGTAGTTCATGGTGTTGTATTTAGTTTAACTCGGGCGAAAGTGAGTTAGAATCGCTTGAGCTTTAGTGGACCATTGATGACAAATGGTGGACCCATGATCGGAAGACTGCCTATATGATCATAGCCATCATACATTTTGATCTCATACTTATCTCGAATCGCATCCTAGATGGATGAAACTAGATCCGTGTACTTCTATCTCATTCACACAATTGTCCAATGTACGACTCTAACCATGTGAATCAATGAGATAAAGTCGAACATGGTATACACCATCCGATTATTGACCAATGATGTAATTTGTTAACGTATTGCGAGAGAAACCATCGATGATGTTAATGGATCTCAAGGTAATGCAAGACAATCTCGTATGGTGTGAATGAATGAGTTGAAGTTGAACACCACAAAGAATCTTTCAATTGAAGGTTAAATCAGATGCAAAACTGCCGTCGAGAGTGAGGAAAATTTCCATTGATGTATGCAAGGACCAAGGTATCAAAGGGTTGTTTCTAAGTCAACTTCCCGGATAATGAGTTGATGCCGACATGAAGCAACTTGCCATAGGGGGGCTCTGATGTATCCCCCATCAAATACACGAAATAGATATCATGATTCGATGACAAAATTATGATGATACGTAATCGGATTCTAATGACAAACCTACATGGAATGAACGCTAAGAGTATTGTAGAACATCATATTGACTGAACGAATTTTTCTTGAACACAACACCGACACTAAATGGATTTGAAGCATTGACCCAAACCGAAAATTGAGGCTTTGAAAATTGTATGATGTACCTGCAGATAAGAAGATTACCAAACCCAACAACCATGAAGATGAGGTGAAAGAGTGTCTTGTTCAAGGGTGATCTTCTGCCATTAACAAGTGGAGTACCCTATTTTCCCAATTCTACCCAACCATACTAGTTAGTACCTCTTTATTTTTTAACAAGATTGAGGAGGATAACATATGCTTGATCCGTAAGTTCATCGTCTATGAATCCCTCCACTATGTTTATGAACCCCGAGAAGGAGTGATTCGGTGTTTTCATGTTTCAATAAGTCCATATTTGTTTGATGTTTTAACAAGTCTACGTATGTAAAACTCGACATCTTTTTTATGTTTAGAGGGTTTGAAAAAGATGCGAAAAGAAAACTCGAGATGTTTCTTTTCGTAGGTATTCCCTTGAGTTCGAAATGTCGAAAGCAATACCCAAGATAACCTCCCATCCATGTTCGACTAAGGCATTAATTTTTCTTAATTAGTCCATCTTAGTCCAAATTTAAAAAAGGGTTAAACTTATATTGATTAGACGTATTTTCATTTAATTACAATTTTGAAAGTAAAATTGCTTGGAAATATTTCCATTTTTAGGGATTCCGAAAAAGAGTTGAAAGAGGAGTCCAGGGGTTCCTTTTTCATGAGTTTACAGAAGTTCTAAAATGTGATAAAAGTGTACTACTTAGTTTAAATGATCCGTGAAAACAAGAAAACATTTGTTAAAAAACTATAAAACTACCATAAAACACCACACAAAAGGATCAAACATACTTGTTTTATGATAAAAATGAATGATTATTAGGTAAAACATTTAATATTATAAAGTAATGAAAGAAACCATAAGTAATGAAAAAGACTATTCATTTTTCACCATTTCATATTCACCTTCAACAAAGGGAGAGCCTCGAGCCTTTTTTTCCCCTTTATCTTCTATAATCGGTTACGGCCAATCTAGTGGACCATTTCAAGCTCACACTTCCAACTAGGTTCTAAGACCTTTCCCTTTCATTTCATGGTCCCATTTTGTGATTACATGCAACTTTTATGGATTTCCAGATCCCCGGGTTTCCAAAAATTCACCCTAGGACCAATGCAAGCCCCCCTTGTTGAAACGATTATTGCACCTAGGCAAATACACCGTAAGGAGGGGGTGGAATGCTCGTCATCACTTCTAGAGCAGCGTTGGGAAATTATCAAATCAAAATTTTCATTTTTCTCAAAATTTGTCAAATATTTACATGAAAAGTATCCTAATGAGTCTTCTGTTGTTGTTTCGTGTTTTCAATAGCACAAAATGACCTTTGTATGGAGAGAAAGAGAACATGAATAACAAGACTTGAATGCATCAAATAAGATCCTGCCACCATTTAGGCACTTAAAAACTGTGTATTATTGAAATTTTCTAGTTACCTAACATGAGGCAACATATGGAATTACTTGAGCTCCTTCGTTCATTCATGTGATGTGTAAGCACAAGAATTTAGGTTAGGGGAACATCTACTTGACATAAACGTGGAATACATATACTTTATGACAGGCTTGTCCATGATAGGTGCCCCTATATCTCTCCTAGGTGGGAGAAGGTGGAGAAACAATGAAAGATTACATGACCACTTGTTGAAGACATTGAGCCCAACCGACTAGAGATGGAAAGATAAAAAATTAGAGATGCACCCGATTGCCTCTCCGAGAAAAATCATATTCATCATTTCTAGAGTGGTGGTAGTGCAATTTCATGTAGCTAGAATATCCATATGACGCATGGTTTAGAGCGTTTGGAACCAAATGATTCAATCGGAGCAAGGGGTATTGATCAATAGGAAGGAAAAACTATTTAAAGAAAAAAATGATAAATGAAAAAACTGTTATGGTTCAATTTCCGATTTCTTTCTCCCTAAATCAGATTCCACTATTACAACCTCAACATATCACGCTTCGAGCCTATTGATCCAAAGGTTCCATAGATGAGGAGTGTGGATATACCTTATGTCTCGGCATAGGTCCATCGACAATCATCTTCACACCAACCTTTTTCGTGTGGCTACATAAAGTGTTCACTAATATTGATGATTTACCATACATAGGAGTGGATTTATGTGATGTCCCCGAGCTTGTGCTTCCTAAGGGTGAGAAATGGGGTGCTATGACAAGCAGATATTTTAACCATTTAAATTTTTTTAAGAGTTTACATTTTTTTGTGTTTTTATGTTTCTAAGACTAAAATATTGATTTGTTGCATATATTGGGCCCGTTTGACGTTCTAGGTGCTTCATATCTCTATTGTGCAGATGCACTGTGAGGCTATGGCAACAACACAGGTTTTCATAGTAGGGATCTAGATGCACTATAGGATCTTTGATGTAGAGGAGACCTTGAGGTGGAGCACCACATGAAGGGGTTGACACACGGGATTGATGATACCGTGGTTGATTAGATCCCTATTTGACTTCAACAATACACTATTGGAGTTCCTATCGCATAGACGTAATTACTGTTATCAAGATCGATCATGCAATGACTCATTATCACATCACTATTAGTCTATTGGGGTTCATATCCATATCTATATATAGTTTTGATGTAGGTCATTTGACCACATGTGTCTCGGTGCACAAATTTTGTAAAACCAACTTTATATATATATATATATATATCTTTAGTGTTTCTATGTTCCTATTGTTGCTTTAAATTGATGTGATGTGTATTGAAACTTATTTACATTTGCTGCAAATTTCTATCTAAAATATGATTAATAGCACATATGTTAGTGTATTTAGATTTAAAAATATGCTAATATTGGATATAATCAAACAATTTTCTAGAAGGCTAAACTAGGAACACGTGAAGGATGGTGGGATTTCGACCGAATAGCCATTAGCTAATTGTAGTACCACAAGTTGTGATTCAAGTATGATGACTAAACGATGGATACCATATGTGAAATAGCATTATAAAGTAGCTCAACCACCGCACTATAATCAATTATTTTTTGGTAGAGCGACCAATACAAATCCCTCGTAGACTCACTAACTCGCCATTTGGAGGAAATATAGCTCATGTTGCGAAGGATAGGTTTTGAGTACTATAACTAGCACCATCAACATAAATCAATATGTCGTTCAAGGGATGATGACATATGCAAACCAAACATAAATGGGATCAAAATAAATCTAAAACTCTATAGAGACATTAAAACACACTCAACACACCTATAAAAAGGTTGGGTATTGCCGTGTACTACACATGAGACCAAGCATAGTATTTTTTAAGGTACAACGGTTTTCTAGGTTGTGCCGTGATTCCGTCAAAATATAATAACTCGCAGGATCCTTTTAGCAAGGACATGTTTGAAAATATATAAGACTAACCAAATTGGTTGGAACTTTCCCCTCCTAATTTTCCCGCACTATTGGTCATATAGAAGGACAAGGTCTCTTCGTAGAAGACTTGAGGCTTGACGCTTTTGTCATACTATGCCTCGACACGTTTTCTATAGGCTTCATTGGCCATAGAAATATTCACCGAGTCTCATCTAATCAAGTCATATGTAAGACACATTCCTCTTTCAGCGAAGGAAGGATTTCTAAGGCTAGTTTTAGTGATAGAATCTCACATTCGATTGGGAGGATTTCTTCTAAACCATAAAGAAAATGGGAAAGATTAAATTTTGTAGATGTCCTAACGTAGGTTCAGTGCAGACAAGACAACATCAAGAAGAAAATTTCAGTCTAATTTATGAACCCCTATTATACGTTGAAGCATTGTTTTAAGAACTTTGTTAATGGCCTCAACTCGCCCATTAGTCTAAGGGTAGTAAGGAGTGAACATTCATGGGAAATTCCATCTTGCGTTGAATTTGGTCATCATGTGATTCAAGTTCTTCCCATGATTTGTGACTATGTCTTAAAGAACACCAAACTGCAGTGATAATATGATTGAAGAAAATATGTCAGTTGTTTCGCTAATGTTTTTGAATGCAGCATCACTTCGGCCCATTTGCAAAAATAATAATCTACCTCTACAATGATATAGCCATGCCCCCAACTCAGTGAGGGTTGCTATGCCATGAAATCGATACTCCTATTTTGCAAAAGGGTGTAAAATTATCGTTTCAGATGCAGATGAGCAGGCAGAGCATGGGTCTTACGATCATAAATATGGCATGTATGACACTTTTGGAGGACAAGAATACACTCGCAAAATATGCAGGCCAAAAGTCACACCAACATGTAGGATATTTTGTGCGGTGATAAATATATACAGTCGGTCACTCACATGCCCCCGAGTGACATTCATTGCGAATTTCTCGGCTCCCCATGTGTGAGGTACCTTCGAAAATCGTATCAATACCACGATGATAAAGGATGTCATCGATGGCGATGTAGTTATTTTCTTTGGTATCGACACGCCACTTTTTCGGAGTGAGAGGTATTGACCCGAAAGTATGGGTTTGGAAGGATATATACTAATATCTACATACAATGGGTGAGATGATGATATCGGAAACAACAAATCATATGGGGATGGAATCCTCTGAGATGTCGACTCGTACTCAGGGATAGGGAAGGTCACATATTAGCTCAAATAAACTAATGATTTCTTTGGATTTAGATTTGATGAATTCCAAATCAAACTCTGTAGTATAACGATCCGCTAGATTATCACAAATTTATGTGACAAGATGTATGTCACAGGGTTCTAGCTTTTATAAAAACGACTATAGTTTGCAAGAGCAATGTATAATGACGAAACCTTGGGATGGCTTGAAATAAATGCTAAAGCTAACTTTTTCCATGTGAGTATACTTTATTTCGGTATCGTTGAGATTCTAACTCAAGTAATTGATGGGATGTTCACTCCCTAGATCATCTTCCCGAATCAATACCATTGCTATAGTAGTAATGGCAACAATGTGATACAAGAAATAACCGCGCCGATAACTAGGGATATAAGAGAGATGCCTAAACTAACACATGTTTTGGGGCATCAAACATTTTCTGAAAGGCCGCTATCCCAATGGAAGGGAGTCCATTTCTTAAGGTGCAAGTGAATTCGTTGGTCAACTCATCATAATTAGGGAAAACCTTCGCAAAATTACACTAGTACAAAATGAGAGATTAGTGACTACGTGACAAAACATTTAGTCACCACAATAATTTCAACCGAATAACTACTAAATTTGAGAAATTTTAAGTGACCCAACTAAAAATGACTAAATTAAATGACTAATTTGATCTATGGATATAATATACGACCAGAGAATAGTTGACCCAACTAAAAGTGACTAACTTAAATGACTAATTTAGTCAATGAATAAAAATATATGGCTATATAATAAATGAAAAAATAAAAATGATTAACATAAATGACTATTATAGTCCAAGAATAAAAATGACCAACTAACAAGTACAATGTATTAGGTGTAGACTGGCTGGTTTGTGTGGGGTTTAGTCCCCGCCAGGTCATGTGTTCAAACCTAATGCGGTGGGGCCGAGGAGTGGAAGATACTTTGGGGGACTAAAATACTAAAGGGTGTCCAAGCTTGAACATGCCTCTTAGGTCCCTATATTACTAGTGATAGTCCCTTATTATTGTTAGTAACTCCCTTTATTGTTATTGTTGTACCCCCGTAACCACAATATTGTTATTATTGTGCCCTTACATTATTATTATTAGGTCGGCTAGGATTATATTGTGATCCCATGGACTCCTATATATAGAAGGAGGCTTCTCATTTGTATCATCCAAGAATTGTTCATTTATGTATTTTATTGGAGGTTTCCTCCTTTGAAGTGGCTGATTTCTAAGGCGTTGATCTCTCTGCCTCTTAGTTTTGAGCCGGCTTCATAACATTTGGTATTGGTGTTTTGATTATAGGGTTTCACGTCTAAATAGGTTATCGTGGAATTTTCACTATAAATTTTTTTCTACAAAGGATAAGAAATTGTTTTAGCAGAGGAAGCTGAAATAGTGATGGTGCTGTGTAAAAATTTCAGATCTTGGTTCGCAAGGTTTCGAGATATGATCTGTAATTTAGGGTTTTTTAGCTCCCGAATTTCACCTAAAACATGTCATCATGGATGTTTCACTATAAATTTTATTCTACTAAGGTTCAAAAAGCTGAAATATTTATAGAGCAAAGCCAAAAATCCTAAGGAATTCGGTGTAAAAATTTTAAATCTTGTTTCACAATATTTGGCAAGATATATGATATGTGGAAGTTGGGATTTTTTCAGTTCTTGAATTTCATCTCAAAGAGTACAATTTTCATGGGAAAATCATCATAACTCTTCTCCGAGCATCGCATTGGAATTCGTAAAAAGTTGCCGCAAGTACACGAACCGTAGTTTCCTTTGTATCAATTTAAAGTCAAGGAGGAAAAAGTGACATGTGGCATGTCACAAGTTCGCTCATCAACTTACCCATAATTAGGTCATCAGGGGAGATTGGGCATAAATTTTCCTTGAAGAATCCAAATCGTGTCAAACATGTGGCATTTGAATGAAGCTTCAAAGGGCTACTATAGGGCAGAATTTCAGATATTGAAGATCCACAATTATAGAGATAATTCAGTTTCATTATCGATCTCCTTAAGAGTAAGAAAAAGGTGTGTATTTTTCTTTTCGAATTGCATAAGTCTTGTGTAAAAAATTAGTTTGAATTGATTCCAAGGGCATATTGTAGAATTGATATCAGCATTGGGTTCTAAAAATTCCCCCATAAAAATAATTCAACAACCATTAAGCCTTTAGAAGGGTCTACTATGACTCATGAAGACGAAGAACCGCAACATGACATGTCAAAATTACAAGAGCAAGTGCACCAAATTTCCGCTCTCGCAAAGAGCAACAAAAATGAAATGGAAGTTTTGAAGAAAGGCATGTAAGTTAAGATGGATGGTTTGAAGAAAGGCGTGTAAGCTAATATGGATGGCATGGAAGCTAAGATGGATGACATGAAATTCAACATGGAAAACATGAAGAATGGTCTAAAGCGTACATGGAAGGTTTGGACAAAGTTGATAAGAAATGTTTCCTAATGGCGAAACGATAGGTGAGGAAAATCAATATGAGAACAGTAATAAATGTTAATCATGATTTTATAGACTCTAAATGTGGATTAAGAACCACCATATTCCAAAGATGGATATGAGGAAGTTTGATGGCAAGGATCTTGTAACATGGATACTACGTATGGAGCAATATTTGATCTCAATAATGTGAAAAAACACACAAACGGGTACGCATCGTAACTTTACATTTAGAAAAAAATAAATTTGTATGGCATCGACGTTCTCTTTATACTCGTAAAAAAATTTTCACTTCCTTAATTTTGACAGACGAAATGATAGCACATTATGAGGATACAAAGAGAAACACCTTCTTTAATAACGATAAATCTCAACAAAAGGGTTCAATGGTGGAGCACATTGAGGAATTCCCAAAATTTGAATATAAAGAATCATATTATAGAGGAGCACATGATTTATGTCTTCATAGGGAATTTAAATGATAACATCCAACATGAAGTTCACATTTGGGAAACCTAATTCATTTAGAGAAGGTGTTCAAATTGACAAGAAAAAATGAATGTAAAATTATGGTGACAAGGAAGCCTACCACTCACATCTGAGTAAAGATGGAAGTGTTGTTACTCCTAGACTTCCACAACCTACAAGGTCGACACCACACAATTGGAAGCAGTGGCAGTGGCTTTGCTAAGAATTAAATAGCAAATACACTAAAGGTCATAAGTGTGCCGAGAAGAAATTATTTTACATAGATTGTGAAGAGGGAGGAAGAAAAATGAATAAGAAACTTCAAAAAGAAGAGGATATACACTAGGAACCAACCCTAGAAGAAGAAGAAAATGAGTTTGACCATATCGTGTAATGCATCAAGGTATTAATACTCAACTCTCAAGATAGAAGGACATATCAAGAAGAAAATGGTAATAGTGCTGATTGATTCGGGTAGTACCCATAATTTTATCCATCAGAAGGTAGCCAAAGGAATTGAATTGTTTCCATACCCACCACTGTGAATGTCATGATGGCTAAAAATTAAGGAACTATACCGTAAAATGTAATAATATCAAGCTTTAACCATGGGGGAATATGTATTGAATATTCCAATGCTTTACATTCCAATGGGAGGTGCTGATGTTGTACTAGGAGTACAATGGTTACAATCTTTGAGGACGATAGCTTTATTTTTCAAGAGATTTTATTGAAAAAATTTTGAAGGAGGGGAAGTCGAATTATG